>OY728146.1:52743243-53993243 GCA_963277665.1 Viscum album | reverse complement strand
ACTTTTAAAATTTATGTGTTCTTAATATTATTTTATATAAATTAACAATTAAATGAGTTTTAGTATATTTTTTATATATTGAAACATTATATTAGATTATTCATTTAAAAGTGATCACTTTAATTTATTATGATAAAAATACACCACAATTTAAAAAAAATAAGCCTTTGAAAAATATCTCTTTTTAACATTAACAGATTTTAATATAATTTCTAACAAATTAAAAATAATTTCAGGAATTTTAATTAATTTATATATATAATCAATTAATTTCTTTAAATTTACTAAAATAAGATAAATTTAATATTTAAATAAAAACATATAATATATAATAAATTATCATTTTTAATAAATCATATTTAATTGTCTATAAATAATTAAATTAGTATTATTGGTAATTACTGAATTATTTCATGGATGATTTTTATTTACATTATAAATAATTCATTTTTATCAATCCATCTTATTTAAATCACACATTAATAATAATAATAATAATATGTAACACATAAAAACATGTTTTTATAATGAAATATTCTAATTAAATTTTAGATTCTTATTTCATTATTTATCATTTTAGAATTTTATTATTTTAAATTTTTAACTAAAAATTAAAAATATTCAATATACCTATTGTATACATACATACCCAATGACCACATATCCAATGAACATATTTACACTGACCATATTTCCAATGGTTATATATCCAATGACCATATTTATAACAGTCATATTTCATTCCTATATATAGCCTTACAAACAAAACTAAAATCATTCATCCTATTTACCTCTATCTCTCAATATTTATATTATATTTCTAATGATTTATATTTTTTCCATAGTTATAATTATAGTAATGATCTCTAGAAAAAACCATGGTAATAAAGATTACATATTCATGGTAATTTTATTTACTTTCAAATTTATTCCACTTTTACTTTTCTTAATGATGTTTTATATTAGATTTTCATAATTTATTAATATTTATCTTACATTTTAATACTTTTTCTCAATAAAATGTATCATAGTTCATTTTATTTTGGTGTTTCATGTGAAATATATTACCCAATATGCTATTAATTTAAAGGTAAATTCATTTTAAAACAAGGGGTGTAACAATTCCAATCCAAATTCCAAAATGAAAAATGACCTCTCTACCAAAACAAAAAATTCAAATGAATCTTCACTTTAACCATAGAATATCATCACTTAAGAGCTTAATAATATAAAAATTAAGGTAAATAATACATGAGTTTTTACAGAAGTAATGCCACTCCTTCCTGGCACCTCCCTTAGCATTCAATGACCTAGGACAATTATTGAACCTTCAAATATTCACCTTTTATCTTAAACATTTACCATTTTTACAATTATCATAGTAATATATCCCATGGCTCCCATTTCCTACTTATCTATCCTTAAAATATTTAGTGGATCAAGTAATCATCTATTTAAATAATTCATATTGTAGTTTATAATAAATTATCAAATCCTTTCTAGCAATGGTTTTAGAATTAATCTTGTTTCTAGACCAGTCCTTAAAGGATAACCCAATATTTAAAAGTCATTAATGTACCCAATCATAATTAGTACATGAGAGTAGAATGGAGTTATTTATATCATCTTTCATCTAAAAAAATACTTTAAAATCTTTCACCACTCATTCCTTGTTTATTTCTGATAGTGCATTCTCAGGTTATCTATCATCTTGAATGTGTCCATGTTCTCAGGTTATTTTATAATTCAGAATCCATGGTCATGAGAATAATAGTGAATATATCAAATGAATACTTTAAATACTCATCATAAATATATAAATCCATTTTTGAATAGTTTTATTAATTTTATGCTTAGGAAGGGTTTACCTGATGTATAGAATTTTTCTTCTTTCTTAATAATGATTCTTAAGTTCCTATACCAGTCTGTCACTATTAAGTATCTTTTTTATAGTTGATATCAAAGTCAAGTTTGTGTTGGGTCCAATGAATCTTCTATATCCTTTGTTTTAAAAATTACAATAAACTTCATTTTCATTTGAATTAACTTGGATTTTTTGTTAATTTTTTTTAATCATAGGTTTCAACTTATGATTCTATGTTCTGGTGAAATGAGAGATTCATCTAATTTTTTGTAAAATCATGAATCCATGTTGAATTGATTTAATTTTAAGATAATTTTTCTTCCAATATTATTTCAACTAAACCTAGAGAACATATAATATTATTTTTTAAGATTTTAGTGAAACTTTAATTACTCATAATTTCTTAGCACTAAGATCTCCACAAAAAATTGATGTAGTTGAAAAAAGGAATAGAACCCTTTAGGAAATAACTTAGGATTTATTTTCTATTAGGTCCAAAATAGGTCTTGGGTGATAGATATCCTAAGAGTGGGTGGTGAATCAGTGTATGGAATATTTTCTAATTTAAATACTTCTCCTTTAATTCTCTCATATCCTTAGGTTAACTTGGCTTATTGGTTATAAGGGTCACTTATTTTGTATCTATTGTTAATCTTGAACTGATTATTGTTCCTATTTTCCAACATCATCTGTTTTTATTATGAATATTATAAAGAAAATAAAATAAAATATTATACATATTATTTTTACTTGTTTTACCCAAATATGAGAATACAAGTAGAATGAAATCAAAAGTGTGTAGATGTACCAATTAACCACTAACCACTACCTCACTAATAAATGGTAGGGTTTAGGCTATCTCACTCCTTCTTAGGGTCACTCTACCTACAAAGGTTTTGGGTTGGATTACTACCACACACACTCTCTCCTTTTCTCTCTAATCTAGAGGGGAAATTAATCAGTATAAAGGCTAAAAACATATCACATATTGTTGTAAATGAACAGAGTATGTATATGTTCCATTATTCTCTAGGATTCTTCTTTACTATAAGGTTATGTATGTATCTATAAACAACATCAACACCATTCCATGAGATGTCATGTAATACCCTTCTTCTTATTTTGTGGAAATTCCAATATCTCTTTATTTTGGTAAAAGTTTAGAACACCTCATCCTTCCAGTGTTATAACTAGAATGTATAACATTTTCTACAATACAGCAACTACCTTCTTCCTTAAACAACCCAATGTGGTAGTGAACAAGTTATCCCTTCCTTCTTCTTATAAAAATATATCTTCAAGATATTTTAAGTTATTTCTCTCTTGATAATAAGATTTATCAAGGAATAGAAGTTTTGTCAATTCTTTTTTTTCTTCTATCCGTGGTTTTCTAATATATATAGAAAATTACTCATATGATATCAATTTCCATATTTTAAAAACATGTAAAACTACTTATTTCTTGGTCTATATAGCTTATAAAATTTATATATATTTATGGTGAATGATATATCCTCTTTTTTACCTATAATCCTTGGTTTGAATTAGATGATTTATAGGTTTAAGATATGGAAATATTTTATTTCTATTTTATCTTCTATAATATCCTATTTAAAATTGATTCAACTCTTTATTCCTCATACTGTGTATTATTTTTCCTAAATCTGAAAAATAAACTAATCATAACATGAACTTCAACTAAAAATAAATACCAAAAATTACTTCTGTAATGTGTATTTAAAAATACACTCAACCTGTCACTAAAAAAACCTCAATTTCACCACCTTCCCTTTCCATGATGTGCAAAATGGTCAATTTTGGATTAACAAAATCATCCTCAATCTCCCTTAAAAATATCAATACAACATGAAATGAAAATACCTTAAAATTTAGATTAATTATCTCCATTCAAAGATGGTTGATTAAATAATCATCAAAATGTCCATAATATGTTTTTGGATGATTTTATCCATTATCATGGGTATCCAAAAAAATTAATAAGTTATTAACAATAAATTATGATTAATAAACACTAAGAAAATCTACATGGAAAGTCCTGATATGCTTGCATGAGAGATGATTTGGAAGTTTGAAACTCTAAAAGGTAGCTTAGATGAATCCCGTGAACTCTATTTTACAATCATAAAAGTCCTGGTGAAATTCATGGTTAAACTTATAAATATTGTCCCAACCTTATGTAGAAAATTTTGCACTGGTAATTAGAGTCAAATCCAACTGAATTCTATTAGCCTTCAGAGCTCATCTGAACTTTAATCTGTTGGAAATGCATGAAAATAGTTCCTTTATTAATGTAAATGTTCAGGATTAATTTTACCAAGAAAAATATCTTTTTTGAAGATATTAATTCCCTGGAACATGTTTTTAAACTTACCAAGGAATTATATGGATTTAAACAAGCTTCTAGCGATTGGTATAATAGATTATCTGGATTTTTATTTCAAAATGACTTTTTAAAATAAATAATAGATCCCACATTTTTATAAAGAAATATTTTAAGTATTCCATATTTTTAAAAACCTATGTCTATAAAAAAAATTAGTTCAACCCAAAAAACATTTGCAGATAATTATTTATAACTTATGAAAAGTTAATTTGAGATGAGTATGATGGGTGAACTTAACTACTTTTTTACCTTCTAAATAACTCAGAGACTAAAAGGAACTATCTTAACATAAAATACTTATATTATATATTGAATTAATAATTTATATTTTTACAATTCTTCAAGTATTATTACTCTGGTATATACCTTCTGTAAACTTGACCTTGATGAATTTGGGAAAATGGTTGATCAAAAAACTTAAAGGGATGATAGAATTCTACTTTACCTCATGTTTAATCTACAAAAAATTAAATAATTAGTATAATTATGTATTAGGCTTCAATATAATCTGAATGAATCCCATCTTTAAAAAGTTAAGAGGATCTTTTTTATCTTAAAGGGACTTTGGAACTTAGATTGTTCTATTCTTCTAAAACTGAGTTTGTTTTAAAGAGTTATCCAAATGCTGACTTTGATGGTTATAGAATTAATAATAAGATAAATTCCATAACTTTTCACTTTATTATGGAACCATTAGTCTCTTGTTTTATTAATAAGTAACATTCAATTTTACTTTCCACTGCTAAAGCTAAATATGTAGAAAATTTAAGTTTTTGCGCTCAATTTTTTTATATGTAGTACACACTCATAGATTTTGGTTTGAGTTTCACTCAAAATCCTATTATTTTTAATAGAATAAGTGTTATTTCCATGTTTAATAACCCAAAAAATCATTCAAAATCTAAAAATATTGATATAAGGCGTCGCTTTCTTCAATCCAACGCATAGAAATGAGATATTAATCATGAGTTTATCGAAACTTGAGATTAGTTTGCTGAAATTTTCAATAAACCTTTAAATTATGATATATTTGAATATATTAAATAGAATATGGATATTATCAATACTAAATTATCATAGGTTTCACTTTTTATTTCACTATCTCCTGACCTTGAAAAACTCCTTGAGAAAAGGGGAGTACATTCCTTATTTATATAGAACTTTGCTAACATGTTATGCATGAACTTTATATAATCACGTAGATGATTAGAAATTATGTGATATGATTTGGAAATATTATAGAAATAAAAATAATATAATTTTCATTGCTCATGTAATTAATTATATTTAACTTATGAAAGATATCATTTACTTCAGGTTTTGATTCTTTTGAAAAAAAACCATGCTTAGTGTTTACTTTTATGTATACGCTCTAGTTATTTATGTTTAATTTTTTATATTTTTTTTATTCTTACATTTGTGTAGTTTGTCAGAAATTATATTTCTTATATATTAATTTCTTATGTATTGACCCCTATATGCGTAAGTTCTTTCCTTTTCCATTTTTGATAATCCACTTTGTCTAACTCCTTGAAAAAGGGAGAGTTCAATTTTTGTGTTAACTCTTATACAAATATTTTTCTATTTTGAGAGTTTCTATGGAAGTTAAGAATATTTTTCAATAAAATTTTTGGAACCATCTTTTTTAGAATAATTTCATCTGTAGGTATTGTAATATAACTTTTATAAGGGTACTTTTTCACTTTTAATTAACTTCTTAGACTTTTTTTCTTTAATTTATCCCAAAATGGGGATAGATGCTTTGTGTTTATAACATTTCTATAAGAATAAGAAGCACATTCTAGGATAAAGAGCCTGAATTTAACATATATGAGTTTACTCTAATTAATTCATTATATATCTCAATAAGGAGTAAGTTTTTACAGAAGTTATGGGAATGTTTCTGCTTTTTTAAAGCTTACTTGTTTTAAATACCATACTTGTTCTTAATTGATTGTTTCTCTATGAATTTTTTTTTGAAAATCACAAAGTTGGGGAAATTATATAAATGTTAAGTTTTCCTTTATTTTGTTAAGGGGTATTGTTAAGGGAGAGAAATTAGCTATGTGCAGTTAGTTTTCTATCTTTATTCAAAGGGGGTATTTTTTATTACTATCTTTTTATATTTCATAAAGGGGATATTTTCGTCCCAATAATATTATATCTAGGGGAGATTTATCAGATGTTACATGAAGTTTTTCTTTTAAAAGTTTTATCAAACTTACCTTTTCATTTGTGTCTTATTATTTTCAAAAGGGGGATATTTTTTATTCAAATTATTCTTCTATATAATTTGTTTTTAAAATACAAATACACTTCATTTTGATTTTAATTAACTTAAGTTTGTTGGTCAAGTTTTTCTATGTAAAGATTGTAACTTTTGATTCTATGTTTTGGTGAACTGAGAGGTTTATATAATTTTCGGAAAATCGTGAATTCATGATGGATTGATTTCAATGGAAGATTATATTTATTCTAATGTTGTTTCAACTAAACCTAAAGAACTCATATTTTATTATTTAATTTTCTACAATGGAGTCTATAAATTAGACTAAAGACTTCAAGAATCAGACAATACAAAAACACTGAAAAATAATCAATTGATTAATTCATCATCTCAGAGTCTTGATTAATTTTATTGTATTTTTTTCATTATTTACTAATATATTATGTTGGGAGTATTTTAATTATAAAATCTCATAGTCTTTCTACTTTTAATTTCATTTTTCAATCCTACATGATCAAAGAGCCTATGAGGCTAGGAAATTTCATCTTTTAAAATTCTATCCATGAAGTATGATGTTTTACTTATTATTTTTGATCATGAAGATCAAATAAGAGTTTAAGGATAGAGATATCTACTATAGATCATGGTTTTTGAATAAGTTCTTGATGAAAAACTTATTATCTTCTAATCAGGGATAGATTGATAAATTTTCTAGTTGGAACTTGGATACCTTGATTTAAGTTCTTGAATCTCCTACTACTTTGGGATAAAAGTGAATAATTAATTTTTTTGGAAATTTTTGTTAATAAATAACCATTGTAAAAGTATTTGTATTTTTATCAAATAATCTACATTTTTTAGAAAAATTTAAAAAATATGTGAATGTAACTAAAATTTCAATGACCCACAACAAACCAAGAGAGTCCATAAAGAAACTCCCAAACCTTAAATCCCAACAATAAGAGTAAATGAAAATATCCCTCCCATCCAAAAATAAATAAAAACTGAAAAAACCAATGGGAAGAAACTACATCTAGTTGGATGTTAATGAAAATTCAAAAGACTTTATGATCATATTATGCAATTGAATCGAGAAACATGCACACTAGATTTGCATAGAAACATCGGGTTATGGACCCATCATCACTCTCTCACCGAGGAGTTTGGAGGTTTATGCAAACTATAATCATCACTACTAGAACTGCATCGATATTGAACAATATTTTAGCATCAATTTTGGTCTCTATCACTAGCCAATAGATCCATCACACCAAAAAACATCGGTTGGAACACTAGATAAAAAGTCACAAATCCATCGACAAACCCAAAAGAACCAAGAATATCACACCTAAAGTTCATCATCAATGATAGAATTCCCTTTGAAAGATCCTTCATAACCAAACTACACTTCTTTGTTCAAATCATACATGAAAAGTGTAAAGACTCGTAAAATTCAAGGGAAATTTTTTCTTAATTTTCTTTGGAATTTTACAAGAACGCGGTTTCTGACAGCACCTGATTCCGAGGCCCGGAGTGCCCGGAATCAATTTCCGAAGTTTGGCTCGGGTACGTTCAGTGAACGAACGAGCGGGAATTTCTAACTTTTGAACCGGTGCCCGGAATCAAATTCTGAGGGCACCGATGAACTCATAGCGCCGATATTCGCTTAAGGAGACCTTTTCTGAGGTTGCGTTTATTGCGGGTTGAGAGTTAGTTTTTGGGTTTTTAAAATAAAGTTAAATAAAATGTGGAAACATATTTTATTTCTTTTTTTGTTAGTTATAACCTCCCAAAGGGAGTTAGGGGTGGGACCCACATCCACTTAACCTCCCTTGGGAGGATTAAGTGTGGTGGGGCCCACATGAACCCCAACTCCTCATCTTCTCTCAAAACTCCCCTATAACTCCTTTAATTAATGTTTGAAAATTTTGTTTAATTAATTAAGGTGGGTTGATTTGAATTTCAAACCTTTGAAATTCAAGTTGATGTTTGTGTAAATAAAATAAGCCTTAGCTTATTTTATTTTGTTTATCCATCTTGAGAGGATTTGGGAGCTCCTTCTTCTTCTTCAAACTTTGACGAAGAACGCGAAGAACCTTCGAGCTCCGACGAAGAACGCCGCTCCTCTCTTCTTTGTAGCCGGTTGTTTCCGAAGATTGACGACGCCTTCCGTGTCAACGAAAGGGAACGTCGCTTCCTCCTCGGACTTCCTTCGTCGGCTTACGAAGATTCACCAACGACGTACCTCTTCGGACGTACCTCTTCGTCAACAGAATTGACGAATGATTACCGCGACGCCCGACCTCCGTGACGTTGTCTTCCGCGGGTCGTTAACGAACATCATACTTGAAACCGAGGTAGGGGTTTATTTATTACTTTTGTTCATGATTTATACCCGAGAATATTTCTTCATAAAATTTATCCAATTGTTAGCAATTAACGCGAGGGGGACGGACCGTACGAACACGGACGACCCTCCTCCTTTTCATATTGATTTTGTTGTGGATTGAGACGGGTGAGGCGTGGTGCCGTCGCACCGCGCAGGATCTTACGACAAGAAATGTGCGGCGCTGTCGCGCCGCGTTGTAAAATAATGCAAGGATGTGACGCCGTCGCGCCGCGTCGAAGAGAGTTGAAGGTGCCGCGGCCGGAGCGGGGCCGCAGCGGTGGGGCACGCTGTCGTCGCACCGCGCCGAACGACGAAGGCCGCGGCCGGTACCGGGCCGCGGCGGGACGAGAGGACCGGCGGCTAGCCGGGCCGCCGGTGTCGGAAGCCGGAAGGGGACCGGCTTTGCCGGTCCCGTTGAAGAAGAACCGGCCAGCCAAGTCAGGGCCGGCGGGAAGGGGAAAACCGGGGGAATTTAATTCCCCCGTCCACCTTGAATTCCCCCCCCCCATTAAGAGGGGGGGTCGGTTTCATAAAGGGGGGTAGGCGGCCCCCCGTTTTCCTCAAGGCAGGCCCCCACGAGGGGGGCCTGTTTTCTCCAAAGGCGCGGCATCAGCCACGCCGCCAGCAAGGAGGGGCGGGGGCCTTGCCCCCCACACGTGGCCCCGAGCGGCGCCCCGGCCACGCCGCTGCCGGCCGGGCCGCGCTGCCGCACCGGACCGCGCCGCCGGACGGGCCGGGTCGGCCCGGACCCGGACCCCCCGTTTTCGAAACGACTTCGGTCTTTTGGCCACAACTTGAGCCACAGACCTCCGATTGACGAACCGTCAGCGGCGATGCGATCCTTGGATCGAGACGGTCGATTCGGTATATTTCACTCAAAGTTTCGGAATACTTTGATTTCGGCCGGGTTGGTTCGTTCACGAAACCAACCGGGCCTTCGGATCGGAAACGCTCATATCTTGAGCTACGGACGTCCGATTGACGTGCCGTCAGCTTTGTTGTGTTCCTCTTAGTGAGACGGAGCTTTTGGCATACTCCGCCCGAGGTTTGGACGCAGGTGGAGTACGGTCGGGTTGGTTTTGCCTTAAAAACCAACCGGGCCCCTAGGACGAAAAAGCCAATAACTCTCAGACCGGGCATCCGATCGACGCGCCGTCTGTTGCGTTGTGTTCCGGTTGACGATACGGAACTTTTGGATACATCAACTCTGGACTTTGTGATAGTTGATGTATCAGCCTCTCGGCTCGTGGAGCGGACCCTCCTGAACGAGCTTGTTGTGTGCGGGAACCCTAGTGCTGGCTGCGACTGTGACTGCTACTGCTACTGCTACTGCTACTGTGACTGCGACGACGACAGTACAGAGATCCTTGGTGGATTCGACGACGACTACAGCACTCAGCGATCCTACGTGGATCAGTGCTACAGGTCCTGTGTGGGCCCGATCCTGTTTGGGTCCGATCCTGTGTGGGTCCTTGCGCTCAGCGGTCCTGTGTGAACCAGCGCCTACAGGTCCTGTGTGGCCCCGATCCTGTGTGGGTCTTTGCGGGGGTTAGTTACCTATCGATCCTTCGTGGGTCCGACGACTTAGATGGATCAGAGATCATCTTTATCATCTTTCGAATAAGTATACCTGTGTGAGCTGATTCCTGTTGTTTTCCTGTGTGGATTGTGTTGTGCTATCTTGTGTGGATTTCGTTTTGCTTTCCTATGTGGAATACGTATACTTTCCTGTGTGGACTGAGTTGTACTTGGGCTCAGAGGTTGGTGCGTATTGGAATTGATGACTTAGGTATATGTATGGGCATATACCTAAGCAGTGTCGGTTGTTACTTCGTGTTGTATCTATCTTTTGTGGTTTATCCTTTGTGGATTTTGGGAGACCTTCGGGGGTCTCGGGGTCCCTACTGAGTAGCTTTTACTCACCCCTGCACGGGCTATGCCCGCACTACGTTGTGTTGGTTGCAGACGATGGATAGCGTTGATCGTGGCTGAGGCTTGCAGAGCAGAACGGTACCTGGAGGTGGACCACTGGGCGGAACGTGTTCGGAGCGGACGGTGGGACCCGTGGAGCAGTGGAGCTATCTGTACCCACCCTTCAGGTGGGATCTCTAGTGGACAGCTCGGAGTAGCGGCTTTTACTTTACAGTTGTTTTTTTCCCTTTCGAGTTGTACTTTACTTTCAGTTTGGGTTTGTATTCTGGCTCATTTACTATTCCGCACTTTCAGTTGTACTCTGTTTTTACTTAGTGTTTACTTTTCTGCTTGCTTACTCTATGGTGTTTGTTTACTTACAAAGGCAATGCCTTCCATTTTTACCGGGATTTATTCCTTGGTGCTAGTCGCCAGCCCCTGGCCTATGGAAGGCGGGCTTGGGGTAGTCACGGCACGGACCCCGAGGGCGGGTCGTGACAAATTGGTATCAGAGGAGTTCGGTTCTACCGCGAACTCTGATCTTTTTTATGTGAAGCAATAGTGTTTAGCGTATTGAGTGTGGTTATCAGTATAGGGAGTCCAGTGTTGGTGCGGCGGCCGACGTATCCGTACACCAGGACCCTGACTACTGATTTCCGACTTAATGCATGAAAACATTGATTTCATGTGTGTTTCAAAGTTTTCTTTGTGATTACTTTATATCAGCTCACCAGGTATACTGTTCTAACCGTGGCGCACCTGTTTCCTTTTCAGGATGGCCCCACGATGGCAGCCAGCTAGGGTTCCGAGAGTCGAGTGTGACGACAGCCCACCGAGCGACGAGGCCTCGGTGCAGGGCCCTTTGTCAGCAGTGGCACCGTCAGTAGCTCTACTCGCCGAGCCACCGATGCTTCCAGTACCAGCCGCTGACGATGCACGTCGCCTCAGCGCACTTCATGAGTTTCAGCGCCAGCGACCACCCAGGTTTTGCGGGGAGATGGATCCCCAGGCAGCCGAGGACTGGCTGGAGGCAGTGGTACGTGTGTTTAGGATAGTGAGGACACCAGCAGACCTCATGGTGATCCTCGCTGCGAGCCTACTACACGTAGCAGCAGGACGATGGTGGAGCTTGATGCTCCAGGTACACGATGAGGCATATCTTCTTTGGATGGACTTTGATATCCTCTTCCGCTCGGAGTTCGTCCCAGCCACCCTTCGTGCGGTGCGTATCCAGGAGCTTCTCCAGCTGCGGCAGGGCAGCATGACGATCGCTCAGTACTCGGCGAGATTTACTGATCTCTCGCGCTACTCGACCGACATGGTACGGGACACATTCTTCTGGGCCCAGACCTTCGAGCAGGGTTTGAGACACGAGATCAAGGCATTGCTGATCTCCCTCAGCATACCGACTCAAACAGGAGTACTGGAGCGGGCCCTTTTGATCGAGAGCTTCCTTGCTAAGTCTACACCAGCGTCGCGACCCACCGCAGGGCGGCACGTAGCAGATTCATCTGCAGCAGGCAGTCAACGGATGACTCAGGGGTTCAGGCAGACCAGACCTTCAGGCAGACGACCTCAGGACATTGGCTCAGCAGTGCGGGGCACACAGCGAGGAGCCAGTCTTTCGAGAGGCAGACAGTGCTACTCGTGTGGTGGGCAGGGCCACATGGCTCGTGACTGCCCGACCCGCCGTTCCGAGGAGCAGCAGACGGTTGAGGGACCACCGAGGCAGAGGCAGAGGGTCGACCGTGGCGGTCCGCAGGGAGGAGGCGGACGAGGCAGAGGAGTTGGCCGAGCAGCAGGTGGTGGGCGACGCTTTGAGGCTCTGCCACCACCACCACAAGGAGGTCCACCCTGACCACAGGGAGCAGGCGGGAAGAGACAGGCACAGCTCCAGGCAGCAGAGGCCTATGACCACGGCGCACCCGAGATGATTCGAGGTACTATCTGTGTCTATTCCACCCTTTCTGCAGTTCTTATAGACACAGGAGCGAGTCACTCTTTCATAGCCGCTGCCCTTGTTCGGAGCTCGGAGATTCCGACAGAGTCGTTGGCTCGATCCTTACGGCTAGAGACTCCTACGGGAGCAGACTCGATGATTACGCACTGGTGCCGGCAGTGTGAGCTTACTCGAGGAGGCGAGAGCTTCAGCTGGGATCTTCTTGTAGCAGCGTCGAGGACTTACGACGTCATCTTGGGCATGGATTGGCTATCTATGGTCCATGCACAGATTGACTGTTTTAGGCGCAAGGTGTGATGTGTACGCACCGACGGGAGCAGGTTCACCTTCACCGGCGAGAAGGGAGCCTTTGCAGCACAGGATGGACTTCCTCGGAGGAAAGAACAGCCCATTACTCATCAGTTGGCTAGCCTCATCCTTGGAGCAGTTGACGTGCGGAGTCCTGGTTTTCCTGCAGTGGTGGATCAGTTTGCGGACATTTTTCCCGACGACGTTCTAGGGCTACATCCTCGCAGAGAGGTAGACTTTTATATAGACTTGTACCCCGGGACAAC
This sequence comes from Viscum album, assembly GCA_963277665.1. Lineage (NCBI taxonomy): Eukaryota > Viridiplantae > Streptophyta > Magnoliopsida > Santalales > Viscaceae > Viscum > Viscum album. The sequence continues at coordinate 53,979,934 of OY728146.1, read as the reverse complement.
CCCGATATCCACTCCAGCATATTGGATGGCCCCCGCCGAGCTTTGAGAGCTACGGGTACAGTTGGAGGACTTGCAGGGCAAGGGGTTCATCCGACCCAGTGTTTCACCCTGGGCTTCCTCGATATTGTTCGCCAAGAAGGCGGACGGGAGCTTGCGACTTTGTGTTGACTATCGTCGCCTGAACCAGGTGACAGTGAGGAACAAGTATCCGCTACCGAGGATTGATGACCTCTTTGATCAGCTCAAGGGAGCACGGTGGTTCTCGAAGATAGACCTCAGGTCAGGCTATCATCAGCTCAGAGTCAGAGACGAGGATGTGCAGAAGACGGCCTTCAGATGTCGGTATGGCCACTATGAGTTCTTGGTTATGCCTTTCTGCGTAACCAATGCTCTAGCAGTGTTCATGGCCCTCATGAACAGGATCTTTCAGCCATACCTTGATCGGTTTGTCGTGGTATTCATCGACGACATTCTGATTTACTCTACGACTGAGGAGGAGCACGCCTATCACTTGTGAGTTGTACTAGACACACTCCGAGAGCACCAGATTAATGGTAAGCTCTCGAAGTACCAGTTCTGGATACATGAGGTCCACTTATTGGGACACGTTATCTCTGAGGAGGGAGTTGCAGTGGATCCTGCGAAGATCGAGGCTGTGTTAGCATGGGAGCCACCCAGGAGTGTGGCTGAGGTTCGGAGTTTCTTGGGACTAGCTGGATACTATCGTAGATTCGTGCCAGACTTCTCTAGAGTTGCGGCACCACTCACATCTTTGACGAAGAAGGGGAAACCCTTTGTGTGGTCAGACAGATGTCAGCAGAGCTTCCAGGAGCTGAGACAGAGATTGACTAGCGCACCTATCTTGAGATTGCCTGAGGAGGGAGTAGGGTACGTAGTTTACTGCGATGCATCAGGGACCGGACTCGGTTGCGTCCTGATGCAGGAGCAGGCAGTGATCGCCTATGGATCACGACAGTTGAGGCCACATGATCAGAACTACGCTACCCATGACCTGGAGTTGGCAGCGGTGGTCTTAGTTCTGAAGACATCGTGGCACTATTTGATGGGTGAGCGCTTCATAGTCTTTTCTGATCATCAGAGTCTCAGGTATATCTTCTCGCAGAAGGACCTGAACCTGAGACAGCGGCGATGGCTCGAGTTCCTCCAGGACTATGACTTTGAGATAGTCTATACTCCTGGGAAGGGGAACGTAGTAGCCGATGCCCTCAGCAGGAGGACGGGCATTCAGCTAATCGAGGAGGCGATGGAGCAGCTAGCCTCATTGCAGATATCCTTCGTGGATAGAGATGGAGCAGCCTTCCTCCAGTCTCTCACAGTCACCCCTCCACTACTGCAGCGGGTCAGAGAGGCACAGCGAGAGGACGCTGACTGTGAGACACGGCGTGCACAGATATCCTCGGGATAGGCACCTGATGGTTTCTCCCTTGGATCAGAGCACGACATCCTTTTCAGAGGACGTACCATGGTACCAGTCGCCTTGCGAGAGGAGGTGCTGAGAGAGTTTCACACTTCTCCTTTGGCGGTACATCCAGGAGTGGCGAAGATGTACCAGGATCTCAAACGACAGCACTAGTGGCTGGGCATGAAGAAGGCAGTAGTAGAGTTCGTTTCTCGATGCCTCACCTGGCAGCAGGTGAAGGCAGAGCATCAGGTACCAGCAGGCTTGGTACAACCCTTGGAGGTCCCGGAGTGGAAGTGGGACGACATATCTATGGACTTCGTGACTGGACTTCCACGCACTTCCATAGGTCACGACTCCATCTGGGTGATTGTTGACCGACTCACCAAGTCGGCACACTTCTTACCCATCAGAGAGCAGGGCTCATTGGAGAGATTGGGACGTCTCTACGTTCAGAAGATTGTGCGGCTCCACGGTGTACCATTATCTATCGTCTCTGATCGAGATGCTCGCTTTACTTCCCGGCTTTGGAAGGGGTTACAGGAGGCGTTCAGGACGCAGCTACGTCTGAGCACATCTTTTCACCCTCAGACGGATGGTCAGACGGAGAGGACCATCTAGACTCTCGAGGACATGCTCCGCGCATGTGTCCTCGACTTTGGTCGTAGCTGGGAGGACCACCTACCCTTGGTGGAGTTTGCGTACAACAACAGCTACCACTCCACCATCGGGATGGCACCGTACGAGGCGTTGTACGGCCGACCTTGTAGATCTCCTTTGTGCAGGACAGACCCTGGGGAGTCAGCACCTGTGGGACCGGAGATGGTCCAGGCCACGACAGAGAAGGTCCAGGTCATCCAGGAGCGGATGAGGACAGCTCAGAGCCGGCATAAGTCATACGCTGACAGGAGGCGGAGTCCACTAGAGTTCGAGGATGGCGACCACGTCTTCTTGCGGGTCTCACCTCGACGTGGTATATGGATATTTGGACGAGGCGGCAAGTTATCTCCGCGCTTCATCGGACCCTTCCAGGTCCTCAGCAGGATTGGCGAGGTGGCTTATCACTTGGCTCTACCACCTCAGTTACACCGGGTGCATGACGTCTTCCATGTATCTCAGCTGAGGAGATACGTGCACGACCCGACGCACATCATTGACTATGGGGATCTAGACGTGGATGATGGGGCGACTTTTGCGGAGGTCCCAGTGGAGATAGAGGATTGACAGGAGCGGGTCCTACCTGGGCGATCGATTCCTCTTGTGCGCATCAGATGGAAGCACGGAAACCTCCAGGAGAGCACTTGGGAGCGGGAGGCTTAGATGTGTGCTCAGTACCCACATTTGTTTCCCTAGTTTTTGATGTATCCTTACGGGGACGTAAAGCCCTGAGGTGGGAGTAATGTAAAGACCCGTAAAATTCAAGGGAAATTTTTTCTTAATTTTCTTTGGAATTTTACAAGAACGCGGTTTCTGACGGCACCTGATTCCGAGGCCCGGAGTGCCCGGAATCAATTTCCGAAGTTTGGCTCGGGTACATTCAGTGAACGAACGAGCGGGAATTTCTAACTTTTGAACCGGTGCCTGGAATCAAATTCCGAGGGCAACGATGAACTCACAGCGCCGATATTCGCTTAAGGAGACCTTTTCCGAGGTTGCGTTTATTGCAGGTTGAAAGTTAGTTTTTGGGTCTTTAAAATAAAGTTAAATAAAATGTGGAAACATATTTTATTTCTTTTTTTGTTAGTTATAACCTCCCAAAGGGAGTTAGGGGTGGGACCCACATCCACTTAACCTCCCTTGGGAGGATTAAGTGTGGTGGGGCCCACACGAACCCCAACTCCTCATCTTCTCTCAAAACTCCCCTATAACCCCTTTAATTAATGTTTGAAAACTTGGTTTAATTAATTAAGGTGGGTTGATTTGAATTTCAAACCTTTGAAATTCAAGTTGATGTTTGTGTAAATAAAATAAGCCTTAGCTTATTTTATTTTGTTTATCCATCTTGAGAGGATTTGGGAGCTCCTTCTTCTTCTTCAAACTTTGATGAAGAACGTGAAGAACCTTCGAGCTCCGACGAAGAACGCCGCTCCTCTCTTCTTCAGAGCCGGTTGTTTCCAAAGATCGAAGACGCCTTCCGTGTCAACGAAAGGGAACGCCTCTTCCTCTTCGGACTTCCTTCGTCGGCTTACGAAGATTCACCAACGACGTACCTCTTCGGACGTACCTCTTCGTCAACAGAATTGACGAACGATTACCGCGACGCACGACCTCCACGACGTTGTCTTCCGCGGGTCGTTGACGAACATCGTACTTGAAACCGAGGTAGGGGTTTATTTATTACTTTTGTTCATGATTTATACCTGAGAATATTTCTTCGTGAAATTTATCCAATTGTTATCAATTAACGCGAGGGGGCCGGACCGTACGAACACGGCCGACCCTCCTCCTTTTCATATTGATTTTGTTATGGATTGAGACGGGTGAGGCGCGGTGTCGTCGCACCGCGCAGGATCTTACGACAAGAAATGTGCGGTGCCGTCGCGCCGCGTTGTAAAATAATTCAAGGACGCGACACCGTCGCGCCGCGTCGAAGAGAGTTGAAGGTGCCGCGGCCGGAGCGGGGCCGTGGCGGTGGGGCACGGTGCCGTCGCACCGCGCCAAACGACGAAGGCCGCGGCCGGTACCGGGCCGCGGCGGGATGAGAGGACCGGTGGCTAGCCGGGCCGCCGGTGTCAGAAGCCGGAAGGGGACCGGCTTTGCCGGTCCCGTTGAAGAAGAACCGGCCGGCCAAGTCAGGGCCGGCCGGAAGGGGAAAAACCGGGGGAATTTAATTCCCTCGGCCACCTTGAATGCCCCCCCCCATTAAGAGGGGGGGCGGTTTCATAAAGGGGGGCAGGCGGCCCCCCGTTTTCCTCAAGGCAGGCCCCCATGAGGGGGCCGGTTTTCTCCAAAGGCGCAGCTTCAGCCGCGCCACCAGCAAGGAGGGGCAGGGGCCTTGCCCCCCGCACGTGGCCTCGAGCGGCGCCCAGGCCGCGCCGCCGCCGGCCGGGCCGTGCCGCCGCGCCGGACCGCGCCGCCGGCCGGGCCGGGTCGGACCCGGGTCGGGTCGGCCCGGTTCGGGTCGACCCGATTCGGGCCGACCCAGGGGGGTCAGGCCGGGTCGGCCCGGACCCCCCGTTTTCGAAACGACTTCGGTCTTTTGGCCATAACTTGATCCACGAACCTCCGATTGACGAACCGTCAGTGGCGATGCGATCCTTGGATCGAGACGGTCTATTTGGTATATCTCACTCAAAGTTTCGGAATACTTTGAGTTCGGCCGGGTTGGTTCGTTCATGAAACCAACCGGGCCTTCAGAGCGGAAACGCTCATATCTTGAGCTACGGACGTCCGATTGACGTGTCATCAGCTTTGTTGTGTTCCTCTTAGTGAGACGGAGCTTTTGGCATACTCCGCCCGAGGTTTGGACGCAGGTGGAGTACGGTCGGGTTGGTTTTGCCTTAAAAACCAACCGGGCCCCTGGGACTAAAAAGACAATAACTCTCAGACCGGGCATCCGATCGACACGCCATCTGTTGCGTTGTGTTCCTGTTGACGATACGGAACTTTTGGATACATCGACTCTGGACTTTGTGACAGTTGATGTATCAGCCTCTCGGCTCGTGGAGCGGACCCTCCTGAATGAGCTTGCTGTGTGCGGGAACCCTAGTGTTGGCTGCGACTATGACTGCTACTGCTACTGCTACTGCTAATGTGACTGCGACGACGACAGTATAGAGATCCTTGGTGGATTCGATGACGACTACAGCACTCAGCGATCCTACGTGGATCAGTGCTACAGGTCCTATGTGGGCCCGATCCTGTGTGGGTCCGATCCTGTGTGGGTCCTTGCGCTCAGCGGTCCTGTGTGAACCAGCGCCTACAGGTCCTGTGTGGGCCCGATCCTGTGTGGGTCTTTGCGGGGGTTAGTTACCTATCGATCCTTCGTGGTCCCGACGACTTAGATGGATCAGAGATCATCTTTATCGTCTTTCGAAGAAGTATACCTGTGTGAGCTGATTCCTGTTGTTTTCCTGTGTGGATTGTGTTGTGCTATCCTGTGTGGATTTCGTTTTGCTTTCCTGTGTGGAATACGTATACTTTCCTGTGTGGACTGAGTTGTACTTGGGCTCGGAGGTTGGTGCGTATTGGAATTGATGACTTAGGTATATGTATGGGCATATACCTAAGCAGTGCCGGTTGTTACTTCGTGTTGTATCTATCTTTTGTGGTTTATCATTTGTGGATTTTGGGAGACCTTCGGGGGTCTCAGGGTCCCTACTGAGTAGCTTTTACTCACCCCTGCACGGGCTATGCCCGCACTACGTTGTGTTGGTTGCAGACGATGGACAGCGTTGATCGTGGCTGAGGCTTGCAGAGCAGAACGGTACCTGGAGGTGGACCACTGGGCGGAACGTGTTCGGAGCGGACGGCGGGACCCGTGGAGCAGTGGAGCTATCTGTACCCACCCTTCAGGTGGGATCTCCAGTGGAGCTCGGAGTAGCGGCTTTTACTTTACAGTTGTTGTTTTCCCTTTCGAGTTGTACTTTACTTTTAGTTTGGGTTTGTATTCTGGCCCATTTACTATTCCGCACTTTCAGTTGTACTCTGTTTTTACTTAGTGTTTACTTTTCCGCTTGCTTACTCTGTGGTGTTTGTTTACTTACAAAGGCAATGCCTTCCCTTTTTACCGGGATTTACGCCTTGGTGCTAGTCGCCAGCCCCTGGCCTATGGAAGGCGGGCTTGGGGTAGTCACGGCACGGACCCCGAGGGCGGGTCGTGACAAAAAGGTATCCCAATAAAATTGTTCCAGCTCAAAAATTACAACTCCATGTAAGAAGGGTTGCAACAAACCTTCAGAGAGGATCTTCCTAAATAATGAATCTGAACACAAACCAATATCCAAACAAAACCCCAATAATAAAAATAATAAAACATCCACTAAAAAATAACTAAAACACCAAAAACAATAGCTCGCTGAGAACTTAAACTGAAAATTATAGAGTGATTCACCTCACCTTAACCAAGTGAAGGAAGATTCCTGAGAACTCAGACGTGAGAGGGGTTGATAGCCCCACCATCTCAAAAAAACTAGAATCACCTCAATATTTCATCAAGAAAGAAGACCATTTAAAATAACCAAAATAGAATTTCATCACCATGATAAGCATTTATTCTCTTTCCAAATACCCATAGGGCCTAAACCTTTCTATCTACTAACCATCACCTAACCCAAGGAATCACTGAAGAAATTCCCAATACCCTATGCACATCTAAAATTCCAAGAATACGTGATCTGAAATTGTATCCCAAAGTGGAGATGAGAAATTCTTGAACCATTGACTGATAGAACCCCAAAACATATTCCCTAAATTACATCCCTTTCCATAGTGAATACCTATCCAAGAAAATTTTCAGATATCTAATAGGGGAATCGATTCAAGGGATATAGGGAAAACAATAACCAGAAGGGGGTATAAGAAATTTCTTCAAATAAAAACCCAAAAAGCCATAAAAACTGGTGAAAAACCACAAAAAAACAAATAGAAAACAAAACACACAAAGATTAAAACACTAAAAGACTCAAAACCAACTTCGAACTATTCCCTCATAAAGTTGTGGTTGGATCTCTTCTTGATAGAATAGATGTATTCCAAGAAAGAGACAAAACCCTACATCAAAAATAATACTCCATGTTTTGTTTTCATCTTGATTGTACTATTTTCATTTCTGGTTGGATTGTTTGTTCTACTCAGGTTAAGTTTCTAACTTCTGATAGTTTTATTTTATACTGTTTGTATCAATTTTTTATCAAAAGTTTATAATTTGATATATTTTGTTTAATTGTAAATTATAACTTCTGATCAACTTATATTTTTATGTTTGATGAAAATTATAAGTTAGAATTAAACTTCAATTCACCCCCTGAAGCTTTCATACACTTTTCAATTGGGAAAATAGTTGGATGATGATGATGTCATTTGTATATGTAATTGAAGATTTTTTTAAAAATAAAATGTTTTAAATTGATTTAATAATTAATTTTAATAAATTTTATCCTACAAAAAATATTACCCCTTAAAATTTCTATCATATCCATTAGTTTGTTGAGTCATTTTCCTAAAATGACTTCTACATCCATTGTTTTCATGAATCATAACACACTTTATATATTATGTGTACTGGTAGTTTTTTTAGTTCTATCTTAGTGTATTCTTAACTTCTAAATCACATGTTCCAGATGAGCTAATTTCAAACCATTTATATTCTAGAACATCATGAAGTCACCATAACCATTTCAAATAGAAGATCATGTTAGTGATTTCTAGTTTGTTACAAGTGAAAGTTGTGCACAAAGATTTCATAGTTAACCATTTTGATTTTTTTATGCCCAATGCCTATAAATAAAAGATTTGGGATCCATGAAATAAATACTGTCTCATACAAATGTGTTGAATTTCAATATTTTTACACTACTTTAGTGTCTAAGTGCTTTATAATTTTTTATTTTTTAGTGTGATCTTAGAGATTTTGTTTATGTGAGGTTTTCCTATAGTAATAATTTTCTTATAATATTTTTTGATCTAAAAGTCCTGGGGATAAGAACTACTTCTTCTAAATTTCTATGTTTAAAAAGGTCTTATAGAGAATGAATTGGTTTATTTTGATCAATTTATGGAAGATTAGCTTTGGGTTAAGAACTTTTTGTTATAGAACTTTGTTTAAGAATTCAAAGGATAGTATGTGGTCTTTCTATCTTATAGATTGATGAAGTTATAAGGTTTTGAATCTTGTATCCTTTAGATCTGGGTATTTTTCCTCCTATCACTTTAAATTAAAAGTGAAGAAGTTCGGATTATAGTATCTTGAATACCCTTTAATAATATTGTTTAGGGGTATACATGTTGTTATATGAAACCTCATTGCATTATTATATTCTCTATTGTACTTTTTCCATTTAGTTATTTTACTTCAGATAGTTCATAACTTTTAAAATGTTTATTTTTTCATCTTTTATTAACTATTGTTACTTTGATAGTTAAGAACTTATAACTTCTAAATTTTACATTACTTAAGGATGAGATAAATTCTTTTTTTGTTAATACTAGATTTGATTACTATTATATAATGGTTATAAATTATGAAATTATAGAGAAAGAAATATCAAACTTTACTCATGAATAGAAAGATAAATATCAATCTAACTAAAAAGTTCATAATACTCTTCTTTTTATATGGACAAGAATAACTATAGTCATATATATTTCTATGAAATAGCTAACGGTATATGGAATAATCTTGAGATTACTCATTTTGGAACTTCTAAGATGTTGGATACAAGAATACCAATGTTTTATGTTAATTATCAAGCATTTTATTTTCTACCTGGAGTCATTTGTATATATGTATTAGACATTTATGACTATTATTAATAGATTATAGTCACTTGGTGAGGGGAAGATTAATAATGATTAATTAGTGGAGAATATCATTGATATACTTATAAAGGAGTGGTAATCTAAGATTATGTATATTTATTACATAAATTATCTAAAAAAAGTGAGTATTAATGATCATATCAGATCATTAATGTGGTATGAGTGCTGGTTTAAGTGAGATGTAGAGAAGGAAAAAATGAAATAATGGGGTAACATTTTCTATTATAAATTATAAAGATAATAATTTGGAGCTTACTACTTAAAATAATTCATATAAACATCATTTTAATGATAGTGGTATTGAATTTAGTAAAGGATAATTCACTCAACTAGAGAGATGCATGAATAGAATTATTGGGATGAAGTCTTTCTAGAATGATAGTAGAGACAGACATGAAAAGTATGGAAGAAGAGAATATTCTTTAGGTGTTATCTGATATGAGTGTAAGAAGCCAAGGTATATTAGGCTTCAATGTATGAGATTAAGGAATAAATATAAGGAGTCTGGAAGATCCTTTAAGTGTAATGTAAAGAAATTTCTAAGATCTACGGTTGATACTTGGAGTGCTTGTAAAGAACCATCTTTTAATAGAATTGATATAGATAGTGATTAAATCTAGAAGATTATATGATTTTATGTGAAATGTCATTATAATGAAACCAATTTCATAAGAAAGGTAACAAATTAATCTCTTACTAATATGAATTTAAATCCTAGTTTTTTGTTTTATTTGGATGATTAAGATGATACTCAATTATTTGAGGAAATGGTAGAATATGTGAATGATCTGGAGAAAAGATATAAGAAGTTAAAGAAATAGTTTGATCAAGCTAAGGAATATATATCTAAACATAATGATAGAATTTTAAAACTTATTTTTGAGTATAATTTAAAAATATATTTTTGTTTCAATATATTCTAATGATCAGAATGAAGTTGAAAGACATAGGTCTGAAGTTAAAAGTCTAAAGAAGTTTCTTTCCAATTTTACTTTTGGAAGGGATAATTCTAGGATAGTTGAAACCATCTAGAAAATATTTCAAGTTTTTTTATACATATTCTAGTAATTCAAATTTTCAAACCAACTATTTTGTTTTGAAGAGTGCACCCTTTTGTCAAAATGTTATAGGGGAGGTCACTAGAAGAATCATTGTTCCTTGAATAAGTTCAATCATTCAAAAATTATAGAGATTATATTTATAAAGAACTTTTAGTCATTCAACATCATATAGTTGGATAGATGTGGGTTTTGAAGGTCTTATTTACTAATATTTCCACACCCAAACAAGTTTAGATATGAAACTTTTAGTTTTTTTTTTGTTTTTAGGAAGGAAGGATGAGTAATGATAGTCGAAACATGTGGTACATGGATAAAACTACCAGAACCATTTTCTTTATAGATAACCTCTCGAACAAATTTTATTTTGGAATAATTAAAAACTAATAATATCTTTTATTTATATCTTTCATATCCTTTATTTTTTGAATTTTTAAATCTTTCAAAAAGGATATCTTATTCATGAATTTATCAAGACTAATTTTATCTCAACTAGGTTAAATAACCTAAGAGGGGGTGAATCAGGGTATGATAGATTAAAACAATTGTCTCTTCGGATCTTATTTCATTTTTAGAAAAAAAATCTCTTATCTCTCTTCTTCTCATTGCATAGTATAAATGGAAATTAAACATGCACATGACACAAAAATTTTACTTGGTTCACCCTCAATGGGATACGAAGGAGCATACAAAGGAAATGTGCTGATGTGAGAAATTCATTAAATCTCACTATTGCTACAATGTTTGGATCAAACTCCATATCCCTCCTAGTATACAATTATTCCCAATTTGAAATCCCACTGCTCTCTCTCTGAAGTGAATGCACTGCTACTCCAGTAGACTCATCTAAAAATCAGTTTTGAGTTGATTCACACTTGTGTGTGTATTTTTCTCTTATTTCATCAATAATATGACAAAAAACTTTACACGAGACTCTTATTCAAGACTCATCCATGAGACCTTGGTAGTTAACCCCTTTTGCAAGATCCTAGTGTGTAACCCTTGAGCAAGATCCTGATGTGAGACCCCTTGCATTGGATCCTAGTGTGAGACCCTTTGTGTGAGATCCTTGTACAAGACCCTTTGCACGAGATCCTAGAGAAAGACCCTTAGTGTGAGACCTACAAATCATGCGGATCAAAAGACCTTCTTCAGATCATGTGGATCACAATATATGAATAGGTCTACCTATGTGCGCAAAAACCCTATGCATAATTCACTTTGCAAGACTTCTTCACGAAATCCTTTTATGAGGCCTCCTTCTTATCACATAGATTGAAAGACTCTAGCACAAGACTTGTTCAGATCATGTAAAATTCTTTTTATTTAGATCAAACCACTTAAGTAAGATTATTAGATTCTTAATTATGGGATAGGGGTATTTATAGGCATAAGTCCACCACCTTAACTCCACAAATTGTGGACAACCATCCCTTTCACTACCTCAATGTCACACGCTTCACGAGATATCATCATGAGATCCAGTAACAATCATGTGCTTTACAAGATTCCCATCATGAGATCCAAGGATAATCATGTGGAAATATCCATTGTCTTACAACACTTCATGTTACCCCACCGCAAGATTCCAAAGACAATCATGTGGTGTCAGCAATATTGTTTTTAAGCACTTCATGAGATCCCATTATGATATCCAAAGATAATCATGTGTTCACATGATTTCAAATGACTATGAGATACCTCCATCATTTCTATCTTTTATTTATCTTCATGTGCTTCGTGTGATATCTCTATAAGATCCTTTGACAATCATTCTTTATCATCATTCACTTCACATGATCTATCTGTGAGATCCTCTAACAATCATGTGGTGTATTAAATTTCTCTACAATATCTTAATATGTAATATTATAAAAATAATTTGGTGATTCATGAGATAGATTAAGACATTCACACTTTGAGAGTTCTATTATGGCATTCTCACTTTGCGAGATCAGTTCATACTTTCACGCTTCATGAGATCAGTTCAAACATTTGTGCTTCCATAAGATTGTACATTTCATGCTTCTGCGAGATCAAAAATTTCATGCTTCCACAAGATCATACATTTTGTGATTTATGATATTAGAAATTCTCAATTTTAAAAGATCATACATTTATCTCTTTCATGAGATCATATATTTTCTACTTTCATGAGATCAGACATTTTTCTCTTTCTTCATTCCATATTTGATAACTAGCCTTCATCAACAACCTCTATCAAACACAATCAACCCAAAATCACTACTAAGAGGTATTTTTACAACAATATATCTCTTTGGGTTTTTTGGAAACACTTATAATCTTCATGAACAAACTTGTTGACAAATCATGTGCATGGAAAACAATTTTCATTCTGCAACCTCATAAGTGATCAAGGAATTCCTTAATATATACTCTAAACCCACATGAGTCAATCTCGATGTGAGAAATAAGAGTATCATGAAAATTTCATCAATGAATCACTTCTTTCACAAACCTTTCATTGGAAAACTTCTCGATACCAAAAGATAAAATAAGCTTCGCCTTCAATATCTCTTATTAAACTGCACATATCTACTTCTTGCATCATGAACTCCATTGTATGATTCTACTTCATTTATAGGTTAGTTTTATCATCATCAAATTAAAAACTCCCCTTATTTCACTACTCCCTCTATTAACTTCCCCCCTATCTTGATTAAGACATGTTATCCCCCTTTTTAATGAATGAAAAGGTCACTCCTTTGTGGTCTGCAACATGTTAAACAACCCATATCAGTATATAGGATAAAACACACCATAACTTGGGGAGAGGGGGGTTCACATCAACACTATTCAATTGTGGGGAGTTGATTGAACTCCTAGATCCAGTAAATACCATTCAAACAATTCTTTGGGTAAGGCTTTTGGCAGGATGTCTTCAACCTGTAGTTCAGTAGGAATATACTCCTGCTTCACAATCACATGCTTCACTTTATCCTTGATAAAGTGATATTTTATTTCAATATGATTTTCCATGAGTGATGGAGTAGATTTTTTCTGAGATTTATAGAAATTATATTATCATAATGAATTCCAAATTGATACTTTGCTTCAACTCTCATATCTTCAAGCTACTACTTCATATACAGTAAATATGTTCAAGATAGAGTAGTCACATTGTATTCAGATTCTATATTTCTAAAAGAAATAAAATATTTTTTCTTTCTTAACCAAGAAATACACAGTCCACCAAGGTAAAATCCACCACCTAATGTTGAATTTTGATAATCTATTAACCAGACCAATCTGCATTTGTAAATCCCAATAACTCTTTTTGATATTTTTCATTGTATATTAAAATAAAATCAATTATTCCACTAATATACAAAAGTATTATTTTCAGTACTAGTAAGTGGATTTATTTGGGATTACTTTAATACTATTCTTCCTAAAATGTGGCCAAAATAATATTTGTTTGAGTAACTATTAATTATAATAGATTTCCAACTATATTTATATATTCTATGATATTTATTGTTTTTCCTTCTTCATCACCTGAAAATTTCATCCATGTAGCAAATGGAGTTTTCATTTCTATATAATTTTTCATTCCAAATATTCTTAGAACCTTATTGGAACCTGTAAACCAAGAAAAAACATATCTCACCAATCATTGACATTTTGAGCTCAAATTTCATAAAGCCTACAAAAATTTTCTACTACACTTCATTCAATCCACCAAAGATTATGTCATTGACATATACTAGAACCATCATCCTTTGATTACAATCATTATTGGCATAGAAATTATAATCAACTCTACCATAATGGAAACCAATTTTCATCAAATACTAGTCAAGTCATGAGTACCATTCTCTTGGTGCCTACTTTAACCCATATAGAGCCTTCTTTAATTGAAAAACATTGTTCTCATATTTATAAATGAGAAAACCGTCTGGATATTCAATATAAAATTCTTATTCCAAAATCTCATTGAGAAATGTTGACTTGAAATCCATATGGAAAACTTTAAATTTCCTTTCAACTATTGTGGCCAAGAATAAACAAATTGTCTCTAGCGTTTCGATAGGGGAAAATGTTTGAACAACATAAATACCTTCTATATAGGAATATCCATTGCACACAATTCATTATTTGTTTATAATTATTGTTCCATATCCATTAAACTTGTTACAAAAACATAATTTCATCCCAATGTAATTCTTGTCTTTTGGCCTAAAAATAATCTATAATGTATGATTCTTTTCTATTTGGTCAAGTTATTCACTCATTGCTTGAACCTAGATCTCATCTAATGAATATTATTCAAAACACTTTGTCTCTATATATTATAAGAAATATTTTTTCTATAGTTTCTCCATCCTCCTCTTCTAAATTGGAGTTGTATGATCTATGGTGATATTCTACCTTTTAATTTTAGCTTGACTCTTGGGTATAGTTATTGGTATATTCTACTTATCATTTGAATCTTCTTATGAATCTACCTCAAGCACTTGTACTCCCTGTGAGATTCTCACATCTTTATTTCTATCCTCATGTAACTATTCATGGATTTGTTGAAGATTCTTCTCATTTTCCACCAAAAAACATCATTTCTATCTACAACATTTCATAGTCTCTTTTTGAAGCATTTATATTCTTTGATTTTTCTTGAGTAATCAAGAAATATCCCTTCATCTCCATGAGATTAAAACTTCTTGTATTTCTCATTATTTATAATAAAACACTTACTTTTAAAGACTCAAAAGTATTCAAATATTGACTTCTTTCCATACCCCAACTTGTATAGAGTCTTTTCTCCCTTTGGATATAATAAGGCTGTATTGGAAATGTAGACTGATGTCAACACTGCTTCTTTATAAAAATTATTTGTAAGGTCTTTCTTGATCAGAAATGTTCTAGAAATATTGTTAGTAATCTTATTTATTGTCTCAACCAATCCCTTCTTCCATGGAGTTATTACTATTGAAACTTGGTACCTCATCCCATGTTTCTTAAGATAATCCTCCACTTGGATATTTTTGAATTCTCTTCCATTATCAGTTTATAACTCTGGATCTTTTGATTTAACATATTTTTAACTTCCATTTGATAATGTGTTATGAAATTAAACACCTCATACTTGTGGGTGATAATTGAAACTCATGTCATTATTCTAAAATCATTAATGAAAAGGATATAATATCTCTTCCCGTTAATATATCTTGGTGAAATAGGTCCGCATACATCAATATGCACTAGTTCAGGCACTCTTGTTGACCTTTGGTCTTTTTTCTTATATTTATTTCGAGTAATGTTACCTTGTTGACAAGAATCACACATATGAGTATAGTCATGTGATAACTTAGGGAAATATCAAGTATCATCACATTTAACTAAATTCTCCAAGGATTTTTGGATCATATGACCAAGACATTTATGCCACAATATGTTCTCTTTTTTTTTGATATAAATCATGTGTATTCTTCTCCACTAATAAGGTAGAGATTCCCCTTCATGAGATTTACTTTCAAAACAAATACTCCAAATTTTCCCTTGATGATACATAGTTTTTTGTTAAATATTATAGCATTTCCTAAGTCACACCATTGACTAAAACTTAGAAATATGTGACTAAGAACTTCAACAATCAAGACATCTTCATGTCTCATGTCTTTACCCCCAAACTTGGATTTTCCCAATCCAAAAATATGAAGACCTTTATTATTACCAAATATTATGTCACCATCCTTATTATAACAAATTCCTATCCCCATACTCTTATTTCCTATCATATCAGAGTAGCATACACTATCAATGATCTAGGTTATAGTGTGATATAATGCTTAAAAGACAATCTATGAAACCACTTATTGCTCATCTCTTTTATTTCTAATC
The DNA here is from genome assembly GCA_963277665.1 of Viscum album. Taxonomy (NCBI): domain Eukaryota; kingdom Viridiplantae; phylum Streptophyta; class Magnoliopsida; order Santalales; family Viscaceae; genus Viscum; species Viscum album. The sequence continues at coordinate 53,964,115 of OY728146.1, read as the reverse complement.
CATGTCGTTGATTTCATACTTGATGTTGACTGATATTATTGATCTTACTCATAGTATGATGGTCAAACCTCATCTTAAAGAGCTTCAAAGTTATTTTGTTTTCTCAGCTCATTCAATGTTCCCTTGAACTCCTACATGAAAATACTTTGGTTTTTCTTCAGTACATTCCTTTAAATTATCGAGGAACAATATCTAGACATGTTCCTGAATCCTCCACACACAAAAATGGTGATCATCAAAATAATTCCGCAAATATTTAAATCTATCTGGTTACCGCTATTTAACTTGGATTCTTTAGTATTTTTGGATATTAATATTAGATATATTAATATTTGGAATGAAATAATGTATTCTAAATGGATCTATTATAAGAGGGGTTAATTTTAATTTAAAAAACTTTAGTTTAAAAAGAATTAAACTAAAAAAATTCAAAAAAAACTCTTAAGTAAAAAAGATCATATTTGGAATTAGCCCTCAGTTCAATTATCAAAGTATCATATTCAGTATGATTCTTATAATATCAAAGTATAGAAATCATAATCAAATAAGATTTGATTAAATCAGAGTTAAACATATCATAATTATAATAGATCATAATGTTTTGGATTCATAATAGATGTGATTAATAGTTCTAATTGTGTTTTATCATATTTGGGATCATTATGATAAAACTAATTCATATAAGCATAGTGGATTAAAATACTTGAAAGAAACAAGTAAAATAATAGAAATAATATAACAATGACTTATAGCTATTTAAAATAATAGATATCTTTTAATCTTAAGAGTAAGGTAGCCACAAACCTTGGATAAAGGTATCCCTTTTTTATACTTATAATAAAGTATATCTTTCCTCATCAAGAAAATACCTTGATACGATGATCAGATTTATTCTATCTATCTATCCTCAATAGCCCTTGATCTGATGGATTGGCTCTATCTTGCTATACCCACAAGTCCTCAATCGTAATCATAGATCGGATGCATGAATAAATTACAAAAAAAATCTTAAAGAGACAAACTGACAAGGTATCCTTAAGAATGACTCTCTCTAAAGAAATACAAAAGACTAGGAACAAGCTATTAATGATTTGAAATCTTTAGAAAAATAGAGATTAAAATTTAATTCGCATCTACAAACTCTTTAAATGATTGGGTATTTATAAGAAATCTTCCCAACTTTCATATTTTCTCCCAAGGGTCATATTTCTCTGAGTTTGTCGCAACAACTTAGAAACCTGGAACTTCAAAAAATCTTTTGAAACTAATTATCTGATGTCGTATTTTTTCATACCATTATAGTGAAAAAAATGTTTCCTTACATTATAAATAAGTCTTTTGTATTCTAATTATAAACATAAGTCAGTATGATATACTTACTTGCTATTATCAATTCGATTATCTTAATCAAGGTAAATCCTATTTTATAATATTTATATCGGTCTTATGATGAATAATTTTTTTAGTACAAAGTCAAGACAAAGTATTTCACCTGTCTGATAAAATTTAAGCCTAATGGATCAAATCCAGACTCATTATGATTACCATAATAAAAAATATAATTTTATAAACATAATACCTTATAACTTATTCTAAGTATAGAAAGAAAGTAATTTTTCCTATAAAAACATTATATAACACTTTTGACATAAAAAAGTTAGTAAAGTAAGTATAAAGAAAGTGTTTGTGATTTCCAAAACAAAAAAGGAATATAAAAGTGATAATTAAAACTTCTGACACAACAATCTTCCCCTTTTTGGAAAGCAAAAACTCTAAAACTTAAAATAAAATAAAACTGTAAAAACTTACAGCCCTAATCTTTAACAAACATTATATTAATAAATAAATCTTGATACTTAACTCCCCCTGAGTTTATAACTATTCTAGATATGATTGAGATAATTATGAATACAATAAAAAGTATTATATCCCCCTAATAAACATATTCTACCCCTTTCTATAATAAATATCCCTTTATATAATATCTCCCCATTTGTGATTTACAAAAATAATTGGGGTTGTTTAAAAACAAAAGGGTTGGCTTCATCAAATTTAACATGTACTGCTTCCTCAATAGTACAAGAATTTTTATTAAAAACTCTATATGCCTTATAAGTATTAGAATAACCTAAAAAATCCTTCATCAGAATTAGGTACAAATTTATGTAATTTATCTTTAAAATTTTGGAGGAATACTTTCCATCCAAAAAAATATAAAGTAAGAAAATTTTGGTTTTTAACTAGACAACAACTAATAAGGTGTTTTATTAAGAAAGTGTCTTATTAAAACTTGATTTATAGTATAGTAGGAATTTCTAATATATCCATCCCCAAAAAAATTAAATTCAGTATTCAATCAACATGGTTCTTTCTATTTCTTGAAAAATGTGATTTATTCATTTAACAATACCATTTTTTAGGGGTTCTAGGAGCTGAAAAGTTATGTATTATACCTTTACTACTACAAAAAAACTTCAAAATAAGAATATACAAATTATACACCATGATAAATATGGATAGTTATCAAGGTAATGTTCTTCTCATTTTTTAATTTGGCTATAAATGTTTTGAAATAACAAAAGGCTTCATATTTCTTTATGAGATAAAAATACCCATCTGTATCTAGTGTAATCATCAACCAAGACATATACATATTATTTTCCCCCAATAGTACCAATTTGTGTAGGACCAAATAAATCCATTTGTACTAACTATAAAGCATCAAAATTTGATACTTCACTAATATATTTAAAATTAGACTAATGTTTCTTACCGTATTGACAAGGGTCACAAACATTTGAATAATCAAACATATGTTCTAGTAGATCATTAACGAGTCTTTTCTTATTCAATGTACTTAAATTTATAAGGTTAAATTTTTCTAACCTTCTATTCCATAACCAAGAATGATCTTCCATTTCACTAAGTCAAGGTAATTCATGGCTCCTATGGTGTTCTAAGTTAAGTTTTTAAACATTCTCATATCGATTGTCATAAAAAATGTATTCTTACTTGGAATTATGTACAGAACATTTATCATTTCTAAAATTCACAAGGTAACCTACATCACATAACTGACTTATTCTTATAATGTTGTTCTTAAGACATTTAACAAATAAAACATTCGAAATTAAATTTTTACCAAGAAGAATGATATTACCTGTATCGATAATCTCTCTTTGAGAATTATCTTTGAAGGTAAATTTTCCACCTTTCATCTTGATAAAATTTTTAAAGAAATAATTATGTCCAAACATATGTCTAGAACACCCACTATTAATATACCAAGTATTCTTATTTTTGGTACTTTTTTTATTTTCTTAAAAGAAAAAAGATTATACCTTCAGCACTCAAACCTTCTTGGGTCCGGTAATGTTAGAAAATAAAATTTTAGAAATATGCAATTGTTTAGAAAAATAGGATTTTTGAAAACCTAGGGATTGAACTTTATTTAAGGAACAATTTTTATTCCCATAAATACAACTTTGACATTTAGTACAAAAAAGGTTCACTTTACGGAACAAAATAATTACTACTGAAAATAAGTTTTTTATGAGAATAACCCATTCCAGAACTAGTACCATGAGGAAGGATTTGTTTAAATATTTTATCAAAGTTTTATTTACCAATAGTAAAGTTTGATTAAAGTCTCCTTAGGGAATAAATTTCAGATTTTAGTTTTATAACTAAATTCTTATCCTCACAAGTATTAGTTTTATATGTAATTTTAGTTTCTAAAACATTTTTCTCAGAAATTACTTTTCAATTTTTTTGGGAATAGTTTCCTTTTCAATAATTTCTTATCAAGATATTTAGAAATATCTAATACTTATTTAATTAAAACACTTATCCTTGAATTAGCCTTATCAAGTTTTTTTATAACTTTTCAATTTTCATTTTCAAGGATTTTAACAAGGATATAAACTTCCTTATATGAAGTTAAGATATTATTTTCACTATTTGATGAAGATTATTCATCCAAAGATTTATAATTTTTCACATTATTGGATTTGGGATAATTTTCGCTTAATGATAAGTTTGTAAGATTTTTATAAGTGCATACCTTATCCATAAGACAAAGATTTTATTTATGTATTATGGAAATAAAACTAATGTTCCTTTGGAACTATTATTATCAGAAGTTTTATTTGAGGAATCTCCTCTACTTAAACTCTAAGAATTTTTATCTTTAAGGAATTTCATTAATTTTGATTTATAAAACCTTTTTTAATTCCTATCATAATTTCTATCTTTCCTATCTTTACTTTTTAACTTTTCATAATCTTGTCTGATGTGTCCATATTTCTTGCATTCTTAATAAGAAGCTTCAACTTTCTTATAACTTCTTTCCTTTTTACCTTTATTATACTGATATTGAAAATTGTTCTTACCAACTATATTTTCATCCTCCTAGCAATATTTTCTAGTTCTTTTTCAAAATATTATGATGAAACTGATTCTAATTGTATAAAAAAATTCTTTTTAGATGATTTCACTACATTCTTAATAGACTGAACTTTAAGGGGTAAGGTAGTTGTTTTAGCAAAGGAAACACCACTATTTTTATTTTTCACATTTTAGCATCTCTTTTCAATCATCCCTCATACTGCATAAGGGTTCTAATAATATTGTTAAGAGTAAGATTTCTCGATCTCCTTGTATTATCAATAGTTTTCCACTTAGACTCCCATTCATTGGTCATGACATCTATTATCTTCTCTATAAGTATTTCATCATATAATCTTTTTTCTCCAAGAGATTATAAACTATTTATGATAGTCATAAACATTTGGTGCATATTGTAAACATATTATCCAGGTAAAAATTCAAAATCTTTATAGTTGTCTCTAAACATATCTCTTTTAGTTTCAATAACCTTAGAAGTACCAAAAAGTGTAACCTCTAACTTCTTACAAATGATGTTAGTAGCTTCATAGGATGAAATGTGACTATAGATACTCCTAGTCATTGAGCATAGAAAAGTGTTTCTAAATCTATAGTTTAGTTGATACTCTTTCTTTTCTTGATTAATAAAGGAAGTAACATCCTTATTAGGAATCTTATAATTTCTAGTGAGAATCACAAAGTTTTCTACTTCTATATTGATCACAAAAGTCTTCATTTTTTCTCTCCAATATTCATAGTCAGCACCATCAAAAATTGGTGGTCTATTGGGATTGATATTATCAATAGATCCGACATTAATTATTTCCATCTTAATAGAAAAAAAATTCCAGAAATATTTTAGTGTAATATAGTTTATAAACAAAAATTTTATAACAAAATTAAACAAGATTTCAATAGTAAAGATAGTAAAAACCCAGCAAGTATTTGAGAAGTGGAATCTTACTCCGATAAAAATTTTCATATATCAAAATTAGATATATTTAAATTAGTATTTAAAGAATGTATTCTAGATGGATCTATTACAGGAGGGGTGAATTTTAGTTTTAAAAACATTAGTTTAAAAATAATTAAACTAAACAAATTCACAAAACCACTTTAAGTAAAAAAGATCAAATTTGGACTTGGCCCTCAATTCAATTATCAAAGTATAATAATTAGTATGATTTTGATAATATCAAAGTATAGAAATCATAATCAAATAATATTTATTTAAATCATAGTTAAACAGATTATAATTAGAATAGATAAAAATGTTTCTAATTCATAATAGATCTAATTAATAGTTCTAATTGTGTTTTATCATATTTGGGATTGTCAAGATAAAACTAATTCATATAAGAATAGTGGAATAAAAGACTTATAAGAAACAAGTGATACAATAGTGACAATATAATAATGACTTATAGATATTTATAAAGAATAGATCTCTTTTAACCTTAAGAGTAAGGTAGCTACAATCCTTTGATAAAGGTATACCTTATTTTATACTTATAATCAACTCTGTCTTTCCTTGGTAAGGAAATCCCTCAATACGATGATCGGATTTGTTCTATCTGCCTATCCTCAGAAGCCCTTTATTTGATGGATCGGATATATCTTTCTATCCTCGTAATCCCTCAATCATAATCATATATTGGACATGTGAAACAATTACAAAACAATTATTAAAGAGACAACCTGACAAGGTTTCCTTAGGAATGAATCTCTATAAATAAATAAAAAATACTAGGAACAAGTTGTTCATGCTTTCCCAGATTTTTAAAATTAAAGATAAAAGTGTAATTAGTAGCTCCAAACTCTTCAAATGACCAATTATTTATAGGAAACCTTCCCAATGATCATATTTTCTCCCAATAGTTATATTTCTCTAAGTTTTTCTCAATGAATTGGACATATGGTACTTCAAAATCTCTTTTGAAATTGATTGTCCAATTTCATATTGTTTGACACCATTATAGTGTAAAAAGGTTTCCTTATATTATAAATAAATCTTATGTATTCTGATTATAAACTTAAGTCAGTATAATGGACTTCCTTACCATTTTCAATATGATTATCTTAATCAGGGTAAATCTGATTTTATTAGTATTTATATTAGTCTGATGATGGAGATTTTTTCAATATAAATACAATATAAAGTCCTTAACCTTTCTGATAAAATTTTAGTCTGAAGGATCAGATCTAGACTCATTATGATTACTGTAATGAAAAATATAAGTTTATATACACAACAATTTATAACTTAGTCTAAGTATGGTAAAAATTAATGCTTTCTATAAAAACATTCTAAAACACTTTGGATATAAAAATCTAGTAAAGTAAGTATAAATAAAGTGTTTTTTATTTCCAAAACAAAACGAAATAGAAAACTGATAAGTAAAACTTCTGACTCAACAATCTCCCCCTTTTTGGAAAGTAAAAACTCTAAAACTTTATATGGAAAAAAACTTTAAAAAATTACAGTCCTTGTATTTAAAAAACTTTATATTTAGAAATAAATCTTGATACTTAACTCCCCCTAAGTTTATATGTATTCTAGATATGATGGATAGAATAATGAATATGATAAAAAGTATTATCTCTCACTAAGAAACATATTCTCTCCCTTTTTATAAGAAATATCCCTTTATAGAAATATCTCCCCCTTTTTATTTACAAAAATATTTGGGGTTGTTTAAAAACAAAAGGGTTGGTTCCATCAAATTTAACTTGTACTATTTCCTCAATGGTACAATAATTTTTATTAAAAACTCTCTATGATTTAGAAATATTAGAATAACCAAAAAATATTCCTTCGACAAATTTAGGTGCAAATTTATTTAAATTATCTTTCGTATTCAAGAGGAATAATTATCATCTAAAAACTCTGAAGTAAGAAACTTTTGGTTTTCGACTAGTCCACAACTCATAAGTTGTTTTATTAAGAAAGGGACTTATTAAAACTTGATTTATAGTATATCAGGAAGTACAGGCTGCCTCAGACCCAAAATGTTTTACAATTGAATATTCACTCAACATGATTTTTTTTATTTATTGAAGAATGCAATTTATTCTTTCAAAAACACCTTTTTTTATTAGGGTTTTTTAGGAGATGAAAATTTATCTTTTATTCCTTTCTTACTAAAAAAAGTTTCAAAATCATAATTTACAAATTCTCCACCATGATCACTATAGATAGTTATTAAGAGAAGGTTTTTCTCATTTTTGAATTTGGCTACAAAAGTTTTGAAATAAAAAAAGGCTTCAGATTTATTTGTGAGAAAATAGACCCATGTATATCTAGTGTAATCATTAACCAAAACATATACATAGTATTTTCCCCCAATAGTCCCAGTTTTTGTAGTCCCAAATAAATCAATGTGTACTAACTATAAAGCATCATAAGTTGAGGCTTCACAAATAGATTTAAAACTAGAATTATGTTTCTTACCATAATGAAAAGGGTCATAAACTTTTCAAGAATAAAATATAAGTTCTAATAGATCCTTAATAAGTATTTTATTTTTCAATTTACATAATTTTATAAGGTTACAGTGTCCTAACCTTCTATTTAATAACCAATAATGATCTTAGATTTTACCAATGAAAGGTAAGTCTTGGATTCTAAGGTCATATAAGTTAAATGTGTAAAAATTATCATGAATATTTTTAGAAAGAATGTATTCATCCTTTGAATTTTTTATAACACATTCATCATTTTTAAAATTCACAAGGTATCCTTATTTACATAACTAACTTATGCTTATAAGGTTGTGCTTAAGAACTTTAACAAACAAAACATTATAAGTTGGAATTGTGTATAACACATTTATCATTTCTAAAATTAAAAAGGTATCCTTCTTTACATAACTAACTCATACTTATAAGGTTGTTCTTTAAACCTTTAATAAACAAAACATTATAAATTAAAGCTTTACCAAGAAGAATGATATTACCTATATCGATAATCTCTCCTTGAGCATTATCTATGAAGGTAACTTTTCCACCTTTCATCATGATAATACTTTCAAAGAAATATATGTGTCTATTCATATGTCTAGAACATCGACTATCCATATACCAAGTATTCTTATTGCTAGTACTTTCTTTATTTTCCTGAAATAAAAAAGATTAGACTTCCGACACCCAAACCTTCTTGGGTCTGGTAATGTCAGAAAATAAAATTTTATGAATCCACATTTGTTTAGAAAAATAGGATCTGTGAAAACCTAGGGATTAAACTTTATTTAAGTAATATTTTTTATTCTATTGAATACTACTTTTACATTTAGTACAAAATTGTGCGCTTTTCTGAATAAAATAATTATTACTGAAAACAAGTTTTTATGAGAATAACATATTCTGAAACTAGTACCATGAGGATGGATAAATTTATACATTTTATCAATGTTTTATTTTTCCAATAGTAATGTTTGAGAAAATTTTCCTTAGGGAATTAATTTCATATTTTAGTTTAATATCGAAATTCTTATCCTCACAACTATTAGTTTCATATATAAGTTTAGTTTCTAAAACATTTTTCTCAAAATTACATTTTCAAAGTTTTTTGGAAATATTTTCCTTTTAAAAAGTTTTCTTATTAAGATATTTAGAAAGATCTAATAGTTATTTTGTTAAAACACTTATCATTGAATTAGCCTTATCAAGTTTTTTTCTAACTTTTCAATTTTCATTTTCAAGGATTTTAGAAAAGTGAGAAAATTCCTCATATGAAGGTAAGATAATATATTTACTATTTGATGAATATTCTTCATCCAAATATTTAAAATTTTTCTCATTATTAGATTTTTGATAATTTTCACTTAATGATAAGTTTTAAAGGTTTTCAGAAGTTCATTTCTTATCCATAAGACAAATATTTTATTGATTTATTCTAGAAAGAAGACCAATGTTCCTTTGTAACTATTATTATCTGAAGTTTTATCTTAGGAATATCCTCAAATTTCACTCCAAGAATAATTAGCTTTAAGGAGTTTTTTCTTTTTGACTGATAAAACCTTTTCTGATTCCTATCAAAAATTCTATTTTTCTTATCTTTCCTTTTTAGCTTTGGAAAATATGGACTGATGTATCCAAGTTTCTTGTATTCATAACAAGTAACTTCATCTTTATTGTCACTTATTTCCCGGTTACTTTTATTATACTGATGATGAAAATATTTATTAAAAACTACATTTTTTCATCCTATAATAAGGATTATCTAGTTTATTTTTAGAATGTTCTATTTAACTTGAGTCTGATTGTATAAAAAAAATTTCTTTCTAGATGATTTTACTAATTTCTCAGTAGAATGAACTTTAGGGGGTAAGGTAGATGTTGTAGCAAAGACAACACCACTATTTTTATTTTTCTCTTTTTTAAAATCTCTTTTCAATCTTCCCTCTTATTTAATAAGGGTTCCAATAATGTGGTTAAGAGTAATATTTTTCAATCTCCTTGTATCATCAACAATCATCCTCTTCGACTACCATTCATTGGGAATGATATATATTATCTTCTAGATGAGTATTTCATCATCTAATCCTTTTTATCAAAGAGATTGTAAACTATTTATGACATTTATAAACCTTTGGTGCATATTTGCAATGGATTATCTGGGTAAAAATTTAAAATTCTAATAGTTTACTCTCAACATAGCTCTTCTAGTTTCAACAACCTTAGAAGTACCAAAAAGTGTGACCTATAAATTCTTTTAAATAATATTAGCAGCTTCACAGGAAGAAATATAACTATATATACTCCTGTTCATTGAATATAGAAAAGTGTTTTTGACTTTGTATTTTAGTTGATACTCTTGTTTTCTTGATTAGTAAAGGCAGTAACAACCTTATCATAAATCTTATAATTTTTAGTGAGAATCATAAAGTTTCCTACTCTTTTATTGATCACAAAAGTATTCATTATGTCTCTCTAATATTTATAATTAGCACCATCAAAAATAGATCTGATATTAAGTCCTTCCATCTTAATAGAAAATATTTCTTTTCCACAAACACGTTATTGAAATACAGTTTATAAAAAAAGTTTAAAACAAAATTAAAAAAGATTTAAATAGTAAAGATAGTAAAAAACTATAAAGTATTTGAGTATTGGAATCGTACTCTAATACCAATTTTTGGATATCAATATCAGGTATATTGATATTATAATTGAAATAATTTATTCTAGATCACTATATTACAATAGGGGTGAATTTTAGTTTAAAAAAATAGTTTAAAAATAATTAAACTAAACAAATTAAAGAAACCTCTTTAAGTAAAAAATATCACATTCAGACTTGGAACTCATTCTAATTCTCAAAGTATCATAATCAGTTTTATTCTGATAATATCAAAGTATAGAAATCATAATCAAATAATATTTTATTAAATCAGAGTTAAACATATTGTAATTAGAATAGATTATAATGTTTTGAATTCACAATATATCTGATTAATAGTTGTAATTGTGTTTTATCATATTTGGGATAGTTATGATAAACTCATTCATATAATAATAGAATAATAAAAGACTTATAAGAAACAAGTAATACAATATCCACAATATAATAATGACTTGTATATATTTAAAAATAATAGATCTATTTTTACCTTAAGAGTAAGGTAGCCACAAACTTTAACTAAAGGTATCCCTTGTTTTATACTTACAAGAGAGTATGTATTTACTCAATAAGTAAATACCTTGATATGATGATCGTATTTGTTCTGTTTGCCTATCCCCAACATCCCTCGATCTGATGGATCATCTCTTTCTTTCTATCCCCAGAAGCCCCCAATCGTAATCATAGATCGGACACATAAAACAATTACAAAAAAAATTCTTAAAGAGACAACCTAACAAGGTTTCCTTAAGAATGAATCTCTCTAAAGAAATGAAAAAGGCTAAGAACAAGTTTTACATGCTATGAAAGCTTTAGAAAAAATGATAGAAAAATGTAATCAATAGCTCCAAAATCTCAAAATGACTAGGTATTTATATCCATCCTTTCCAATAGTTATATTTTCTCCCAATGGTCATATTTCTCCAAGTTTTTCATAATGACTTGGAAACCTAGAACATCAATGGTTCTTTTGAAACATATTTTCTGACATCATATTATTTTACACCATTATAGTTTTAAAAGGTTTCCTTACATTATAAATAAATCTTTTGTATTCTAATTATAAACTTAAGTCAATACAATGGAATTCATTACTATTTTCAATGGGATTATCTTAATCAAGGTAAATCCAACTTTATCGGTATGGATATCCATCTAATGTTGCAGAATTTTTTCAGTACAAATACAAGAAAAATTATTTCACCTGTCTGATAAAATTTGAGTCTGATGGATCAGATCTGGATTCATTATGATTACCATAATAAAAATTATAAGTTTATAAACATAATACTTTAGAACTTATTCCATGTTTGGTAAAAAGTAATGTTTTCTATAAAAATATTCTAAAACACTTTGGACATAAAAAGTTAGTAAAGTACGTATAAAGAAAGTGTATGTGATTTCCAAAACAAAAAATAATATAAAAGTAAGAAGTAAAACTTCTAACTCAACAATATCCCACTTTTTATAAAGAACAAACTCAATAACATTAAATGGAATAAAAATTTAAAAACTTATAGTCATTGTCTTTAACAAAATTCATATTCAGAAATAAATCTTTATAGTTAACTCCACCTGATTTTATAAGTATTCTAGATACGATGGAGAGAATGATGAATATAATTAAAAGTAACATCTCCCCCTAAGAAACATATTCTCCCCCTTTCTATAAGAAATATTCCTTTATATAAATATCTCCCCCTTTATGATTTACAAAAATAATTGGGGTTTTTTAAAAACAAAAGGGTCAGTATCATCAAATTAAACATGTACCATTTCCTCAATAGTATAAGAATTTTCATTAAAAACTCTATATGCCTTAGAAGTAGTATAATATCCAAAAAAGCTTCCTTCATCAGATTTGGGTGAAAATTTATGTAATTTATCTTTCATATTCAGGAGGAATACTTTGCATCCAAAAACACTGAAGTAAAAAAACTTTTGGTTTTTGACTAGTCCACAAATCATAAGGTGTTTTTTTAATAAAGGGTCTTATTAAAACTATGTTTATAATATAGTAGGTAGTACTAACCTCTTCATCCCAAAAATGTTTTTCAATTGACTATTCACTAAACATGGTTCTTTTTATTTCTTAAAGAATATGATTATTCTTTCAACAACACCATTTTGTTGAGGGGTTCTAAGAGTTGAAAAGTTTTATTCTATACCTTTCTTACTACAAAAAGTTTCAAAATTAGAACTTACAAATTATCCACCATGATCACTAGGTATGGTTATCAAGGGAAGTTTTTTCTAATTTTTGAATTTGGCTGCAAAAGTTTTGAAATAACAAAAGGCTTCAGATTTCTTTGTGAGAAAATAGACCCACATATATCTAGTGTAATCATAAACCAAGAACTTTAAATAGTATTTTCCCATAAAACTCCAAATTTATGTAGGACCAAATAAATCCATGTGTACTAACTATAAAGCATCAAAATTTGAGACTGCACTAATAGATTTAAAACTAGACTTTTTTTACCATATTGACAAGGGTCACAAACTTTTGAAGAATAAAATCTAAGTTCTGGTAGATTCTTAACAAGTCTTTTCTTATGCAATTTACATAAGTTTTAAGGTTACAGTGTTCTAACCTTCTATTCCATAACCAAGAATGATCTTCCATTATAATAATTCAAGGTAAGTCTTGGATCCTAAGGTCACCTAAGTTAAGTTTGAAAACATTCTCATGCTATTTGGAATAAAGAATGTATTCTTCCTTGGAATTGTGTACAACACATTTATCATTTATAAAATTCACAAGGTAACCTTCATCATAAAACTGACTTATGATTATAAGTTTGTGCTTAAGACCTTTAAAAAGAAAAAAATTATAAATTAAAGCTTTAACCAGAAGAATGATATTACCTATAATGATAATCCATCCCTAAGCATTATCACCAAAGGTAACTTTTACACCTTTCATCTTGTTAATATTTTCAAAGAAATATTTTTGTCCAGTTATATGTCTAGAACACCAACTATCCATGTACAAAGTATTCTTGTTTCTGGTATATTCTTTTTTTTCCTGAAAGAAAAAAGATTAGACTTTCAGCACCTAAACCTTCTTATATCTAGTAACATCATAAAATAAAATTTTAGGAATCCACATTTGTTTTGAAAATTGGGATTTGTGAAAACCTAGGGATTGAAATTTTTTTAGGGAAAAAATTATTCCAGTGAATATCACTTTGACATTTAGTACAAAAAGGTTCACTTTTTGAAAAAAAATAATTGTTACTGAAAATAAGTTTTTTATGAGAATAACTCATTCTAGAACCAGTACCATGAGGATAGATTTGTTTTTACAATTTATCACAGTTTTCTTTACCAATAGTAAAGTTTGATAAAAGTTTCCTTAGGGAATAAATTTCTTATTTTAGTTTAATAATTAAATTCTTATCCTCACAAGTATTAGTTTCAGATGTAATTTTAATTTCCAAAACATTTTTCTCATAAATTACTTTTTCAAAGTTTTTGGAAATTGTTTCCTTTTCAAAAGTTTTCTTATCAAGATATTTAGAAATATTAGATACTTATTTAGTTAAAACACTTATCCTTCAATTATCCTTATCAAGTTTTTTATAACTTTTCAATTTTCATTTTCAAGGAGTTTAGAAAAGAAATAAATTTCCTCATATGAAGCTAGGATATTATATTCACTATTTGATAAATATTATTCATCCCAAGATTTAGAATTTTCCTCATTATCAAATTTGGGATAATTTTCGCTTGAAGATAAGTTTGTAAGGTTTTCAAAAGTTCATACATTAGCCATAAGAAAAAGATTTTATTTAGGTATTCTGGTAATAAGACCAATGATCCTTTGTCAGGAACTATTGTTATTAGAAGTTTTATCTAAGTAATATCATCCACTTTCACTCCAAGAATAATTGGCTTTATAGAATTTATTTCCATTTTAATTATAAAACCTTTTCTTATCCCTATCAGAATTTCTATATTTCTTATCTTTCCTTTTCATATTTGGAAAATCCGATCTGATGTGTCTAGTTTTCTTGGATTCATAACAAGTAAATTCATATTTCTTATCACATCTAACCCTGTTACCTTTATTATACTGATACAGAAAATATTTTTTACCAACAATATTTTTCATCCTCCAAGAAAGATTAGCTAGTTCATTTTTAGAATGTTATAATGAACTTGAGTCCGATTGTATAACAACTTTTTTCTTTCTATACAATTTCACTATTTTTTTAGCAAACTAAACTTTAGGGGGTAAGGTAGATTTTTTAGCAAAGGAAACACCACCATTTTCTTTTTATCTTTTTTAGTGTCTCTTTTCAATCTTTCCGTATATTTCATAAGGGTTCCAATAAGATTGTTAAGAGTGAGATTTTTCAATCTCCTTGTATCATCAACAGTTTTCTTCTTAGACTCTCATTCATTGAGGATGATATCTATTATCTTCTCCAAAAGTATTTCATCATTAAATCCTTTTTATCCAAGAGATTGTAATTTTTTTATGATATTCATAAACCTTTGGTGCATCTTGGAAATGGATTATCGAGGTAAAAATTCAAAATCTTGATATTCAGATCTCAATATAGATATTCTAGTTTCAACAACCATAGAAATACTAAAAAGTGTAACCTCTAAATTCTTCCAAATAATGTTAGAAGCTTCACATGAATAAATATTACTATAGATAATCCTAGTCATTGATCATAGAAAAGTGATCTAACTCTATATCTTAGTTGATACTCTTTATTTTCTTGATTATTAAAGGTGGTAACATACTTATCAGGAATCTTATAATTTCTAGTGAACATCAAAAAGTTGTATAATTTTGTGTTAATCACAAAAGTATTCATTCTATCTCTCCAATATTCATAGTTAGCACCATCAAAATTTGGTGATCTCTTGGGAGTGAGATTATAAATATATCTAACATTAATTCCTACCATATTAATATAAAAACTTTATTTTCCACAAACACATTATTGTAATACAATTTATAAACAAAAAATTTATAACAAAATTAAAAAATCTTGAAATAGTAAAGATAGTAAAAACCCAACAAGTATTTGAGAAGTGGAATCATGATATGATACCAATTTTTGGACATCAGTATTAGATATATTGATGTTAGGATTGAAATAATGTATTTTAGATGACTCTTTTACAAGAGGGGTTGAATTTTAGTTTAAAAAATAGTTTAAAAAGAATTAAACTAAAACAATTGACAAAACCTCTAAGTAAAAAGATAGAATTTAGACTTGACCCTCAGTCTAATTATCAAAGTATCATAATCAGTATGATTACAATAATATCATTGTATAGAAATCATAATCAAATAATATTTGATTAAATCAGAGTTAAATAGATTGTAATTAGAATAGGTCAGAATGTTTTGGATTCAAAGTAGATCTGATTAATATTTCAAATTTTGTTTTATTTTATTTGGGATCATTATGATGAAACTAATTTTTATAAGAATAGTGGAATAAAAGACTTATAAGAAAAAATTGGTGCAATATAAATAATATAATAATGACTTATAGCTATTTAATAAGAATATATATCACTTTTAACCTTAAGCGTAAGGTAGCCACAAACCTTGGATAAAGTTATCCCTTGTTTTATACTTACAAGAAGTTTTTTCTTTCATTATTAAGAAAATCCATCGATATGATGATCAGATTTGTTTCATCTACCTATCCTCAGTAGCCCTCGATCCAATGGATTGTCTTTTTCATGCTATCCCTGTAAGCCCTCAATCATAATCATAGATCAGACGCACAAAAAAATTATAAAACAATTCTTAAAGAGATAACTTAGAAATTTTCCTTAATAATAACACTCTCTAAATAAATATAAAATAATAGGAACAAGCTATTAATGCTTTAAAATCTTGAGATAAATTGAGAGAAAAATGTAATCAACAGCTCCAAACTCTTCAAATAACCGTGTATTTATAGGAAACCTTCCTAACAGTCATATTTTCTCCCAATGGTCATATTTCTCTGAGTTTTTCACAATGACATGGACACCTGGAATTTCAATGGATCTTTTGAAACTGATTTTTTGACATTGTATTGTTTTATACCATTATAGTGTTAAAAGTTTTCCTTGCATTAGAAATAACTCTTCCGTATTCTGATTATAAACTTAATACATTCTGATGGACTTCCTTACTATTGTCAATATGATTATCTTAATTAGGGTAAATTTGATTTTATCAATATTGATATCAGTCCAATGATGAAGACTTTTGTTAGTACAAAGTCAAGATAAAGTCTTTCACCAGTCTAATAATAGATCAGATCCAGGCTCATTATGATTACCGTAATGAAAAATATAATTTTATAAACATAATAATTTATAACTTATTCTAAGTATAGTAAAAAGTAATGATTCCTAAAAAAATATAAAACACTTTGGACATAAAAATTTAGTAAAGTAAGTATAAATAAAAATTTTTTATTTCCAAAACAAAAAAGGAATAGTAAAGTGATAAGTAAAACTTCTGACTAAATAGGTACCTCTTAGATATAGAACATACATTTGGAGAATGTCCCATCTTTCCATAAAAATAACACTTGGTATGAGTTATATTATTCTATATCATTTCAACAACACTTATTTCCCCTTTAGTTCTTTAAATCTTCTATTTTTGATTCATACCCAAATCTATTATCAAATTTGGAGTGGGATCTTGTAGTCTAACATCAACCATTTTTACTTTCTGTTTATGGTCAACTCCCATAACAGTAGTTTCACTCTGATTTGAGATCTTCTTATCCAAACATTCCATTGACTATTTTTATGTACCTTCAAATTGTAATTTCAATTTTTCGGTCACCTTTTAAACCTACTTTCATGATCTCATATCATGAGTCAATATTTTCTCGTGATCTTTTACCTTTATTTATAGGAATACAACTTCCTCCTCAAGTTATTTGATATTTTTTACACAATGTTTTATTGTTTTAGTCAAGATATTGATAACTCTAGTCTGTTCTTCAACCTTGATCTTGAACTCAATGACTTTATCTAAGTTTTTTATATTTTTTTATCTGGTCTTTTCAATTTCATTCTTCAACTCAGACTTCTCTTCTTCCTACTACTTTATATAGTGTTTTTCATCATAAACAACTATGTTTTATTTCTTTATTTTATCTCCACAAACTTATATATCCTCAAGAGAATCTTCTAATTCAACTAGGAGATCAACTCTTTTGTCAATTTCTCCTTTATCATCATCGCTCCCTTCCCTTGTCTGGGAGTTTCCTACAACTACCACTATAGCATCTTCTCCATGATCTTTTCATTCTCCCATTTCTTCTACTACATATTCTTCTAAACATTTATTATTTTATTAAATAAGATTATTCTTTTTAAATAAATTTCACTTAGCATTATTATTTCCTTTCACATTATATGAAGACTTCTTCTTGGGAGATTCATCATCATCCTCATCATCATCTTAAAACTTCTTGAAACACTTTGCTACAATCTGTCCAACTCATCCCCAATAAAATCATGTAAGTGAAAGTTTCCCTTTAAAATATATTTTTCCAATTTTATGATTTGTGGAAAGGAATGACATAACATCATCTACAACAACTTCTTCCTAAACATATTCTATATAAATCTTCTTTATGACCTTGAAATCCACCACTTTAGTCTTTAATTTTTCCACAGACTCTTTATCATCATTTCTCATCTTATAACTGACAAGAGTACTATGTATTCTATCTAATTTTATCTCCTTTAGAACTTTATCCTCTAGTACATTGACAATTTTATTGAACCGAGGTGTAAGTATTATCAATATCCACTTAAAAATATTTACATCTTTGATAATTTCACCAATACAATGCATGTCTTCCATAATAATATTCACCTAATCAAAAAATGTATTTATAGTCTCATTAGGGTGTATTCTTAGGTCATCATATTGGTTCCATAGAACATGTAATTTATCTTCTCATACTTTTGAATCATCTTCATAGATATTTTAAAGCTTTTACTGCATAGCATGCGATGACTTACATGACATCACCTTTGTGTAGATTGGGATGGATAAAGATCACCCTAAGGAATTGATTCCTTTAGAATCAACATCAAATTATTTATATTCAGATTCTGATAAAACTTCACTATACATACTGGCTGAAATACTATACAGTGTTTCTCTAAACACATACACACTTAATGATCGAAATATGTGTTTCATCTGATTCTTCCATAGATGAAAATTATTTCCATTGAATATTGTAATTCATTTGTGATTGATAGCTTCCATTATTTCTATTGAGATAGAAGCTCTGACTTTAACCCTTTTCAGTAATACTAATTTTTATCCCAACTAGGTTAAATACTCTAAGAAGGGGGGTGAATTAGGGTATGATAGATTAAAACAACTATCTCTTCAAATCTTTTTTAGTCATTGAACAAAACTCTCTTCTC
This sequence comes from Viscum album, assembly GCA_963277665.1. Taxonomy (NCBI): domain Eukaryota; kingdom Viridiplantae; phylum Streptophyta; class Magnoliopsida; order Santalales; family Viscaceae; genus Viscum; species Viscum album. Next base: position 53,945,172 of record OY728146.1, on the reverse strand, counting down.
TTTATCCTTTTCATTACACGGTATAAATGGAAATTAAACATGAATAGGAAACAACAATTTTACTTGGTTAGCCCTCACTAGGATACATCCAATAATTATATAATGGTAATACTCCAATGTAATAAATCCATAAAAACTCACTGCTATTACAATTCTTGGAGCGGACTCACTGTCCCTCCTAGTTTACAACCATTCAAAATTTGAAATCTCATTGTTCTCTCTCTGAAGTGAATGCACTTCCCTACCAGTAGACTCTTCTAAAAATAAGTTCTAAGTTTATTCACACTTGTGTGTGTATTTATGCTCTTGTTTCATTAATAAGATGACAACTAACATTGTGAGAGGCTCCTCTCTTGGACCCCTCCATGATACCATGGTGGGTAACCCCATTCACAATATCTTTTCATGTAACCCTTGCATGAGATCTTAATGTGAGACCCCTTATGCAAGATCCTGGTGTGATAACATTTGAGTGAGATCCTTGCATGAGACCCCTTCTACAAGATCCTCATGCAAGACCCTTTGCACAAGACTGTTAGATCATGAAGATCGCAAGACCTTTTTCATATCATGTAGAATATGAGATATAATTAGGTCTACATATGTACACAAACACCCTGCGCATAATTCACTTCAGAAGAATTCTTTGAGAGATCCTTTCACAATACCTCCTTCTGATTATACGGATCATAGGACTCTAGTGCAATAATTTTTCAGATCATAGAAAATACTTTTTCTATGGGTCAAACCACTTAAGAAAACTTCTTATCTTCTTAAGGATGGGTTAGGGGTATTTATAGTCATAATTCCACCACCTTAACTCCACAAATATCATACAGCCATCTGTTCCACTACCTCAACATCACGCGCTTTGTATGATCCCATTGTAAGATCCAATAACAATCATGCACTTTTTGTGATTTCCATCATGAGATCTAAGGAAAATCATGTGGCAAGATCCATTGTCTTCCAGCACTTCATGTGACCATGCTTCAAGATTCCAAAGACAATCATGTGGTTTCTATAACATTTTTTTCAACTAATTCATGAGATATCATCATGAGATCTGAAGATAATCATTTGGTCACATGATTTTGAATGATTGTGAGATACCTCCATCATTTCTAGATTTTTTTCATCTTCATTCACTTCATGTGATGTCTCTGTGGGAGACTTTGAGAATCACAGTTTGTCATCATGTGCTTTTCATGATCTCTCCATAAGATCCTCTGATAATCATGTGGTGTCTTCAAGTGTTATGTACAATCTCAATGTGAGATCTTTTGAAAATCAAGTGGTTATTTATGAGATCATTTCATACATTCACACTTCATAAGACCAGTTTAGAAATTCGTGATTTATGTGATCAATTCAGAAAATCGTGCTTCGTGAGATCAGTTCAAACATTCAAGATTCTACGAGATCATACATTTCCCACTTCTGAGAGAACAAAAAAAATTCACTTCCATGATATCATACAATTTTTTCTACACAAGATCAAACATTCATGATTTCACAAGATTATATATTTCACTATTTATCAAGAACATACATTTCGTGATTTTGTGAGATCATACATTTATTTATTTATTCATGAATTCTTTAAAAATCATCCTTTTTCAATACCTCAAACATTATCAAAAAACACAATAAAAATGTGTATGATCGGTGTTAGGTGATCATATTCTACTTCCCATTTATTATTCTCCTGACATTAAAAAACTCCACGAAAAAGGGGGAGGAAATTTTTTTATCTAGAATCATGATAACTCTTTATATAGGTAAACATTATATTATAGAATATCTTTAAACAAAAATTAGAGATGTATCTAATGAATCTTTGGGAACCAAACCATTCGGATGAATGCTAATTTTTTAGTATATTGAAATTTATCTTCTAAATGATAATTTGTACTTCAAGTATTCATCTTACAGAGTTACTCTTGAAGTCCTAATCACTACAGTTTGATTTTATTCTTATATAACTTTAATAAATATGAATTTTTTCTTAAGTGACTTGTATTTTATGATCTATCATTACATATATTAGTTTTTATTCTTACAAATGACTTATGCTTGTAGTTTGATGTTTTTTCATACACAACAATCTTATCCTTATGATTTTTTATCTTTATTGAATTTAATTGTTTATTATTTTTTTCTTAAATCTCTCTATATTCTTTTTGATAATACCAAAGGGGGGAAAATATTGAAAAGGGGGAAATTTTTAATTATGGGGAGATTTTTTTTGTTTCTTCGATTGTTTCAATAAGGGGGAGAAAGTATCATTAATTACATATCTCAAGGGGGTAAGTTTCATGGAAGTTGTCACACCCCAACCTCACTTTTATTTTAATTTATTTATTTATTGATTCCCATATTTATTTATTTATTTAGGTAGGATCTCATATCAACCATATATGTTTTTATAACATATTTAATAGTTGAAAGTGGTTTTGGTGTTTTAGGGTTATATGGATTTTTTTTTTGGTTTTGAGTCACACCATGTCTGGGGAGAATAACGTTGTGATGAGTTTTTGGGAATGCTATAAAATGGTCAAGTCCATGCATAAGGGTCACCATACATAAGATTTACTCTTACATATGGGTACATTTATATACTTAAGGGTCTTAGAGGTATTCAAATCAAGTGAAAGGGTAGAATCATGTTGTGATGGGTAGATGCCACATCATGATAGAAAACCTTATATATGAGGATCGTACCATAGTGAGGGGTGTAATATCGTGATGATGAAACTTACGTATTGAACCCTCTTATATGAATTTGTGGAATTTAATGAGAAATCTTGGACACCCCATGCCCCATGGGTTATATCATGATGAGGAAAACATAGGTAAGGAGATTCCAAGAGGCTAGGTTAGTAGAGTGCTTCATGCTAAAAGGGATAAAGATCACATCATGATGGTCTGGATCATGGTTTTTTTTGTTATTCCTAGAGGATATGTGTTAGTTCATGATCCATGAGGGTCACTCCATGATGGTTTTAGAGATGAGGTTATGTCATCATGAGTAAGGCCATGTTATGAGGTGCTTGTGCCCAAATTTTTTATTTTGTGATTTCCCATTTCTAGCCCTTCCAAATTAAAACCCCTTTCTTCTTTATCTTTCCTTAATTAAAACTTCCTAACCAGAAGATCATTAGGGGTGAATCTTATTCCTTAATTCATGAATTCTTGGCCTCCTATTTGATTCTAAGTGAAGTTCATCATGTATATATCTTTATTTCTCATATTTTCCTTTCTATTTGTATCCTCATCTTCTCGCTTCTTCTTCCTATCATTAAGGGACCATGTTGGTCAAACGTTATGTTGAGGTTTTGAATTAATCATGTGGTTATTTTTGTTTAGGTTGTGTATATTACTTATTTGTTCTTATTATTCATGTATTTGAATCTTTCATACCATCTGTGAGAAATATAGGTAGGTGTTTCTATGTAACTCCATTTATTTAACTTGTCTTATGTATTTGAGGTTTCTAAATCCCTTCTTCATTTAAATTCTATTAAATTATGCAATAATTGATGTAGAAATAATTTTTTTCTTTACCTTTGTGATTTTAAATTCTTATATAAATAGGTTTGTAGTGGTTCTTAAGTTGTATATTGTTAGAACTACTTTATAACACAATCTAGGTGTTTATGTAAATGAAAAAAGGACCTTTTTGTGAAAACCAATGTTTTAAAGTGATGTTAAAGTTACTTAATGACTGTGAAATATTTTTTCTGGACTCATCCTATTTTAATCATGTTTTAATGATCCAAAATCATATATATCCTGCAAAACCTGTTTAAACTATTTCTAGTCATGTGTAAAGATGATCAGTTTCTTTATACTTTAAACCCAAGATTTTAATTGCTATAAATCATGCTTGATTAATTTAAACTATATTTAAATTTGGTATATAATGATTTATTTTATGAATGATTAAGTCAAATTCATTCTGTGAATATTACTGCTTAATTCTATATACAGATATTTGGCTAAGTTTGAGAAACTGTGACCAGACACTGTGACCTAGACACCGTGATCAGACACCATGACCCAGACACCATGACCCAGACACCGTGACCCAAACATCATGACCTAGACACCATGACTAGACACCATGACCCAGACACCGTGACCCAGACATCGTGACCAGACACCATGGCCCAGACACCATGACCAGACATTGTGATCCTAACACCTCATTTGTGCTACCAGTTCTTGATCTCTATACAACCATGCCATCATAACTATCTCACCACTAAAAGTCAAACAAGAAGACATCATTTCATGGTGACACCATTTCCAAGTGACACAGTTTCCAAATAGACTGTAACATCATTCTTTAATCTATTTTTTCATTTTCACTTTAATTTCTAATGATCATATTTGAGTCTTTTAAATGCACTAACATAATTAATATTTCTTTGTAGACATGTTACCTGATAGTATGAGGTATGAGGTACAGAATACATGCATCCTGTTGGATCCAACACATTCACTCCAAGAATAAAAAGAAAATTTTGGACCAGAAACTAGTGAGTGAAAAAGAACAGCATAATCACGAGAATTCTTGAGAAAATAACTAACACATGTAACAAGATACATCTGAAGAACACACAAATAATTCATGAATCCAAAAGCTGGGATACCATATATCATAGTCAAGAACATCTTCGTAATAAAAACTCCATGAAGAATATAATCCAGATCTAACTGAAAATAAAAACACTAGACTTTTGATACTCTATTTATCACAAATAGACTCAATTCTTACATCTGATTAATCCTAGAAGTCCAAAGCTACATTGAATAACACTTAGAGCACTTCTAGCCTTATATAATCATCTTTTCTCTGTTGTGTATTATTTTTATCTTTCAAGCAGTGTGTGTGTGTTTGTATTAAAACACACATTGTCTCCTAAACTGAACTGAAGGATACAAGATATCCTTCCTCTAATATCTTTTTACACTTGTTTATTCCCATGGATAAGTGTGTAAGAGGTCCCTAAGTGACCTAGTATTTTATACCCACAAAGAACTCTGGAAGAGATCGCATGACCTAGATAGTCCTGTGCACTGTTGTTTACCCTAATCCAGGGTGTGGATCAAGTTTATTAATATAAATTTCTTGGTGAAAGGTGATCACCAAGTGGAGTGGATTAGGTCTTGGCTTGAGACTAAACCACTTTTTTTATATTTGTTGTGTTGTTTAATTTAGTTTTCACTATTTTATTGTATAATTCATAAATCACTAGATTTTCTTTGATAGTTAATCTTGGACAGAAGTTATAATTGTTTTCCCTTATTAAAATAGCTTCAAAATTAATATCAATAATTGATATTGAGATTACTAAGAATTAATCAATCTTCTGAGAATTTATTTAAACAGTCAAACTTTCATAACCATATTACTTTGATTGACTGGGTTGTATTTATTTTTATTGGGGAACCTTTTAAGAAATCTTTTCAAAAATAAGTTTTTATAGATACTCAATTCACCCCCCCCCCTTGAGTACTCTACTCTGACCAACATTTGGTATCATAGGAGTTTATTAAGACTCTGTTTTTTAACCTATTCAACTGTGATTTTAGTTGAACTTTAAAGATATATAAATTTCTTTTAATTCTAAATTTCTAGCTCTTTCAAAGTATTTCTTTATTATGGATAATAGATTGGAAGTTGTTGTAACAAATAGACCACCATTATTTAATGGAACCAATTATGCCCAATGGAAAATTAAAATGAAAATGCATTTAGAAAGTATGGGTTTTGAAATTTGGTCTTAAATTATAGATGAGTATAATATTCTTGTTACTGATAGAATCACTTGGTATGAACCAACCAATTCTGCCTATAATAACAATTTCAAATCCATGAATGCTCTATATTTCTCTTTATGAGATGAGTAATTTAACAGAATTTCTGCATGTAAAACTACCCATTAAATTTGGGATACTTTGTCTGTTTCACATAAAGGAACTTCTAGTGTGAAAGAAATGAGACTTAATACTTATACTATTAAATATGATAACATTAAAATGAAACCTGATGAGCCTATTTCTGACATGTATATTAGGTTCAATGAAATTATTAACACAATTATTTCTATTGGAAGATAAGTTACTACCAAAGAAAAAATCATGAGGATTCTCATATGCCTACCTGATAGATGGAGAGGAACCTCTGTCTCTATTAGAGTGTCATGCGACATTAGTAAGTTACTTGTAAAATAACTTATTGGGAAACTAATGATGTATGAATAGGATCTGAAAGTCAACAAGGAAGAGGAGGATGGACCCAAAAGAAAATATGTTGCATTTAAGACCACCACCTCTAAACACAAAGAAAAAAAGGGAATTGGAAGTCTTTGTTGAAAGTTCCAACTGTGAATAATCATCACCTGACAGTGATGAGGAGATTTCTCAATTATCTATAAGTATTAAGAGATTTTACAAGAAGAAGAAATTTTTTAGAAATCCTAACTTTAAAGGAAGATATGATCAAAAGGGAATATGGAAGAAAGATTGGAAAAGAAGTGACAAGTCTGATGAGATAGTATGCTATGAATATAAGCAAAAGGGACATGTAAAGGCTGACTTCCCCAAGATCAAGTACAAAAAGAAATATAAGGACAAATATAGAAAGTATAAAAAGGAAATGAAAGAAACATGGAGTGCTTCTGAGGATAGTTCACGTGACTCAGAATCTTCACATGATGAACAGGCTAACAAAGCCAATATGTGTTTTATGATAAACACATTTGAGGTAACACAGGAATCTCCTATACATAATTTCTATTATTCTGGATATGAAAGTGATAATGAATATATGTCTAATGAATAAATGTTTGTGTACTATAATATGATTGAAGAGACATGTAATAAACTAAAATATAAGTACAAGTCTTTAAAGAAACAGTATGCTCTCACCTCAACTGGTAAATCTGAACTTACTATAGAAAGGGAAAAATGTTCAATTACTCAAAGAAAGCAATGAACTAAATCTATCCAAAGATCAATTGAAAATACCTTGAAAGTTTTAATAATGGAAAATATACTTTGGTACAAATTCTAGGTAAACAAATTTCTCCTAAATATACTACTAGTATTAGCTATCAACCTAGTAAAAGAAATTTTGGAAGAACCAATTTTTTTTCTAAATCTAGGACATACATCTTTACTCATAGTTCTGGAAAACATTCATCTAGTTCAAATTATGATACACTCTCTACTGTTTCAAGATTTTCTGGCCCAAATAGAGTTTATTTTTCAAGCACTTGACATAATTATTATAGGAAACCTATGAGGCATATGTGGGTTCCAAAAGCATTAGTCACTAATATTACAGGACCCAAACAAATATGGGTAACAAAGTTTGTTTTTATTTGACTATTTTCTAGGAAAGTTTCTTAAAGAGATCCTGTAAAAGCTTATGGTACTTGGAAATTGGGTGTTCAAGACACATGATAGGAGACTATTCGTGCTTCAAGAAATTAATAAAAATTGATGGTGGACATGTCACCTTTGGTGACAATGACAAATGAAAAATCATTGGCATTGGTCAAATCAGTAACTCTAACTCATTTTTAATTTCCAAATTACTTTTTGTTTATGGATTAAAATATAATCTACTTAGTATTTCACAACTATGTGATGATATATTTCATATTAAATTTGAAAATGATGCTTACAATGTGTTGGTTGGAGTAGACCACTCAAGAAGGGAGTGAATTGAGTATTTATAAAAAATTATGTTAAAATTGGTTCTTTAAAATAATATCCCCCAATTAAAATATAATCAAATTCAGTTTTTAGTGAATTTATAAAAGTCTTAAATGTTCAATTAATTTCTCATAAGATTGATTAGTTCTCAGCTTTACCAATCTAAAGATTAGTCAAACTTTTTAAAATAATCTACTGATTCAAAATAGATATAAACACTTGCTAAACTAACTATCAAAGTTCAATTTAGTTTAATTTGAAATGAATTAAACACAGATCAGATTAAAACAAAAGACAAAATACACAGCAGATAAAAAAGAGGTTCAGTCTCAAGTTGAGACTTAGTCCTCTCCACTTGGTGATCACCTACCACCAAGCAGTTTATATTAATAAACTTTTGATCCACACCCTAGATTGGGGTTCACAATAGCACACAGGGTTTTCCATGTCACACTTGACCTATACCACGGTTATTCATGGAAAAATAACAAACATATCACATAGGATCTCTTATGTAAGTTGGATTTATAATAGAGTATCATATCCTCTTTACTCTAGCTTCCAGGAGTGAAAATATTCAGCTCTTCGATGTTAGGATGTTCATAGAGCTTAATCACATTGTTGCTTGTAATATTAAACTTCTTTTGTACACAATCTTCGAGTTCTTCTATTTTCAATGTTTCACACATTCGCATAGTCTGCCTTTATTTTTCTCCGAGTTACAGGGTTTTTTTAAGGTTGAACTTGTAATCCTTTTATAATTCAAGGTCCAGTAGGCATGAAGATTTCCCCACATTCATGTACCTCGTACTGTCTATGGATAGTACTACAAAAAACATTAAATAATGTCAAAAACATTAATTTTTATAAATATGACCGTTAGAAAATAAATTTGAATTAATAAATTTGAAACAGTTATTTATGACTATCGGTGAGTCATAAGTATCATTCTATCATCATTGGTCTATCATTGGTCTTTCATTGGTCTCTCGTCACCATTTTTTCAGCATCAGTGAGTTATCATCGGTGAGTCAATCATCGGTGTGTCATCTATCGGTCTGTCGTCCATCGGTGTGTCCTCCATCGGTGTGTCGTCCATCAGTGTGTCTTCCATCAGTGTGTCGTCCATAAGTGTGTCATATATTGGTGTTTTTTCCATTGGTGTTTCATTCATCTGTATTTTTTCCATCGGTGTGTCAAACATCGGTGTGTCAAACATCGGTGTGTCGAACATCGGTGTGTCGAACATCATTGTGTCAAACATCGGTGTGTCGAACATAGGTGTGTCAAACATCGGTGTGTCAAACATCAGTGTGTCAAAAATTAGTGTATCGAACAAACTATCAGTTTCAGGGACTTCAAGAAACTTATGAAGTGTCTGTCTTACACAGAACACTACTAGATTAAGTGACTGATCGCACCGCGATTCACTATTTCATTTTCACCCTTACACCACTGTGTTAAACTTATTTTATATTGAAAATTATAAAAATAATAACAAATTACACTTCATGTTTTATTAAATTATTTTTTATTTATTATTGTTAAAAATTAAAATGATACTTTTTGTGATAATATCATTGAAGGTGGAGGTGATTTGGAGGGCCTGTGATGATATCCAAGGAAAATGGGCCAAACTGTGCAGGATCCATGCACACTGGTGGAATAAACTGCATATTTATACTAAAATGTGCATCCAAATGGGCTGAAATTTTTTTTTATGATCCAAAATGGAATTTTCTAAATTTCATATGAAGGAACCTAAGACTCATTCTGCCTTTACAATGCCCATCGGAACTGATCTGTCCAAAGAATCAAATCTACACAAAGTCAAATGCAGTGTTCTGTATTTTATCAATATCTAGATATATAGTTGTACAAATGTTGAAAACCCTTTGGTGGAGATATTAAAGATGTGGGGAAACATGTTTCTATTTTTTTCCAAAGTGAGATTAGACTGTCAAGTGGTCAAAAACCATCAACCAAGTGGTTTTACACAATCTGTGTGCCCAAAACCACCTTCCACTTTGCCTATAAATGGAAGCTTGGGATCCTCATTTGGGGGTTCGAACCATAAGTGAAGATCTGACATTTTGAATTCATATAGGAGTATCCTCTTCATCCTTTAAGTTCTAGAGGCCCCTATCCTCATAGGGGGATCAAGAATGAATAAGGAGTTCCACCCAAGCTTCATTCTCCTCTCGATGTCGTGCTAATCGGCGGGCGTTCGTTCTGAGAGAGCTACGCGCATGTCAAGGGAGTTCTGATTCTTATTTTAGATACTGGTTTGGAGTAATTTGGGTGTGAAAAAATTTCTTCCCATGTATCTTACATAATTCTATATTTGAATTCTTTTTTTGATGCATGTGATTGAGAAACTCTAAATTTCTAACCGATCAGTGTGAGGTTTTGAGTGCATGACTTGTGTTGTTCCGATTGGAAAAAAAATAATCCTTTTAATACCCACCTTCTTGATATTTACATCTTCTTTGGAATCTCTTATTCTATTCATAAGTTCTGGACCTTGACAATATGATTGTTACGTCAAGGTTTGGTTCTTTAAGCATTTAAATAAAAGCTTAGGAATTAATCGGGATTCCAATTAATTTCAACCAAAGAATTAATCCAAACCTAAATGAATATCTATGAACAATGAACCTGAAATGTGTGTAGTGAAATCACAATGAACCCTTTTATTTCATATTTTTCAAAATCCATTTGGTTTCTCAACTTTTATGTTTTCAATTAAGTCATTTCATCCTAAAACTATTTTCAAAACCACCCCTTATTTTAGTACTTCTTATTAAAAATGCACACTCTAAACCCACCAATACTCCTTGAGAGATGACCTAGGGTCTTCCCTAGACTATAAAATCTTCTTTAAATCACTATAAATTTGATGTTTCATGATAGCGCGGTCAAATTTTGGTGTCGTTGTTGGGGAGCGCTTTGGTTTTTAGTGTGTGTTTTTTATAAGATTTATATAAATTTTGTGAATATTTATTTGTTTTATATTATACCTTTACCTATATTTGTGTGTTTTGATTTATTTCTTGTGTAGGTTTTGTGCATGATTCATTCTAATCTGGGAGATTTACCACCTTTTGAACCCAAATCAGATAGGATCTTACGTCAGCGACCATGAGACGCACAAGAGAACCCATCGATAAAGGACACACAAAACATTGACACTCTTCTTGATCCTTACTCTTCTTATTATTCTAGAACCAATATAAAAACTGAAATAAACTTGAATAATATGACTGAAAACAATCGAACATTAAAATAACTAACATCACTTGATGTTGATACCCAGCCCACCTATATTCAAATGCAAGGAGAGGAACCCAATTTTGAACTGAAATCTGGTTTAATTCATTTTTTTACCAAGATTTCATGGACTCACAGGAGAAGATACACATAAGCACTTAAAAGAATTTCATATTGGGTGTTCTACTTTAAAACCTGCTAATATGGATGAAGAACAAGTAAAGCTTAGGGAATTCCCATTTTCATTAGAATACACTGCAAAAGATTGGCTCTATTATGTTAATTCACCAATAAGAGGTTGGGCGGACATGAAACGTCTTTTTCTTGAAAAATATTTCCCACCCTCTCGAACTACAACAATAAGGAAAGAAATTTTTGGGATAAGACAATATTATGTGGAAACATCTCATGAATATTGGGAAATATTTAAAAGATTATGTTCAAGTTTTCCACACCACCAAATAAGTGATCAAATTTTAATTCAGTGTTTTTGTGAAGGTTTAATTCTAATTGATCGTAACATGATTCATGTTGTTTTAGGTGGTGCACTAGTGGATAAATCCCCAATTTCTATAAGGACCCTAATTGAGAACCTAAAACAAAACACTCAATAATTTGGTATAAGGTCTAGTGTACCCATTCGAGGTGTCCATGAGGTGAAAAGTACTGAATTTGAGAAGAAGGTGGATACAAAGTTTGAAGAGGTAAGTACCCTTTTACGACAAATCACTCTCTCCCAAGGGAAATCTCAATATCCTCCTCCCATATATTGTGGAATCTTCTCTTCTAATACCCATTACTCTTACTAATGTCCTCAATTGATAGAAACTTCTGAGAGTTATGAGGAAATATTTTCAGGTCTCCCTTATAACCAGCCCTTTAGGCAAGAACCTTACTATCCATACAACCCTGGGTGGAAAGAAAACCAATCATATAAGCAAGGGGGTATTCAAACCAACCTCACCAACCATTGAACCAACAAGAGAAGAGTATCCAATCACCACCCATAAATCCTCAACCACCCCAAAGGCCTTTCCAACTGCCCCCTCTCAAAACTAAGACTACCCTAGAATATTTGATGAAACAAATGGCTTCCAAAAATCTCTAATTCTAGGAAACCACCCAGGCATCCATACAAGACCTCAAAACCCAATTAGGCCAACTAGATAACTCATTGGGGTAAATTCAAAGTCACGGGTTGGGTAAACTACCTTCTCAACTAGAAGTTAACCCTAGGGATAAGGGTAATGTTAGTGCCATCACCCTTAGGAGTGGGAAACAACTTAAACCCCAAATGAATCCTCCATTAGATTCATCCCCTCCTAAGGAAACCACCTTCCAAAACACTGCTAAAAATGTTCCAAGAGAATGAAATCCTTGTCCTGAGAGAAGTCCTTCCAAAGGAAAGAGTGTGTATGTCGATGAGTATTCTAGCCAACCCATTCATATTATATTTCCCCAAAGGGACACCTAACCTAGTAAAAAAAGTAAACTAAACTAGATAAGGAAATATTGGAAACTTTTATAAAAGTGCAGGTAAACATTCCCTTGATTGATGTTGTGAAACAAATTCCAAGATATGCAAAGTTTCTGAAGGAGATGTGTACACACTGAAGGAAACTTCATGGAGATGAAAAGGTGATCTTGGGGAGGAATGTATCAGTATTGATAGAGACGTCACTTCCCACCAAGTGAAAAAATCCTGGGACATTCTCAATTCCATGCACCATAAGGGAGTATTCTTTTTCTAATTCTATGCTTGATTTAGGTGCTTCAATAAATGTGATGTCTCACTCCATTTACTCTAAATTGCAGGTAGAGGAACTGAAGCCCACTGGAATAATTGTTCAACTATCTAATCGGAGTACCATACACCCCTCTAGTGTGTTATAGGATGTTCTTGTGAGGGTTCAAAATTTAATTTTTTTTCTACTAACTTTTATGTGCTTAAAATGGAGGATGATATGATGAATGGACATGCCCTGATTATATTGGGGAGACCCTTCTTGAAAATCTCAAAAACCATAATTAATGTCCATAATGTTACATTATCTATATAATTTAGTGGTGACATATTCCATTTCAATATCCTTGATTCCATGAATAGTCCCTCATAAGAACATTCCTCTCTCTCTGTTAATTCAATTGATGTACTCCCTTCCATTGAAAAAACATCATTTCATTCCCTTGATCCCCTTTATGAGTTTTCTTCATTGATAGAAATTATAGGAAATGATTCATGTAATGATTGTTTTAGTGGATTAGAAAATTTTCATGCATGTTTATTAATTGATAATTTCTTGAACACTGAGGATCCAATGACCATCGATGATACTGATAATCTTGTAAAATATCATTCCTATATTTAGAATGGTACCGTTGAATAGTTAGATGAGATCAGTGGCCTCTCACTTTCACACACACTCCTATCAATCCAAAATCCACCTGAATTGGAATTGAAACAACTGCCTAAAGATTTAAAATATCCATATTTTGAAAATGGAAATAAGTTTCCCGACATCATTTCTAGTTCACTCCCTCTTGAGCATGAATTGTGACTGCTTGAACTTTTTAGGGAGTATAAACAAGCTTTGGGATGGACACTTGCTGACATTCCTGGTATTATCCCATCAATTTTCACACATCATATTTTTTTAAATGACGATGCTAAACCAATGAGTCAGGCACAACGTCGACTAAACCCAAGCCTCCTAGAAGTTGTGAAAAAGGAGGTAACAAAATTATTTGTGGATGGTATCATTTACCCCATCTCTAACATCCAATGGGTTAGTCTCATTCAAGTAGTTCCTAGAAAAACTAGCCTTACAGTAATCAAAAATGAAAATAATGAATTGGTTCCAACTTGTGTGCAGAATATTTAGCGTGTCTGTATAGACTATCATCGACTAAACCAACACACTAGGAAGGACCATTTCACTTTGTCATTTATTGACCAAATGCTAGAGAGGCTAGCGGGTAAGTCCCACTATTGTTTCCTTTATGGGTATTCTGGATACTTTTATATCCATATTTCCCCTGAGGACTAGGAAAAGATAACCTTCACTTTCCCCTTTATCACATTTTCATATAGAAGGATGCCATTTGGTCTGTGCAATGCTCCGGGTACTCTCCAGTGATGCATGGTTAGTATTTTTTTGGATTACCTGGAGAATTGCATGGAAGTTTTCATGGATGATTTCACTATTTATATATCCTCTTTTGATGAATGTTTGAGTAGTCTTGCTTCAGTCCTATGCTACTATATTGAAAATAATCTCGTATTAAATTATGAGAAATGTCATTTCATAGTGCGAAAAGGTATAGTTTTGGGACATGTAATTTCTGGGGATGGTATCCAAGTAGATAAATCAAAAGTGGATGTCATTTCTTCCATACCATTCCCCAAAAATGTATGGTATGTGTGTTCTTTCCAAGATCATGTTTTATTTTATCGTTGTTTCATTCGTGACTTTAGTAAAATTGCACTCCCCCTATCCCGATTACTCCAAAAAGAAAAAGAATTTTTTTTTTGATAAAGAATGTGAGGAAGCTTTTAATAAGTTAAAATGGAGTCTCATGTCACCCCTGGTAATCCAACCACCTCGGTGGGATTTACCATTTGATCTCATGTGTGATGCCTCTAACTATGTAGTTGGGGCAGTTTTGTCACAAAGGGTCGATCAAGCTTCACATGTCATTGCATATGCCTCACGTACTTTGGACCCTACCCAAAAAAACTACACCACAACTGAAAAAGAATTCCTTGCCATTGTTTTTTCCTTGGACAAATTTAGTTCATACCTTTTGGGGTCCAAAGTCATTATGTTCTCAGACCATACAGCCCTCTGGTATCTCCTTAAGTAATCAGAATCTAAACCATGTCTCATTCACTGGTTTCTCATCCTTTAGGAATTCAATTTAGAAATTAGAGATAAAAAAGGATCAAAGAATGTGGTGGCTGACCATATCAGTATCATCCCCCAATCCTCAGACATTGACTCATCCCCTTGTATTACTATAAATGATATGTTTCTCGATGAGCAATTGTACCTAGTGCAAGATTGTATTCCTTAGTATGCTGAAATTGTAAATTATTTGGTATCATCTTGAATTTCTACTAATTTCAATAAAAACCAAGCTAGTCCTCTAAAACATGAGTCTCATTGGTACATTTGGGATGACCCCTACCTTTGGCACACATGTAGTGATCAATTCCTTGGGCGTTGTGTCCCTGATAGAAAGTTTTAGTCTGTCCTTAGATTCTACCACACTCTTGCTTGTGAGGGCCACTTTGGTCCCCAATGGACTGCTCATAAGGTCCTTGATTCTGGTCTCTTTTGGATAACACTTTTTTGGGATGCCCGTGATTTTTTCAAATCTTGTCCTCGCTGTCAAAAAATGGGGAATGTCTCTAAAATAATAAAATGCCACAACAATTGTTGCTCTTTCATGAAATTTTTTATATTGGGGTGTTGATTTTATGGGTCCATTTTCCAATTCTTTTGGAAACTTGTACATTCTTCTGGCGGTCGATTGTGTGTCAAAATGGGTAGAGGCCCAAGCCACAAGGACTAATGATTCTAAGGAAGTTGTAGAATTTTTGAGAACCCAAATCTTTTGTAGGTTTGGATTACCTAGGTTCATCATCAGTGACCAGGGTTCTCATTTTTGCAACTGAACAATGAAATCACTTTTGCGTCGGTATGGGTTCGGTCATAGAGTGTCTACTGCATATCACCCACTGACCAATGGTCAAACCGAGGTGTCAAATAGAGAGGTAAAACAAATTCTTGAAAAAAAGATTCAATCCAATAGGAAAGATTGGAGTCTTAGACTCAATGATTCGCTATGGGATTACCATACTTCCTTTAAGACTCCCATTGTAATATCACCATATCGGCTGGTGTTTGAAAAGAGTTGTCACCTCCCGGTTAAGATTGAGCATCAGGACTATTGGGCCATCAAACAATGTAATTCTAACCTTTCTAGTTTAGGTTCTCAAAGGAAGTTGCAAATTTAGTAGCTATAAAAAATGATAATTGATGTATTTGAGAACTTCGGGATTTATAAGGAGCGTACCAAGGCTTCCCATGACCATCTCATCCTTCGTCATGAGTTTTGCATTGAACAGAAGGTCCTCCTCTACAATTCAAGGCCAAAGTTGCATCCAGGTAAGCTTCGTTCCCACTGGTTTGAACTATACACTATTACTAACGTCTCTCTATTTGGTGTTGTCCAGGATCAAAATGAAGAAACCAATCAAACCTTCACTATCAATGGGAAGCGACTGAAGCACTTCCATGAATCCATTCTGGAGTCCCGGTGGAGGAACTCCATGTTCAATAAGCAATATATGAATGAAACTCATCAGGTTTTATCCTTCCTTTCCACATTCTCTTTTCTTACAGTGAGTACACTGCAAACTTTAGGTGTGGGGGGATGGGTATATTCCTGGGTTGGTTTGGAATTTTCATCATCTTTCTTCTTTGTCTCTTTTTATCTTGCTGAATTGTATTGTTACTTCCCCCCTTCCCTCTCCCTCACTTTTGTGCCGGAATATTAATTTTTTTTATGCCCACTTTATCATGGAAAATGATGCCCATTTAATCATGGAAGTTATTGAAAATGTTTGTGTAATGTCTGTATTTCATGTTGTTTTAACATTCAAAAAAATCTAATGAAATGTACATTTCAGCAAGAATTCAATATTGTGGTGTGAATTTCTTTTAAAATTTAGTTCTTTTTCGAGGATATAAATGGTTGTATCATTTTGAAACCTTTGAGAAGAATGGTGCCCTTTTGTGAATAGTTTAAGGGAAAATTGTTTCACTTAATCTCTCCACATATTTTTACACCCAACCATGAAATGTGGAAATTTATTACTTAATGGAAGGTAAATATAAGTTTGGTTTATTTTTCTCTACTTTCCAAGATCATTTTCCATACATTCATTCCTTATCTGATATATTTCATTACTATACCAGATTGACCTATTCGTGTGTACGTGTTATCCGACTGTTGTGCGCCCTCAAAAAAAAAGGTTGTATATTGGGCAGGTCAAAAACCACCCTTCTTCAACTTTTTATCTTATTATAACTATTATAATTAGTGTCGTGGGGAGATCAAACAAGGTTTGGGAGAAGAGTGTGAAATTTGTTTCAAGTGAAACTTTTGAAAAAAATAATAAATGTGGGGAGTGATGAAATGTACCACATATGGGGATATCTAGGTTGAGAGATTATGGTTTGAATTATGGGAATGTGTTTCTAACACTTTCATCAGGGTGTGCACTATAGCATCCCGCCTTTTTATCACTTAAACTTTCATTACATTTTACAAAACCTAGGATCTTTAAGGTTTAGTGTCTTGGAAACCAGGAACTTAAAACATGAAAACATAAAACATTCTTCTTAAACACTTGAAAGGCTTCTCCTCGTGTTCATCCTAGGTTCATTACTACATATCATAACCTGGGGACATACATCAAAAGAAAGGGTGAGCAGAAGGCCCAGTAAGGGAAACAAGGGAAACATTTAACATGTGAACTTGAGATACATCAATAAAGTCATGAAAAGAACTTTAAGGCATGAGAATGAAATAATGAGGCATATAATAATAAAAATAAAATTTTTCATAACTTGAAGATGTGGCTAAAACATTTAATACTGACAATCATTTCGTTTCACCAAGGTCCATCCCCAAGGTGTCATTAAAAAATTACCAAGGTTATTCACCAAGGTATCAGTCTAAAAGGTCATCTCTAGAGATTAAGTCTTTACCCAATGCATTGGAGCGCTATCAGGGCGCACCCTTAAATTTGTCTTTATTATCATGTGATCCAAATATATCATCATCAATCATGTCATAAGAAACCCATATAGCATAAAAGAAATGGGTTTCATTTCATAATCATAATGTTTTAAAAACTGTTTTAAAGACATGATCTTTATGTCACTTAAAACCCACGGAAAATGAAAGCGGGTCTCATGTATGTAAATCCTAGAATTTAAAATAGAAAATTTTGGTAAATATGTGAATACCACTTTAGAAGGAAGATCTTTAAGTATTAACTTAATAAAATAAAATAACTTTAGAAAAAGAGAGAGACATTTTGAGATGAAAATTCTGCAGCATAATGGCTATGTTACAGGGTTTTAGAAAACATTGAAAAGAGAGGGGACATGGGTAAAACATTCATAAATGACCCATAAAACAGTATAGGGAAAGAATATAAGGTATTTAAGAACATGGTAATGAAATTTGAAAATATACCATATGAAATGAAGAACATGAAAGGAAGACAAAAATAAGATTTCTCTTATGAAAATTCGGCAACCTAACGGCGTCACATAAACTTCAACCAAAAACGAATTGATGAGATCAAATAGGGTCTCTCATCATATGAACAAAAAATATCAGTATGATAGATACATATATCATACCCCAACATAATAAAAAGGAACTTTCAAGACTTGATATGGAATTAGAACTTTGAAAAAGAGAAGGGTGAAAGAACCACTTAAAAATTCGGCAGCCTAACGGCGCCACTTAAAACTTCAAAATACTGAATTGAAGAGATAAAATGGGGTATCTCATAATATGATCATAAAGGATAAGTATGATATATATAGATATCATACCCCAACATAATAAAAAGTAACTTGAAATACTTGACATGAAAGTAGAACTTGAAAATGAGAAGGGTGAAAGAACTACTTAAAAATTCGGCAGCCTAACGGCGCCACTTAAAACTTCAAAATACTGAATTGAAGAGATCAAATGGGGTCTCTCATAATATGATCATAAAATATCAGTATGATATATATAGAGATCATACCCCAACATAATAAAAAGGAACTTTAAATACTTGACATAAAAGTAGAACTTGAAAATGAGAAGGGTGAAAGAACCACTTAAAAATTCAGCAGCCTAACGGCGCCACTTAAAACTTCAAAATACTGAATTGAAGAGATCAAATGGGGTATCTCATCATATGATCATAAAATATCAGTATGATAGATATAGAGACCATACACCAACATAATAAAAACGAACTTTAAAAACTTGACATGAAAGTATAACTTGAAAACGAGAAGGGTGAAAGAACCACTTAAAAATTTAGCTGCCTAACAGCGCCACTTAAAACTTCAAAATATTGAATTGAAGAGATAAAATGGGGTCTCTCATCATATGATCATAAAAGATCAGTATTATAGATATAGAGATCATAACCTAACATAATAAAAAGGAACTTGAAAGACTTTACATGAAAATAGATCTTGAAAAATGAGAAGGGAGAAAGAATCTGTTACAAAAAATTCAGCAGCCTAACGGCACCACTTAAACATTCATAAAACAAAATAATGAGAGTAAGAGGGGATATATCATTATATGAACATGAAAACGGAAGTAATATTAATATAAAATAACATCCTTTAACATAATAACATGGATCATAAAAGAAATGACATAAAAGAGATTACTTGAAAAGAAAGAGAGAGGTCGGATCCCTTACCTTAAAACATAACTCTTAAAACTCAAAGGTTGGGACCTTGAGGGCTTGGGGGCACCTTGGGAGGACTCCTTGGGAGGTAATGAGACCAGAGCTTCGTTGGGGGAGAGTTGGGAGTCTAATGTATTAGAGGATGACTTTGTATTTATAGGGAAAGTGAGGGGACAAGGCATTAATGGCCAAGGGACACCTCATTGGTGGTTTTGGAAAAACCATGGGCTTGCCCATGGTAGTTGCCCATGGTATTGTCCACTTGAGACACCTCATACCTTATCTTACTATTAATAAGTCGATCATATTGATTACATACTTAATACATCATTTAATGATGTCATTAAACACTCGTAACTTAAAAACTGTATTTTCACTATTCATCGAAAATTCAACTTTCTCAGAAAAATCCCAAAATTTCACCTCAACCAAATATCAATGCTCTGATTTCATAAATGAACTCCACTTTATAAAAATAATTTTCTAAATATTTTAAATTTATTTTTTAAATAAATACACTATTTACTAAAAAATCATTTTTTCAGAAAAATCCCCAAAAATTACCATAACATAATATCGATGCTCTGAGTTCAAAAATGAAATCCACTTTATAAAAATATTTTTATAAATATTTTTAATTTAATTTTTAATTAAAAAGCACTATTCACCCAAAAAAACTAATACTTGAATAATAATTTATGAAACCGTTATTTACCCATTTTATTGAATCACATTACTTAATCAAGGTGCCTATATTATATTAATGCTTTATTTAAGTGAGATTACTAATCCATTTGGTCACATTACTAATCCTAAGCATAAAATCACTATTCATAATTTACTATTCATTAAAAATTAAGTTGATCTTATTAGAATCTAAATTTCATACTGAACATAACTGTAGAAGACCATTTTTTAAAATCATAACACATTTTTAATTATTTAAGGTTTACATAAACATTTTTAAAATATCCTTTCTCTAAAATTCATCAAAAATATGCATACTATATTTATCCGGACATTTGAAAATTCATAAACTTCAACATAAGAAGAACTAAAAATTTTTATTTAAAACAAAGGATTCTACAAGGTAGTTATGGTCTCTTTACATATCCCCTTATCACACCAGCATAAGACCTAAGTGTAAGGTGTGCTAAGGTGAGAGAATCCGATGGAGGCTCGACCAACATCACACGAGTAGTAATTTCTATCAATTTGAACTTCTCGTGAAGGAAATTCCGTTCTAGCTTCACACGATGAAGTTCAGCTTGGGTTTCGTCCAGAGCAAAGCCCAGTGGTGATACCTCCTTCCCAAGTTCTGTTAGATGGGCTTCGATCGGTCCAAGACTACTGGGTGAGGCCATCGAATCTTCTTTCTATATTAACCAAGATCACTTGTATTTAGAGACAATAATCGAAACGTTTTGTTTCCAGTGGTCATATTGACCAATGGTCACATGATAGTCAAAACCCAACAGTATCATTTTAATTATACTCAGGTTATCAAATGAAACAATTTTGTTGAGTATAAAAAAAATAAAATAACACACAAAATTAGGAAACAAGATTTATTCAATATTTCGGGTCATTACAATCTTCCCCCCTTAAGAAATTGCGTCCTCGCAATTTTTAAAACTGGGTTTTGAAATTTCATTGAAAGTCCCACATCGGAAAAGGAGTCAGTAAAACTATTACTTTAAAATAAAGAAAGGGAAGTACAAAGGTCACCCAAGTTAACCCACACTAGGATTCTATGTAGGAAAACATGGACATAGAGGATAAAACAAAGGGTCAAGTTCTAAGGGAGAGTGATATAAAACATGATTAGGAGAAAGTTAACCATAAGAAAATCCCAACTTATGATGTGTGTAAACGGTCTTTGATTACCTAGTAGGAAACGTAAACCAACAACGTTTTTGTTTTACATTCCTTTTCATAATTTTGAGTAATTCACTTACTACATAGAACAAAAACATAAGGAAATATACTTACCTTCAAGTAGAGTTTCATCCTTTAATAAGTCTCTACCAAAACTAATCTTTTCTCCAAACGATGAGAATTCAAAAACACTTGGTCTCATCAAAAGCACAAGAATCATCTTTTAGAGAATCAAATAATCCACAAAAGATTAACTATCTATTTCTTCTCTCTTTAAACATTATCCCAAAAACAGAAAGGGTAAGGTAAGACAACTCTTCAAAAAGAAAGAATCCCATAGGAATGGAAACTACTTTTAAATCTTCAAATTTCCATGGTACTACCCAAAGTTCATCATAGACCATTCCATAAATAAATGTCCTTAAAATTCCTCAAAATAAACCAAACTAAGATTGAAACCCAAATACAAGAAGGATTTGATAACATAGTCTTCCAAAATAAACTTCATCGTTCATCTCCTAAAAACATCAACCACTCCTAACATCTTATAAAAAAAAGTAGCTAACCTAAACATATTTTCCCCAAGATAGGTTAATCATTTCCATAAGTAGCCTAAATTACTATAAGTCCACCTTAAATTCATCGATTCTTCAAAATATAAGTCAACCTTACTCCTCAATTAAAATATCGTAGTAATCTATTTACCTCGATCATATAGGGTCCCTAAAATAGTGAAGGTCTTCCAAAATAATAATCATATTTTAATCCCCTAATCATCTCTGTCATATTAATACGGAAATAGTCACATTTCTTATCACATTGGTTGTTGGGACATGTTATTCCATTTCCCACCATTAAATAAGAAGAGAAAGTATAATTATGGGCTTAAATACTTAGCCAATAATCATGAAAAGGAACTTAAAGCATAGAAGGATAACTTGTAGAAGAAAAGTATACCCTAACTTGTGATCCCCTAGGTTCCAAACTAGGTTATCCATGATCATATATTCTTATGTAAATCATTATTTTATTTTATCATTTTTCCTTTAATAATGGTTCATACTAAGCTTATGAATTTACCAAAGCATATCCCCCGGGAGTATTGTAACCAAGAGTACAGTAAGGCCCGTTTTTGTGTACCAGTTTCCATTCGAGTCTAGCTCAAAGTAGTGTTTTCGGGTTTTACCCCTATGTATATCTGTACCAGAGCCACCTCTACCTACTCATATCCAGACAGGGATGTATTTTCTTGGCAACCCCTTACTCAATACTCACCAAAATACCAGGAAGATTTCCTATATTTAAACTTTTCTATAGGGTTCTTCCTAGAGTTTTCATATCCTAATTTCCACAAATAACTAAACCATCCTTTGATACCAACTATAGCATCCCGCATTTTTATCACTTAAACTTTCATTACATTTTATAAAACCGATGATCTTTAAGGTTTAATGTCTTGGAAACCAGGAACATAAAACCTGAAAACATAAAACATTCTTATCAAACACGTGAAAGGCTTCTCCTCATGTTCATAATAGGTTCATTACTGAATCTCATAACCTGGGGACATACCTCAAAAGAAAGGGTGAGCATAAGGCCCAGTAAGGGAAACAAGGGAAACATTTAACATGTGAACTTGAGATACATCAATAAAGTCATGAAAAGAACTTTAGGGCATGAGAATGAAATCATGAGGCATATCATAATAAAAATAACATTTTTCATAACTTGAGTATGTGGATACAAAATTTAATATTGACAATTATTTCATTTCACCAAGGTCCATCCCCAAGGTGTCATTAAAAAATTACCAAGGTTATTCACCAAGGTATCAGTCTAAAAGGTCATCTCTAGAGATTAAGTCTTTACCCAATGCATTGGAGTGCTATCAGGGCGCACCCTTAAATTTGTCTTTATTATCATGTGATTCACATATATCATCATAAATCATGTCATAAGAAACCCATATAGTGTAAAAGAAATTGGTTTCATTTCATAATCATAACGTTTTAAAAACTGCTTTAAAGACATGATCTTTATGTCAATTAAAACCCACGGAAAATGAAAGCGGGTCTCATGTATGTAAATCCCAGAATTTAAAATCGAACATTTTGGTATATATGTGAATACCACTTTAAAAGGAAGAGATTTTATTATTCACTTAATAAAATAAAATAACTTTAGAAAAAGAGAGAGACATTTTGAGATGAAAATTCTCCAGCATAACGGCTATGTTACAGGGTTTTAGAAAACATTGAAAAGAGAGGGGACATGGGTAAAACATTCATAAATGACCCATAAAAAAGTAGAGGGATAGAATATAAGGGATTTAGGAACATGGTAATGAAATTTTAAAATATACCATATGAAATGAAGAACATTAAAGGAAGACAAAAATAAGATTTCACTTATGAAAATTCGGCAGCCTAACTGCGTCACATAAACTTCAACCAAAAACGAATTGATGAGATCAAATAGGGTCTATCATCATATGAACATAAAAGATCAGTATGATATATATAGTGATCATACCCCAACATAATAAAAATGAACTTGCAAGACTTGACATGGAATTAGAACTTTGAAAAAGAGAAGGGTGAAAGAACCACTAAAAAATTCGGCAGCCTAACGGCGCCACTTAAAACTTAAAAATACTGAATTGAAGAGATCAAATGGGGTATCTCATCATATGATAATAAAAGATCAGTATGATGGATATAGAGATCATACCCCAACATAATAAAAAGTAACTTGAAAGACTTTACATGAAAGTATAACTTGAAAATGAGAAGGGTGAAAAAACCACTAAAAAAATCGGCAGCCTAACGGCACCACTTAAAACTTCAAAATACTGAATTGAAGAGATCAAATGGGGTCTCTCATCATATGATCATAAAAGATCAGTATGATAGATATAGATATCATACCCCAACATAATAAAAAGTAAATTTAAAGACTTGACATGAAAGTATAACTTGTAAACGAGAAGGGTGAAAGAACAACTTAAAAATTTGGCAGTCTAACGGCGCCACTTAAAACATAAAAATACTGAATTGAAGAGATAAAATGGGGTATCTCATCATATGATAATAATAGATCAGTATGATAGATATAGATATCATACCCCAATATAATAAAAAGTAACTTTAATGACTTGACATGAAAGTATAACTTGAAAATGAGAAGGGTGAAAGAACCACTTAAAAATTCGGCAGCCTAACGGCGCCACTTAAAACATCAAAATACTGAATTGAAGAGATCAAATAGAGTATCTCATAATATGATCATAAAATATCAGTATGATAGATATAGAGATCATACCCCAACATAATAAAAAAGGAACTTGAAAGACTTTACATGAAAATAGATCTTGAAAAATGAGAAGGGAGAAAGAATCTGTTACAAAACTTTCGGCAGCCTAACGGAACCACTTAATCATTCATAAAACGAAATAATGAGAGTAAGAGGGGATCTATCATTATATGAACAAAAAAATGGTAGTAAGAGTAATATAAAATAACATCCTTTAACATAAGAACATGGAGCATAAAAGAAATGACATAAAAGAGATTACTTGAAAAGAAAGAGAGAGGTCGGATCCCTTACCTTAAAACGTAACTCTTAAAACTCAAAGGTTGGGACCTTGAGGGCTTGGGGGTACCTTGGGAGGACTCCTTGGGTGGTAATGAGACCAGAGCTTCATTGGGGAGAGTTGGGAGTCGAATGGATGGGAGGATGACTTGGTATTTATAGGGAAAGTGAGGGGACAAGGCATTAATGGCCAAGGGACACCTCATTGGTGGTTTTGGCAAAACCATGGGCTTGCCCATGGTATTTTACCATGGTATTGGCCACTTGGGACACCTCATATGTTATCTTACTATTCATAAGTCGACCATATTGATTACATACTTAATACATCATTTAATGATGTCATTAAACACTCGTAACTTAAAAACTATATTTTCACTATTCATCAAAAATTCAACTTTCTCAGAAAAATCACAAAATTTCACCTTAACCAAATATCAATGATCTGATTTCATAAATGAACTCCACTTTATAAAAATAATTTTCTAAATATTTTTAATTTATTTTTTAAATAAATACACTATTCACCAAAAAATCATTTTTTTCAAAAAAATCCCAAAAAATTACCATAACATAATATCGATGCTCTGAGTTCAAAAATGAAATCCATTTTATAAAAATAATTTTCTAAATATTTTTAATTTAATTTTTAATTAAAAATCACTATTCACCCGAAAAAACTAATACTTGAATAATAATTTATGAAACCGTTATTTACCCATTTTATTGAATCACATTACTTAATCAAGGTGCTTATATTATATTAATGCTTTATTTAAGTGAGATTACTAATCTATTTGGTCACATTACTAATCAAAAGCAAAAAATCACTATTCATAATTTACTATTCATTAAAAATTAAGTTGATCTTATTAGAATCTAAATTTCGTACTGAACATAATTATAGAAAACCATTTTTTTAAAATCATAACACATTTTTAATTATTTAAGGTTTACATAAACATTTTTAAAATATCATTTCTCTAAAATTCATCAAAAATATGCATACTATATTTATGCGGACATTTGGAAATTCATAAACTTCAACATAAGAAGAACTCAAAATTTTTATTTAAAACAAAGGATTCTATAAGGCAGTTATGGTCTCCTTACATATCCCCTTATCACACCAGCATAGGACCTAAGTGTAAGGTGTGCTAAGGTGAGAGAATCTGAGGGAGGCTCGGCCAACATCGCACGAGTAGTAATTTCTATCAATTTGAACTTCTCATGAAGGCGATTCCATTATATCTTCACATGATGAAGTTCAGCTTGGGTTTGGTCCAGAGCAAAGCCCAGTCGTGCTACCTCCTTCCCAAGTTCTGTTAGATGGGCTTCGATCAGTCCAAGACTACTGGGTGAGGCCATCGAATCTTTTTTATATATTAACCAAGATCACTTATATTTAGAGAAAATAATCGAAACGTTTAGTTTCCAACGGTCATATTGACCAATGGTCATATGACAGTCAAAACTCAATGGTCTCATTTTAATTATACTCAGGTTATCAAATGAAACAGTTTTGTTGAGTATAAAAAAAATAAAATAACACACAAAATTAGGAAACAAGATTTATTCAAAATTTCAGGTCGTTACAATCTTCTCCCCTTAAGAAATTGCATCCTCGCAATTTTTAAAACTGGGTTTTGAAATTTCATTGAAATTCCCACATCGGAAAAGGAGTCAGTAAAACTATTACTTTAAAAGAAAGAAAGGGAAGTACAAATGCCACCCGAGTTAGCCCACACTAGGATTCCATGTAGGAAAACATGGACATGGTGGAGAAAAAAAAGGGTCAAGTTCTGAGGGAGAGTGATAGAAAACATGATTGGGAGAAAGTTAACCATAAGAAAATCCCAACTTATGATGTGTGTAAACGATCTTTGATTACCTAGTAGGAAACTTAAACCAACAATGTTTTTGTTTTACGTTCCTTTTCATAATTTTGAGGAATTCACTTACTACATAGAACAAAAACATAAGGAAATATACCTACCTTCAAGTAGAGTTTCATCCTTTAATAAGTCTCTACCAAAACTAATCTTTTCTCCAAACGATGAGAATTCAAAAACACTCGGTCTCATCAAAAGCACAAGAATCATCTTTTAGAGAATCACATAATCCACAAAAGATTAACTATCAATTTCTTCTATCTTTAAACATTATCCCAAAAACATAAAGGGTAAGGTAAGACAACTCTTCAAAAAGAAAGAATCCCATAGGAATGGAAACTACTTTTAAATCTTCAAAGTTTCATGGTACTACCCAAATTTCATCATAGACCATTCCATAAATAAGTGTCCTTAAAATTCCTTAAAAATAAACCAAACTAAGATTGAAACCCAAATACAAGAAGGATTTGATAACATAGTCTTCCAAAATAAATTTCATCGTTCATCTCCAAACAACATCAACCACTCCTAACATCTTATAACAAAAGTAGCTAACCTAAACATATTTTCCCCAAGATAGATTAATCATTTACATAAGTAACCTAAATTACTATAATTCCACCTTAAATTCATCGATTCTTAAAAATATAAGTCAACCTTACTCCTCAATGAAAATACTATAGTAATCTATTTACCTCGATCATATAGGGTCCCTAAAATAGTGAACGTCTTCCAAAATAATAATCATCTTTCAATCCCCTCATCATCTCTGTCATATTAATATGACAATCGTCGCATTTATTATCACATTGGTTGTTGGGACATGTTATTCCATTACCAACCATTAACTAAGAATAGAAAGTATAATTAGGGGCTTAAATACTTAGACAATAATCATGAAAAGGAACTTAAAGCATAGAAGGATAACTTGTAGAAGAATAGTATACCCTAACTTGTGATCCCCTAGGTTCCAAACTAGGTTATCCATGATCATATATTCTTATGTAAATCTTTATTTTATTTTATCATTTTTCCTTTAATAATGGTTCATACTAAGATTATGAATTTACCAAAGCATATCCCCCGGGAGTGTCGTAACCAAGAGTGCAGCAAGGCCCATTGTCGTGTACTAGTTCCCGTTCGAGTCTAGCTCAAAGCGGTGTTTTTGGGTTTTACTCCTATGTACATCTGTTCCAGAGCCACCTCTACCTGCTCGTATCCAGACAGGGATGTATTTGCTTCGCAACCCCTTACTCAATACTCACCAAAATTCCAGGAAGATTTCCTATATTTAAACTTTTCTATAGGGTTCTTCCTAGAGTTTTCATATCCTAATTTCCACAAATAACTAAACCATACTTTGATACCAACTATTGCATCCCTCCTTTTTATCACTTAAACTTTCATTTCATTTTACAAAACTGAGGATATTTAAGGTTTAGTGTCTTGGAAACCAGGAACTTAAAACATGAAAACATAAAACATTCTTCTTAAACACTTGAAAGGCTTCTCCTCATGTTCATCCTAGGTTCATTACTGAATCTCATAACCTGGGGACATACATCAAAAGAAAGGGTGAGCAGAAGGCCCAGTAAGGGAAACAAGGGAAACATTTAACATGTGAAGTTGAGATACATCAATAAAGTCATGAAAAGAACTTTAAGGCATGAGAATGAAATCATGAGGCATATCATAATAATAATAAAATTTTTCATAACTTGAAGATGTGGCTAAAACATTTAATATTGAAAATCATTTTGTTTCACCAAGGTCCATCCCCAAGGTGTCATTAAAAAATTACCAAGGTTATTCACCAAGGTATCAGTCTAAAAGGTCATCTCTAGAGATTAAGTATTTACCCAATGCATTGGAGCACTATCAGGGTGCACCCTTAAATTTTCCTTTATTATCATGTGAGACACATATATCATCATCAATCATGTCATAAGAAACCCATATAGAATAAAACAAATGGGTTTCATTTCATAATCATAACATTTTAAAAACTGCTTTAAAGACATGATCTTTATGTCACTTAAAACCCACAGAAAATGAAAGCGGGTCTCATGTATGTAAATCCTATAATTTAAAATAGAAAATTTTGGTATATATGTGAATACCACTTTAAAAGTAAGAGCTTTGAGTATTCACTTAATAAAATAAAATAACTTTATAAAAAGAGAGAGACATTTTGAGATGAAAATTCTGCAGCATAACGGCTATGTTACAGGGTTTTAGAAAACATTGAAAAGAGAGGGGACATGGGTCAAACATTCATAAATGACCCATAAAACAGTAGAGGGACAGAATATAATGGATTTAAGAACATTTTAATGAAAGTTAAAAATATACCATATTAAATGAAGAACATGAAAGGAAGACAAAAATAAGATTTCTCTTATGAAAATTCAGCAGCCTAACGGCGTCACATAAACTTCAACCAAAAACGAATTGATGAGATCAAATAGGGTATCTCATCATATGACCAAAAAAGATAAATATGATAGATATAGAGATCATACCTTAACATAATAAAAAGAAACTTGCAAGACTTGACATAGAATTAGAACTTTGAAAAAGAGAATGGTGAAAGAACCAATTAAAAATTCGGCAGCCTAACGGCGCCACTTAAAACTTCAAAGTACTGAATTTAAGAGATCAAATGGGGTCTCTCATCATATGATCATAAAATATCAGTATGATATATATAGAGATCATACCCCAACATAATAAAAAGGAACTTGAAAGACTTGACATGAAAGTAGAACTTGAAAATGAGAAGGGTGAAAGAACCACTTAAACATTCGGCAGCCTAACGGCGCCACTTAAAACTTCAAAATACTGAATTGAAGAGATCAAATGGGGTATCTCATCATATGATCATAAAATATCAGTATGATAGATATAGATATCATACCCCAAAATAATAAAAAGTAACTTTAAATACTTGACATGAAAGTAGAACTTGAAAACAAGAAGGGTGAAAGAACCACTTAAAAATTCGGCAGCCTAACGACGCCACTTAAAACTTCAAAATACTAAATTGAAGAGATCAAATGGGGTATATCATCATATGATCATAAAATATCAGTATTATAGATATAGATATCATACCCCAACATAATAAAAAGGAACTTTAAAGACTTGACATGAAAGTAGAACTTGAAAACGAGAAAGGTGAAAGAACCACTTAAAAATTCGGCAGCCTAACGACGCCACTTAAAACTTCAAAATACTGAATTGAAGAGATCAAATGGGGTATCTCATTATATGATCATAAAATATTAGTATGATAGATATATATATCATACCCCAACATAATAAAAAGGAACTTGAAAGACTTTACATGAAAATAGATCTTGAAAAATGAGAAGGGAGAAAGAATCCGTTACAAAAATTTCGGCAGCCTAACGGCGCCACTTAAACATTCATAAAACGAAATAATGAGAGTAAGAGGGGATATCTCATTATATTAACATGCAAAGGGAAGTAAGAGGAATATAAAAGAACATCCTTTAACATAAGAACATGGAGCATAAAAGAAATGACATAAAAGAGATTACTTGAAAAGAAAGAGAGAGGTCGGATCCTTTACCTTAAAACGTAACTCTTAAAACTCAAAGGTTGGGACCTTGAGGGCTTGGGGCACCTTGGGATTTAATGAGACCATAGCTTCGTTGGGGGAGAGTTGGGAGTCTAATGGATGAGAGGATGACTTGGTATTTATAGGGAAAGTGAGGGGACAAGGCATTAATGGCCAAGGGACACCTCATTGGTGGTTTTGGCAAAACCATGGGCTTGCCCATGGTATTTTCCCATGGTATTGGCCACTTGGGACACCTCATACCTTATATTACTATTCATAAGTCAACCATATTTATTACATACTTAATACATCATTTAATGATGTCATTAAACACTCGTAACTTAAAAACTGTATTTTCACTATTCATCGAAAATTCAACTTTCTCAGAAAAATCCCAAAATTTCACCTCAACCAAATATCAATGCTCTGATTTCATAAATGAAATCCATTTTATAAAAATATTTTTCTAAATATTTTTAATTTATTTTTTAAATAAATACACTAATCACCAAAAAATCATTTTTTTCAGAAAAATCCCCAAAAATTACCATAACATAATATCGATGATCTGAGTTCAAAAATGAAATCCATTTTATAAAAAAAATTTCTAAATATTTTTAATTTAATTTTTAATTTAAAAAGCACTATTCACTCGAAAAAACTAATACTTGAATAATAATTTATGAAACCGTTATTTACCCATTTTATTGAATCACATTACTTAATCAAGGTGCCTAGATTATATTAATGCTTTATTTAAGTGAGATTACTAATCCATTTGGTCAAATTACTAATCCTAAGCATAAAATCAGTATTCATAATTTACTATTCATCAAAAATTAAGTTGATCTTATTAGACTCTAAATTTCGTACTGAACATAATTGTAGAAGACCATTTTTTGAAAATCATAACTCATTTTTAATTATTTAAGGTTTAAATAAACATTTTTAAAATATCCTTTCTCTAAAATTCATCAAAAATATGCATACTATATTTATCCGGACATTTGAAAATTCATAAACTTCAACATAAGAAGAACTCAAAATTTTTATTTAAAACAAAGGATTCTACAAGGAAGTTACGGTCTCCTTACATATCCCTTTATCACACCAGCATAGGACCTAAGTGTAAGGTGTGCTAAGGTGATAGAATCTAAGGGAGGCTCGGCCAACATTACACGAGTAGTAATTTCTATCAATTTGAACTTCTCGCGAAAGCGATTCCGTTCTAGCTTCACACGATGAAGTTAAGCTTGGGTTTGGTCCAGAGAAAAGCCCAGTGGTTATACCTTCTTCCCAAGTTCTGTTAGATGGGCTTTGATCGGTCCAAGACTACTGGGTGAGGTCATCGAATCTTCTTTCTATATTAACCAAGATCACTTGTATTTAGTGACAATAATCGAAACGTTTAGTTTCCAGCGGTCATATTGACCAATGGTCATATGACAATCAAAACCCAATGGTCTCATTTTAATTATACTCAGGTTGTCAAAGGAAATAGTTTTGTTGAGTATAAAAAAAATAACACACAAAATTAGGAAAAAATGATTTATTCAAAATTTCGGGTCGTTACGCGCACATTCGTCTGTCCTGGGGATGCACAGTTGTTGCCCTGCATTCCCACTTTCCAAAGGTGGGTGGCATCCATCGCTTATTCAGGGACGTTTTCTCCTTGATCGAAACGGTATGATGGGATGTCAGTTCTTCCTTCCATGGATTCCTCCTCAGAATTTGTCACCTAGTAAAGGTCTCCCTTATAGACTTAAGACATTGTTCATGAAACTCTTCTCAGTGCTATATCTTCATGGACACCGGTTAATTACACTACTGTTAGGACATTTCAAGGGGTCCGGTCAGGGCATCAACCTTCAGTCGGGGGAGTAGTCACATTGGACATCACTGGCGTGTTTGGACGTTGGAACACAAGAGCGTATGGTTTTCGTCCCCTTATGATAGGGCTTCTCTCTGGAGCAGAAGTCCAAGGCATCCCACGTCGAATGCGGGGGATTATATTCCATAGGCATGTCTCTAAGGTTTTCCTCAACTTCTCATGTTTAACACAGGGTATGTCGCGAGCTTAACGTCCAGCGGAGATGGATTGGACTGATCGAAACACTGACTAGAGTGGATCAGATGGGTGCAACCCCTTGAGGGAACACTGATATTGGGGCTAACGTGTAGTTAGTTACCTAATTACTTCTATGAGCAGTGAAGTGGTGAATTGGTATAATCTCACTGGGATGTGGCGGCCCAGGTAACGATCAAGATGAATGATGAATGGTTTAGTAAAGTGGAGGGAGGATGGGATGGAGTCGACTCGAGGGCTATAGTGATGTTGGTCCTGAGCCTCGGAGAGACTTCCTACATATCTCCATGGTAGGGAATCAAAGTCTACATAGTTCGATGAGGCGATGGGACACCTAAGGAGGCGGCCCGTGAAAATGGACGCGTGGATGGGATCTGGAGGAAGTGGAACCTCTGAATTGGGGGCATGACCTTCCCGAAACACAAATGCTTGAGGTAAAGATCAGAATGAGACATGGATGATGGGCTTTGAACCTCGGAGAGGCTTTCTACATGCCTCTCCTTGGAAAGGATCAAAGTCCGTGTAGTTCAAGATGGGGTGGTATAATTGGGGTGTGCTCAGAGGACATTGACCCGATGATATACTGGGGCTTACGCATGGTTAGAAGCCTGGGTTGGTCTAACACCTGAGGGAGGACTAGAGATGTGGGTCCCAATGAAGGGTGGGCTATGATGGCTTACCTCCAGATTAGAAACACAACGGCTTACCATTGGTTGGGATCACAACGGATTACCGTTGGATGGGGTCATAATGGCTTACCACTGGATGAGGTCACAACAGCTCACCATTGTATGGGGTCGAACCTCATGGAGGCTTCCTATATACCTTGTTTGGGAGATAGGGATAAAACCCCACATAGTTCGAGAGGGCACAGTTTAAAGTCATGTTGGATGAAAAGGGGGGTGCAGTTTAATGTCATGTGGGATGAGGGTGAACCGACATGAAGATGTTCGGGACCAAGGGTTGTTGGGAAACCAACGTGAAGGTGTTGGGACCAGTTGTTGGGCTTGAACATCAGGGAGTATTCCTACATACCTTGCCTTGGCAAGGATCAAAGTCCACGTAGTTCAGGATGGTTTGGTGAACTGACGTGAAGATGGTCGGAACGACCGAGTGTTGGGCTTGAACCTCAGAGAGGATTCCTATGTACCTTGCCTTGGTAAGGATCAAAGTCCACATAGTTCAGAAATGGGTTGTGGTGAACCAATGTGAAGATGGTCGGAACGACTGAGTATTGGGCTTGAACCTCAGGGAGGCTTCCTACGTACCTTGCCTTGGCAAGGATCAAAGTCCACGTAGTTCAGGAATGGGTTGTGGTAAACTGACGCGAAGATGGTTGGAACGATTAGGTGTTGGGCTTGAACCTTAGGGAGTCTTCCTACATACCTTTCCTTGGAAAGGATCAAAGTCTACATAGTTTGGGAATGGGTTGTGGGGCTTACACTCTAGGCTTCCCAGAGAGGATGTCATGGTCTACGCTTACTCTAAGCCCATGTGAGTCATGCTCAGTGTGAGAAACAAGAGGCAGCAAAGACCCGACAATCACATCACTAAAGGTGCGTCTGTGGGAAGTGGAATGGTGATTACACGTGGTTAGTGGAACATGGAGTGGAAGATTGGGACTCACTTTAGGATGGAGGCCTGAGTGGCGACAAATCCCAACAAGAAGATATTTGGCATGGAAGAGAGGAGGAGCAGGGATTCTACCTCCTGCAAGAAAGGATAGGTCCTTACACCAAGGTGGTTTCACTTCCCCCAGTACAAACACCACTCCAATAAAGAGTATCTCATTCCATGTGAGGAATGATTTCACTCCCGTGGAGACTAGTGGGTGTGAAGAATGTCCAATGTGGGGGAACCCCGCGTACGACACATGGGTAGAAGTCACAGTTTAACATCAAGTGGTGAGGATGGTGGTGCTTGGCAGTTTAAATTCCTACAGCTCGGATGATGTGAGATCACTCCACACCCCCTAGGACTTACATAACTGATACCTCCCACCCCTTGGGGGAAGGAATGCATCGGCAATGCCGTGATGAGGGGGTGTTATGGAGTGATCCCCTGAGGGGTCCACGTTAGTGTGGCTATGTAAAGAAGCAATATCCATTAGTGTGCCTATGAGAAGAAGCATGTGGCGAAGCAACACTATGGGAAATACCGTCTAGGGGACTTTGAAAATGTTTTGTGCAAACCTGGAAGGCTGAACGGGAAAAGGATTTGTAGAGAAAAGGAGTTCGTAAGTAGAAGCCTTGTGAAGCTCTGGTGCTCCATGAAGTGGAGGGGCTTCGCGAAGGGGTGTGCCTCATGAAGTGGAGCATCCTAGGCTTGGCATAGGGCATAGGTGAATATGGAAGGTGCTTTTTGAAGCAGAAAGGCCCTCATAAAGCAATACTTCGTGAGGCATGGGTGCTTCGTGAAGCGTAACATTGTGAAGCAATGTGCTTCGCGAAGCATAGTGACCCTGCCTTAGCATGAGGGTCACGTGTGCATGAAGGGTGTTTCGCAAAGCATAAACACTTTGTGAAGACCCGAGTCTCCTTGGGGGTCTCCTTCCTTCACAAAGTCTCGTGGGCTCTGCGAAGGGCATCTCTCTTTTAAGAGGGGCATAATTAAAGCGAAGGGGAAGGAACTTCATGATGAAAATGTACCTTGAAGAGCTCATGGTTCGCAGAGTAGAGATTGCTTCGCGATTTGAGAGCTGAGAAGGTGAAAGGTCAGATGATCCATCCGTTGGGATTTAGAGGAGCCTAGTATTTATAGGTAAGAGGCGCCGCGAAGCAGAGCTCCCTCGATGCGAAGGCAGAGCTTGCTTTGTGGTGGGTCATGAATGTCAAAGGGATTCGCGGAACATCACGCCTCTTTGCTCTGTGGCAGGTTGTGAATGTCAAAGTGGTTCGCGGAGTATCCCACCTCCTTGCTTCGTAGTGTCTCACGAACGTGAAAATGGTTCGCGGAGTGTCCCGCCTCCTTTCTCCATGGCGGGTTCGCGAAGGGGGATCAGGGCGTTGGTAGTGGGGCTACGGGGGCTTCGCGCTCAGTCTTCGTGAGATAGCCCCTAATTCTTTCTGTTTGTTCTATCCTTCCCAAATTTTGGAGCCAAAAAATGCCCCCCCCCCCTCAGAATTGGAGTTGAGGAGAAGGCGAGGGATGAAGTCTGAGGGTCAATCACCAAAATTCAGCATCCACTGCGAAGCTACCTCATGAAGAGGGCGCTTGAAGCAGAGCGGCGGTGCGGGGCTGAGCACGCCACAAAGAATGTCATGAATGGACGTGCTACAAATTATATGGGGTCCACGCCTATAAATAGGGAGGTGACCTCTCTTTTTTCCCTTCTATTCTCCGTGATTTTGGATTTTAGCGCATTCGATTCGCGAAGCTCCGCGTACTCTATAAATCGGGCCTTCTGCTTCATGGTGCACAGTGAGTCTTTGACTTCGCATCGGAGCACTTTGTGACTTTTATTTGAAGGCTAGGGTAGGGCTCCTCGAACAGACTCCACGAGCTTGCTCCGTGAAAGAGATTCGCGAACCAAACCCAAAAAACACCCAAACTCAAAAACTGAATGGCTCACCCAGAGGCTTCTATGGGGTTCCTTGAAGATGATGCCCGAAGGGATGAGATGGTGAATAGATTGGGTTTAGGGTAGTTGATACGGAGCCACTCTGACCATAAGTCATTGGTGGAGCTGTTGTTGGCAAGACAAAGGAACTATCTGTTGTGCAAGAGGCTACCTTTGTATGGATTTGGGATGAGGGATGACGTCTTCATCCCTAAAGCCAGTAGGGACGAGTCAGCTTACTGGTTCTGAAGCATGTTGTTTCATCTCCAGTGGTTCAGGGCGGCTGACGGCCATGCCTGGAAGGACTTCACACCCGTCGTTTCTAATTTTTTATACAATCATTTGAACAATGTTGATGGGAAGGGATTGTAGACAGAGACATCCCCCCTCTGTACCAGAAAATCTTGAAGGCAGCCCTGAGGAACCTGGGGAAGGTGTGGTCTAATGAGTGGGACCTGCGCTGGGGTGGAAACTTCACATATGATTGGGCCTGGGCCTACTAGGTAGGTGATTCATGTGAAGAGTTTGGGGTTGATCTGAGGAGAGTGGGCCTATATGAGGCAGCTTGGGCCTCCCAATTCCAAATGTATGAACCAAAGCAACTGATTCCGAAGTTGTTGAGAAGGTGTTCATCGAGGACCAATACCTTCCACCTACACCATGGGGAGGTTGGCATTAGCTTGTGGGATGTGCATCAGACCTTGGGGGTCCCAATACTAGGGTGATGTATGATGAATTCCTCCCCATTATGGGTGCGTGGGAGGATCTGGAGAAAATTCCACCACTTTCAATGGAATTGATGAGATTGGTGCTAGGAGAGGACAAGGAAGCAGTGAGGGATGTCAATTTCAGGAGATGGTTCAAGTAGTTTCTGAATTTTCTGGAAGAGAGGCAGTTTCCAGTGAGGCCTCGAACTTTCCCAAAGGGGGATCAACAGGGGTAAGGAGAACTTGTACTGGCGGCTCATGGAGGACAACCAGTGGAAAACTTAGGGATTCAGCATCAGTACTGTGTAGCAATCGATAGTTAGGCTGGCTGCATTCATTGCAGCTCTCATCTGTAATTGGATCCTACCGGTGAGGGATACGAACATGTTCATGCGACCAAGCACATTTATCATGGCGTCCATGTTGGCGACAGGAGGGCGGGTAAACCTTGAAATCCTGATTCTTGTCAAGCTGTACAATATGTTTTGGATTATCAGTGAAGGGAAGAGGCCACAGAGGATATGCGGTCCATTCCACCTCCTGTATGGGTGGATAGCGGTGCACGTCAGGGGGGTCTATGAATACCCGAACCCCATATCCCCTATGGGGTCAAACTTCCACCCATCCATTTTGAATTCCGCAGGGATATTTCCAGCCAAGCTAATTGTGCAAGCGGTGCTGAACTGGGTGTGGAAGGTAGAGAAGTTCATCTTTCATCCATTCCCACTACTACCGGGTGTTTTTATGGATGATGGAAAAGGAATGGAAGAGAACTAGTCTTATCTTCTAGCCTTTTGAGGTGGAGTCCTGGTGGCAAGAGTGGACCATGTGCCTCTCTGTGAGCAATACACCCCACACCGGTTTTCCAGGAAGTTTCGGTGCATACAGTGACTAACCCCACAGGTCTATTTGGGGGTGCGTTATGAGGGTAATTCATGCGTGAAGAGTAAAATGTGTCTTATGTTCATGCGGGAGGATGGAAATATGTGGAACAATATTCCTCCACCCACAATCGTCTTCGGGTTGGTGAAGGAGTACGCCAAAAGTTGGGAGACGTCTTACCCAGGCGAGATGCTAAAGAAACCAACCATTCGGGTCTTTGATGGTGTGTCTCCCCAACCTCGAGGCTGGGGATGGAAGTCATCAAGGGAATCCTGTGGTGGCAGGGCTGCTATGGCGGCAAGACCCGCACCAGTTGAGGGTGAGGCAGCGGCGGCGGATCCAACAATGGTAGTAGACTCGGTGGTCCTATAAAAGCAGAGTTATACAGAGGGGAGGCCACCAAGAGGATTACATAGAATATCCACCCAAGCCCTGGGGAAGTGGTTGTGCCATATAGACATGCTGGAGAATGCTACCTTCCCAGAGGCCTGAGACATCTGGGATGTCAACAGAAAATTCCTTGGCCCGTTTGAGATGTGGAAACATTTGAATCATCTTAGGATGGACTTATTGGGAATTGGTCCTGTCATATTCGGCTTTGCATTATCCCAGGAAAAGGCGGAGCTATACCTGGCAGAGCTGGAGGACTTTGTGCACTCCTGGGGTGCCCCATGTCTAATGACAGACCGGGTGAGGGTGTTGTTAGATCTAATAGTCCGGCCACATTTGTCAGCCACTGAACTGAGAGAGTGTTTCCCTCTACCGAAAGAATCAGATGAGTCCTCCTAGGGGGGAGGCCAGTAGAGGGATCCCATTAGAGGAGGTCTAAGTTGGTGATCAAGACTCGGAACTTGAAGAATTCACAGAGGCCCTTGAGGTAAAACCCCAAGCCCCTTACTCAGGTTCTGCTTCTAGGTTATTCTGGACTCCTTACTAACACTTGAACTGTACAGGAGGACCATATACACAGAACCTGTTCTCGCCCCTCAACAGATGCAGATGTGGGGCCTTCAGGATCTACACATGCGGTTGCATCAATTAATGCTTCCAGCGGGGCCAGCACACCTGAGGTGAACCCTCTAGAGATTTTAGATCTTCCGATAATATACGGAGGGTCATGCCTCAGGGTCTTGATGACATCAACCCAAGAACGAGACCAGTAATTTGATATTTGTAAGTATCTTCTACCAAATTCATGAATTTCACCCATTAACCATGTCAACTGACATCCATGCCCCTTTTTTGTGTGTACGGTTCTTCAACTGGCATGGGATGCCTTGGCGAGGTTGCTTGGGACTTATGGCGGTGTCTTTCCCAGGGGGATGTCAGCGATCATGGAGAAGGATATCAAGACCAACCGAACTGCGGTGCTCCCAATCACTGGTGGTACCGTCAGCGGAGTTGTGCCTAAGATTATTGAGGTGGGATCTGATGATGAGGATCGATCAAATAGCCCGGGTCCTGCCATGCCTGATCAAACACCAGATGTGGACCCTGCTGATGAGTTCCTGGGGGTGTTTCCCGCATATGAGTCTGTCAACCATGCTGACTGGGACAAGACATCCTCTGATGAAGAGGATAGAAAAATATTTTGTCATCAATCATGGAAGCTGATCAAGTGCTTCATCGGTGACACCCCCCAGTGCAATGGCTGGATGAGATGGACAGACTTCGCTCGCAGCTACGTGAACTATGTGGTGGGGGAGTGGATGCCTAGCGTCCCCACATGCTCGTTCGAGATCTTATGGCTGAGAAGATTCAGGAGTATGAATGTGGCCTTAGTGTGGGTTGGCAGTGGGGGAAAGAGGTGATCGTCAAGAGGCTCCAGGAGGCTATGCAGGCCTAGGTGATGAGCACTCAGTATCCCTTAATGCACAATCAGAGCTAATATTTTGATTTAAGTCCCATTTGGTAGAGGCCAAAGAGCGCATGAATCAAGCCTCCAAAGAAATGATTTTCATCCAGACCGACGTAGAGCAGGCCCAGATTGCGGCTGATGAATTGTTCCCCATCGCTGTTGAGGAGGAGCGGGAGCTGAGTAGGTGACAGAAAATCATGGACGCCACAAGCTAGAGGGTGGCGGAGCTGCAACTTTATTTTGATGGGGTTAACCCATCCATGGGAGGGATCGACCCTCGGGTGTTATAAGGATTACAAACCCTCAAACGTACATTCATGCTTTGATTGTTTTATGCCAGATGCATGCATGAGTTCCATTATTTGTATTGGTTTTAAACACATCTGTTATATTCGTGAAATACCCAGTGATCAATCCCTAAGCTCATGTGGGTCGATCCCAATGTGAGAAACAGGGATGATCACCATGTTATTCCATCTAAACATAAGAGTGTCAACCAAGCTTCATACATCTGGGGTTTGAAAAACCAATTCGTATTTCCGGGAAGAAATGGTAAAGGCCCGATTGGAGGAGGAGGGCCTCAGAAAAATCGACGTGTCATCCTTCCAATGTGCTCTAGTTCACAAACGGGGTAACGCCGGGGGTGTTGAAATTGATCCGAACATAAGGGAGTGGAAAGTGTAAATCACGATACCCAAAATTAATAACACTGTAGGATGGAATGAAAATTAATAATAATGGTTGATTGTGTTCGAAACACAACATCCTTATTGTGTTAGCCTGAAATGGGGATAAAAAATGAGGGTTGATCGCTTACCATGTTTGAAACACGAGGCCTG
Source organism: Viscum album (assembly GCA_963277665.1). Taxonomy (NCBI): domain Eukaryota; kingdom Viridiplantae; phylum Streptophyta; class Magnoliopsida; order Santalales; family Viscaceae; genus Viscum; species Viscum album. Next base: position 53,904,790 of record OY728146.1, on the reverse strand, counting down.
ACTCAAAATTTCATCCATTAGTCTTCCAGAATGTTAGCCCAGGATAGTAGGTGAGCCATAGGCTGAGAATCCATACTGTTAGGGGGTTCCTTTAGATGTGAAATAGGAAAAGGGTCCGAAAAAAGGGCATGAAAAGTGTGAAGGGTGGGGTAAAGGGTTGTTCGATTGGAATCCAACACTCTTAAAATTACGCCGCTATGGTGGAAACACATTAGGTTGGCGTATCGGTCTGATCATGGATCAAACTCACTTCTGAACAGGACCCCTCTGGTAAGGACCTAGAACGATCTGTAGTTTTATGTCATACCAATAAGGACAATAGACATGTATTTTAGTGTCGTACGGTGAGGATGGTACACATAGTTTAAAGGTTGTACTGCCTGGACCAAGGTTGGGGTCGAGGGGCCAGAAGGGTTAATGACCATGGGGCTGGGCCTAAGGTGGAATGCCTGGGCGTCACTACGTATCCCATGAAGATGGGAATCAAGCCACACATAGTTCTTGAAGCACAGCGTGGTCAGAGATCGACGTTGGTAGGGGGATCCTCTCTAGCGAGGAAGCTGATGCATCCCATAATTATCATGGGGCATCCTGAACATGTTCAGGGTAGGGGTCGTAGTTTAAATTCATGTGTTGAGGACATAGATACCTATAAAGGAAATGTGTGGTGTGGTTCATTACCCGATGTGAATGAGGACCATAAGAGTCCACACCACACATGCTCTCAGGGGAATCTTTAGGTCGAGGGACTAAAGGTGAAAACTCAGTTGGGCCCAAGATGGGTTGTCTGGGCGTTCCTACATATCCCATAAGGCTGAGAATCAATCCAAACATAGTTCTGAGAGATATTGTGTTGTTTAATGTTTTGTGGCAAGGACACAAAGTGATCGTAGTTTATAGTCATATAACTCAGACCAAGACATGGGAGGCACATGGTGAGGCCATTGCAAATCCCAACGTGAATGAGGACATGGAGTCCAAATCACTATGTGTTCCTTGGGGAGATTTTAGGTCGAGCTACAGGAAATGAAAGTTAGGTCGGGCCCGAGACAAAGTGTACAGGTGTTTATATGTACCCCATGAGGATGGGAATCAATAAACACATAGTTCTAGGGATAACACGGTAAGATACTAGTTCCAATGATAATAAGTTTGTGCAGGTCTGGCCCTTGCACCAAAAGAAGCGGTATTTGATATATCTTGTTTGTCCTTTAGGATGAATGAGTGTTGTTGTTTTTTTTTGTAAATTGATGGACCTAAGATAGAAAGTCTAGGCATCACCTCAAGAATAAAGTTGTGTGCAGGCGTTGACAAATGGTATGGTGTGTGGCTGATACCAAACATGATGTCCCCTCAAATGAGGTCACCACGATACAGTGTCGTTTTTCATCATGTGGCCGGGACGATAATTTCATAGTTTAGGGTCATGTAACTGGACCTTCCATGCATTTTAAAGTCATGCGGTGTAGATGTAATAGTTTAAAGTCGTGTAGGACTGGGAAGTATAGTCTAGAGTCATATGGATCAGACATATACACGAGAGGTGAGGTTCAAGATGGAATGTGCACGGTGTGATAAACCATACCCTACGTGAATGAGGAAGAGGTCCACATCACACCGGGCATGATTCCGTGAGATAAACCTCGGTCCAAGGTGCTAGAAAGAGTTGGAGGATATGGGATAGGAGAGACTAGATCCCAGTTAAGCTGAACACAAAGATGAAATGTTCAGGTGTTCCTACGTATCTCATGAGGATGGGAATCAAGTTATATGTAGTTCTTGAAGGTTTCTTTTAACATTGTGCAGGACAATATATAGTTTAATGTCATGTGGGACAGGAAGTAGGAGGGAATAACTCCTATAAAAGGGCGTACGTGGTGCGTCTATTGCAAACCCGATGTGAATGAGGGCATAATCCCACATGCGCAATACTGCATGGCCCTATAAGAGTCATATCCCACAAGGAAGAACATAAGAGAGGGACTATAAAGATATCTTAGTTTAAGGTCTTAGAGCTCAGAACATGGAGAAGAGAAACTCTTCCAAATAAGTGCAGACCCCGATCTGATTCCTAATCCCACGTGAGTCAAACTCGGTATAGTAAACAAGGGTGGAAGGGATCTTCGCAATACGTGGAATGTGCATAAAGGTGAAGTCGGTACGGAGCCCCGAAGAATGCCTTACTATAGTTTTGTCCTCCTAACATGCGAATGTACACTAAGGGATAACACCATGAGTGTCGAGATTCCACTTAGACATGATGGGGTGGAAAATGATGTGAATCATGCAACCGACATTTAAGGCTCGATGAGGTTGGTGTGACGATGGAGGATGACTGTTGACAATGTTTGAAACACAGTATCCATATCATGTGACCTGAAATGGGAACAACAAATGAGTGTCGACTGCTGACTGTATTCGCAACACGGGACTTGTATCAATTTAGTGTTAAAAACCTTCGAGGACGTTGGCATGTAGTGGTAGGAGGGCCCTTGGGCCAAGTATCCATGAAATTTGGGGGTCCCTTCGGATGTGAAAGATGATGAAATCCTAAATTAAGGGGAGCAAAAAGCCTAAAAAATGGGTGAAATCATGTCCACGTAGAATCCAACACTCTAGGTTCTGAACCAGAGTACTCCTGGGCACATTAGTAAATCACCGAAGAGGGCCAGGGGAACCAAATTAAGATTATCCGACTTGAAAAGATGGGTGTAGGGCAAGGGATCGTAGGGCACTCAAGAGAGAAAGGTGCGTGGGGTGGTTGTTACAAACCTGACATGAATGAGGACATAATCCCATACCACACCACATGCCCTCCCTCCTAGAGGACTCAGGCCAAGGGGCTAGAGAGATGAGGTTTCTAAGAAGCAGGGTTGGACCCAAAGATGAAATGTATAGGCGTTCCTACGTATCACATGAGAATGGGAATCAATCCATCTATAGTTATGGGGGTGCCATACAGTTTAACATCTTGTGGAAAGGATGCTGATAAGGGAAAGATACCCCAACGAGGGATGTGTATGGCACGACAAGTAACCCGATGTGAATGAGGACATAATCCCAAACCACACTGTACAATCCCAATTGAGACCTTGGACCTGGGGCTCGAGAAGGACGCGGTACATAGGGGATGTTGGCCCAGAATGATAGGAGAGTCCTTAAACTAAGTATCCATGTCATTCGGGGATCCTTTTGGACCTAGATGATAATGGAAACCCAAATGATGGGGCCTGTAAGCATGGTGGGGCCTATTTTCACAGAAGGGACAATAAATGGAGGGTGGAATGCCTTATGGGGATGTGAGGGGCATGGAAAAATAGCCCGATGTGAATGAGTACATAATCTCATACCACACCGCACAATCCTATATGAGAAGTTGGGCCAAGGGGCCGAAAGGGTCGAGGGGCCAGAGACTGGGCATCCCGGCCAACTGTAGCCATATGACCTCTTATGAGGGAATTGCCTAATCATAGATCCTAAGCCCATGGTAGAAATACTCATTATGGGAAACAAGGAATAGGACTAGGTTATGCTCATCATATAAGGTTCCAGCAGCTGGAATCGCACCCCTACCTGTAGCAGACTGAAGCTTGAGGAGACTATAACGCCCCGACCCCAGTTACCCAGAGTCGGTGCATTATTTTAATACATTGTCATGATTACAAGGAATCAATTCTCGAAGTACCGATCGGTTTAGCAGTCTTGGAAAATAGATTACATACATGAATGTTACATTACACTTTATGACATAAAAAAACAACATAACCAATCCTTTATGAACGCCATTATTCCCTTGGCTTAACCCTGCATATCAATCACAATACACTTCTTGGAATCCTGGGAAAAATAAAACATAAAAAGGGGTGAGCTCAAATGCTCAGTAAGGGTAACAATATAGTGGAAACATTCATAAATAAGCATAAACATTTAAGGCAATGTATAACTAAAACAAAAGCCTTTTAAACTTGAACTTCAGTATAATATGGTAGAAATAGAATGAAATAATGCCATTTACTTACTCACATGGATATTCTATTAGTCTAATAATCACATGCAATATCAATAACCACTTTCATAACGATGGAATGCATAATTCCAGACTATCATAACCACATAGTCAAGGCCTTGTGCCAAGACTAAAAATAAGATTTTGTCAAGGCCTTGTGTCAAGACACTAGTTTGTCTCATGAGACCTACCGATGCATCGAGGAGCTATAGCGAGCTCCACCCGTCACTTACTAAGTCCAATTCATTCCTCATATGAACAGATTTAAACATAACATAAACATTCATATTAAAACTACCATACAAAATGTCAATAATTTATCTATAAACCATGAATGGTATAAAAATAACACATCCATAGTCAAACATATCACAAAAACTTCAATACAATATGGAAGATTTGTATCATGATAAATCAACTTCAAAACAAGTTTAAAATCCATTAAAGTATTTTGACATAGATGAAAATGATTTGTAAAACTCTTTGAGAGAAATATCCCTTTTTCATGAAAACATTTAAAAGTTACAAAATTTAGAAAGGAAGAAATTTAAAGACATTTTTGAATCAAAGTGTCCCATACCACTTTCAAACTTTTGAAAATAATTATCATTTCAAAACATTCATGTCCATATAAATAAATCCTTACAATCATTTTGACAACATGGACATTAATTAAAAAGATTTAGAAAGATAAATCTTTAAATCATTTAAAATTATGATCTTCATAAAGAGTATCATTAAAAAATCCTTAAAATATTCATTTTGAAATCATTTTTATAAAAAATGGACATGGATGATAAATATTTCCCAGTAAATGCTTACACATAAACAATCTCGGATAATAATGAGATTGAGGAATTAACCCTTACCAATTTGGTAACTTACGAAACATACACCCCATGAAAGAGGTATCATACAATAAATATGAAAACACACATAAATTAAATTGTATTAAACAAAGAATACAATTATGGTAATTTAATACACCACACAAAAGGTAATTGTGGTAATATGGCATGAATCTCACGGGAATAAGGAGTGAGATGAAAACCCCTTACCTTGCACTTTCCTTTAGTCTAGAGTACGTTTAAACTCCTATATGAAGAACCTAATATGTTATTAAATTATAACAAAACCATATTAATATTTATGATATCATACATTATTCATTTATGACTTTATACTACCCATTTAATAATAATTTCCATGTTAAATTAACATTTTGGGTAATAATCGCTTTCTTTATCGTACGTGTTTTAACTTGTTACTCTTGATTGTATCACATAGATCATGATCTAAATACTTCCAGAATATAAAACATGATTTTTATATCATATATATTTATAATATAATTATGTTTAATAGATATATAAATGAAATGGAAAACACCTTTTATGGAGACGGTGGTCCGTATGTACGCATAAACGATGTTTCCGTTTTCATAACGTATTGAACGGAACTAAGTGAATAAAATATATTTAAGTACATATATATATATATATATATCCATTATTATTATTATGTCATATGTTACAAACATATTAGTAATATATATCTTTATAATCGTCGATGAATGGTGAATGTGGAAATGAATCTCATCGCGCCGTGGAGACGGTAATCCGTACGTACGCACGAGCGACAATATCATTTCCTTAAAGGTGTGGAATTGGATGGTATATTAATTTTACAGAGACATTATTATTTTATTTTAATTATTTATATACATATTACTCATCATTATATCCATCCAAAAAACATACTGTTGAATAACAAATTACACCACAACGTGGAGACGGTAAGTCGTACGTACGCACGCATGGTGACATTATCATTCATAAGATGGATAGAATAATGAATATATTTGTGAAATATTTATAATAAAATCATAGTATATATAAGATACTGGAGTTATTATTTTATAATAGAAATAATAAATAAATAAGAAGTGCAAGAAGAAAGGAACTTGAAAGAGGGTGGTGAAATCATTACCTCTTCCTTGGGTTATTCCTTTTGATTTGATCAAAAGGGATACCTGAGTAGGATTTATGACCAAAGGAGGGCCTCTAGGATTAAGTGAGTGAATTTTAGAGGATATTTGGGCAGGGTTTGGCCGATCCAAATGGATTATAAGGTGTGAAATAGACTGAAGGGGGGGTACCCTTTTATAAGAGGGGTGAGGGGTACCTTAGGAAAAACATAAAATATTATTTTATAATAAATTCATATTCGGTTTATAATGGCTCCAAATTAATTTACTTCGAGGATAAGGTGGTTATGGGTCTAAATCCACTCAACAAATAGGTTTTAGATAGGTTTGGGTCACTTTATTAACCTTATCTTTTAGTTTTAACTCATAGTTAATTAGTTTGACATTTACCATGTCTCTTTGTATTTTTATATTATATAGTTAATAAACTTACTATAAACTTCCAAGAGACCCTCAAGTGGTCAATTAATGATACACCTATCATGATATAAGTCCTTTGGCTGAACCTTAGATTTTTAGGAATAGAATATCAATTAATCATATAATATTTGTTTTAAAAACTCTTTTATGTCAATTTTGACACTATTGGGTATTTTGTTTTTGATAAATTCATAACAGCATTATTACTTTGAAAAAAAATTCATATAACCAATAATAATATGTCATATTAACCTATAAAATTATTTGAATTCATAAAAAGTCCCAAATTACATTTATTTGGGTATTTATAATATCAGTTATCTTAATCTTTCATTAATACGGTAATTATTGCATCATCATTGTGACATAAATAAATTAAATTATTTAATGTATAAAAATTATAAATAAAATACCATTATGTAGGAAATCGTTTTATCTTTCTAATGAATATTTATAATCGAATTTATCTTATGTATAACCCTGTATTATAAATGTTTTAGTTATTAAACTTCGATTTTAACTCTTCTAACTCTTATTTGAATTAAATAATAATAAATGTCCTAATCTAATCCAAGTGGACCTAAATGATAATATTTTATTCCTAAGGTTGTTTTTGGTCGAGATACACTTTTTCAATAGAATTAGGACATGTGTTAGGGTAATATTAATATCATTTTTACCCATAATTATCCTATTTACTTTTAATCGTGGTAAATAAAAGTAAAAAGTTACTATTCACCAAAAATTATTTTTATCTTATTGAACCACATTTTACTCCTTGATATTAACCGTGTCTCTCGGATTTTTAAAATTCCACTCACAGAAACGGTAAAATTAAGTTTTGTGTAAATTTGCAAATTCTCCTAGGAGATGGGTAAAAGACGGTGAAAAGTTCAATAAAAATTTTATATATCTAAAATTATTATAAAATGACTCCAATGAATTACATTGAACTTATACAGGTATTATGTATCTATTTTGACCTAAAATAAATTTAAATAAAATAAATAATTAATTAAATAAAAAGTCAGTTTTAACCCATAACTTAGTGTTTTTCACTATTCATCAAAAATTGAAAGTTTTCAGAAAAAATACCAAAAACTCACCCTAAGCTAATTTTGATATTACGAATCCAAAAATGATGTCTATTTTACCAAATTCAAAACATAGAAGTTGCATTAATTAATTTTAAATTAATTCTCGTTGTCAAAACAAATAGCGTGTTTTTAAGTAACAATAACTATCAAAAGATTGACACTTGTTTATGTATAATTTCAATGTGAAATTAATTTCAATGACCAAAATTTAATTAAAGGGTAAAAATATAATATAATTATACTTCCAAAACATTAAAATGTATAATTCAACACTATAAATTATTTTGATTAAAAAAGTTGTTTTTAGTTAAAATATAGTATTTTTCACTATTCACCCAAATATGAAAGTTATCAGAAAAACACCAAAAATTTATTGAAACTAAATTGTTATGTCCCGATTCTAAAGAAGATGTTTATTTTGTCAAATTTAATATATAAAAGTTTCAAATATTGGATTTAAAAAGGGTTCGCTATTAAAAGGTGGTAAAATTGAATTATTTAAAAAATAATTATTTTATCTGAAAAAAATGAATTTGTTCTTACATTATGTCTAAGAAACTCATTATATGGATTCTAAAATTATAAGGATTATATAATGTTAAAAATTCAGTTAATACTATTCATAACCGCTTTTGAACGGCTAGTTTGGTAAGTCGTGATGCGCTCGAACTCAGTGTTGCGTGTAGTGCATGTTATTGCATTACATTGAAGAAATAACGTACTATGAAATATTTGGGTGTTACATTCTCCCCTCCTTCAATAAATTACGTCCTTGCAATTTGAAATTGTTCTTCGAAAATAAAAGGTTGAAAATAGAAAATTCCTTTATGGGAAAACCCACATCGGAAATTGGGTTAATAAAATTATGTCTTAATAAGAGGAAAAGGGGAATGAAAAAGTCACCACCAAATTATGATCTCGATTAGGAGAACATTGGTGGAAATTAGAGACACATAATTCGAGGAAAAACGTAAATATTTATAGGGAGTTATTGAGATCATCAATCATAAATAATTGTAGAATTGTGGGCCTCAATGCCACCAATCTATGATGATTTAAAATACCATCGTAAGGTATTAGGATAACACATTTTTGGTTTTAAGATACCTTACCTAAAGTTTAAGAAATTATTTCTACATAGAATAAGAGAAGAAAAAAATGTATACTTGTCAAGTAGAGTTCCATCCTTTAACTAATTTCTACCAAAAACTCATCTTTCACTCTAAAAGATAATAGGACTTTAAAAAATATTCTATTTATCCTATTCGTATAGGGTTCCAGAAAAAATGAATTTATAATTAATCTACCAAACCCTTTAAAAAACTAAATTATTCAATCTAGGACATCACATGGGTCAGTGGTAGGTGATACACCCTAGTCTCCCTTCGGTTGCGGGTTCAAGTCTCGCGGCCTTACCGGGCGCTACGGGTTGTCGCCCGACCTCTAGGTTGTCCTTTTGTGGATATCCAAAAATAATCTCAAACTATAATTATCCAAAATACTTCCATCCAAACTCGCAGTCCAAGATTTATAAGGAAGGTGAACACAATGAATATCCTTTTGCCACTTAATAACATGTGAACACCTTCATCATGTATTCTTTTAAAAACACTGCAACATCCTAAATTACCAAAATCATCCATCTCTTATTCCAAAAACACTACCTCATTATCAGGACCATATTAAGGACTACCTTTCCTTCAACCATGTATTTTCCAAAAAGTGTAGCTTACTATTAAGTCACTTTTCTTAGAACCATATACTCTCAAATCCTCAATAAAATAGTACTGCAGTACAATCCTTATTTATCTCCATAATTCATGTAACCAGTATACTGTTGATACAACACTCAAATGAAATAATTCTATAATAACAACATAAGAACACTAGTTTTTCTTCATCATTTCAGGTAGTATCATAACATGATTATTATCCAATAACATCATTTACGGTATACTCTTATGAATGGGATATTGAGTCACGTAGTGTCTCAATGCCTTGCAGATGAAGCATTTTACATTTGAAAATTTTTTCTTACCCTTGCAATCATGTACTTAGTGTCCTTTTTCACCACACTTATAACAAATCTCATTACCTTCAAGTATTTACCAAGGTGATTCATTCTACATTTATCACATATTGGAAAATCCTTCTTTCCCTTATTCCCTTTATCTATCTTTCTTTCTACCATCCTTTTCTTATCTTGCTTCCCTTTAAATCCATTGGACTCAGATAATTCTTTACTGATCCTATGATACTATTTATTCATATGATGATAATACGTGGGAGACTATTTCCTTTATAAATGTTGGCTTAATACCATGAATTATATTACCCTTCTTACTCTTTGGATCATATGCATTACTGGAGTTCACATTTCTTTTACTGGGTGCCATTTCTATACAATGGCATACACTAGGTCAGTTTATGAATTGCAATGAATAATTGTAAAATTGTAAAATACCTAACATAAATTGAACATTTTATGGATATAATCCATAAAAATATTTTCTTTGAGGAGTTATATACTAGTAGATCCTTAATAATTATTTGTAAAGAAAATGAGAATTATCCTAAGCATATCCCCCGGGAGTGTCGTAACCAAGAGTGCATCAAGGCCTGTTGTCGTGCACCTGTTCCCATTAGAGTCTAGCTCGAAGTGGTGTTTTCGGGTTTTACCCCTAGGTACATCTATGTCAGAGCTGCCTCTACCTGCTTGTATCCAGACAGGGATGTATTTCTTGGAAAACTCACAAAATCTCTACAATACCAAAATTTTAGGAATTTATTCTATATTAATCCTAAAAATCTATCTTAGGGTAATGTGCTCTAATCAGAGTTTATCTAAATCTAGTTTCCAAGGTTATTGATAAACTTACTCTAATACCAATTGTAACGCCCCGACCCCAGTTACCCAGAGTCAGTGCATTATTTTAATACATTGGCATGATTACAAGGAATCAAGTCCCGAAGGACCAATCGGTTTAGCAGTCTTGAAAAATAGATTACATACATGAATGTTACATTACACATTAATACATACAAAACAACATAAAAAATCCTTTATGATCTCCAGTATTCCCTTGGCTTAACCCTGCATATCAATAACAATAAACTTCTTGGAATCCTAGGAAAAATAAAACATAGAAAGGGGTGAGCTCAAATGCTCAGTAAGGGTAACAATACAGTGGAAACTTTCATAAATAAACATAAACATTTAAGGCAATGTATAGCTAAAACAAAAGCCTTTTAAACTTTAACTTCAGCATAATATGGCAGAAATAGAATGAAATAATTCCATTTACTTACTCACATGGATATTCTACTAGTCTAATAATCACATGCAATATCAATAACCACTTTCATAATGATGGAATGCATAATGCCAGACTATCATAACCACATAGTCAAGGCCTTGTGCCAAGACTACAAATAAGATTTTGTCAAGGCCTTGTGCCAAGACACTATTTTGTCTCATGAGACCTACCGATGCATCAAGGAGCTATAGCGGGCTCCACCCATCACTTACTAAGTCCAATGAATTCCTCATATGAACAGGTTTAAACATAACATAAACATTCGTATTAAAACTAGCATACGAAATGTCAATACTTTATCCATAAACCATGAATGGTATAAAAATAACACATCCATAGTCAAACATATCACAAAACCTTCCATAAAATATGGAAGATTTGTATCATGATAAATCAACTTCAAAACAAGTTTAAAATACATTAAAGGATTTTGACATAGATGAAAATGATTTGTAAAACTCTTTGAGATAAATATCCCTTTTTCATGAAAAAATTTAAAAGTTAAAAAATTTAGAAAGGAATAAATTTAAATATATTTTTGAATCAAAGTTTCACATACCACTTTGAAACTTTTGAAAATAATTATCATTTCAAAACATTCATGTCCATATAAATAAATCCTTAAAATCATTTTGATAACATGGACATTAATTAAAAATATTTAGAAAGATAAATCTTTAAATAATTTAAAATTTTGATCTTGATAAATATTACCTTTCACAAATCCTTAAAATATTCATTTTGAAATCATTTTTATGAAAAATGGACATGGATGATAAATATTTCCTAGTAAATACTTACACATAAACAATCTCAGATAATAATGAGATTGAGGAATTAACCCTTACCAATTTGGTAACTTACGAAAGATACACCCCATGAAAGAGGTATCATACAATGAATATGTAAATACACATAAATTAAAGTGTATTACACAAATAATACAATTATTTGAAGTGAATACACCACACAAAAGGTAATAGTGGCAATATGGCATGAATCTCTCGGGAATAAAGAATGAAATGAAAACCCCTTACCTTGCACTTTCCTTTAGTCGAGGGTACGTTTAACCTCATGTATGAAGACCGTAATATGATATTAAATTATACCAGAACCATATTAATATTTCTGATATCATACATTATTCATTTATGACTTTATACTACCCATTTAATAATAATTTCCATGTTAAATTAACATTTCGGGTAATAATCGCTTTCTTTATCGTACGTGTTTTAACTTGTTACTCTTGATTGTATCATATAGATCATGATTTAAATACTTCCAGAATATAAAACATGATTTATATATCATATATATTTAGAATATAATTATGTATAATAGATATATATATGAAATGGAAAACATTGTTTATGGAGACGGTAGTCCGTATGTACGCATAAACGTTGTTTCTGTTTTCATAACGTATTGAACAGAACTAAGTAAATAAAATATATGTAAGTACATATATATATATATATATATCCAGTATTATTATTATGTCATATATTAAAAACATATTAGTAATATATATTTTTATAATCGTCGATGAATGGTGAATGTGGAAATGAATCTCATCGCGTCGTGGAGACAGTAATCCGTACGTACGCACGAGCGACAATATCATTTCCTTAAAGCTGTGGAATTGGATGGTATATTAATTTTACAGAGACATTGTCATGTTATTTTCATTATTTATATACACATTACTCATCGTTATATCCATCCAAATAACATACTGTTGAATAACAAATTACACCACGGCGTGGAGACGGTAAGCCGTACGTACGCACGCATGGTGACATTATCATTCATAAGATGGATAGAATAATGAATATAGTTGTGAAATAATTATAATAACATAACAGTATATATAAGATACTGGAGTTATTATTTTATAATGGAAATAACAAATAAAGAAGAAGTGGAAGAAGAAAGGAACTTGAAAGAGGGTGGTGAAATCATTACCTCTTCTTCGGGTTATTCCTTTTGATTTGATCAAAAGGGATCCCTAAGTAGGATTTATGACCAAAGGAGGGAATCTATAATTAAGTGAGTGAATTTGAGAGGATATTTGGGTAGGTGTTGGCTGAGCCAAATGGATTAGAAGGTGTGAAATAGAGTGAAGGGGGAGTGCCCTTTTATAAGAGGGGTGAGGGGTACCTTAGGAAAAACATAAAATAATATTTTATAATAAATTCATATTCAGTTTATAATGGATAAAAATTGATTTACTTCGAGTATATAGTGGGTATGGGTCGAAATACACTCAAACAATAGGTTTTAGACACGTTTGGGTCACTTTATTAACCTTATCTTTTAGTTTTAACTCATAGTTAATTAGTTTGACATTTACCATGTCTCTTTGTATTTTTATATTATATGGTTAATAAACTTACTATAAACTTTCAAGAGACCCTAAAGTGGTCCATTAATGATACACCTATCATGATATAAGTCCTTTGGCCTAACCTTAGATGTTTAGGAATAGAATATCAATTAATCATATAATATTTTGTTTTAAAAACTCTTTTATGTCAATTTTGACACTATTGGGTATTTTGTTTTTTATAAATTCATAACAGCATTATTACTTCAAAAATAAATTCATATAACCAATCCTAATATGTCATATTAACCTAGAAAATTATTGTAATGCATAAAAAGTCCCAAATTACATTTATTTGGGTATTTATAATATCAATTATCTTAATCTTTCATTAATACGGTAATTATTGCATCATCATTGTGACATAAATAAATTAAATTATTTAATGTTTAAAAATTATAAATAAAATACAATTATGTAGGAAATTTTTTTATACTTCTAATGAATATTTATAATCAAATTTATCTTATGTATAACCCTATATTAAAAATGTTTTAGTTACTAAACTTTGATTTTAACTCTTAACTCTTCTTTGAATTAAATAATAATAAATGTCCTAATCTAATCCAAGTGGACCTAAATGATAATATTTTATTCCTAAGGTTTTTTTTGGTCGAGATACACTTGTCCAATAGAATTATTACATGTGTTAGGGTAATATTAATATCATTTTTACCCTTAATTACCCTATTTACTTTTAACCGTGGTAAATAAAAGTAAAAAAGTTACTATTCACCAAAAATTATCTTTATCTTGTTGAACCACATTTTACTCCTTGATATTAATCGTGTCTCTTGGATTTTTTAAATTCCACTCACAGAAATGGTAAAATTATGCTTTATGTGAATTTTCAAATTCTCCTAGGAGATGGGTAAAAGACGGTGAAAAGTTCAATAAAAATTTTATATATCTAAAATTATTATAAACTGAATCCAATGAATTACATTGAACTTTTATATTTATTATGTATCTATTTTTACCTAAAATAAATTTAAATAAAATAATTAATTAATTAAATAAAAAGTCAGTTTTAACCCATAACTTAGTGTTTTTCACTATTCATCAAAAATTGAAAGTTTTCAGAAAAATACCGAAAACTCACCCTAAGTTAATTTTGATATTGAGAATCCAAAAATGATGTCTATTTTACCAAATTCAAAACATATAAGTTTCATTAATTAATTTAAAATTAATTCTCGTTGTCAAAACAAATAGCGTGGTTTTAAGTAACAATAACTACCAAAAGATTGACACTTGTTTATGTATAATTTCAATGTGAAATTAATTTCAATGACCAACATTGGATTAAAGGGTAAAAATATAATCTAATTATACTTCCAAAACATTAAAATGTATAATTCAACACTATAAATTATTTTGATTAAAAAAGTTGTTTTTAGTTAAAATATAGTATTTTTCACTATTCACCCAAATATGAAAGTTATCATAAAAACACCAAAAATTTATTGAAACTAAATTATTATGTCCTGATTCTAAAGAAGATGTTTATTTTGTAAAATTGAATATATAAAAGTTTCAAATATTGGATTTAAAAAGGGTTCGCTGTTAAAAGGCGGTAAAATTGCATTATTTAAAAAATAATTATTTTATCTGAAAAAAAATGAATTTGTTCTTACATTATGTCTAAGAAACTCATTGTATGGATTCTAAAATTATAAGGATTATATAATTTTCAAAATTCAGTTAATATTATTCATATCCGCTTTTGAACGGCTAGTTTGGTAAGTCGTGATGCGCTCGAACTCAGTGTTGTGTGTAGTGCAAGTTATTGCATTACATTGAAGAAATAATGTACTATGAAATATTGGGGTGTTACAGAGACAGTGGTGCAGAATGAAAAACCACACTCAATTCTCGGGATATATGGGGATAGTTACAATGACAAAGGATAGCTATTGACCATGTTCGAAACACAGTGTTCGTATCATGTGGTCTGAAATGGGAACAACAAATGAGCGTCGACCGCTGACCATATTCGCAATGCGAGACTTGCATCAATTTGTTGTCTGAAACCCTCAAGGACATTAGCCAAAAATTGTAGTAGATCCCTTGGGGCCGAGCATTCATGCCAATCAGGGGTCCTCTTGGATGTGAAAGATTATGGAATCCCAAACAAAGGAGTGAGTGAAGCATAAACATGCATGTGCGTTTTAACGTCACATAGGGTGGTGAAAGAGATGAAAATCTCCATATGGTGAAATGTATGGTGGGGATATGATGAACTCAATGTGAATTAGAGAGGAATCCAACCCCACACCATGTGTTCTTACCCGAGGGGAGATTCTAGAGTTTGGGGATAGGCCTATAGACAAAAATGTATGTACGGTCCTAATTATCCAATGAGGATGGGAATCAAGCCATACATAGTTCTGAAGAGTCCTTGAATTTTAACGTCTTGCGGTAAGGGCGTGGTAGGACTAGAAGAACGAGGGAGGGAACATGGTGCAATCATCGTAACCCTGACATAAGTGGGGCCAAGGAATCCTATACGATGCCATGTGGAACCCTCCGATAGAACTATTCCTAGGAGGGGATAGTCAAAAAGGAAACTGGGGCTGGACTCAAGACGGAGTGTCCGAGTGTTCCTACGTATCCCATAAGGATGGGAACCAATCCGTACATAGTTCTTGAGATACAATTTAACATCTTGCAGGACGAGGCACCGTTTAAGGTCACATAGGACCGGACAGTTTAAGGTTATGTAGGACCTTCATGCGGTTTAGGGTCATGCTGGACCGCAATGTAGTTTAAGGTTGTGTGGGGCCATATAGTTTAAGGTCATGAGGGACTGTATAGTTTAAGTTCATATAGAACATGTCCGTTTAAGGTCTTGCAGGACCCAGCATGTTTAGGGTCATGCAGGACCCTATATTTTAAGTTCATGCAGGACCGTACAGTTTAAGGTCATGCAGGACCCAGCAGTTTAGGGTCATGCAGGACTAATGGGTTGCTCAGGTAAAGTATTTCTTGAAGAAATTGGAATTTGTGGGAGGAGTTATACACTCACCATCCATGGTAACTAGAGAGTATTCCCCATTGGAGTAAAACTTGTGAACAATGTAAGGTACTTCCCATTTGGGCTCCAACTTGGGTGGTATCCTACCGGGTATCATTGACGTCCTCAAGGCTAATACCAAGTCACCTTGCAAGAAGGAGTAGAGGAGAAATTTCTTATTGAATGCTCCAAACATCTTGTTCTGGTGCCTTTCCATATTGTGCAGGGCACGAAGCCTATTCTTGTTGAGCACTTCCAGCTCAGCTAGGTGGATTTCAGCTACTTTATCTGGCGCTTGTTGATCATAGACAGTTGTGCGTAATGAGGGAAACTGAACCTCGATGGGAAAAACGGCCTCCTTTTTGTACACCAGGGAATATGGGGTCACCAGGGTGGAATTACGATTCGTTTCCTGATAAGCCCATAGGGTGTTGGGGAGCTTCTCCGGCCAAATCTTCTTATTTTGGCCAACCATTTTCTGCATAATGTTGGAGAGGTTTTTGTTGAATGCCTTGATCTGTCCATTTTCTTGTGCATGATAGTAGGAGGTATGGTTAGAATGGATGTTGTAATTAGCATATAATTTATTCAGATCAGCTGCCGAGAAGTTCGTGTCATTATCGGTGAGGAAGGCATGAGGGACTCCAAATTGGTAGATTATGTTGGAGCTCACAAAGTCAATGATGGCACGGGCCTTGACCTCCTTGAGTGTAACTACCTCTTCCCACATGGAGAAGAAATCTGTAGCAGTCAGGATGAACCTTCACTGGCAAGCTGTCGTCGGTGGGTAAGGTCCCACGACATCGAGTCCCCATGCCACGAATGTCCAGGAGTACTTGGTGGAGTAGAGAGGCTCTTGCAGCCGATGCATGAAGTTGGCATAAATTTGGCATGCATGACACCTTTTGGTGAACTCAATGCAGTCATGGATCATGGAGGGCCAAAAATACCCCAGTCTCTAAATCTAATGAGATAGCTTCAGCTTGGTCTGATGAGCCCCGCAAGAACCAGCGTGAACCTCTTGCATGACCTAAGAAATCTCGAACTCTTGAATTCAACGGAGGAGAACCCCATCAACCTCATGTTTTTAGAGGATCTACTCACGATCAGGGCTATCCTAGAAGGTGAATTGTATCACATGGCGTCGTATTCGTTTGCACTCGCCCCAATTTTTCGGGAGATTACTATACTAGAGATACTCGAAAAAGGAGGTTCTCCAATCAGGATTCACTTTGATCACTGCATCATGGGGACCCGGGGGTCCTGACATGGAGTCGCTTGTGGTAAGATGGCATACCTATGGGCTGCCATCGTCATTTGGGGTGATGGGAGTAATGACTCTTTGATGTGCCACACGGATAATCAAATCATCCTATTAGGACTCTGCAATTGATGCAGCTAGGCTGGATAGGGCATCAGCCCGACCGTTCTAAGATCGAGGGATATGAGTAACTTCAGGACGAGATGGGAACTGGGCCATTATCTGGAGAGTGCGCTCCAATAATGGAACGATCTCTAGCTTTCTAATGACATAATCACCATTAATCTGCTTGATGACTAGTCCAGAATCCCCTTTTACATGCAAATGGGGAACATCAATCTCGAGGGCCAGCTCGAGGCCAATGATGAGAGCCTGATACTATGCCTCATTGTTGGAGAAACCTTCTAAAAATAGGAATGATTATGGCAGAATGTCTTGTGCTGGGGTAATAAATATGATTCCCATGATAACTCTATTGAGTCTAGGATCATTGAGTCTCCTACCGGTGGGGATTCGGGAAGCACCATCGAAGTGCATCTACCAGCATGGCATAGATTGATCCACCTAGAGGATCGCCTCATTCAGGAAATCAAGGTCTAGGGACTGGTCACGAGGAGCTAGATGGGAAGCAAGTAATTCTTCCAATGTTTGTCCCTTGATAACCTTCTAAGGCACAAACCTGATGTCGAACTGCTGGAGAATCACTGCCCACCGAGCTAGAAGGCCTTTCAACATGGGGCGGTTCGAGGTGTACTTCAGGGGATCCACCCAGGACACTAGCTATACCTCATGATTCTAGAGGTAATTCCTTAATTTTTTACTGTGAATACTAGTGCAAGGCAGCTCTTCTCGATAGGGGAGTATCTAGTCTCTGTATCGAGGTTCATGCGGATGAGGCAGTAGAGGTTGTTCTCTATTCCCTCATTATTCTTCTAGGTGAGAAGGGAACCAAGAGATCGCTCCAGGGCGGTCACATAAAGGACTAGCATCTTTCCAGCGATGGGTGGCATTAATACTGGAGGCTGGAGTAGGTACTGCATGATTTTCTCAAAAGAAGTCTGACATTCTTCATCCCACTCGTAGACGGTGCCTTTATTCATGAGCTGAGAAAAGTGCTTACACTTGCCATCCAAATTTTTGATGAATCGGCGTATGTAGGCTGAGTGGCCTTGGAATCCTTGAATCTCTTGGATATTACTCGGAGACAACATTTTGCTGATGGCGTTGATCTTTTCTGGGTTTATCTCAATGCCCCTATATCTGACAACGAAGCCGAGAAACTTACCAGAGGTGACCCAGAAAGCACACTTTAATGGGTTCATCTTCAAGTGGAGAGAATAGAGGAAGCTGAACACTTTCTCAAGGTCTTTAAGATGGTCCTAGAACTGGAGAGATTTGACCACCAGATCATCCACATAACATTCCACCAATTTCCTGAGGATTGGCTTAAATATACGATGCATGGCCCGCTGATAGGTGGATCTTTCATTCTTTAAGCCGAAGGGCATGATCTGGTAACAAAAAGTATCTTGCGTCACCCTGAAGGTCATATACTCTTCATCCTCGGGGGACATTCCGATTTGGTTATACCCGGAATACCCATCCATAAAGAAGAGGGATTGGAACCCAGTCGTAGCATCGATCAACAATTCTATCACCGGACAGTGACGGTTGAGATCCCAAAAGTCGATACAGACCCTGATCTATCTGTTCTTCTTCCTGATTGGTACAATGTTGGCCAGCCATTTGGGGTACTGGACCTCCTTAACGAAACTGGCTCTGATGAGCTTGTCAACTTCTGCCTCTACCATGGCACCGTGAGAAGGATGCATTTTCCTGGGAGGCTTCTTGAACCCATGGTGGTGTACCGAGAGGCCTAGGAGGTGGATGGCTACCTGAGGATATAGTCTTGGCATCTCATCATAACTCCAGGCAAATGCATCATGGTGTTGTTTAAGGAATTCTATGTATTGTTGTTACTCCTTGGGGGGGCATGGCGGCACTGGTCAATGTGGGTCTCGGGTCTGCCTCGCTATCGAGGTTTACCTGCACCAGTTCATCGATCATGGTGGAAACAGCCTCTTCAAAGGCAGGAGAGCATCCTCTAAATCCTCTTCTTCACTTATGGAGGAGGGATCCTCAGTGGGAGGAGTTTCTTCTGAGTTGGTAGATCCTGACGGAAGGCTGGTACCAGCCTGAGCGGCAGTGGACACTGTATCGGAGGACTCCTATGATACCATAAATATAGTGGTGAAGGTCGTTGATCTAATCCCATCTAGAATTCATCCCAAGAAGCCACACTTGATGATATCAAAGCAAAAATAGCTCTTCAACTTGATCTGATCAACTCCAGCCTAGTGAAACAAGCAAGTATGATGTATTGATGTTGTCATGGGGAAGACATCCCAATACCTTATGGGAGTAGAAGGATCCAACATCACCTGATCCTGATTTTTATAGGAGTATGAGGTGATATTCCGGCATCACTTAGACTTAGGAATGTATTCCCCCCTCGTTACAGAAACAACAAAACATTGCCCCATGTCTGGGGTTGTATCCTCTAATCGGTGGATGGGGAAGACTTAGGTATCATCTAGATCTATCCATGGGTCCGTCGCAGCCATGGCATGCTCGACCTCATTAGTCTGGATCTGCTTGTCTTTGCTCTTGTAATATCCGGCATCTAGATAGCGGTCTTCACAAGAGGCAAAGGGAGATGCATCACCTTGAAGCATGCCCAATCGACCATTAAGGGAGTACTTGAGGCACTAGTGATACGATGAAGGAACCACCACATATAGGTGGATCCATGGCCTTCCCATCAATACATTGTAGGCGGTGTCCTCGGAGACAACCATAAATTTGGTGCTGGAAACTAGGCCACAAAAATGGGTATTTAGGTGGATCTTTCCGACCAAGGTCTGCTCTGTCCTATCATAACTTTGTATTTATAGGTCAGAGGGACTCAAGACATCCTTGGACAATCCCAGTTTTCGTAGGATCCAATTCAGGATTAGGTTAATCCCAGAGCCTGTGTCAACAAGATAGTGGTGAACTTCCATGCCATTGAACTGGCTGGTGATGTATAGTGGGAAAATGTGACCATGTATGGGAGAGTCTTCATATTCTCTAGAGAATGAGATGATGGTCTGGAATTCATCATTCTCGGCCGCCTCAGCATGAAAGGCTTCTGCAGATGCTACATTCGTCTCAAACTAAAGGGGGATCCTTAAAGCCTTGGCGAGGGCTTTACGCATGTCTGCTGAAAGGATAAGGGCTCAAGGATAGAAAGCCTCGCTGGAATACTGGAAAGATGCTTGAGGAAGTTATACTTATGTTCCAGGCGTGAGCTTTTGCTTACAGGAGGTCGCTCTGTGACAGGAGGTATGGTGGGCCCTGCCGACTGGACCGGTGGCTGACTGGTACTAGGAATATCCCGCTGCTCACTAGTCTAAGCCTGTGGAGTGACTACCGGATGAGGACCCAATGATCGGGGCTGGTTCGGAGCAAAGCGTGGCTGATCATGATGCAGTCGAGGTGGCTCTGCCTAATCAAGCAATACAAATGGTGGTGAAGGTGGACCTGATGACACCAGATGAGAAGGTTGCACATGCTGAGCTCTGCACTGGGCCTACTTCCTAGTTTTGGTATCATGAACATCCTGGATGGAAGTGCCAACCGAAGCACTCCAACGGCCCATATAGCCATGGCCCCATCAACACTGACGACGGTTGAGGACGTTGGGAGGGTCTGCCTGGTACTCCTCATCATCAAGAATCATATATGGGTTTACCAACTCTACAGTATTAACTAAGGAGTACCCTTGACTATCGCTCGAAGAGTCATCCACTATCGAGAGGATTCTAGAAGGAATCGTCATATCCTGGGGCATGAAATCGTCGAGAGTACGGGATAATGATGGCATTGGAAGGGGACTTTGTTTTCCCTTGAACCACCAGTGTTTTCTCTTCTAGGAAGAGGATAACTGAGATGACGATGCAGAAGTAGTGGCTACAAATTCTAAAGGCTATGGACGATTCAGGCATGCACAGATGACACCATGGGCACAGGCGACTGTTTTTTGAGCCATTCGATTTTCATACTTCTGGGACCCACAACTGGTAACTTGATTCCATGTGCCTTTTCTGTCACTGCTGACATCTGGCCTTACGAAGATACATTCCACCTATGTCGGAGATGGGACTAACCAGACTATGTTGTTATCCACTTGGTCTTGAAGCCAGTCTTCAAACACATAGCACTGTTTGAGGGTATTCCCCAGGATCCGATGATAGGGGAAATAATTAGGGCGGTTGGTGAGGTTCACCTCTTCTGGACTCCTACATTCAGGCAAACGTACAATCCCTTGCTCTAAGGCACTACGGAAGTAACCGGGGACCTGAGCCACATTGAACAAGTGGGTCTGGTTCTTCCAGTCTAAGAAGGGGGCCTTGGAGCCTGACCCTGAGGAGGGGCTGGAGGAGCCTATTAAGGAGGTGAGATCTAGTTATCTCGCCCGGGCAGTGGCGGCACATTTCACATGGGTGCCTACTAGTTATAAGGTGGGAGTTGCTAGACCGGAGGTTGTTCCTGTGGTGGAGGGCCCCTTCAGGGCTATGGAGGAGGATCCACTGGTAATAACTTTGGTGTTCTGGGGGCCTCTATTTGAGCTATTACGGATAGCTCGACCCTAGCGACCCTTCTTGCGAGGATCGCATCAGGCAACGGACGTTCCTTCTTATCCTGATATAAGGCTTCCTCTAGGTGCTAAGCCTTATCGGAGAAGTCTCGGAATCCCCCGGAGTAGTTCTGGGTGATCAAAGAGGTGAACAATTCCATCTTGACATTCCCTATGCACATCGTTAGCAGCTTCTCCTGATTCAATGGAATGTCGAGGGAATATGTGAGACCTTTCCACTAGGTGAAAAAGTCTACCATGCTCTCATCAGGCCTCTTCTTGCACTTAAAGAGGTATGTGATACTCGTCTTCCAAGTGGTGGAACTGAACTGGTAGAGGAATTACCTACGGTGGTCTTCCCAGCCAACCACTGATCTGATGGGGAGCTGGTTGTACCAGACAAATGCAGGCCCTTCTAATGTCTGTACGAAATATCAGAGTTTAGCAGCCTCCTATTTCACTGGAGTTCCCAACATGGGCCCATATCTTGAGATAAAGTGGGATAGGTGCTGTGGCGGGGTCCCATGTCCTGTTAAAGGGGGAAAAGGTGGGATTTCTAAAACCTAGAGGTGTTGTAATATCATCCACCCACGCAGGATATGGATTGCCATCAGACGGGATTACCACCTGTCGAGTCTCTAAAGCTTCAAGGTGGGTGATGAGTGCCGCCATTGTATCATATGGGCAGTTATTCAGTTCTTTATGGGGATCCCTAACTACCAGTGTGTTAGCAGGTTCCTCAACACAATAAGGAGGCTCAGCGGCACATGGATCGGTGGGTGGAATGACCTGTGGGGCAGCTGGGGGAACCTGAGCTGGGTCCGAGGGATTTTCACGCCATTCAGGATGATTTAGTGACACATACCATCCTATCTTGTCGTAAGTTCCATCCTTAACCTTTTCTGCATGGGTAGGATGGTCGGGGTCACCTAGGGGTATTTTTCCAAGGGGAAGTTGTGCCTGCCCGTACTGCCCTGGCTAAGGATCACCGTAGTCTGGTCGTCGCTCCGCAGTGCATTCAGCAGGGAGTTTGTCGACCATCCTCTTGTGTTCAATGAGTTTTTAGTGCAACACATCTTTTTTGGGGTCTTCTTCTACCTTCTGGACTGATCCGGATAGGTCTGAGGTTTTGGAAACTCTGAGGTTCTCTTTTCCCTTACCGTGATTCCAGCTAAGAACTAACACCTCTGTGGGTTCAGGGAGACATAGCAGGTTACTTTGTTGGCAGGTAACCCTTCCCAATGTTTCCAATAGTTGTGGAATTCCCTTAGGGGGTAGGTCCCTATCAAGTAGCTCCAGCTCATTCTCCTCTTCTGATAGGCTGTCGATGTTGACTGTGACTCTACCTGGGGGCATGTCCTCAATATCACCAGGAAAGTCAGGTTGCCACCGGATAGGACTAAAGAGGAGGTCAGCATACTGCCCCTAGCCATGGATCTGTATGTGGGGAGAATCCTCTTTGATAATCCTAAGAAGTACTTTGAAGCCCGAGACACGCTTTTGCTGGAGGGTCCTTCGGCAGCCTGGTGACTTAGGGTACTAGGCCACGGGGAGTGTGGCCAAATCGACCAGACGGCATTTTTCATCTATATCCTCGAAATGAACTTGGCTCTTAGGATAAGCCACTCACTGGTGATGGAGGCAAAAGTGTGTCGCCTAGAGGGTTTGATGAAAACACTCAACTTCCTCTAGAGTGAGGGACTCTGGCGCATAGAAGTTCGACTCTGCAACAGGCCAGAACATCTCAGGGAAGTGGTCTGCTATGAGGATATCTCATAGGTTCCTAGGCTTGGATTCAGGGTCTGGCCCTTCATTTCCCCACTCATCAACTGGAGGTGGCTGAGGAACTGGTAGTTGTACCAAAGCAGACCACTGAGACGGTAGGTTGTCCAGTGGAGAATATGGAGAGCGGGCTAACAAACCACCATATCTAGGGATACCCTTCGAAGAGTGTAGAAACTTAGCCACCACATCACGGTAAGACGGGATGACGACCGCAGTTTCTAGTGCAGGGGCTATTAATACGAGTGATGGACGACACTGCTGCTCATCCATCATTGGTCCCCATAATAGCTCTTTGTGGTCTCTAATCAGTGTAGAGAGTGCTTCTGGTGATGATGGTGGTGATTGCACGGTCGGGCCCCATGGAGTTTCTAAATTCTCATCCTCCTGGATATACCTGTGGAGGGAGGCAGGAATCTGATGGACCTCACATTCTATAAGAATGAGGCCGATGCACCTTGTTCCTACCTTGGCTCTTGACACAGAGGATCTAGGCGAGGTTTCCATCACTGAGTTGCATTCTGCCTCAGAATTTGAGAATCAAACCAGTTTTATCTCAGTCTGAACCTTCTCAACATTCTTTTTGCGGTGGCGACGACCTTCCCTCATTTCCTGAGATGGTTCTTTGGGACAGGGTATATTTTTGGCATGAGAATGTCCTTCGGCCATACTAGTGCTGAGGCAGGGAGTACTTCCACCTAAGTGAGCTGAGGTGTGAGGATCACCTGGATAGATATCAAAGGTAACACGGGGGGGGGGGGGACCTCCATGTTTACTGGCTGATGTGCATAGGGAAGCCCTAGGGAAATTATGGAGTGGGTAGGACCTCCGATGGAGCTGGTAGAATCATGGGTATGGCCTTCATGCTTTTTTCCCCTGGTAGTGTCAATGCAAGGAGTTTCCTCGTACTGGTCAAGCTGAACACGGGTAGGACCTCCATGTTAGGTGCTGATGAAGAAAGGATGACCTTTAATTCCATGATTGTTGAGGCAAGGAGGACCTTCTCCAACTGTTGTAAGGACATGGGGAAGGCCCCCATACTAGAGATTGACTGGACGTGTGACATCTTCATACCAGTGGTCAGCGGTAGGAGGAATGACCCCATACCCGATGTAGTGAGCGCGGGAGAGGCTCCTGTATGGAGTGTCGCTACCATGGAGAGGACCCTCATTTTGATTAAAGGTATCATTGTGCGTACCTACATGCCGATCTTGGAAGCGGGTATGACATGTTCTCTCCATAGTGGTGGTACGGGGAGAACCTCCATACTGGGTGTCATTGTTGCGGGTTAGTCCACGGTGGATACTACCTGCATCAGCGGCCGGGAGAGTCGACCAACCTACCTGTGGGGTAGTTGGGGCCTCGATTTGGGATGGGTATATGAGTGCCCCTTATCAGTGTACATAGAGTGCTAATGAAACACGTCGGCGGTGGCCTAGGCCACAGTAGTTGCGGACGTGGACGCCGCTTGGAGGGCGCCCTCCTCGGCCTGCTCCTGACGCTGGCATCGGGTCAGCCAGACTAGTTTCATTGGTGCAGGTACATAGCATACCTACTCTTCAGCTCGGGGGACTAGGCAGGGATGTTAGCACAGGCTGGTGGGGGGCCTCCTTGGGGGCCCCTAAAATGGGATCCCGGACGGGTTGGCCCAGACATCCCCTACCTCATCGACGTAATGGAGGGAGTCATCAAGGCGTTCTGGGGAAACGTTCCCGAAATGATTGTACATTGTGGTGGGGAGCAATGGATCCCTGCGCTGATCTTAGGGGTGGCGGTGGTGATGAGGCGCATACACCTCTAAGTCTTGGCGGGCCATATCCTGGGTCGGGATAATTCCCTCCTCCTCATATCGGCGTACGAGGTCATTTATGACCCTTATTTGAATGAATTCAGAAGGGGAGATGGGGTGTGGGCGCCCAGCAGCAGTGGTTGTGGAGGTCATTTCAAAATTGGTGGAGCCACATGGGGTTACCACATTGGCGTTACCCCTGCCCCTACATCGGGAGGCGTGTGGTGATCAGATTTCTGATGTAGCAACTTGGTTCCTGGTAAGCAGAAAGATTGAACCATTAGTGGTGAAACAAAGAAATCAACATTCAGTGCCCCAGTACAATTCTGTCTCTCATGGCTGGTAAGAAGGATCCATGATAACAATGTCTAAGACTGGGATGTCCAATGTTTAACTTCCCCAACTTCTAGTGATTTTCACACCAGGCCCACTATTTTCTTGGTGGGACCCAGTGTCGGATAACTGGATACAGTGACACATTAGTCTACTGATTCCTCAAACACTACTAACCTCCACATTGAGGATAATATCTTCACATCAGGTTCACCATTTCTATTTCTGACGCTTTTGTTGGGGCACGCGCATTCGTTTGTCTTGGGGACGCGTGGTTGTTACCCCACATTCCTGCTTTCCAAAGGCGGGCGGCATCCGTCGCTTATTTAGGGATGTTTGCTCCTTGATCAAAACGGGATGATGGGATGTCGATTCTTCCTTCCATGTATTCCTCCTCGGAATTCATCACCTAGTCTGGGTCTCCCTTATAGACTTAAGACGTTGTTTGTGAAACTCTTCCTGGTGCCATATCTTCATGGACACCGGTTAATTACACTACTTCTATCGGGACATTCCAAGGGCTTCGGTCAGGGTAGCAACCTTCGGTCGGGGGATTAGTCACATTGGAAATCACCGGCATGTCTGGACACTGGAACACTAAAGCATATGGGTTTCTTCCCCATATGATAAGGCTTCTCGAGGGTGTGGAATCCCAAGGAATCCCACGTTGAATGCGGGGGATTATATGCCATAAGCATGTCTCTGAGGTTTTCCTCAGCTTCCCATGTTTAACAAAGGGTATGCCGCGAGTTTAACGTCTAGCAGAAACGGATCAGACTGATCGAAACACTGAGTAGAGTGGATCATATGGGTGAAAACCCTAGAGGGAACACTGATATTGGGGATAATGCATGGTTAGTTACCCGATTTCTACTATGATCAGTGAAGAGGTGAATCGGCATGATCTCACATGGATGTGGTGGCCCGGGTAAGGATCAAGATGAGTGATGAATGGTTGAGTGGAGTTGAGGGAGGATGGGATGGAGTTGACTCGAGAGTGATAGTAATGATGGGTTTGAGCTTTGGGGAGACTTCCTACGTATCCCCGTGGCAGGGAATCAAAGTCTGCATAGTTCGATGAGGCGATGGGACACCTAAGGAGGTGACCCATGAAAATGAAAGTGTGGATGGGATCTGGAGGAAGTGGAACCTCTAGGTTGGGGGCATGACCTTCCCAAAACACACAGGCTTGAGGAAAAGATCATAATGAGACATGGATGATGGTATTTGAACCTTGGAGAGGCTTCCTACATGCCCTACCTTGGAAAGGATCAAAGTCCACGTAGTTCAATATGGGGGTGGTAGAATCATGGGGTGCTCAGAGGACATCGACCCGATGATATATTGGGGCTTCTACATGGTTAGTCATCCGGTTTGGTCTAACGCCTGAGGGAAGACTAGAGATGTGGGTCCCAACAAATGGGGGGATACGATGTCTTACCGCCGGATTGGAAACACAACGGTTTACCGCTGGTTGGGATTACAATGGCTTACCACTGGATGGGGTCACAATGGCTTACCACTGGATGAGGTCACAACGGCTCACCGCTAGATGGGGATGAACCTCATGGAGGCTTCCTACATACCCTGTATGGGAGATATGGATCAAATCCCATGTAGTTCAAGTGGGCACAGTTTAACGTCATGTAGGATGAAAAGGGGGACGTAGTTTAACGTCATGTGGGATGAGGGTGAACCGATGTGAAGATGGTCAGGACCAAGGGTTGTTGGACAACCGATGTGAAGGGGTCAGGACCAGGTGTTGGGCTTGAACCTCAGGGAGGCTTCCTACATACCTTGCCTTGGCAAGGATCAAATTCCACATAGTTTGGGATGGTTTTGTGAACCGACGTGTAGATGGTCGGAACGACCGGGTGTTGGGCTTGAACCTCAGGGAGGCTTCCTATATACCTTGCCTTGGTAAGGATCAAAGTCCACGTAGTTTAGGAATGGGTTGTGGTGAACCGATGTGAAGATGGTCAGAACGACCGGGTGTTGGGCTTGAACCTCAGGGAGGCTTCCTGCGTACCTTGCCTTGGCAATGATCAAAGGCCACATAGTTCAGGAATGGGTTGTAGTGAACCGATGTGAAGATGGTCGGAATGACCGGGTGTTGGGATTGAACCTTAGGGAGGATTCCTACATACCTTGCCTTGGGAAGGATCAAAGTCCATGTAGTTCAGGAATGGGTTGTGGGGATTACACTCTAGGCTTCCCGGAGAGGATGTCATGGTCGACGCCTACTCTAAGCCCACGTGAGTCACGGTCAGTGTGAGAAACAAGAGGCAGCAAAGACCTGACGATTGCGTCGTGAAAGGTGCATCTGTGGGAATTTGAATGGGGATTACACATGGTTAGTGGCCCAGAGAGAGGAAGATTAGGACTCAATCCAGGATAGAGACCCGGGTAGAGACAAAGCCCAACGAGAGAGGGATTTGGCACGAAAGAGAGGAGGAGTGTGGATGCTACCTCCTGCAAGAAAGTATAAGGGCTTACACCAAGGTGGTTGCCCTTCCCCCATGGAAAAACACCACTCAAATAAATAGGATCTCATTCCATGTGAGGAATGATTTCACTCTCGTGGATACTAGTGGGAGTACAGAATGTCCAAGGTGGGGGAACCCCAAATATGACGCACGGGGAAAAGTCACAGTTTAACATCATGTGCTGAGGATGGTGGTGCTTGGAAGTTTAACGTCCTGCAGCTCGGACAAGGTGGAGATCACTTTGCACCCCCCCCCCCTAGGACTTACATAACTGATACCTTCCACCCCTTGGGGGAGGGAATGCATCGGCAATGTCGTGATGAGGGGGTGTTATGGAGTGATCCATTGAGGGGTCCACGTTATCGTGGCTATGCGAAAAAGCAATAGTTGTTAGCGTGCCTATGCGAAGAAGCGTGAGGTGAAGCAATGTAATGGGAAATACCGTCCAAGGGACTTTGAAATCGTTCCATGCAAACCCGGAAGGTCGCACTGTAAAAGGATTTACAGACCAAAGGAGTTCGTGGGTAGAAGCCTTGTGAAGCTCTGGTGCTCCATAAAGTGGAGGGGCTTCGCGAAGGGGTGTGCCTCGTGAAGTGGAGTGACCTAGCCTTGGAATAGGGAATACGTGAATATGAAAGGTGATTCACAAAGTAGAAAGTCCCTCATGGATCAATACTTCATGAGGCAAGGGTGCTTCGCGAAGTGTAACATTGTGAAGCAATGTGCTTCGTGAAGCACAGTGACCCTACCTTAGCATGCGGGTCACATGTGCATGAAGGGTGTTTCATGAAGCATAAATGATTCGTGATGACCCAAGTCCCCTTGGGGTCTCCTTCCTTCGTAAAGACCTATGGGATCCATAAAGGGAATCCCTCTTTTAAGATAGGCGGAATTCAATCGAAGGGGAAGGCACTTCGCGATGCAAAAGTACCTTGAAGAGCTCATGGTTCGTAGAACAGATATTGCTTCGTGATTCGGAAGCTGAGATGGAGAAAGGTCATATGATCCATCCTTTATGCTCGAGAGAAGCCCAGAATTTATATAAAATAGGTTCCATGAACTAAATATCCCTCGGCGTGAAGGCGGAGCTTGCTCCATGGCGGGTCGTGAACGTCAAAGGGGTTCACGGAGCATCACACCTCCTCGCTCTGCGACGGGTCGTGAACATCAAATCTATTCACAAATCATCCCGCCTCCTCACTCTGTGGTGGCTCACGAATGTCAAAATGGTTCGTGGAGCATCCCACCTCCTTGCTCTATAGTGGGTTCACGAAGGGAGAGCTGGGTGTTGGTTGCGGGGCTACGGAAACTTCGCACTCAGGCTTTACAAGATAGTCCCTAATGATTTCCATTTGTTCTATCCTTCCCAAATTTTAGCACCAACAGAATTCTTAAGTGAGTGGGTCTTAAAATTTGATTGCAAAGGATGTGGGGCAATTTTGGTGGAAAGAATCTTGTAAGTTGACAATTATTAAAATAACTTATATTTACCTGATATAAATTAGAAAGAATAACACAAAATGGTTGTCACACACACACGTGGATAATTAGTGACATGATTAAATTTTTATTTATTTTATTTTATTGGTATCATGCATCTCTTGGAATTTCATTTGGATACAAATTTTGAAACGTCTTTTTCCATGATCACTGAGAATAACTCCTTAGTGTGATTTTTGCTTTGATCACATTTCTATCAGGAATTAAATTTTCATTGAATATTAAATCTTTATGAAGTTGTAAATATCTACATTCATAATTTTTGAAATTATGAATTTTCCCATGAGTGAAAATGTTTAGGTGTGGGGGTGTGATTACACCGCGATTCACTGTTTCATTTTCACCCTTACACCATTGTGCTAAACTTGTTTTATATTAAAAATTATAAAAATAATAAAAAATTGCAC
Source organism: Viscum album (assembly GCA_963277665.1). Taxonomy (NCBI): domain Eukaryota; kingdom Viridiplantae; phylum Streptophyta; class Magnoliopsida; order Santalales; family Viscaceae; genus Viscum; species Viscum album. The sequence goes on along the minus strand of OY728146.1, from coordinate 53,874,322 downwards.
TTCATGTTTGATTAAATTATTTTTTATTTATTACTTTTAAAAAGGTAAATGATACTTTTTTGATAATATCATTGAAGATGGAGGTTATTTGGAGGGCCCGTGATGGTGTCCAAGGAAAATGGGCAAAACTGTGCATGATCTATGCACACCAGTGAACTCAACCGCATATTTCTACTAAATCGTGCATCCAAATGGACTGAAATTTTTTTGCCTGGTCCAAGATTTAATTTTATACATTTCATATGAATGAAACTAAGCCTCATTCTTCCTTTACAATTCCCATCCAAACTAATCTATCCAAAGAATCAAATCTGCACAAAGTCAAATGTGGTGTTCTGTATTTTATCAATATCTTGAGCTGTAGTTGTCCAAATGGTGTCAAAATTTCTATGGATATATTCAAGGGGTTAGGAAACATGTTTCTAGTTTTCTCAAAAGTGAGATTCTACTTTAAAGTGGTCTAAAATCATCGGCCAAATGGTTTTACACAATCTGTGTTCCCAAAACCACCTTCCACTTTGCCTATAAAATGGAAGCTTGGGATCCTCATTTGGGAGTTCAAACCAGAAGAGAAGATCTGTAATTTTGAAGTCATAGAGGATTCTCCTCCTCATCCTTGAAGTTCTGGAGGCCCCTATCCTCATAGTGGGATCAATAATGGAGAAGGAGTTCCACCCGAGCTTCCTCCTCCTCCCGATGTCGAGCTAAATGGTGGGTGTTCGTTGTGAAGGAGCTACGCACATGTCAAAGGGGTTCCGATTCTTATTTTAGATACTGTTTTGGAATAATTTGGTTGTGAAAACATTTCTTCTCATGTATATTACATAATTCCATATTTTAATCCTTGTTTTGATGCATTTGAATGAGATACTCTTAATTTTTAACCTAATGGTGTGAGGTTTTGAGTGCGTGACTTGTGTTGTTCTGATTGGAAAACACAAGAATCCTTTTCATAACCACCTTCCTGAGATTTCAATCTGCTTTGTAAGATATTATTCCATGCTTAAGTTCTGGACCTTTACAATACAATTGTTACATCAAGGTTTGGTTCTTTAATCATTGAAATAAAAGCTTAGGAATTAATCGGGATTCCAATTAATTTCAACCAAGTAATTACTCCAAACCTAAATGAATATCTATGAACAATGAACTTGAAATGTGTGTAGTGAAATCACAATGAACCCTTTTATTTCATATTTTTTAAAATCCATTTGGTTTCTCAACTTTTATGTTTTCAATTAAGTCATTTCATCCTAAACCTATTTTCAAAATCACCCCCTATTTTAGTAATTTTTATTAAAAACACACACTCTAAACCCACCAACGCTCCTTGAGAGACGACCTAGGGTCTTACCTAGACTATAAAATCTTCTTTAAATCACTATCAATTTGATGTGTCATGACGGCACAGTCAAATTTTGGCGTCGTTTCCGGGGAGCGCTTTAGTTTTTAGTGCGTGTTTTTTATAAGATTTTTGTAAATTTTATGAATATTTATTTGTTTTATATTATACATTTTCCTATATTTGTGTGTTATAATTTATTTCTTTTGTAGGTTTTTTGCATGACACGTTCTAATCTGGGAGATTTACCACCTTTCGAACCCGAATCAGAGAGGATCTTACGTCAACAACGCCGAGACGCACAAGAGAATCGATCGAAGGAGGACACACCAAACATCGACACTCTTATTAATCCTTCCTATTCTTCTTCTGGAACCAATATAAACACTAAAATAAACTTGCATAATATGGATGAAAACAATTGAACATTAAAATAACTAACCTCACCTGATGTTGATATCCATCCCACCTATATACAAATGCAAGTCAAGGCACCCAATTTTGAACTAAAATCTAGTTTAATTCATTTATTACCGAGATTTCATTGACTCGTGGGAGAAGATCCACATAAGCACTTAAAATAATTTCATACTGTGTGTTCTACTTTAAAACCTTCTAATGTGGATGAAGAACAAGTAAAGATTAGGGAATTTCCATTTTCATTAGAAGACATTGTAAAAGACTGGTTCTATTATGTTACTTCACCAATAAGAGGTTGGGAAGACATAAAACGCCTTTTTCATGAAAAATATTTCCCAGCCTCTCTAACTACAAAAATAAGGAAATAAATTTTTGGGATAAGACAATATCAAGGGGAAACACTTCATGAATATTGGGAAATATTTAAAAGATTATATTCAAGTTGTCCACACCACCAAATAAGTGATCAACTTTTAATTCAGTATTTTAGGTTTAATTCAAATTGATTGTAACATGATTGATGTTGATACGGGTGGTACACTAGTGGATAAAACCCCAATATATGTAGGGACCCTAATTTAGAACATGGCACAATACACTCAACAATTCGGTACAAGGTCCATTGTACCCATTTGAGGTGTCCAGGAGGTGAAAAGTACTGAATTTGAGAAGAAGGTGGATACAAAGTTTGAAGAGGTAAGTACCCTTTTATGAAAACTCGCTCTCTCCCAAGGGAAATCTCAATGTCCTCCTCCCATACATTGTGGAATCTGCTCTTCTGATACCCACTACTCTGACCAATGTCGTCAATTGAGAGAAACTTCTGAGAGTTGTGAGGCAATCTTTCCAGGACACCCCTATAACCAATCCTTTAGGAAAGAACCTTACTATTCATCCAACCCTGGGTGGAAAAAACCCAATCCTATATGTAAGGGGGTATTCAAACTAACATCATCAACCATAGAACCAACAAGGGCAGAGTATCCAACCACCACCCAGAAATCCTCAACCACCCCAAAGGCCTTTCCAACTGCCCCCTCCCAAAACTGAGACTAGACTAGAATATTTGATGAAAAAAATGGCTGGAAACAATCTCCAATTCCAGAAAACCACCCAGGCAGCCATACAAGACCTCGAAACCCAATTAGGCCAACTAGCTAACTTGGTGTGGGAAATTCAAAGTCATGGGTCGGGTAAACTACCTTCTAAACCAGTATTCAACCCTAGGGATAAGTTAAATGTTAGTGCCATCACCCATAGGAGTGGAAAACAAATTAAACCCCAAATGAATCCTCCATTAGATTCATCCCCTCATGAGTAAACCACCATCCCAAACACTGCTAAAAATGGTCCAAGAGAAGAAAATCCATGTCCTGATAGAATTCCTTCCAAAGGAAAGAGTGTGTATGTCGATGAGTCTCCTAGAAAACCCATTCATCTTCCATTTCCCCAAAGGGACACCCAACCTAGTAAACAAAAGGAAATTGAACTAGATAAGGAAATATTGGAAACTTTCAAAAAAATTGTAGGTAAACATCCCCTTGATTGATGTTGTGAAACAAATTCCAAGATATGAAAAGTTTATGAAGGAGATGTGTACACACCGAAGGTGAATTCATGGAGATGAAAAGGTGAGCTTGGGGAGGAATGTATCAGAACTGATAGAGCCATCACTTCCCACCAAGTGCAATGATCCTGGTACATTCTTGATTTCTTGCACCATATGGGAGTATTATTTTTCTAATGCTATGCTTGATTTAGGTTCTTCAATAAATGTAATTCCTCACTCCATTTACTCTACATTGCAGGTCGGGGAACTAAATCCCACTGGAATCATTGTTCAACTAGCTAACCGGAGTATCGCACACCCCTCCGGTGTGTTAGAGGATGTTCTTGTGAGGGTTCAAAATTTAATTTTTTCTGCTAACTTTTATGTGCTTAAAATGGAGGATGCTAGGATGAATGGACATGCCCCGATTATATTGGGGATACCCTTCTTGAAAACCACCAAAACAATAATTAATGTCTATAATGGTACATTATCTCTGGAATTTGGTGGTGACATAGTCCATTTCAACATCCTTGATTCAGTGAAGCACCCCTCAGAAGAACATTACTCTCTTTGTGTTAATTCAATTTATGTACTCTCTTTCCTTGAAAAAACATCATTTCATTCCTCTGATACCCTTTCTGAGTTTTCTTCATTGATAGAAATGTTAGGAAATGATTCATACAATGATTTTTGTAGTGGATTAGAAAAATGTCATGCATGTTTATTAATTGATAATTTCTTGAACACTGAGGATCCAATGACCATCGATGATACTACTAAGCTTGTAAAAGATCATTCCTCTATTGATGATGATACTATTGAGCAGTTAGATGAGATCAGTGACCTCTCACTTTCACACACACTCCCATGAATTCAAAATCCACATGAATTGGAACTAAAACAACTACCTAAAGATTTAAAATATTCATATCTTGAGAATGGAAACAAGTTTCCCATTATCATTTCTAGTTCACTTCCTCCTGAGCATGAATTGCGACTGCTTGAACTTTTGAGGGAGTATAAACAAGCTTTTAGATGGACACTTGTTTACATTCCTAATATTAGCCCATCAATTTTTACACATCATATTTTATTAAATGATGAGGCTAAACCAGTGAGGCAGGCACAACGTCGACTAAACCCAAATATCCAAAAATTTGTGAAAAAGGAGGTACCAAAATTATTGGCTGCTGGAATAATTTACCCCATCTCTAATGGACAATGGGTCAGTCCCATTCAAGTAGTTCCTATAAAACCGGCCTTACAGTAATCAAAAATTAAAACAATGAATTGGTTCCAACTCGTGTGCAGAATAGTTGGCGTGTCTGTATAGACTATCGTCGACTAAACCAACACACTAGGAAGGACCATTTCCCTTTGTCATTAATTGACCAAATGCTAGAGAGGCTAGCGGGTAAGTCCCACTACTATTTCCTTGATGGGTATTCTGGATACTTTTATATCCATATTTTCCTAAGGACCAGTAAAAGACAACCTTTGCTTTCCCCTTTGGCACATTTTCATATAGGAGGATGCCATTTGGTATGTGCAATGCTCCGGGTACTTTCCAGCAATGCATGGTTAGTATTTTTTCGTATTACCTAGAGAATTTCATGGAAGTTTTCATGGATTATTTCACTATTTATGGATCTTATTTTAATGAATGTCTGACTAGTCGTGCTTCAGTCCTATGTCGCTGTATTGAAAATAATCTCGTATTAAATTATGAGAAATGTCATTTCATGGGGAGACAAGGTATAGTTTTGGGAAATGTAATTTCTGGGGATGGTATCCAAGTAGATAAATTAAAAGTGTATGTCATTTCTTCCCTACCTTTCCCCAAAAATGTACGGGATTTTCGGTCTTTCCTAGGTCATGCTAGATTTTTCCGTCATTTCATTCGTGACTTTAGTAAAATTGCACTCCCCCTCTCCCAATTACTCTAAAAAGAAAAATAATTTGTTTTGATAAAGAATGTGAGGAAGCTTTTAATAAGTTAAAATTTATTCTCATGTCACCCCCGATAATCCAACCACCTTGATGGGATTTATCATTTGAGCTCATGTGTGATGCCTCGAACTATGCAGTTGGGGCAGTTTTGTCACAAAGGGTCGATCGAGCTCTACATGTCATTGCATATGCCTCACGTACTTTGGACCCTTCCTAAGTAAGCTACACCACAACAACAAAATAATTCATTTCCATTGTGTTTGCCTTGGAAAAATTCATTCCATACCTTTTGGGTTCCAAAGTCATTGTGTTCTCATACCATACAGCCCTCTGGTATCTCCTTAAGAAACCAGAATCCAAACCACATCTCATTCGTTGGATACTCCTCCTTTAAGAATTCAATTTAGAAATTAGAGATAAAAAAGGTGTGGAGAATGTGGTGGCTGGCCATATCAGTAGGATTCCCCAATCCTTGGACATTGACTCATCCTCTTGTATTCCTATAAATGATATGTTTTCCAATGAGAAATTGTACCAAGTGAAATATGTTATTCCTTGGTATGCTGAAATTGTAAATTATTTGGTAGCATCTTGCATTCCTACTGATTTCAATAAAAACCAATCTAGTCATCCAAAACATGAGTCTCGTTGGTACATTTGGGATGACCCCTACCTCTGGCACACATGTAGTGATCAATTCCTTAGGCGTTGTGTCCCCGATAGCATGTTTTAGTCTGCCCTTAGATTCTGCCACACTCTTTATTGTGGGGTCCACTTTGGTCCCCAATGGACTTCTCATAAGGTCTTTGATTCTAGTCTCTTTTGGCCAACACCTTTTCAAGATGCCCATGATTTTTTGCAAATATTGTCCTCGTTGTCAAAGAATGGGGAATGTCTCTAAAAGAAATGAAATTCCACAACAACTGTTGCTCTTTCATGACATTTTTTATGTTTGGGGCATTGAATTTATGAGTCCATTTCCCAATTCCTTTGGCAACTTGTACATTCTTCTGGCAATCGATTATGTGTCAAAATGGGTAGAGGCCTGGTCCACAAGGACTGATGATTCTAAGGCAGTTATAGATTTTTTGAGAACCCAAATCTTTTGTAGGTTTGGCTTACCTAGGTTCATCATCAGTGACCAAGGTTCTCATTTTTTCAATCAAACAATGCAATCACTTTATCGTCGGTATGGGGTCGGTCATAGAGTGTCTACTGCATATCACCCACAGATCAATGGTCAATCCAAGGTGTCAAATATATAGGTAAAACAAATTCTTTAAAAAACGGTTCAACCCAATAGTAAATATTTGAGTCTTAGAATCAATGATTCATTATGGGATTATTGTATTGCCTTTAAGACTCCCATTGGAATGTCACCATATTGGTTGGTGTTTGGAAAGAGTTGTCACCTCCCTATTGAGATTGATCATTGGGCCTATTGGGCCATCAAACAATGTAATTATAACCTTTTTGGTGAAGGTTCTCAAAAGAAGTTCCAGATTCATTAGATAGAATAAATGAGAATAGATTCATATGAGAACTCCAAGATTTATAAGGAGCATACCAAGGCTGACCATGACCTTCTCATCCTTCATCATCAGTTCTGCATTGGGCAGAAGGTCCTCCTCTACAATGCAAGGCTAAAGTTGCATCTAAGTAAGCTTCGTTCCCGCTGGTTTGGACCATACACTGTTACTAACGTCTCTCCATTTAGAGTTATCCAGGTTCAAAATAAAGAAACCAAGAAAACCTTCACTGTCAATGGACAGCAGCTGAAGCACTTCCATGAATCCATTCTGGAGTCCCTGATGGAGGAACTCCATATTCAAGAAGAAATCTATGAATGAAACTCACCAGGTTTTATCCTTCCTTTCCAAATTCTATTTTCTTACAGTGAGGACACTGCAAACTTTATGTATGGTGGAATGGGTATATTCCTGGGTTAGTTAGTAATTTTCATCATATTTCTTCTTTTTCTCTTTTTATCTTGTTGAATTTTATTACTACTTTCCCCCTTCCCTCCCCCTCACTTTTGTTCCGGAATATTACTTTTTTATGCCCACTTTATCATGGAAAATTATGCCCATTTAATCACGAAAGTTATTGAAAATGCATGTGGAATTTCCATATTTTATGTTGTTTTAACATTCAAAAAAATATAATGAAATGTGAATTTTAGCAAGAATTCAATACTAGGGTGTGACTCTCTTTTGAAATTTAGTACTTTGTCGATGATATAAATGGTTGTATTATTTTGAAACCTTTGAGAAGAATGGTTCCCTTTTTTGTGAATAGTTTATGGGAAATTGTGTCACTTAATCTCTCCACATATTTTTGCACCCAACCATGAAATGTGAAAATTTCCTACTTAACGGAAGGTAAATATAAGTTAGGTTGATTTTTCTCTACTTTCCAAGATCATTTTTCCATATGTTCGTTCCTTATCCGATCTATTTTATTACTATACTAGATTGACCTATGCGTGTGTACCAGTTAGATGACTGTTGTACACCCTCAAAAAAAACAAAAAAAATGGTTGTATATTGGGCAGGTCAAAAACCACCCTTCCTCGACTTTTGATCTTGTTATAACTATTACAATTAGTGTCGTGAGAAGATAAAATAAGGGTTGGGAGATGAATGTGAGATTTTTTTCAAGTGAAACTTTTTAAAAAAATAATAGATGAGGGGAGTGATGAAATGTATAGCATATGGGGATATCTAGGTCGGGAGATTATGGTTTGACTTCTGGGAATGCTTAAGTTAGTGGGTCTTGAAATTTTATTGCAAAGGATGTGAGGCAAGTTCAGTGGAAAGGATCTTGTAATTTTAAAATTATTAAAATAACTTATATTTACTTGATAGAAAGTGGAAAGAATATAATGAAATGTTTGTCACACACACATGTGGAGAATTAGTGACATGATTAACTTTTGAATTATTTTCTTTTATTGGTATCTTTCATCTCTTATAATTTCATTTGGATACAATTTTTGAGACGTCTTTTTTCATGATCACTGAGAATAACTCCTCAGTGTGATTTTTTCTTTGATCACATTTCTATCAGGAATTAAATTTTCATTGAATATTAAATCTTTATGAAGTTTTAAATATCTACATGCATAATTTTTGAAATTATAACTTTTCCCAGGAGTTCAAATTTTTAGGTGTGGGGGTGTGATCGCACTATGATTCACTGTTACATTTTCACCCTTACACCACTGTGTTAAACTTGTTTTATATTGAAAATTATAAAAAAATAAAAAAAATCAATTCATTTTTTATTCAATTATTTTGTATTTATTACTGTTAAAAAAGGAAATGATACTTGTTTTGATAATATCATTGAAGGTGGAGGTGATTTGGAGGGCATGTGATGATGTCCAGGGAAAATGGGCCAAACTGTGCAGAATCAATGCACATCAGTGGACTCAACCGCATATTGCTACTAAACAGCGAATCCAAATGGGATTAAATTTTTTTTCTAGTCCAAAATTTAATGGGATACATTTCATATGAAGGAACCTAAGCCTCATTCAGCATTTATTATGCTCATCTAAACTGAACTGTCCAAAGAATCAAATCTGCACAAAGTCAAATATGTTGTTCTGTAATTTATCAATATCTCGAGATGTAGTTGTCCAAATAGTGCAAAACTTTCGGTGGAGATATTAAAGTGGTTGGGAAACATGTTTCTAGTTTTTTTCAAAGTTATATTATACTTTCAAGTGGTTTAAAACCATTGGCCAACTAGTTTTACAGAATCTGTGTGCCCAAAACCACCTTCCACTTTGCCTATAAAATGGAAACTTGGGATCCTCATTTGGGAGTTCAAACCAGAAGAAAAGCTCGTACATTTTGAATTCATAGAGGAGTATCCTCCTCATACTTGAAGTTCTGGAGGCCCCTATCCTTATAGGGGGATCAATAATGAATAAGGAGTTCCACCCAATCTTCCTCCTCTTCCCAATGTCGAGCTAAATGGTGAACGTTCGTTGTGAGGGAGATGCGCACATGTCAAGGGAGTTAAGATTATTATTTTAGCTACTGTTTTAGAGTAATTTGGGTGTGAAAACATTTCTTCCCATGTATCTTACATAATTCCATATTTGAATTCTTTTTTTGATGCATGTGATTGAGATACTCTTAATTTCTAACTGGTCGGTGTGAGGTTTCAAGTGTGTGACTTGTGTTTTTCTGATTGGACAACACAATAATCCTTTTCACACCCACCTTCTTGAGATTTCAAAATAATTTTGAAGATCTTATTCCATGCATAAGTTATATACCTTTACAATACGATTGTTACATCAAGGTTTGGTTCTTTAAGCATTTAAATAAAAGCTTAGGAATTAATCGGGATTCCAATTAATTTCAACCAAGGAATTACTCCAAACCTAAATGAATATTTATGAACAATGAACTTGAAATGTGTGTAATAAAATCACAATGAACCCTTTTATATCATATTTTTCAAAATCCATTTGGTTTCTCAACATTTATGTTTTCAATTGAGTCATTTCATCCTAAAACTATTTTCAAAACCACCCCCCTATTTTAGTACTTCTTATTAAAAATGAACACTCTAAACCCATGAAAAATCCTTGAGAGATGACCTATGGTCTTCCCTAGACTATAAAATTTTCTTTAAATCACTATCAATTTGACATGTCATGACAGTACGATCAGTGACATCCAAAAATACATGTAAATATACACTTGTAAACATATTGAAGCATAAATATAGTTTATTGACTTATTGAGATATATTGTAATGTATGACATAATTGATTTACTTAGAGATATTAAATGGAATAAAATAGTAGAATCTATATATTGACATTATTTGTGATTATGAAAACTACTATAGCATAGAGGGTCCAACAATCTCCTCCTTTTTGATAATCACAAATTATGGCATACTTGTAAAGTTAATAAATAATAATAACTTGAATTAGCATACATCACTGAATGTGGTTATTAAATATAACTAAAGATTTCCCTTGTGTGTGTTATTAAAACAAATATCCCCCTAAATTAATGGATTATATAAAATATTTGTATATAGATTATGTTGAGTACATTCCATGTGTCTTATTCCAGAGTTTCTCCCCTTGAAATTAATAATGTATGCCTTAACTTTTCTCCACCTTTTGGGATTAGAGAAAAAAGTTTAAGAAAAGGAAAAGGATAGAAGAGAAAGATCATAAAGAATATGAGAAATAGAGAGAAGACAAAAAGTATTTACATTAATATTAAAAAGAGTACAGAAAAGAAAATAAAGAGATAAATCCCTATAAAATAGACAATCCACCACTAAGGGTTTGTCTTCTGAGGGGCTTTGCCTTTATACGAAGGATCAGGAGTAGGATCAAAAGGTTTGAAAGTGGCATAGGGAAGAGGTGATCTGAAGATAACACCAGGAAAGGCAACACTTATAGGGACATTTTCTACAAGGCTAGGCCTTCTTTCTGTCAACACACGACTGGGATATTTCTCTGTAATGACCAGTAAAATTTGGTAAAGAGCCTAAGAGACATTCATTAGAGTAGGAGGTCGAGAGGTAGTGCCAATGGAAGTACCAGTAGGAACCACAATTGCCTCGTCTTGAACATGTAGATACAGATTTAGGAGTGATTAGTCACTAAAAGTGGCTAATATTCATTGTTAATATCTTGAAATTAATTTTTACAAAGTCCATAAACATTGTTTTTAGTGCATTACATAATTAGAACTTCATTTCCCATCTAAAATGCAATTCTTGTTTAAAATGCAAATTTGGGCCCAATCATTCATTTGTTTGTGTACAACATTATATTCATTTTATGAATTTGAAATTTTGGGATATTATTTATCAATTTTTTTAGAACATTTTATCTTTTAGGTCAGATGGATGAATCCCAAAGGAAGATGGAGAATTTTGCGCCTGAAGGCAGAAACTTGCTGGAAAAAGCATAATGGGCCTAAGGCCCATCAAACAAATGTGGGGCCCAAAAACTAAGCCCAATGAAGCTAAAATTTATAAAGTAGAAATATAAAAATATTAGGATCATTTTATTCAACTGTGTCCGGAGCTAATTCTGATGTTATCATGATGATAAAGGGATCTGAAGTTGAGATTTAAATGGTGGACCCGACATTAATGCACAGAAATCCATCCCACCATTTAGACCATAACTTCCAAACGAATGAGCTAAATTTATTTAAATTTTTACAGATCATAGAGACCATATGTAATAAGATATTTCTCTTATACAACCCCTCCGGATTCGGCCTTATTCAATTGCGAATTCACACGTCAATATGGTGGACGAATCTGGACAGTTTTCCGGGTCAAATTCGAAACATCAATTTCTTTTTGATTATTCACCCTCCATTTGACTCTATTAATTGTTGGGGGGTGAATTAATTGTTGGGGTATGGAACTAAGGCTTCTAATATTCCTATATAAGGAGCTAGTGGTGAAGGGAATAGGGGTGGATATTTTTATTATCATCTTTTGTTGCTTGTTTCATTGTAAGGTTATGCTTCCAAATTTCCTTTGTAATGTTTTCCATATCCATGTAAGTTTCTTTTTTGTATCTTTATGTTCTTAATCAACCTCTTTCTCTTATATATTTTTCATTTCATTTATTAAAACTTTATTATCACAAAGCACAGTGATATCTCTGTGTTTTTGTGAATTAGTTCACACATAGGTGTGAATTTCATTCACACACACTGAGGAGTGCTCGTTATTTCCGTGGTTTTAATTTCTTCAATCCAATTATTGTTAGTCATATTCCTCCAACCATTTAGAGTATACCATCAATGGAGGGATAACCCTTTAATGGGTTGATCTTAGTAGGATGAAAAGTCTGGATTGAATGTTATTTTATGAACGAATTGTTGTTAATTGGATAATAAATTTAAGACATCCATTCTTCATTAATTTCTACTCTTCATCTTTACTGTGTTTGAGAAAACTAAATTAAATTACTAAATGACCATATACCTCAGAGAGATCATTAATTTGGTTCTCTAAGTGTATAGGGGATTATTAATTGTGTTTAGTAAGCACCAAACTAGAAAATGATGAAGTTAGTGTTATTTTTGAAGAATGGATTCATCAAGAATTAATAAAACCAAAATTGTCTAAAGAACTAAAATTTATTCAATATATCCCGAGCATAATCCTAAGATCAACCCATTTTCTTTGAATTGAATTCACTTAGGTTTTTTAGTTTTATTTAAACCATCCAAAATCGAACCCAAAGTTGGCTACTTCATAGCCCATCCTTCACCAAATCATAGCGTCTCAAGGTTACTTCTTTGGTCCCTGTGGATTCGACCCCTACATTTACTACATCGACCGCTTTTACCAGTAGAGTAAATTTGGGCACAAACAAATTTTGGTACTGTTTCCGAGGACCAAGTAAGTCACCTTAGAACATCTTTCTATTCTCCCTCATTTCTATTTTCTCATCCCCATTTCTCTTCTATTTTCCCCTTTCTATTTTTTTTTTGACCCCCGAAAATCACGATTCCAAATTTTCAAATAAATCCAATGGAGTATAATCAACAATATCCCTTCACAAACTCAGGATGGAATCAGTTTGAAAATCCACATTGGGAATCACAAACCTTTTTTAATCAACCTTTGAATGAATACCCCACACCTGATAACATGAACGAAATTTGTAATGATGAAGGTTTAAAAGATCAATTTCCATACCTATCAATAATAATTCAAAAGATGAATAATAAGGAAGTCCATGATGTCGAAACATCTATCAATCCTAATCCTGAAACAATTCTTCAAAAATTGTGTGAACAAATGGAAAAAATGAATTCAGAGGTATCAAGTTTTAGACAAGAACTACAAAGCATTAAAACTTGTGTGGACCCCATTCCCACTCAAACCATCCCTTACTCAATATTGATAGAAGAATATTGTAACACACAAACCCCTCATGCCTTTATTGAAGAACCAACCTTAGGATTTGGGATAATTGGAGAGGATCAAGGAGTTTTTGAAGGGTCTTTAAATCAGGAGGAAATTGATTTTTTGGATTCAAAAGAGGAAAATTTGACATCATGGATTTAGTTTACTGAATATAACTCCATTAATGATTTTTCAAAAACACTAATCACTGAAAAATTAGGAGAAATACCAAACATTGATCCCATACACACTTCTGATATTCAACTGGACAATTTTCAGGATGAATCTTATTTTCAAAATGAACCAATTATTTCTAAATGTTTTGGAGAAGAAACTGATTTTGATTTAATTTGTCAATCTCGTTTAGGAAATTTCAATGAAACCGAGCTCAAAATTATTTTACTTTCTTCTGAAATCAAGAATCCCACTATAGAAGTTAATAAAAACCTTGTATTTGTAGTTCATTCTTCTCAAGAAACCAATAATTTTGGAATGGTCATTGATGTCTTAGGAAAGACTAGAAATTCAACCGAATCAACCATTACCAAATTTACTTGAACTTCTACACTTATTATTGACCATGGGATTTCACATGAATCAAATTCTAAAAAAATCAATCTTAATCAAGTTGAAGTGGACAAAAATGGGGTCCTAAAAATGTTGAAAGTTGGAATTGGATAAGTTGGGGGGTACAAGTCGAGCCAACGACATTAAACAAAAGCGCTGCATGGGAGGCAACCCATGGTTTTCATGTTTCCAATCATTTTGAATCATTTTATTTTTCATATAATAAATTACCATAAGCTGTTGACATGTTCTTATTTTATGTGTAAGGATGTGTATGAAAGGGGAGCGCCATATTCATCCGTGTCACGTGGAGTGATCTCTGAGTAATACCTTACCCAGAAAATATAAAGAAGACAATGTATCATCAGTTTATTTTGTTTTGTTTTGTTTTTATGTTTTTATAGGTTAAAAAAATAAAAGGGCATGTCGTAAGTCATAAGGAAAATCCATTCACCACTATCTAAGCCGCTGAGACTCAAATTCAGGATTGAAGGGATACTATGGAATGTGTTATCATCATCAACCACCAGGTGACTTCATTCCATGATTATCATTTTCAATTTCATCTTTGAACTCCTCTCCTACCCCCTTCTAACTTTTCTTTTCTTTAAACACTGGAGACAATGTTATTCTAAGTTGGGGGGAGATAAAAAATGATTTTTTTTATTTTGTGAATAAAAACATGCATGAAAAGAAAAATTCCATTAACCATAAACATGATAACACACATTGCAAACTCAAAAATTGGATATCAAATAAATTTTGCATGCCTTGATTCTGATTTTAATGCAAGTTTAAGTTCATGAGCATAGTTTTTGGAAAGTGCGGTTGTCTGATGTGATTTTTCAATGTTTACATTTTCATCCTCTTAATAAAAATGCCACAATGCACGTCTACTGAATCGTGGGTGTAAATTTGAGTTCTTGGGTCCCTTTCATTATAGCATAGGGTTCTGGGGTCACTTTTAGTTTAATTTGAGTATCCAAAAAAAATTGACCACATAGAGCAATGTTTTGTCCAAATGTGTGGCGTCCCGCACTTGGGGATCGTGACTCCATAGTTGTCTTGCCCATAGTTAGGCTTTATATCTCTATTGTAGAGCATGAAATTGAAAATATGTGTGGCGTCCGGCACTTGAGGATCGTGACTCCATAGTTGTCTTTCCCAGAGTTAGTCTTTTCATATCTATTGTGGATAAAAAAAATCATCAAAAAAAATCAAAAAAAAATGGATACTCATATTAAGGTTTAATGTGATTCCCACCTAGCGCTTCCATTTTTTCCCCTTGAACAATAAAATGGGCCCCATATCTTTTGTGATGCACAACACTTTATCATGCTTAATTGAAATTGGATGAAATGTGGCGATGAATTTGAACAAAGGAATGGGCTTGGGATTGGGATATGCTTATGGACCTAGCTTGTTTTAAATGATTTTTATGGGTTCCATAATTTTTTTTTTTGTATGAGATATTTGGGTGAGCATTGTGTATTAAAATGTTTTTGGAAAAGGGGATTTGAATTTCATATTTGTAATTTATTTTGCTCGGGACTAGAAAAACTCAAGTTGGGGGGTGTGATTAGTCACTGAAAGTGGCTAATATTCATTGTCAATATCTTAAAATTAATTTTTCCAAAGTCCATAAACTTTTTTTAGTGCATTACATAATTAGAACTTCATTTCCCATCTAAAATGCAATTCTTGTTTAAAATAAAAATTTGGGCCCAATCATTCATTTGTTTGTGTACAACATTATATTCATTTTATGAATTTGAAATTTTGGGATATGATTTATCACTTTTTTTGGAACATTTTATCTTTTAGTTTAGATGGATGAATCCCAAAGTAAGATGGATAATTTTGCGCTTGAAGGCAGAAACTTGCTGGAAAAAGCATAATGGGCCTAAGGCCCATCAAACAAATGTGGGGCCCACAAACTAAGCCAATGAAGCTCAAATTTATACAGTAGAAATATAAAAATATTAGGATCATTTTATTCAACTGTTTCCAGAGCTAATTCTGATGTTATCATGATGATAAAGGGATCTGAAGTTGAGATTTAAATGGTGGACCCGACATTAATGCACAGAAATCTGTCCCACCATTTCGACCATAACTTCCAAAAGGATGAGCGAAATTTCCTGAAATTTTTACAGATCATAGAGGCCAGATGGAAGAAGATATTTCTCTTCTACAACCCCTATGTATTCGGCCTTCTTCAATTTAGAATTCATACGTCAATATGGTGGACGAATCTGGACAGTTTTCCAGGTCAAATTCGAAACATCAATTTCCTTTTGATTATTCACCCTCCATTTGACTCTATTAATTGTTGGGGGGTGAATTAATTTTTGGGGTATGGAACTAAGGCTCCTAATATTCCTATATAAGGATATAGTGGTGAAGGGAATAGGGGTGGATATTTTTCTTATCATCTTTTGTTGCTTGTTTCATTGTAAGGTTATGCTTCCAAATTTCCTTTGTAATGTTTTCCATATCCATGTAAGTTTCGTTTTTGTATCTTTATGTTCTTAATCAACTTCTTTATCTTATATATTTTTCATTTCATTTATTAAAACTTTATTATCACAAAGCACAGTGATATCTCTGTGTTTTTGTGAATTAGTTCACACATAGGTGTGAATTTCATTCACACACACTGAGGAGTGCTCGTTATTTCTGCGGTTTTAATTTATTCAATCCAATTCTTGTTAGTCATCTTCTGCCCACCATTGAGAGTATACCATCAATGGAGGGCTAACCCTTTAATGGGTTGATCTTAGGAGGATGCAAAGGCTGTATTGAATGTTATTTTATGAACGAATTGTTGTCGATTGGATAATAAATTTAAGACATCCATTCTTCATTAATTTCTACTCTTCATCTTTACTGCGTTTGAGCAAACTAAATTCAATTACTAAATGACCATATATCTCGGATAGATCATGAATTTGGTTCTCTAAGTGTATAGGGGATTAGTAATTGTGTTTAGTAAGCACCAAACCAAAAAATGATGAAGTTAGTGTTATTTTTGAAGAATGTATTCATCAAGAATTAATAAGACCAAAATTTTCTAAAGAACTAAAATTTATTCAATCCATCCCGAGCATAATCCTAAGATCAACCCATTTTCTTTGAATTGAATTCACTTAGGTTTATTAGTTTTCTTTAAACCATCCAAAATCGAACCCAAAGTTGGCTACTTCATAGCCCATCCTTCACCAAATCATAGCGTCTCAAGGTTACTTCTTCGGTCCATGTGGATTCGACCCCTACATGTACTACATCGACCGCTTTTACCAGTAGGGTAAATTTGGGCGCAACCAAGGAGCTTGATGAAATCATTAATGATTTCACCACCATATTTCATGGCCCTATCCAAGTCATACTTATTCTCCATGAATTTATTAAGCAGAGGGGTAAACTCCTTCAATTGAGTCACTTGATTCTTGAAGGCTTCTGTTACTAGAGGAATTATGAGATTTTCTGCTAAAAACTTGAAGCTGTTGATGAGATCATGATTGGTATAGATCTTAGTAAAGTATTTATCCACTTTATCTCTGATCTCTTTCTGACAAGCAGAGGCTTTATTTGTGCACTGCCTTACCATATTGTATACAAGGTCTGTATTTCTATGTACCTTTTTAAGAGTTTATTTGTCTGAATCACTCTGAAGACTCTGAAGTTCCTCTCTGATCATGGCCTTGAGAGATTCCAAATTATCAATAGCACTTTTCATACCTCTATAACTGGATGGACCAGTAATCATTTTTCCAAGATCCTCTTTCAACTTCTTCAAATCTATACTTAATATATGAGTCACCAAGTTCCTAATAACTTCTAGTACACCACTAAAGGAGGTCTTGAAATCAAAGGTTAGAGAATTTAACTCATTGCTCATCTTCCTTACTTCTTCTCTCAACAAGGTATTATGTCTAATGATGGTTTCTTCTATGGTAATGAGATTTGGTTGAATCTCCTAGATCACCATCCTTGCAATCTTTGTTGAATCTGCATCTGAAATACCTATTGAAGTAGAGTCTACACTTATGGATCCAACTGAGGCTTTCACTAACTCATAGAGATCATTTTTGAACAGCTCAAAATAAGCCTTAGTGACATAGTCACTAGGTACTATCTGTGCTACTGGCTCATCTAATGGAGGTGCAACCAGTGGAATAGGTGCAATAGGTTATGCTTCATCTTGGGCCTATGGAGAAGGAGGAGGAAGCACTCTCTCTTCATCAGAGTAATATTCCAACCCAAATAGAATGTATCATGGATCTCAATTCCACTCACAAGTACAGATCCAGTCCCTTGGCTCAACAGTGTCATCCTGACTCTTCTTCCCTGAGGCTTAGGTACACCTTCATCTTTATCTACTTCTTCATCCTGTCCTCTATCCATAATAACATTTCTGGGCACAGGTACCAACTGAACTTGCAGTTTTACATGTGATTCAGCCACTTCAACTTCTCCAAGCACTTCCTCAATCTGAGCCACCTAATCTTCAGCCTCTTCCTCATATCCACCATCCATAAGTTCATTCAATTCCTAAATGATTTCATGATTTTCATCATTAGGATGGGGAGATCGGTCCTCATGACTAGTATCTCCATGATCAACAGCCTCTTATTCAACTGGATCAGCACCATCAGCGACTCCATGTACAGATTCCTAACTGGATTTGTCAACTAAATGTTGTCCCACTTTTAAATAATCACTGACATGCTCATCATTTCCCTCTTCATCATCATCATCATCATCATCATCAGACTCCTCATCTGATTTTCTTACATATCCTTCCACATCATTAACCTCGGTCTCTTCCTCATCCTCATCACCTAATAAAGGTTACCTTGAGAGTAAATCCAAAGGTGGACTAGCAGGTCCATAAGACATATCTTTGGGGATTTCATCAATATCAGGATCACTCCTGTCATCAAAAGTATATCCTTCTTCCCTCGGAAACTCAACCTTAGCTTCCTCATCAGAATAAATAAGTTCATCTCCTGGTTTGAGGCCTAGATCAACTTGATCCTTTGGTCTGGTAGGATGGTCAATCAGATTGAAATCCTCATACAACCTTTCCTCATCTCCTACCCAACATTTCTTCCATGGGTTCCAGAAGATCTTCATTCTCTTGCAAATATATTTTTGAAGGCAAAAACCACTACATGCACTTATCACTTCATCTCCATCTTCCACACAACCCAACTTCTTTAACATGGAAGATATCATCCTAGGATAGTAAAAACATGTTTCCTTATTATATGGATTTATCATATCAGAAACATGCACCATTAGATACCTAAAAAGGTTCAACTTTATCCTATTGTTCAATAGATAGATCAGGAATAAATCCTGATACTTCACAGTAGAGAAATCTCCCTTCCTTGGGTAGATTTGATGTTGTATAAACTTAAAAAGTAACCTTGCCTCTTCATAGAATTCACTAATAGTAGTCCTTATAGATTCTCCACTTCCAGTCAGCTCCTTTGGAGCATCTTAATAGGAAAACAACTCGGAGGAAGGTGGAATATTACCCTCATAATCATCATATACACCTTCATGAGGCATCTCTAAGCATTCAGCCCATTCCTTAGATGAAAAATCTATATTATTTCCCTTCACCGATGAATTAATCCTTGCTTCCTCAGCTACATCCAGGGATATCTTCAACTGTCGATAAAACTCATGTAATTACTGGGGATAATAAGGCCTTTCATTGTTTGAGAACCATCTCAGCCACCCTTGAGATTCCAGTACTCTCAACAAAAATGATTTTCTTGACAGAAGCCACTAAGGAGACACTTCTTTCTCAACTGTAACCACTCAGCTTTCCAAACTTGGTTTCACAGTCCCACTAGACTCACCCTTCTGACAGTTAGCTGATGGATATTTACTCGGATCTTCCATTTTTCGCTTCGTTCTTTCAATTTCTGAAGATTTGGACTCCAATGGGGTTGAGAGGTCGAGGGTCAAGAGATAGAGTGACAAAGGGTTGAAGGTTTTACGGTAGAGAGAAGGTGAAAGGTTGGGATGTATTGAAATTATTATATCATTTAGGGATTGTAAATCATAAAGTATAAAATTTAAATACGGCAAAAAGAACACAAAACATCATCATTTTATTTAAAACAAACAGAATTACAAAAGAGTCCTTAAATACATCGGTGTTATAGAATCGGTTTTACATGATAGGTTTCAAGTGATTGGTTTTACGGATCGGTTTCAATGATTAGTTTCAAGGATCTGTTTCAAGGATTGGTTTCAAGGATTGGTTTTACGGATCAGTTTTACAGATTAGTTTTACGGATCAGTTTCAAGAGATTAGTTTCAAGAGATCGGTTTCAAGAGATCGTTTTCAAGAATTGGTTTCAAGAGTCTTATAGATTTATCATTACTAATTCATGTCTAATGTAGTTCATTCTCTCAGATTTTAAGGGTTTAGTGAATATATCATCAAGCTGATGCTCAGTCCCAATAAAATCAAGAGTTATATCACCTTTTTGATAATGATCTCTCAAAAAATTGATGTCTTACATCAATATGTTTTTTTCTAGAATGAGAAATTGGATTCTTAGAAATGTTCATAGAACTTGTGTTGTCACAGTTTATGGGAATATTTCTGAATTAAAATCCATAGTCTAATAAAGTGTGTTTCATCCACAATATTTGTGCACAGCAACTACCAACAGCAATGTATTCTATTCATTAGTTGATAATGCAACTGAATTTTTCTTTTTACTACACCATGATATTAGAGACTTTCCCAAAAAGTGACATGTTCCATAGGTACTCTTTCTATCTATCTTACATCCACCAAAGTCAGCATCTGAATAAATAACTAAATCAAAAGGTTGTTCTTTAGGATAAAACAATCCTAAATTAGTTGTATACTTGAGGTATTTGAAAATTCTTTTGACGGCATTCAAATGTGACTATTTTGGGTTTGCTTGAAATATTTCACACATGCACACACTAAACATAATATCTGGCCTACTAGCAGTTAAGTACATAAAACTCTCAATCATTCCTCTATAAGCAGTTTTATCAACTGATTTTCCATTTTCATTAAGATCTACCTTACATGTAGAACTCATAGGGGTTTCACTAATCTTAATGCTATCAAATACATATCTTTTTAAAAGATCTTTAGTGTCCTTACTTTTATTTAAAATAATACCTTCTGTATTTTGAAATATTTGAAATCCAAGAAAATATTTAAGTTCTCCCATCAAACTCATTTCAAACTCGCTTTTCATTATTTTTGAAAAATCATTACATAAATAATTTTTAGAAGATCCAAAGATAATATCATCTACATATATTTGAGCTATTAAAACTTCTTTTTAAATTATTTTCATAAACAAAGTAGGATCTACAAGTCCTTTTGTAAAGCCTTTAGAAATAGGAAAATTACTCAACCTTTCATACCAAGCTCTTGGATCTTGTTTAAAACCATATAAAGCTTTAGATAATTTGAACACTTGATTTGGAAAATATGGATTTTTAAAACCTGGCGGTTGTTCAACAAAAACATCCTCAATTATATAACCATTTAAGAATGCACTTTTTACATCCATTTGGTAAAGTTTAAAATCTAAGTGTGATTCATAGGCAAGTAAGACTATAATTGCTTCAAGTCTGGCTACTGGTGCAAAGGTCTCTTCATAATCAATTCCCTCTTCTTGATTATATCCTTGTGCAACCAATCTAGATTTGTTTCTAACTATATTTCCAGCTTCATATACTTTATTTATAAACACACATTTGGTTCCTATGGTCAAAGTATCCTTTGGTCTATCTACAAATTTCCAAAATTTATTTCTTTAAAACTAATTATGTTCTTATTGCATGGCCATTACCCAAAATTCATCATTGATCGTATCATTGATATTTTTAGGTTCAAGTTGTGAGAAGAAGTCTTGATGTTCAACCGGGTTTTTCAATGAAGCTCTAGTTTGTGTTCCTCTATCTAAATCTCCAACAACGGCATATAAAGGATGATTTTTAAGGGTCCTAGTTGGTCTAGAAATAGTAGGACTTTTTATTTTGAGGTTGGTAAAGTTTATCCGGTTCATTAAGGTTAGGATCTGAAGAATTTCTTAAATTGGAAGTTTTCAAAGATTCCTTCACATGATGATTTGAGGTTTTATCATTAATGTCCAAATTGGACATATCGTTTTCAATATTTTCTAGTGAAGTCTTGGGATCATGTGGATATGTTTCATCAAACTTGATATGTACAGATTCCTCCACACATTTGGATTTCTTATTAAAGACTCTATAGGCTTTGCTTGATGTAGAATATCCGAGAAATATTCCTTCATCACTTTTAGAGGCAAATTTATCTAAATTATCTTTAGTGTTTAGAATATAAACTTTACATCTAAACACTTTAAAATAACTTACTTTGGGTTTCCTATTATTCCACAACTCATAAGGAGTTTTCTTAAGGATGGGTCTGATTAAGACTATGTTTATTATGTAACAAGTTGTATTAACAGATTTAGCCCAGAAATAAATGGGTAGGTCATATTCATTAAGCATAGTTTGAGAAATTTCCTGTAGGGTTATATTTCTTCTTTCTACCACACCATTTTGTTAAGGTGTCCTAGGAGAAAATAAATTATGATTTTATCCATTTTGTGTGAAAAAATATTCAAAATATTGATTCTCAAACTCACAACCATGATCACTTCTTAAGGATTTAATCTTAAGTCCACTAAGATTTTTTATAGTCCTAGCATACTTGATAAAGTGAGAACAGGATTCACTCTTGTGAGCAAAGAAAAAGGTCCAAGTGTACCTAAAGAAATCATCTACCAGAACATAATCATAGTGCTTCTCATTGAGACTTGAAACTCTAGATGGTCTAAAAAAATCCATGTCAACCAACTCAAGAGGTTGAGAAGTAGTTACTTATTTCTTTAGTTTGATAGAGATTTTATGTTTCTTTCCTTTTTGACAAGGATTACACACCTTATTGTCTGGAAACTCTAATTTGGGTAGGTATTTAACTAAAAAATTTCCAGTTCACTTCTTAAGAGAGTGTATGTTGCAATTTTTTAGTCTTCTATGCTAGATCCAAGACTCTTTTTTAAATCCATTTAGACAAGAGACATTTTGTGAGGCTAGTGTGTCTAGATTTATAGAATATACATTATCATTTCTAAAAGCAGTAAATACTAAGTTATTCTTGGCATCAAAAACATAGAATGATTCATTTTTGAATTTAACATTAAATCCATCATCACACAATTGAGATATGCTGATCAGGTTATACTTTAATCCATCAACATACAGTACTTTAGAAATTGAAATTGAGTTAGGGTTACCAATCTGGCCTAGGCCGATGATTTTTCATTTACCATTGTCACCAAATGTGACATGTCCTCCATAAATATTGATAATACTTTTAAATCTTGAATAATCCCCTTTAATATGTCTTGAACAACCACTGTCCAAGTACCACATCTTTTTACAGGATCTATTTAGGTAGTTTACTTACAAAACAGTTCATCCAAGAAATGACTTTGGTACCCATATTTCTATGGGTCCACATAAATTAGTGATATAAGATTTAGGAACCCACAATTTTATTATGGGATTCCTATATGCAGAACATAGAGTGTTTGAAAAATAAACTATGTTTGGTCCTAAAGAATTGGATGCCGTAAAAGAATTCTTGGAACTGAAACTTGCAACAAAATTCTGGTTTTTGAAAAAAGTAGCAGATTTTCTAGATTTGGTTACAAAATGTGATTTGGATAAATTCCTTTGACCTGGTTGATATCCTATCCCAGAAGTATACTTAGGAGATATTTGTTTACCAAGAATTTGAGTAATATTATTTTTACCATTGGTACACTTTTTTAAGTATTTATTCAATTTCTCATTAGACATTTTTAACTCATTGTTCTCCTTGAGTAGTTGAGCATTTTTCTCTTTTTCAATTGTAAGTTCAGATTTAACAGTCACAGTAAGAGAATATTGTATCTTCAAAGATTTATACTTTGCCTTCAATTCATTACATGTTTCTTCTAGCATGTTGAAATATTCAAATAATTCATCATTAGTCATATTTTCAAACTCACTTTCAGAATTGTTGGACTCGCCTATTTTGATAATCCCAAATCATTGTCTTGATAATCCCAAATCATTATTTTTATAATCCCAAATCATTGTTTTGATAATCCTAAATCATTGTTTTGATAATACCAAATCTTGTTTTTATTTAAGTGAGAACCATGTCTTCATTTTATGCTAATTATGTTTCATTAATGTTTCTTATTCCTATAGAGTAATATTCATATACTCTCAATCTCACTGCTTGATTGGTTAAGCTTATAGTGAAGAATTTATCTAAGTACAAAGATTACCATTACAGAGTTACTAATATAGAGTCACTGTTATAGAGGTCACCGGTACAAGGTAATCGTTACAAGGTTACCGCTATAAGGTCACCTTTACAAGGTTACTGCTATAAGGTTACCACTACAAAGCTACCTCTACAAGGTTAGCATGACAAGGTCACCATTACAAGGTTATTGATACAAGGTTACCATTACAAGGTTATAGCTACATAGTCACCAATACAATGTTACAGTTACAAGGTCACCACTACAAGGTCACCGTTACATGGTCATCAGTGTAAGCATACTGTTAAAGGTTACAGTTGGATATTGTCGATGTGCACCTACTGTTTAATCTTACCAATATAAAGGCTACCATTACCAGTCTACCGATGCCTATTCTTTCATACTTTCTCAATTTCTCAATATTATTCTAACAGTCATATTTGATAAAATAAATGCTTTGACACTAATTAATGCTAATTGTAAACATTTCAGGAGATAATACCATGGATAGTATGAGGTACGAGAAAGCATGCATGTGATCTACTCATTCCTGTTGTCAGACCTAAAATATAAAAGGAAAAGACCCCGAAAGAGAGATGTGTGCAACATATACGACGTGACAAATACAAGTGACATATATGTGCACTAAGAGAAGGGTGGCATACGAAGTGCGATAGAGCTTACTTGCTGGATCAAAGAAGAACCATCCTGCACTAATACTCTGAACCCAAAAGCATCACGAAGATCATTCTGAGACAAACTTGCTTCTGCCTTTTGTGCTTCATCATCTCTTGATCAACATCAGAAGTAGAACACTGAAAGCTAGAACCTGGAGTTGTGACACTCTGTTTTGGAAACAACTTCCAGAGATTGACTCGAACTTAAACATTTTCTCATTCCAAGGAGTCAAGAGCTAAACTGCAAACACATAGAGCCTTCTAAAATCTTTCTCATCATAAATTCTCTATTGTGTTTCTTTCTTTTACATCTGTGAGAAGTGTGTCAGTCTATTGGACACACTATCTCCTAGGATTGAACTGGAGGATACTGAATATCCTCACATTAAACTTCACCTATTTTTGTTTCCCATGTATAACATTGGAAGAGACCGTGTGTGGTCTGTGTTGTTTGTCTTTCCCAAGAAGAACAGTGGTAGACGGTGTGTTCCCTAGATAGTTTGTGAAAACTATTATAAAGCCCGATATATGATGCGTATCAAGTTTTAATATAAACTTCTTGGTGGCAGGTGATCACCAAGTGGAGAGGATTAGGTCTCATCTTGAGACTGAACCTATTGTTTAAATTTTTGTGAAAATCCTCATATACTTTGTTTTATTTTATCCGCTTCTTATATTTTGCAAAAACAGAAAATTGTTTTTACATTCACTCTGATAGTTAGTTTTGGTTAGTGTGTATATATGCTTAATTCAATAAACTTGTTTCAAAAGTTGAATTAGTGATTAAATTGATTCAACTGAGGACTAATCAACCTTAGAGAAACTTGTTGAGAAATTAAACATTTATATTTCTACTACCTTAATTGACTAGGTTTTTTTGAATAGGTGGATTTTAATCATATAGTTTTTAATAGAAATTTTAATTGGAACTGAATTCACCCCACTCCGACCAACATTTGGTATCAAAGGAGTTAATTTTAATTTCAAGTTTTCAAATTATTTTCAATTGTGAATTTAGTTGTATCTTAAAGATCTTAAAATTTATGTCATATCTAAATTTTCAGTTCTTTAAAATTCTATGTAACAATGGAAACTAGAGTTAAGGGTGCTGCTACTAACAGGACACCTTTCTTTAATGGTAATAACTATACTCAGTGGAAATTAAAAATGAAAATGTATCTAGAAAGCATGGGACCTGGAATATGGGATACAATTGAGGAACAACATACATTACTTGCTACTTCTAGGGATACATGGTCTCAATTGAAAAAATCTACATACAATAATAACTGTAAAGTAATGATCACCTTGTACTGTTCTCTAGGTGATGATGAATTCAATAGAATATCTTCTTGTAAAACTGTATATGAAATTTGGGATACTTTAGCTATTTCTCATGAGGGAACTACCAATGTTAAAGAAATGAGATTAAATACATACACTATTAAATATGATAACTTTAAAATGAAGCCTGATGAACTCATTTCTGACATGTATCTCAGGTTCAATGAGATAGTGAAAACTATGAGTCTACTTGGGAAACCAGTGGACAACAAGGACTAGATTATGAGACTACTTCATTGCTTACCTGAAAGATGGAGGGGAACTTCTGTTTCTATCTGAGAATCTTGTGACATAGGCAAACTAGCAGTGAAGGAACTAATTGGAAAGATTATGATGTAGGAATAAGAACTTAAGGTGAATCAAGAAGTAGATGAAGAACCAAGGAAGAAATATGTAGCATTTAAGACTACTACCTCAAAGAACAAGGATAAAGAAAAAGTTCAATCTTCTATAGACACTTCCACAAGTGAAGAATCAGATAGTGATGAGGAGATGGTGAATCTTTCTAGAAGGTTCAAAAAGTTCTATCGAAAGAATAAATTCTTTAGGAATTAAAACTACAAGGGAAAGTATGATAGTAAAGGAAAATGGAAGAAATACAGAAAATGGAATGAAAATTCAAATGAAATAATCTGCTATGAGTGAAAATGAAAAGGTCATGTGAAGGCAGACTGCCCCAAGATGAAATTTAAGAAAAAATATGAAGATAATGTAAAAGGATATAAAAAGACTATGAAATCCACTTGGAGTGCTTCAGAAGACAGCTTCAGCGGATCTGATGCTTCTGATAGTGAACAGAACAATCATGCCAACTTATGTTTCATGACAGAAACATCTGAGGTAACACCTAATTCCCCTATTCCTAATGATTATTACTCTAGGAGTTAAGGTGAATCAAATAATAATGAAAATATGACTAAGGATGAACTATTTAAATAATGTGGAATACTTGAGGATAAATTTAATGAACTCAAGGAAAAATATAAATCATTTAAGAGACAATATGATTTAAATGCTAATTATAAATCTGATCTGGATATTGAAAAAGAAAAATGTGCTCAGCTGTTAAAATAAAACAGTGAACTTAATTTATCCAATGAACAATTAAGAAGAGATCTTGAGAATTTTACTGCTGGTAGAGATACCTTGATTCAGTTTCTAGGAAAACAAATTGCCCCAAAATATACAAATGGTCTAGGATATCAACCAGGACAAAGAATGTTTATTAAAACTAAATATATTCCAAAATCTGGACAATTTACAGCTAGTTCAAGCTTTGGACAATTTCTTGAAAAACAATGCTCTAAAGGACCAAACAAAGTGTTTATGTCTCAAAATATATCTGCTGATTATAGGAAATCTGTGAGACAAGTATGGGTTCCCAAAGTTTTACTTGCTAACCTCTCTGGACCCAAGAAAATCTGGGTACCAAAGTTACCCCACACTTAATCTGTTTTGAAGGAAAATTGTCTAAAGATCTCCTGTAAAACTTTTTGGTACTTGGATAGTGGATGTTCAAGACATATGATAGGAGAATACTCATACATCAGGAGCCTAATCAAAGTTTATGGTGTACATGTAACTTTTGGTGATAATACTAAAGAAAAAATCATCGGCCTAGGCTATATTGGTAACCCTAATACTGTATTAATTTCAAAAGTACTTTTTGTTGATGGGTTAAAATACAATATGCTAAGTATTTCTCAGTTGTGTGATGATGGTTTTAATGTTAAATTTGAAAATGATTCATGTAATATTTTTAATTCTAAAAATTATTTAATATTTACTTCTCTAATAAATGAGAATGTATATGTTGTTGATTTAGATTCTTTAGTTAAGCAAAATGTTTCTTGTTTAAATGTGTTTCATAAGGAATCATGGTTGTGGCACAGTTGATTAGGACACTGAAATGTGCACACACTTAGAAAACTGACTAGGAAAGGCTTAGTTAGAGACTTACCTAAATTGAAATTCCCTATTAAAAAAGTGTGTAATCCTTTTCAGAAGGGAAAACAACACAAAGTTTCTTTCAAACCAAAGAAATAAGTTTCTACTTCTCAACCGCTTGAGTTGGTTCACATGGATTTGTTTGGACCATCAAGAGTTTCAAGTTTAAATGGGAAGCACTATGTTTATATTTTTTTAGATGATTTTTCTCGGTACACTTGGGTATACTTTCTGGATAACAAAAGTGAAGCTTGTTCTTATTTTATCAAATACTCCAAGTCTGTAGAAAATCTTAGTGGACTTAGGATTAAGACCTTGAGAAGTGATCATGGTCGTGAGTTTGAAAATCAGGAGTTTGAATCCTATTTCTCACACAATGGATATAGTCACAACTTCTCTGCCCATAGAACACCTCAATAGAATGGAGTCGTAAAAAGAAGAAATAGAACCCTTCAAGAGATTGCTAGGACAATGCTCAATGAATATGATTTGCCAATTTATTTTTGGGCTGAAGCTGTAAATATAGCTTGTTACATTATCAATGGAGTCTTGATTAGATTAATTATTAAGAAGACCCCTTATGAAATTTGGAACAATAGGAAGCCTAAGTTTAACTACTTTAGAGTTTTGGCTGCAAAGTCTTTATTCTTAACACTAAGAACAATCTTGAAAAATTTTCTTCCAAAAGTGATGAAGTAATTTTCCTCGGTTACTCAATCTAGAGTAAAGCCTATAGAGTATTCAATAAGAAAACCAAATGTTTGGAAGAATCAGTTCATGTAAAATTTAATGAGACTGATACACATGAACCCAAAACCTCTCTTGAACACCTTGAGGAAGATATGTCAATTTTGAACCTTAATGATAATGATAGTGAATCCCCTGTAAAAGTAACCAGTTTTGGGAATCTTCCAAAATCTGCACCTGTTGAGTCTGAACCAATAGACAACCATGAGGAGTCTAGTTCAACTCTTTCCAGAGGTATTAGAACTCTCAATAATCATTCTTTAGATGTTGTAGTAGGTGATTTAAATTGAGGGACACAAACTAGAGCTTCTCTGAGAAACCAAGTTAAACATTAAGCTTTTCTTTCACAGCTTGAACCCAAAAATATTAATGATTCTATCAATGATGAATTTTGGGTGATGGCTATACAAGAAGAATTAAATCAATTTGAAAGAAACAAAGTCTGGGAACTAGTTGAAAGACCCAAGGACACCTTGACAATAGGCACTAAATGTGTTTTTAGGAACAAAGTTGATGAGTCTGGAAATATAGTTAGAAACAAAGCTAGGTTAGTATCAAAAGGTTATAGTCAATAATAAGGGATAGACTATGAGGAGACCTTTTCACCTGTAGCTAGGTTAGAGGCAATTAGGATACTACTTTCTTATGCAGCTCATCTGAATTTCAAACTTTATCAAATGGATGTTAAAAGTGCTTTTCTAAATGGGTATATAGTTGAAGATGTATTTTTTGAACAAACCCCTATATTTACAAATCCCCATTTTCCAAATCGTGTTTTTAAACTATCTAAATCCTTATATGGTCTAAAGCAAGCTCCAAGATCTTGGTATGACAGACTTAGTTCTTTTCCTATTTCAAAAGGTTTTACAAAAGGGATAAAAGATTCTACTCTCTTTATTAAAAGGATTTCCAAAGATGTTTTAATAATACAAATATATATAGATGATATTATTTTTGGATATTCTAAAAATTCTTTATGTACTGATTTTTTAACAATGATACAAGATGAATTTGAAATGAGTTTAATGGGAGAACTTAAATTTTTTCTTGGATTTCAAATTTTTTAAAATAAATATGGTATTGTTTTAAATCAAATCAAATATATTAAAGATATTTTAAAACTTTTTTGTTTGGAATGTAGTAAAGGTAGTGATACACCTATGAGTACCACTTTCAAATTGGATGCTGATGAAATTGGAAAACCAGTGGATCAAACCAACTATAGAGGTATGATAGGGAGTTTGCTCTACCTTACTGCTGGCAGACCTGACATTATGTTCAGTGTATGCATGTGTGCTTGCTTTCAAGAAAATCCCAAAGAGTATCACTTAAATGTTTTTAAAATGATTTTTAAATATCTCAACTATACTATAAATTTAGGACTATTTTATCCAAGAGGACAACTGTTTGATTTAATAAGTTATTCAGATGCTGACTTTGCTGGTTACAAGTTAGATAGAAAAAGTACCTTTGGAATATGTCACATTTTAGGCAAGTCACTAGTATCATGGTGTAGTAAGAAACAGAATTTTGTTGCATTATCTACTGCTGAAGCTGAATATATAGCAGATGGTAGTTGTTGTGCTCAAATTATGTGGATAAAACACACTTTTCTAGACTATGGATATCAATTCAAACATGTCTCTATAATCTATGACAACACAAGTGCTATTAACATTTCTAAAAATCCAGTATCTCATGCTAGAACAAAGCATATTGATGTAATATATCACTTCTTGAGAGATCATTATCAAAGAGGTGATATCACTCTTGAATTCATTGGCACTGAACATCAATTGGCTGATATATTCACAAAGCCTTTAAATTCAGAGAGGTTAAACTAAATCAAACATGAATTAGGGATGATTAATTTTTTAGCTGTTAGCACCTCACTGTTACACCTCACTGTTATCACCTCACTGTTAGCACCTCACTGTTAGCACCTCACTATTAGCACCTCACTGTTAGCACCTCACTGTTAGCACCTCACTGTTAGCACCTCACTGTTAGCACCTCACTGTTATCACCTCACTGTTTCACCTCACTATTAGCTCCTCACCATTAGAGCATACCGATACTTCCTTACCAATAGACATTCAAAGTCTAGGACTTTATGTTTTGTGTTCTCTCAACCGGAATCTGAAACGTTTTCTGCTATTACTTGTTTATTTTATCCGTTTTAATTTTTTGATCCCTAAATGATAAAAATAGAACACAGACCACATTTTGATCCACATAAAACCCTCTACTGAACCTCTTGCTCTCAAATCTCCGAACCTAAACCTCTATTGAAACCTTGAACCGCTCAAGATCGATGGCAAGAGCCAAAAGGCCATTGGTTGAAGATGAAGGAGACACGCTTGATCCTAAGAGACCTAGAGCCAAGTCAAGTAGTGGAATCATGGCAGTGGAAAAGATACTTAACCTGCATTTATCAAAGAGGGAAATAGTAGTTGAGAAGGAATTAAGCTCAGAGTGGCTACTGTCGAGCCGGTCATTAGTACTTAAGGCACTGGAAGCTCAGGGATGGGTTGAATGTTTTGCAAACAACAATGGACCCTATTACCCGAAGTTTGTGAAGGATTTATATGAGTATCTGATGTTCGGACAGTCTGAGAATGAGCACTGGATGACTTCCAGAGTAAATGGAGTAAATGTAAGTTTCTCCTCTATTGAGTGGGATGATTGTTTAAGGATTCCTTGTAAAGGAATTTATGACTATTACTCAAAAGTGGTGCCTCCCACTAGTGAATTCTTCTACTATGAAGAAGATTTAGCTGAATTGATAGGGAATGGAATTCCTAGGAAAGTCATTGCTGATGAAATGGTAGGAGAATATAAGATTCTTTTCAAATTTATTTAGCATGTGATAAGTCCCAGGAGAGGGGACTTTGTTGTTTTGAAGTATCAGGACATATTCATATTGTATTTTCTGAAGCATGGACATAAGATCAACTTTTATAGGTTGATGATGGATCAATTGGAAGATATGACCAAGCCTAGTTCCAAATCCAATACCCTATTACATGCCAAGATGATATCTCTTATGTTGAAAGTAAAATGAGTTGCTGTAGATAAGGAAGAAACTGTTGTTATGTAAGACAACCATTGCATCACCAAAGTGATTTGGAAGCTGATGAAGATTAACTGGAATCCATGGCTGATGAGATGGGTGAATGATGAGGCTAAGGTGTATGAAGATGTTAATCTTGTGACTCATCCTACTAGGATTAAGAATAAGAGAGACCTTGGTCCTAATCCTGATGAATTAGAGTCTACTTATTTAGATGTAGAAGAAGAAAAAGTTGCTACTATGCAAGAAATAGAGGATTTTCCTATAGATGACAAGAGTGACCCTGATCTTCCCTCCAATCCTCGTGTGACTACTATATCCTTTGGTGAGCATATCCCACCAAAGAGACTACCTAGAAGGGACACTGTTATAAGGGATAGTGATAAGGAAACCAGTGAAGAAGAAGGGGATGAAATTGTTTTAAGAGAAGTTATAGATACCTCAAATGAAGATGAGGAATATGAATCAAGTCATGATGACCTTGAGACAACTACTGCTGAAAATGAAGAGGAATTTTTAAGTCTTAGTCCTCTAATAGGATATATAGACAGAGTAGAAAGTGGAGATCAAGAAGCTGCTGATTCAGTTGAGGCTGGACCTATTTTGGAAGTAGTTGAATATTTTGATAAGGAAGTGGAAGTGAACCTTCTTGATGTTGCAGTTTATCAAGGAGGTTTGGAGGAGATGAATGTGTCTGATCAGTAGATTGCTAAAATTAAGGGGTAGGAACCTCTTGCTACAGGCTCAGTTTCTATTTTGCATGAGATTGAAGGATGGTCTGTGGACCCTGGATTTTTGGTGCTGGGACTAGACTATGATGACTCAGAAGATGAGAGTCCCAATAGAAGACCCTCAGTGCCAAACCTCACTTTTGTTCCTCTAGAAACCTCTTTCCCTCAAGACTATGTCAGAAAGGTAGATCTTGAATCCCTAAAATCCGACCTAAAAAGTGTCTAGGGATAGGTCCTCAGAGGTGGAAAAGGTTGTTGCTCTAGCTCATGAGCATTTAGCATCTGAGTTATCCAAAATGCACTCCAGTATTCAATATACTCTGCCCCAGGAAGTAAGTCAATGCCAGAGTCAAATAAGTGAGTTGGTAGAGTCTATGGTTTCAGAGAGATAATCTATTGCCAAATTAGATGCTTACATGGCTTCAAGGGCTCATGTGGATAGAGACCTTGCATATGTCAA
Source organism: Viscum album (assembly GCA_963277665.1). Classification (NCBI taxonomy): domain Eukaryota; kingdom Viridiplantae; phylum Streptophyta; class Magnoliopsida; order Santalales; family Viscaceae; genus Viscum; species Viscum album. Next base: position 53,841,219 of record OY728146.1, on the reverse strand, counting down.
AAGTGTGGTTCAGAAAATGGTCATAGTGTTTGAGGATTTTAATAAATCTATGGAAACACATGTGAAAGGGAAAGATGATGATGTTACAAGGCTGATCAGTGGCTTGACCAAATATTTCAAGGAGACAGTGTCTTTCTCTCTGGAACCTCTAGGTGAATCTGCTTCCACCTCAGCTTCTCCTCCAGTTGACATTGAAGCTTTCAGATCTATTGTCAGAGAAGAAGTGGAAAGGATCTATGGTGCTAGTAATTCAAACTCTCAGATCATCTCTATTACCAGAGAGATTCGTACCCTTGTAAGAAATCATTCGAGGGAAGCTTCTCAAGATCAAAAGGACATCAAGGATCAAGTTGACTTCTACTATAAACAGGTTTACACCAAGCATCATATGGATGGACACTTCAAGTTGTTGTTGGAGAACTTAAGGATCCCACCTGTCACTCAGGCCTTTAAGGATCAGGTTAACAGACTCAAGGAATTGACTACTGCTTTGTAAAAATTCATGGAGAATAAGGATGATTTTATTTCTTCCATGGAGAGAGGTGGTAGTATCATTATGGATTTCAGGAATATTCTGTTACCTTTCCTTCATGTGGACTTCCCTCCGATCATAGTTCCTCCTGCTTTTCCTGCTTCTTTAGCTGCTTCAGGTTCCACCAGTACTTCTCCTTTGATGACTCCTGCCCAAGCCATCAGAAGTCTGACCCCAACGATTACTTAGAGATCAACTCATTATAGGTCTGGTGATGCCTCGATGGCTACTCCTCCTACCTTACTTACTATCATCCCTCATCCTATCCCTCCACCTTCAGAACCTGCATCCTCAGTTTCCAAGGACAAAGCTTCTATGGGCATGTCTGATGTGGATTGAGTGTGGACAATCTTAGTTGATAGGGATTCGTGTATCTCTTTTTGTCTAATGCAATCATGTTTTATTAATACAAACCCTCTTCTTTCTTTCTTTTTCTTATGTATGTTTTTTGTTAATCACAAAGGGGGAGAAAATATTAAAGGGGAGAAGTCATTCACGGGGGAGAAAATATTCAAACTCTTAAATCTAATGATTCAATGACATAATTTGTGATTATCAAAAAGGGGGAGATTGTTGGACTCACTTGTTTTGATAATCCCATATCATTTTTTTGATAATCCTAAATAATTATTTTGATAATCCCAAATCATTGTTTTGATAATCCCAAATCATTGTTTTGATAATCCCAAATCTTGTTTTCATTTAAGTGAGAACCATGTCTTCATTCTATGCTAATTATGTTTCATTAATGTATCTTATTCCTATAGAGTAATATTCATATACTCTCAATCTCAATGCTTGATTGGTTAATCTTACAGTGTAGAATTTATCTAAGTACAAAGGTTACCATTACAGAGTTACTGATACAGAGTCACCGTTACAGAGGTCACTGGTACAAGGTCACCATTACAAGGTTACCACTACAAGGTCACCATTACAAGGTTACCGCTACAAGGTTTCCACTACAAGGCTACCACTACAAGGTTACCACGAATAGGTCACTGTTACAAGGATATCAATATAAGGCTACCATTACAAGGTTACTGCTACATGTTCACCAATACAAGGTTACAGTTACAAGGTCACCGCTACAAGGTCAGCGTTACATGGTCACCGGTGTAAGCATACTGTTAAAGGTTACAGTTGGAGATTTTTGATGTGCACCTACTGTTGAAGATTACCGATATGAAGGCTACTGTTACCAGTCTACCAATGCTTATTCTTCCATACTTTTTCAATTTCTCAATATTATTCTAATAGTCATATTTGATAAAATAAATGCTCTGACATTAATTAATGATGATTGTAAACATTTCAAGAGATAATATCGTGGACAGTACGAGGTACGGGAAAGCATGCACGTGATCTACTCATTCCCATTTTCAGACCTCAAATATAAAAGGAAAATACCCCAAAAGAGAGATTTGTGCAACATATACGGCGTGACAAATACAAGCGACCTATACGTGCTCTAAGAGAAGGGTGGCATATGAAGTGCGACAGAGCTTACTTGCTAGATTAAAGAAGAACCATCCAGCACTAATACTCTAAACCCACAAGCATCATGAAGATCATTTTGAGACAAACTCGCTTCTGCCTTTTCTGCTTCATCAACTCTTGATCAACATCAAAAGAAAAACACTGAAAGCTAGAACCTGGAGTTGCAACACTCTGTTTTGGAAACAACTTCTAGATATTGACTCGAACTTCAACATTTTCTCACTCCAAGGAATAAAGAGCTGAACTGCAAACACATAGAGCCTTCTAAACTCTTTTTCATCATAGCTGCTCTATTGTGATTTTTTCTTTTACATCTGTGAGAAGTGTGTCAGTCTATTGAACACGCTATCTCCTGAGCTTGAACTGGAGGATATTGAATATCCTCACATAAAGCTTCACCTAATTTTTTTCCCATATATAACTGTGAAATAGACCTTGTGTGGTCTATGCTGTTTTTATTTCCCAAAAAGAACAGTGGTTGAGGGTGTGTTCCTTGGACAGTTTGTGAAAACTATTGTAAAGCCCGATACAGGCTATGTATCAAGTTTTAATATAAACAGTTTGGTGGCAGGTGATCACCAAGTGGAGAGGATTAGGTCTCATCTTGAGACTGAACCTCTGGTTTACATTGTTGTGAAATTACTCATATACTCTATTTTATTTTATCCACTGCTTATATTTTGAAAAAACAGAAAATAGTTTTTACATTCACTCTGATAGTTAGTTTTGGTTAGTGTGTATATATGCTTAATTCAATAAAAATATTTAAAAAATTGAATTAGTTATTACATTTTATTCAACTCAGGACTAATAAACCTTATAGAAACTTATTGATCAATTAAACATTTATATTTCTACTACCTTAATTGACTGGGATGTTTTGAATAGGAGGATTTTAATCATATAGTTTTTAACGGAAATTTTAATTGGAACTCAATTCACCCCCCCCCCCTCTTGAGTATCCACTCCGAAAAACAATAATAATAAGAATTATATACAGGATAGTCTAAGGTTACCTCAGTTGTGTTTGTCATGAAACACAAATTAGCCATATCATCTTTCTCGTTTTGAGAAGAAGCAGATTCACTAGAGCTATCCTCAAAGGCACTCCAGGTGAACTTCTTTGCTTTCTTATAATTTTTATCCTTATTTTAATACTTTTTCTTGTATTTCATATTTGGACAGTCAGCCTTGACATTTCATTTCCTTTTACATTTGTAGCAAATTATCTCTTCTGACTTATCATTTCTCTTCCAATCCTTTTTCCAATTTCCTTTGTTATCATACTTTCCCTTTTAATTGGGATTTTTGAAAAACTTCTTTTTCCTATAAAATTTCTTGAATCTTATATACAGCTAGGCCATTTCTTCATCACTATCCGAAGTTACTCCTTCACTGCTGGAGCTTTCAATACCAGCTTGAACTTTCTTCTTATCTTTACTTTTAGATGCAGTTGTCTTGAAAGCTACAGAATTTCATTTGGGTTCATCCTCTTCTTGATGTACCTTCAATTCATCTTCATACATTATTAATTTTCTAATCAACTCTTTCACCGGCATCTTATCAATGTCGCATGATACCTTAATATATATAGATGTCCCATGCCATCTTTCTGGTAAGCATAGAAAAATCCTCATAATATGCTCTATGTCTGTTACTTCTCTTCCTAAAGAAATCATGGTATTCACAATTTCATTGAACCTGAGATACATATCAGAAATAGACTTGTCAGGATTCATTATAAAGTTTTCATATTTAATAGTATAAGTATTTAATCTCATTTCTTTAACATTAGATGTTCCCTCATGAGAAACAAACAGAGTGTCCCAAATCTCATGTGTAGTTTTACAAGCAGAAATATGGTTAAACTCTTCATCGCCTAGTGAATAGTACAGAGCATTCACTGCTTTACAATTATTTTTATAGGTAGTCTTGGTAGGTTCAACCCAAGTATTTATAACAGTTTCAGGAATTTCATATTTACTTTCAATAGCAGTCTAGATTTCAAATCCCATGCTTTATAGATGTATTTTCAATTTAATCTTCCACTGATCATAGTTAGTTCGATTAAAGAAAGGTGGTATATTGGTAGCCGACCCTTCTAATATATTATCCATGGTACAGATTTTAAAATAATTTCAAAGAGATAAAAATTTAGAAATAACAGAAATTTTGAGATCTTTGAAAAACAACTATAATCATAGTTGATAAGATTTGAAAACTTAAAATAATTTTTAATCCCTCTGATACCAAATGTTGGTCGGAGTAGATCACTCAAGAGGAGGTGAATTGAGTATCTATAAAAATTTTTGTCAAAATTGGTTCTTTAAAAGAATATCCCCCAATTAAAATATAATCAAAGTCAGTTTTTAGTGAATTTATAAAAGTCCTAAATGTTCAATTAATTTCTCATAAGATTGATTAGTTCTCAGCTTTACCAATATAAATATTAGTCAAACTTTTGAAACTAATATACTGATTCAAAATAGATATAAACACTTACTAAACTAACTATAAAAGTTCAATTTAGTTTAATTTGAAATTAATTAAACATAGATCAGATTAAAACAAAAGACAAAATACACAGCGGATAAAAAAAGAGGTTCAGTCTCAAGCTGAGACTTAGTCCTCTCCGCTTGGTGATCACCTGCCACCAAGAAAATTATATTAATAAACTTTTTATCCACACCCTGGATCGGGTTTCACAACAGCATGCAAGGTTGTCTAGGTCACACTTGACCTCTACCATAGTTATTCGTGGGAAACTAACAAATAGATCACACAAGATCTCTTCCATTGTTCTACATGTGATACAAGAGTAAAAAGAGATTGAGTGGGAGGATATTTAGTATCTTCCAAGTATGAACAAGAGACAGTGTGTGTAAAACAAACAGATGCACACACTACTCAAAAAGGTAAACACAAGATCACAACATAGTTATAAAATAATAATAGAGTCTAGAAATCTCTTTGTGTTGTGCAGTAAAGCTCTAGACTCAATGGATGTAGTGAAAATGATATTCGAGTCCTCTTCTAGAAGTTGGCTTCAGAATAGAGTATTGCAGCCATTGTACTCTAGCTTCTAGGAGTGAAAAGATTCAGCTCTTCTATATTAGGATATTCATAGAGCTTCGGCAAATTTTTGCTTGTAATATTAAACTTCTTGTATACTCAAGATTTGAGTTCTTCTATTTTCAATGTTTCACACATTCGCACAGTCTGCCTTTCTTTTTCTCTGAGTTACGGTTTTTTTTAAGGTTGATCTTGTAATCCTTTTATACTTCAAGGTCCAGTAGGCATGAAGATCTCCCCATGTGCATGTACCTCGTACTGTCTATAGATAGTCCTATAGACAACATTAAATAATGTCAGAAACATTAATTTGTCTAAATATGACCGTTAGAAAATAAATTTGAATTAATAAATTTGAAACTGTTATTTATGACTATCGGTGAGTCATAAGTATTATTCGGTCATCATTGGTCTATCATTGGTATGTATTTGGTCTGTCATCATCGTTTTTTCAGCATCAGTGAGTTATCATCGGTGATTCGATCATCGGTGTGTCGTCTATCGGTGTGTCGTCCATCGGTGTGTCGTCCATCGGTGTGTCTTCCATCGGTGTTCCATCCATTAGTGTGTCATCCATCGGTGTGTCCTCCATCGGTGTGTTGTCCATCAGTGTGTTGAATATCAGTGTTTCGAACATCAATGTGTTGAACATTGGTGTGTCAAACATCGGTGTGTCGAACATCGGTGTGTCGAACATCAGTGTGTCGAACATCAGTGTGTCGAACATCGGTGTGTCGAATGAACTATCAGTGCCAGGGACTCTGAGAAACTTATGAAGTGTCTGTCTTACACAGAACACTTCTAGATTAAGTGACATCCAAAAATACATGTAAATATAAACCTGTAAACATATTGAAGCATAAATATATTTTATTGACTTATTGAAATATATTGCAATGTATGATATAATTGATTTACTTAGATATATTAAATGGTATAAAATAGTAGAATCTGTATATTGAAATTATTTATGATTATGAAAACTACTATAGCATAGAGGGTCCAACACAATGTTTTTAATTATAAAAATGAAATAGTATTTTCTACATTAAGAAGTGAAAATTTATACTCTGTTAACTTAGAGTCTTTAGTTTCTCAAAATGATTCATGTTTAAGTGTATTTCACAAAGAATCTTGGATTTGTCATAGGATACTAGGACACTGTAATATTCACTCCCTTAGAAATCTAACTATAAAATCTTAGTCAAAGACCTACCCAAACTTGAGTTTTCAAATGATAAAGTGTGTAATCCTTGTCAAAAGGGAAAGAAACACAAAATCTCCTTCAAACCAAAGAAAGAAGTGTCAACTTATCAACATATCGAACTGGTTCACATGGATTTGTTTGGACTATATAGATTTTATAGTTTAAATGGGAAGCACTATGTTTATGTTCTTGTAGATGACTTTTCTAGATATACTTGGACTTTCCTTTTGGCTCACAAAAGTGAAGCCTGCTCTCATTTCACCAAATATGCTAAAACTATAGAAAATCTTAGTGGACTTAGAATTAAATCCTTAATAATTGATCATGTTCATGAATTTGAAAATCAAGAGTTTGAATCCTTTTGTTCACAAAATGGCTATAGTCATAATTTCACTGCTCCTAGAACACCTCAACAAAATGGAGTTATATAAAGAAGAAATAGAACCTTGAAAGAGATTTCTAGAACCATGATTAGTGAATATGACTTACCTATTTATTTTTGGGCTGAAGTTGTAAATATAACATGCTATATTATTAATAGAGTGTTGATTAGACCTATTCTTAAAAGAACTCCATATGAGTTATGGAACAATAGAAAACCCGAAGTAATATACTTCAAAGTTTTTAGTTGAAAAGTCTATATCCTTAATACTAAGGAAAATCTTGAAAAAAAATTCATCCAAGAGTAATAAAGGAATATTTATAGGATATTCAATCTCAAATAAATCCTATAGATTGTTTAACAAAAGAACTAAATGTGTGGAATAATATTTCCATGTCAAGTTTGATAATACAGATCCACATGAGCCTAAGACTACTCTAGAGAACTTGGAGGATGATGTGTCAAATCTGGACATCAATTCAAAATCCTCTAACCATCCTGTAAAGGAATCTGTGAAAACTTACAGTTTTGTAAATTCTTCAGATTCAATTCATAATGAACATGAACCTATTAAAGAACCTAAATTCACTAGTCCTTATTTTTCTAGAGTTGTTAGAACTCTTAAGAAGCATCCTTTAGATGTTGTTGTTGGAGATTTACATAAAGGAACTCAAACTAGAGCTTCTCTTATAAATCTAGTTGAACATCAAGCCTTCTTGTCACAACTTGAACCTAAAAACATTAATGATTCTATCAATGATGAATTTTGGGTGATGGCTATTCAAGAAGAACTTAATCATTTTGAAAGGAACAAAGTTTGGAAACTTATTGACAGACCTAAAGACACATTTACCATAGGCTCTAAGTGGTTATTTATAAATAAGGTAGATGAAGCTGGTAACAAAGTTAGAAACAAGGCTAGATTGGTTACACAAGGCTATAGTCAAGAAGAGGGATTTGACTATGAAATGACCTTTGCACTAGTGGACTCAACCGTATATTTCTACTAAATAGTGAATCCAAATAGGATTAAATTTTTTTTTCTAGTCCAAAATTTAATGTTATACATTTCATATGAAGGAACCTAAGCCTCATTCGGCATTTACGATGCTCATCTGAACTGAACTTTCCAAAGAATCAAATCTGCACAAAGTCAAATACGTTGTTCTGTATTTTATCAATATCTCGATATGTAATTGTCCAAATGGTGCAAAACTTTTGGTGGAGATATTAAAGAGGTTGGGAAACATGTTTATAGTTTTTTCCAAAGTTATATTATAATTTCAAGTGGTTGAAAACCATCGTCCAACTGGTTTTACAGAATCTGTGTTCCCAAAACCACCTTCCACTTTGCCTATAAAATGGAAACTTAGGCTCCTCATTTGGGAGTTCAAACCAGAAGCAAAGTTTTTCCATTTTGAAGTCATATAGGAGTATCCTCCTTATCCTTGATGTTTTGGAGGCCCCTATCCTTATAGGGGGTTCAATAATGAAGAAGGAGTTCCACCCAAGCTTCCTCCTCCTCCCAATGTCGAGCTAAATGGTGGACATTCGTTGTGAGGGAGCTACGCACATGTTAAGGGAGTTACGATTATTATTTTAGCTACTTTTTTGGATTAATTTGTGTGTGAAAACATTTCTTCCCATGTATCTTACATAATTATATATTTGAATTCTTTTTTTAATGCATGTGATTGAGATACTCTTAATTTCTAACTGATCGTTGTGAGATTTCAAGTGCATGACTTGTGTTGTTCTGATTGGACAACACAAGAATCCTTTTCATACCCACCTTCTTGAGATTTGAATATAATTTGGAAGATATTATTCCATGGATAATTTCTATACCTTTACAATACGATTGTTACATCAAGTTTTGGTTCTTTAAGCATTGAAATAAAAGCTTAGGAATTAATCGGGATTCCAATTAATTTCAACCAAGGAATTACTCCAAACCTAAATGAATATATATGAACAATGAACTTGAAATGTGTGTAATGAAATCTCAATGAACCCTTTTATTTCATATTTTTCAAAATCCATTTTGTTTCTCAACATTTATGTTTTCAATTAAGTCATTTCATCCTAAAACTATTTTCAAAACCACCCCCTATTTTAGTACTTCTTATTAAAAAAGCACACTCTAAACCCACCAACACACATTGAGAGATGACCTATGGTCTTCCCTAGACTATAAATTTTTCTTCAAATCACTATCGATTTGACGTGTCTTGACAGCGCGGTCAGTGACATCCAAAAATACATGTAAATATACACTTGTAAACATATTGAAGCATAAATATAATTTATTGACTTATTGAAATATATTCTACTGTATGACATAATTGATTTACTTAGAGATATTAAATGGCATAAAATAGTAGAATATATATATTGACATTATTTGTGATCATGAAAACTACTATATCATAGAGGGTCCAACAATCTCCTCCTTTTTGATAATCACAAATTATGGCATACTTGTAAAGTTAAGAAATAATAATAACTTGACTTATCATACATCACTGAATGTGGTTATTAAATATAACTAAAGATTTTCCTTGTGTGTGTTATTAAAACAAAGCTCCCCCTCAATTAATGGATTATATAAAATATATGTATATAGATTATGTTGAGTACATACCATGTGTATTATTCCAGAGTTTCTCCCCTTGAAATTAATAATGTATTCCTTAACTTTTCTCCCCCTTTTGGGATTAGAAAAAAAGGTTAAGAAAAGGAAAAGTATAGAAGAGAAAGATCATAAAGAATATGATAAATAGAGAGAAGACAAAAAGTATTTACATTAATATTCAAAAGAGTACAGGAAAGAAAACAAAGAGATAAATCCCTATAAAATAGACAATCCACCACTAAGGGTTTGGCTTTTGAGGGGATTTGCCTTTATCCGAAGGATCGGGAGTAGGATCAGAAGGTTTGGGAGTGGCATAGGGAAGAGGTGATCTGAAGATAACACCAGGTAAGGAAACACTTATAGGGACATTTTCTGCAAGGATAGGCCTTCTTTCTGTCAACACACGACTGGGATATTGCTCTGTAATGACTGGTCAAATCTGGTAAAGATCCTGAGAGACAGTCATTAGAGTAGGAGGCCGAGAGGTAGTGCCAATGGAAGCAGCAAGAGGAACCACAATTGCCTCGTCTTGAACATGTAGATATAGCTTGAGGAGCTTGATGAAATCATTAATGATTTCACCACCATATTTCATGGCCCTCTCAAAGTCATCCTTATTATCCATGAATTTATTAAGAAGAGGGGTAAAATCCTTCAATTAAGTCACTTGATTCTTGAAGGCTTCTGTTACTAGAGGAATTTTGAGATTTTCTGCTAAAAACTTGAAGCTGTTGATGAGATCATGATTGTTATAGATCTTAGTAAAGTATTTATCCACTTTATCTCTGATCTATTTATAAGAAGCAGAGGATTTTTTTTTTAACTGCCTTACCATATTGTACACAAGGTTTGTATTTCTATGTACCTTTTTAAGAGTTTATTTTTCTGAATCACTATGAAGATTCTGAAGTTCCTCTCTGATCATGGCCTTGAGAGATTCCAAATTAGCAACAACACTTTTCATACCTCTATAACTGGATGGACTAGTAATCATTTTTCCAAGATCCTCTTTCAACTTATTCAAATATACACTTAGTATATGAGTCACCAAGTTCCTAAGAACTTCCAGTACACCACTAAAGGAGGTCTTGAAATCAAAGTTTAGAGAATTTAACTCATTGATCATCTTCTTTACTTCTTCTCTCAACAAGGTATTATGTCTAATGATGGTTCTGTCTATGGTAATGAGATTTGTTTGAATCTCCTGGATCACCATCCTTGCAATATTTGTTGCATATACATTTGAAATACCTATTGAAGTAGAGTCTACACTTATGGATCCAACTGTGGCTTTCACTAACTCATAGAGATAATTTTTGAACAGCTCAAAATCAGCCTTAGTGACATAGTCACTAGGTACTGTCTGTGCTACTGGCTCATCTAATGGAGGTGCAACCAGTGGAACAGGTGTAATAGGTTATGCTTCATCTAGAGCCTGTGGAGAAGGAGGAGGAAGCACTCTCTTCTCATTAGAGTAATATTCCAACCCAAATAGAATGTATCATGGATCTCGATTCCACTCACAAGTACAGGTCCAATCACTTGGCTCAATAGTGTCATCCTGACTCTTATTCCCTAAGGATTAGGTACACCTTCATCTTTATCTACTTCTTCATCTTGTCCTCTATCCATAATAACATTTCTGGGCACAGGTACCAACTGAACTTGCAGTTTTGCATGTGATTCATCCACTTCGACTTCTCCAAGCACTTCCTCAATCTGAGCCACCTAATCCTCAGCCTCTTCCTCATAGCCACCAGCCATAAGTTCATTCAATTCCTAAATAATTTCTTTATTTTCAGAATTAGGATGGGGAGATCGGTCCTCATGACTAGTATCTCCATGATCAACAGCCTCCTATTAAACTGGATCAGTACCATCAGCAACTCCATGTACAGATTCCTCACTGGATCTGTCAACTAAATGTTGTCCCACTTTTAAAGAATCACTGACATGATCATCATTTCCATCTTCATAATCATCATCATCATCAGACTCCTCATCTTATTTGCTTACATATCCTTCCTCACCAGTAACCTCGGTCTCTCCCTCATCCTCGTCACCTAATAAAGGTTCCCTTGAGAGTAAATCCAAAGGTGGAATAGCAGGTCCATAAGACATATCTTTGGGGCTTTAAAAAATATCATGATCACTCCTGTCATCAAAAGTATATCCTTCTTCCCTCGGAAACTCAACCTTAGCTTCCTCATCAGAATAAATAAGTTCATCTCCTGGTTTGAGGCCTAGATCAACTTGATCCTTTGGTCTGGTAGGAGGGTCAATCAGATTGAAATCCTCATACAACCTTTCCTCATATCCTTCCTAGCATTTCTTCCATGGGTTCCAGAATATCTTCATTCTCTTGCAAATATATTTTTGATGGCAAAAACCACTACATGCACTTATCACTTCATCTCCATCTTCCACACAACCCAACTTCTTTAACGTGGAAGAGATCATCCTAGGATAGTAAAAATATGTTGCCTTCTTAGATGGATTTATCATATCAGAAACATGCACCATTATATAGCTACAAAGGTTCAAATTTATCATATTTTTCAATAGATAGATCAGGAATAAATCCTGATACATCACAGCAGAGAAATCTCCCTTCCTTGGGTAGATTTGATGTTGTATAAACTTAAAAAGTAACCTTGCCTCTTCATAGAATTCACTAGTAGTAGTCCTTCTAGATTCTCCACTTCTAGTCAGCTCCTTTGGATCATCTTAATATGAAAACAACTCAGAGGAAGGTGGAATATTACCCTCATAATCATCATATACACCTTCATGAGGAATCTCTAAGCATTCATCCCATTCCTTGGATGAAAAATCTATCTTCTTTCCCTTCACCGCTGACTTCACCCTTGCTTCCTCAGATACATCCAGGGATATCTTAAAATGTCTATAAAACTCATGTAATAGTTGGGGATAATAATTCCTTTCATTGTTTGAGAACCAGCTCAACCACCCTTGAGATTCCAGTACTCTCAAAAAAATGATTTTCTTGACAGAAGCCACTAAGGAGACACTTCTTTCTCAACTGTAACCACTCGGCTTTCCAAACTTGGTTTCACAGTCCCACTAGACTCACCCTTCTAACGGTTAGCTGATGGAGATTTACTCGGATCTTCCATTGTGCGCTTCGTTCTTTCCATTTCTGAATATTTGGACTCCAAAGGGGTTGAGAGGTCAAGGGTCGAGAGATAGAGTGACAAAGGGTTGAAGGTTTTATGGTAGAGGGAAGGTGAAAGGTTGGGATGTATTGAACTTATTATATCATTTAGGGATTGTAAATCATAAAGTATAAAATTTAAATGCGGAAAAAATAACAAAAAACATCATCATTTTATTTAAAATAGACAGAATTACAAAAGAGTCCTTAAATACACCGGTGTCATAGAATCGGTTTTACATGATCGGTTTTAAGTGATTGGTTTTACGGATCGGTTTCAAGGATTGGTTTCAAAGATCTGTTTCCAGGATTGGTTTCAAGGATTGGTTTTACAGATCAGTTTTACGGATTGGTTTTACGGATCGGTTTCAAGAGATCAGTTTCAAGAGATCGGTTTCAAGAGATCGGTTTCAAGAATTGGTTTTAAGATTCTTATAGATTTATCATTCCTAATTCATGTCTAATGTAGTTCATTCTCTCAGAGTTTAAGTTTTTAGTGAATATATCAGAAATATGACGCTCAATCCCAGTAAAATCAAGAGTTATATCACCTTTTTGATATTGATCTCTCAAAAAAGTGATGTCTTACATCAATATGTTTTTTCTAGAATGAAAAATTGGATTCTTAGAAACGTTATGTTGTCACATTTTATGGGGATATGTCTGAATTAAAATCCATAGTCTAATAAAGTTTGTTTCATCCACAATATTTGTGCACAACAACTACCAGCAGCAATGTATTTTATTTCAGCACTTGATAATGCAACTGAATTTTTCTTTTTACTACACCATGATATTAGAGACTTTACCAAAAAGTGACATGTTCCAGAGGTACTCTTTCTATCTAATTTACAACCACCAAAGTCAGCATCTGAATAGATAACTAAATCAAAATTTTGTTCTTTAGGATAAAAAATCCTAAATTAGTTGTATACTTGAGGTATTTGAAAATTCTTTTGACAGCATTCAAATGTGACTATTTTGGGTTTGCTTGAAATCTTGCACACATGCACACGCTAAACATAATATCTATCCTACTAGCAGTTAAGTACATCAAACTCTCAATCATTCCTCTATAAGCAGTTTTATCAACTGATTTTCCATTTTCATTAAGATCTACCTTACATGTACAACTCATAGGGGTTTCACTAATCTTAATGCTATCAAATCCATATCTTTTAAAAAGATCTTTAGTGTACTTACTTTGATTTAAAATAATACCTTCTGTATTTTGAAATATTTGAAATCCAAGAAAATATTTAAGTTCACCCATCAAACTCATTTCAAACTCACTTTTCATTATTTTTGAAAAATAATTACATAAATAATTTTTAGAAGATCCAAAGATAATATCATCTACATATATTTAAGCTATTAAAACTTCTTTTTAAATTATTTTCATAAACAAAGTAGGATCTACAAGTCCTTTTGTAAATCCTTTAGAAATAATAAAATTTCTCAACCTTTCATACCAAGCTCTTGGATCTTGTTTAAAACCATATAAAGCTTTAGATAATTTGAAAACTTGATTTGGAAAATATGGATTTTTAAAACCTGGCGGTTGTTCAACAAAAACATCCTCAATTATATAACCATTTAAGAATGCACTTTTGACATCCATTTGGTAAATTTTAAAATCCAAATGTGCTTCATAGGTAAGTAAGATTCTAATTGCTTCAAGTCTAGCTACTGGTGCAAAGGTCTCTTCATAATCAATTCCCTCTTCTTGATTATATCCTTGTGCAACCAATCTAGATTTGTTTCTAACTATATTTCCAGCTTCATCTACTTTATTTCTAAACACACATTTGGTTCCTATGGTCAAAGTATCCTTTGGTCTATCTACAAGTTTCCAAAATTTATTTCTTTCAAACTAATTAGGTTCTTCTTGCATGGGCATTACCCAAAATTCATCAATGATCACATCATTGATATTTTTAGGTTCAAGTTGTGAGAAGAAGTCTTGATGATCAACCTGGTTTTTCAATGAAGCTCTAGTTTGTGTTCCTCTATCTAAATCTCCAACAAAAGCATCTAAAAGATGATTTTTAAGGGTCCTAGTTGGTCTAGAAAAGGTAGGACTTGTTATTTCAGGTTGGTCAAGTTGATCTGGTTCATTACAGTTAGGATCTGAAGAATTTCTAAAATTGGAAGTTTTCAAAGATTCCTTCACATAATTATTTGAGGTTTTATCATTAATTTCCAAATTGGACATATCATCTTCAATTTTTTCTAGTGAAGTCTTGGGAACATGTGCATATGTTTCATCAAACTTGATATGTACAGATTCCTCCACACATTTGGTTTTCTTATTAAAGACTCTATAGGCTTTTCTTGATGTAGAATATCTGATAAATATTCCTTCATCACTTTTAGAGGCAAATTTATCTAAATTATCTTTAGTGTTTAGAATATAAACTTTACATCCAAACACTTTAAAATAACTTACTTTGGGTTTCTTATTATTCCACAACTCATAAGGAGTTTTCTTAAGGATGGGTCTGATTAAGACTATGTTTATTATGTAACAAGTTTTATTAACAGCTTTAGCCCAGAAATAAATGGTTAGGTCATATTCATTAAGCATAGTTCAAGCAATTTCCTGTAGGGTTCTATTTATTCTTTCTACCACACCATTTTGTTAAGGTGTCCTAGGAGCAAAGAAATTATGATTGTAGCCATTTTGTGTGCAAAAAGATTCAAAATATTGATTCTCAAGCTCACAGCCATGATCACTTCTTAAGGATTTAATCTTAAGTCCACTAAGATTTTCTATAGTCCTAGAATACTTGGTAAAGTGAGAACAGGCTTCACTCTTGTGAGCTAAGAAAAAGGTCCAAGTGTACCTAAAGAAATCATCTACCAGAACATAATCATAGTGCTTCCCATTGAGACTCAAAACTCTAGATGGTCTAAAAAAATCCATTTCAACCAACTCAAGAGGTTGATAAGTAGTTACTTATTTCTTTGGTTTGAAAGATATTTTATGTTTCTTTCCTTTTTGACAAGGATTACACACCTTATTGTCTGGAAACTCTAATTTAGGTAAGTATTTAACTAAACCTTTTCTAGTTAACTTCTTAAGATAGTGTACTTTGCAATTTCTTAGTCTTCTATGATAGATCCAAGACTCTTTTTGAAAGGCATTTAGACAAGAGATATTTTGTGAGGCTAGTGTGTCTAGATTTATAGCATATACATTATCATTTCTAAAAGCAGAAAATACTAAGTTATTCTTGGCATCAAAAACATAGCATGATTCATTTTTTAATTTAACATTAAATCCATAATCACACAATTGAGATATGTTGAGGAGGTTATACATTAATCCATCAACATACAGTACTTTTGAAATTGAAATAGAGTTAGGGTTACTAATCTGGCCTAGGTCGATGATTTTTCCTTTACCATTGTCACCAAATGTGACATGTCCTCTATAAATCTTGATAAGACTTTTAAAGCTTGAATAATCCCCTTTAATATGTCTTGAACAACCACTGTTCAAGTACCACATCTTTTTACAAGAGATCTTTAGATAGTTTACCTAAAAAATAGTTCATCCAAGAAATGACTTTGGTACCCATATTTGTATGGGTCCACATAAATTAGTGATATAAGATTTAGGAACCCACAATTTTCTTATGGGATTCCTATATACAGAATATAGAGTGTTTGAAAAATAAACTATGTTTCATCCTAAATAATTGGATGCAATAAAATAATTCTTGGAACTGGAACTTGCAACAAAATTCTGGTTTTTGAAAAAAGTAGCAGATTTTCCAGATTTGGTTACAAAATGTGATTTGGATAAATTCCTTTGACCTGGTTGATATCCTATCCCAGAAGTATACTTAAGATCTATTTGTTTACCAAGAATTTGAGTAAGATTATTTTTACCATTGGTAAACTTTTCTAAGTATTTCTTCAATTTCTCATTAGACATTTTTAACTCATTGTTCTCCTTGAGTAGTTGAGCATTTTTCTCATTTTCAGTTGTAAGTTCATACTTAACAGTCACAGTAAGAGAATGTTGTTTCTTAAAAGATTTATACTTATCCTTAAACTCATTATATGTTTCTTCTAGCATGTTGAAATATTCAAATAATTCATCATTAGTCATATTCTCAGACTCACTTTCAGAATTGTTGGACTCACCTATTTTGATCATCCCAAATCATTGTTTTGATAATCCCAAATCATTATTTTGATAATCCCAAATCATTGTTTTGATAATACCAAATCATTGTTTTGATAATCCCAAATCGTGTTTCCATTTAAGTGAGAACCATGTCTTTATTCTATGCTAATTATGTTTCATTAATGTTTCCTATTCCTATAGAGTAATATTCATATACTCTCAATCTCACTACTTGATTGGTTAAGCTTATAGTGCAGAATTTATCTAAGTAAAAAGGTTACCATTATAGAGTTACTGATACAGAGTCACCATTATAGAGGTCACCGGTACATGGTCACCGTTACAAGGTTACCACTATAAGGTCACCTTTACAAGGTTACCGCTACAAGGTTACCACTACAAAGCTACCGCTACAAGGTTACCATGATAAGGTCACCATTACAAGGCTACTGATACAAGGTTACCATTACAAGGTTATAGCTACATAGTCACCAATACAAGGTTACAGTTACAAGGTCACCACTACAAGGTCACCGTTACATGGTCACCGGTGTAAGCATACTGTTAAAGGTTACAGTTGGAGATTGTCGATGTGCACCTACTATTGAAGCTTACCAATATGAAGGCTACCGTTACCAGTCTACCGATGTGTATTCTTACATACTTTGTCAATTTCTCAATATTATTCTAACAGTCATATTTGATAAAATAAGTGCTCTGACATTAATTAATGCTGATTGTAAATGTTTCAAGAGAAAATACCATGGATAGTACGAGGTACGAGAAAGCATGCACATGATCTACTCATTCCCATTTTCAGACCTCAAATATAAAAGGAAAAGACCCTGAAAGAGAGATGTGTGCAACATATACGGCCTGAAAAATACAAGCGACATATATGTTCACTAAGAGAAGGGTGGCATATGAAGTGCGACAAAGTTTACTTGCTAGATCAAAGAAGAATCATCCAGAACTAATACTCTGAACCCAAAAGAATCACGAAGATCATTCTCTGAAAAACTTGCTTCTGCCTTCTGTGCTTCATCAACTCTTGATCAACATCATAAGTAGAACACTGAAAGCTAGAACCTGAAGTTGCGACACTCTTTTTTGGAAAAAACTTCCATAGATTGACTCGAACTTAAACATTTTCTCATTCCAAGGAGTCAAGAGCTAAACTGCAAACACATAGAGCCTTAAAAAATATTTCTCATCATAACTGCTCTATTGTGTTTCTTTCTTTTACATCTGTGAGAAGTTTTTCAGTCTATTGAACACACTATCTTCTGAGCTTGAACTGGAGGATACTAAATATCCTCACATCAAACTTCACCTATTTTTGTTTCACATGTATAAATTTGGAAGAGACCGTGTGTGGTCTATGTTGTTTGTCTTTCCCACGAATAACAGTGGTAGAGGGTGTGTTCCCTAGACAGTTTGTGAAAACTATTATAAAGCCCAATATATGATGTGTATCAAGTTTTAATATAAACTACTTGGCGGCAAGTGACCACCAAGTGGAGAGGATTAGGTCTCGTCTTGAGACTGAACCTATTGTTTACATTGTTTTGAAAATCCTCATATACTCTGTTTTATTTTATCCACTGCTTATATTTTTGAAAAAGAGAAAATTGTTTTTACATTCACTCTGATAGTTAGTTTTGGTTAGTGTGTATATATGCTTAATTCAATAAACTTGTTTCAAAAGTTGAATTAGTGATTACATTGATTCAACTGAGGACTAATAAACCTTAGAGAAACTTTTTGAGAAATTAAACATTTATATTTCTACTGCCTTAATTGATTAGGTTTTTTTGAATAGGTGGATTTTAATCATATAGTTTTTAACAGAAATTTTAATTGGAACTCAATTCACCCCCCCTCTTGAGTATCCACTCTGACCAACATTTGGTATCAAAGGAGTTAATTTTACTTTCAAGTTTTTAAATTATTTTAAATTGTGATTTTAGTTGTATCTTAAAGATCTTAAAATTTTTGTCATATCTAAATTTTCAGTTCTTTTAAATTCTAAGTAACAATGAAAACAAGAGTTGAGGGTGCTGCTACTAACAGGCCACATTTCTTTAATGGTAATAACTATGCTCAGTGGAAATTAAAAATGAAAATGTATCTAAAAAGCATGGGACCTGAAATCTGGGACACAATTGAGGAACAACATACATTACCTGCTACTTATAGGGACACATGGTCTCAATTGACTAAAGCTACATACAATAATAACTGTAAATAAATGAACGCCTTGTACTGTTCTCTAGGTGATGATGAATTCAATAGAATATCTTCTTGTAAAACTGCATATGAAATTTGGGATACTTTAGCTATTTCTCATGAGGGAACTACCAATGTTAAAGAAATGAGATTAAATACATACACTATTAAATATGCTAACTTTAAAATGAAGCCTAATGAACTCATTTATGACATGTATCTCAGGTTCAATGAGATAGTGAATACTATGAGTCTACTTGGGAAACCAGTGGACAATAAGGACTAGATTATGAGACTGCTTCATTGCTTACCTGAAAGATGAAGGGGAACTTCTGTTTCTATCTGAGAATCTTGTGACATAGGCAAACTACCAATGAAAGAACTAATTGGAAAGCTTATGATGTATGAATAATAACTTAAGGTGAATCAAGAAGTATATGAAGAACCAAGGAAGAAATCTATAGCATTTAAGACTACTACCTCAAAGAACAAGGATAAAGAAAAAGTTCAAGCTCCTATAGACACTTCTACAAGTGAAGAATCAGATAGTGATGAGGAGATGGCTCATCTTGCTAGAAGGTTCAAAAAGTTCTAATGAAAGAATAAATTCTTTAGTAATTCAAACTATAAGGGAAAGTATGATAGTAAAGGACAATGGAAGAAAGACAGAAAATGGAATGACAATTAAAATGAAATAATCTACTATGAGAAAAAACAAAAAGGTCATGTGAAGGCAGACTGCCCCAAGCTGAAATTTAAGAAAAAATATGAAGATAAGGGCAAAGGATATAAAAAGGCTATGAAAGCCACTTGGAGTGCTTCAGAAGACAGCTCCAGTGGATCTGATTCTTTTGATAGTGAACAGAACAATCATGCCAACTTATGTTTCATGACAGAAACATCTGAGGTAACACCTAATTCCTCTATGCCTAATGATTATTACTCTGGGAGTGAAGTTGAATCAAACAATAATGAAAATATGACTAAGGATGAACTATTTGAATACTATGGAATACTTGAGGATACCTTTAATGAACTCAAGGAAAAATATTAATCATTAAAGAGACAACATGCTTTAAATGATAATTATAAATCTGATCTGGATATTGAAAAATAAAAATGTGCTCAACTGTTAAAAGAAAACACTGAACTTAATTTATCCAATGAACAATTAAGAAGAGATATTGAGAAGTTTACAGCTGGTAGAGATACCTTGATTCAGTTTCTAGGAAAACATATTGCCCCAAAATATACAACTAGTCTAGGATATCAACCCAGACAAAGAATGTTTATTAAAACTAAATCTATTCCAAAATCTGGACAATTTACAGCTAGTTCAAGCTCTGGAAAATTTCTTGAAAAACAATGCTCTAAAGGACCAAAAAAAGTGTTTATGTATAAAAACATATCTGCTAATTATAGGAAATCTGTGATACAAGTATGGGTTCCTAAAGTTTTACTTTCTAACCTCTCTGTACCCAAGAAAATCTGGGTACCAAAGTTACCCCACACTTAATCTATTTTGAAGGAAAATTGTCTAAAGAGCTCCTGTAAAACTTTGTGGTACTTGGATAGTGGATGTTCAAGACATATGATAGGATACTACTCATACTTCTGGAGCCTAATCAAATTTGATGGTGGACATGTAAATTTTGGTGATAATACTAAAGAAAAATCATCGGCCTAGGCTAGATTGGTAACCCTAATACTGTATTAATTTTAAAAGTACTTTTTGTTGATGGGTTAAAATAAAATCTTCTAAGTATTTATCAGTTGTGTGATGATGGTTTTAATGTTAAATTTGAAAATGATGCATGTAATATTTTTAATTATAAAAATTATTTAATATTTACTTCTCTCAGAAATGAGAATGTATATGCTGTTGATTTAGATTCTTTAGTTAAGAAAAATGTTTCTTCTTTAAATGCATTTTATAAGGAATCCTGGTTGTGGCACAGAATATTAGGACACTGAAATGTGCACACACTTAGGAAACTAACTAGGAAAGGCTTAGTTAGAGACTTAACTAAATTGGAATTCCCTATTAAAAAAGTGTGTAATCCTTGTCAGAAGGTAAAACAACATAAAGTTTCTTTCAAACCAAAGAAAGAAGTTTCTACTTCTCAACCGCTTGAGTTGGTTCACATGGATTTGTTTGGACCATCAAGAGTTTCAATTTTAAATGAGAAGCACTATGTTTATGTTTTTTTAGATAATTTTTCTAGGTACACTTGGGTATACTTTCTGGCTAAAAAAATTGAATCTTGTTCTTATTTTATCAAATACTCCAAGTCTATAGAAAATCTTAGTAGACTTAGGATTAAGACCTTGAGAAGTGATCATGGCCATGAGTTTGAAAATCAGGAGTTTGAATCCTATTGCTCACACAATGGATATAGTCACAACTTCTATGCCCCTAAAACACCTCAACATAATGGAGTCGTAGAAAGAAGAAATAGGACCCTTCAAGAGATTTCTAGGACAATTCTCAATGAATATGATTTGCCAATTTATTTTTGGGTTGAACCTGTAAATATAGCTTGTTACATTATCAATGGAGTCTTGATTAGATCAATTCTTAAGAAGACCCCTTATGAACTTTGGAACAATAGGAAGCCTAAGTTTAACTACTTTAGAGTTTTTGGCTGCAAATTATTTATTCTTAACACTAAGAACAATCTTGACAAATTTTCTTCCAAAAGTGATGAAGGAATTTTCCTAGCTTACTCAATCTAGAGTAAAGCCTATAGAGTATTCAATAAGAAAACCAAATGTTTG
Organism: Viscum album; assembly: GCA_963277665.1. NCBI lineage: Eukaryota > Viridiplantae > Streptophyta > Magnoliopsida > Santalales > Viscaceae > Viscum > Viscum album. The sequence goes on along the minus strand of OY728146.1, from coordinate 53,819,571 downwards.
GAAGAATCAGTTCATGTCAAATTTTATGAGACTGATACACATGAACCCAAAACCTCTCTTGAACACCTTGAGGAAGATATGTCAATTTTGAACCTTAATGATAATGATAGTGAATCCCCTGTAAAAGTAACCAGTTTTTGGAATCTTCCAAAATCTGCACCTGTTGAGTCTGAACCAATAGACAACCATGAGGATTTTAGTTCAACTCTTTCTAAAGGTATGAGAACTCTCAATAATCATCCTTTAGATGTTGTAGTAGGTGATTTAAATTGAGGGACACAAACTAGAGCTTCTATGAGAAACCAAGTTGAACATTAAGCTTTTCTTTCATATCTTGAACCCAAAAATATTAATGATGCTATCAATGATGAATTTTGGGTGATGGCTATGCAAGAAGAATTAAATCAATTTGGAAGAAACAAAGTCTGGGAACTAGTTGAAAGACTGAAGGACACCTTGACAATAGGCACTAAATGGGTTTTTAGGAACAAAGTTGATGAATCTGGAAATATAGTTAGAAACAACGCTAGGTTAGTTTCACAAGGTTACAGTCAATAATAAGGGATAGACTATGAGGAGACATTTTCACCTGTAGATAGGTTAGAGGCAATTAGGATACTGCTTGCTTATGCATCTCACCTAAATTTCAAACTTTATCAAATGGATGTTAAAAGTGCTTTTCTAAATGGGTATATAGTTGAAGATGTATTTGTTAAACAACCTCATGGATTTACAAATCCCCATTTTCCAAATCATGTTTTTAAACTATCTAAAGACTTATATGGTCTAAATCAAGCTCCAAGAGCTTGGTATGATAGACTTAGTTCTTTTCTTATTTAAAAAGGTTTTTCAAAAGGGATAGAAGATCCTACTCTCTTTGTTAAAAGGATTTCCAAATATGTTTTAATAATACAAATATATATAGATGATATTATTTTTTGATCTTCTAAAAATTCTTTATGTACTGATTTTTCAACAATGATGCAAGATGAATTTGAAATGAGTTTAATGGGAGAACTTAAATTTTTCCTTGGATTTCAAATTTTTCAAAATAAAGATGGTATTGTTTTAAATCAAATCAAATATATTAAAGATATTTTAAAATGTTTTTGTTTGGATGGTAGTAAAGGTAGTGATACACCTATGAGTACCACTTGCAAATTGGATGCTAATGAAATTGGAAAACCAGTGGATCAAACCAACTACAGAGGTATGATAGGGAGTTTTCTCTACCTTAATGCTGGAAGACCTAACATTATGTTTAGTGTATGCATGTGTGCTCAATTTCAAGCCAATCCCAAAGAGTATCACTTAAATTTTGTTAAAAGTATTTTTAAATATCTCAAGTATACTATAAATTTAGGACTATTTTATCCAAGAGGACAATTGTATGATTTAATAAGTTATTCAGATGATGACTTTGCTGGTTACAAGTTAGATAGAAAAGGCACTTTTGGAACATGTTACATTTTAGGCAAGTCACTAGTATCATGGTGTAGTAAGAAACAGAATTTTGTTGCATTATCTACTACTGAAGCTGAATATATAGCAGCTGGTAGTTGTTGTGCTCAAATTCTGTGGATGAAACACACTTTGCTATACTATGGATATCAATTCAAACATGTCTCTATAAACTATGACAACACAAGTGTTATTAACATTTCTAAAAATCCAGTATCTCATGCTAGAACAAAGCATATTGATGTAATACATCACTTCTTGAGATATCATTATCAAAGAGGTGATATCACTCTTGAATTCATTGGCACTGAACATGAATTGGCTGATATATTCACAAAGCCTTTAAATTCAGAGTGGTTAAACTATATCAAACATGAATTAGGGATGATTAATTTTTTAACTGTTAGAACCTCACCATTACACCTCATTGTTATCACCTCACTGTTAGCACCTCAATGTTAGCACCTCACAATTAGAACCTCACTGTTAGCACCTCACTATTAGCACCTCACTGTTAGCACCTCCCTCTTAGCACCTCACTGTTATCACCTCACTGTTAGCACCTCACTGTTTCACCTCACTATTATCACCTCACTGTTAGAGCTTACCGATACTTCCTTACTGATAGACATTCGAAGTCTAGGACTTTGTGTTTTGTGTGCTCTCAACCGGAATCTGAAACGTTTTCTGCTATTACTTATTTATTTTATCCGTTTTAATTTTTTGATCCCTAAATGATAAAAATAGAACACATACCACATTTTGATCCACATCAAACCCTCTCCCGAACCTCTTGCTCTCAAATCTCCGAACCTAAACCGCTACTGAAACCTCGAAACGCTCAAGATCGATGGAAAGAGTCAAAAGGCCATTGGTTGCTGATGAAGGAGACATGATTGATCCTAAGAGACCTAGATCAAAGTCAAGTAGTGGAATCCTGACAGTGGAAAAGATACTTAACCCGCATTTATCGAAGAGGGAAATAGTAGTTGAGAAGGAATTAAGCTCAGAGTGGCTACTTTCGAGCCGGCCGTTAGTAATTAAGGCACTGGAATCTCAGGGATGGGTTGAATGTTTTTCAAACAATAATGGACCCTATTACTCGAATTTGGTGAAGGATTTATATGAGTATATAATGTTCGAACAGTCTGAGAATGAGCACTGGATGACTTCCAGAGTAAATGGAGTAAATTTAATTTTCTCCTCTATTGATTGGGATGATTGTTTAAGGATTCCTCATGAAGGAATTTATGACTATTACTCAAAATTGGTGCCTCCCACTAGTGAATTCTTCTACTATGAATAATATTTAGTTGAATTGATAGGGAATTGAATTCCTAGGAAAGTCGTTGCTACTGAAATGGTAGGAGAAGATAAAATGATTTTCAAATTTATTTAGCATGTGATAAGTCCCAGGAGAGGGTACTTCATTGTTTTGAAGTATCAGGACATATTCATATTGTATTTGATGAAGCATGGACATAAGATCAACTTGTGTAGGTGGATGATGGCTCAGTTGGAAGATATGACCAAGCCTAGTTCCAAATCCAATGCCCTATTCCATGCCAAGCTGATATCTCTTATGTTGAAAGTAAAAGGAGTTGCTGTAGATAAGGAAGAAAATGTTGTTATGCAAGACAACCATTGCATCACCAAAGTGATTTGCAAGCTGATGAATATTAACTGGAATCCATGGCTGATGAGATGGGTGAATGATGAGGCTAAGGTTTATGAAGAGTTTAATCCTGTGACTCATTCTACTAGGCTTAAGAATAAGAGAGACCTTGGTCCTAAGCCCGATGAAGTAGAGTCTACTTATTTAGATGTAGAAGAAGAGGAATTTGCTACTCTGCAAGAAATAGAGGACTCTCCTAGTTCATGTACCTTTATCTTTAGAAGCTCAAGCATAGGCTCGTTTACTTATGTTTTCTCATATAAATCTCTTGTCCCCAGCAATAGGTGATCCCATTTCCGTACCAACTCAAGATATGCTTATTGGACTCTATGTATTGACGATTGCAAGCCGAGGTATTTTTGCAAATCGATATAGTAGTCCATGTAATTGTAGAAACTTTAAAAATGAAATAATTGACGATCATCATTACCTAGAAGGGAGACTGTTCTAAGGGACAGTGATAAGGAAACCAATGAAGAAGAAGGGGATGAAATTGTTTTAAGAGAAGTTGGAGATACCTCAAATGAGGATGAGGAATATGAATCAAGTCATGCTGACCTTGAGACAACTGCTGCTGAAAATGAAGAGGAATGTTTAATTCTTAGTCCTCTAATAGGACATATAGACAGATTAGAAAGTGGAGATGAAGAATCTGCTGATTCAGTTGAGGCTAGACCTATTTTGGAAGTAGTTGAAGATTCTGAGAATGAAGTGGAATTGAACCTTCTTGATGTTGCAGTTTATCAAGGAGGTCTGGAAGAGATGAATGTGGCCGATCAGGAGATTGCTCAAGTTAAGGGGGAGGAACCTCTTGCTACAGGCTCAGTTTCTATTTTGCATGAGATTGAAAGTTGGTCTATGGACCCTGGATTTTTGGTGTTGGGACTAGACTATGATGACTCAGAAGATGAGAGGCCCAACAGAAGACCCTCAGTGCCAAACCTCACTTTTTTTCCTCTAGAAACATCTTTCCCTCAAGACTATGTCAGAAAGGTAGATCTTGAATCCCTAAAATCCGACCTGAAAAAAGTGTCTAGGGATAGGTCCTCAGAGGTGGAAAAGGTTATTTCTCTAGCTCATGAGAATTTAGCATCTGAGTTAGCCAAAATGCACTCCAGTATTCAGTCTACTCTGACCCAGGAAGTAAGGAAATGCCAGAGTCAAATAAGTGAGTTGGTAGAGTCTATGGTTTCAGTGAGACTTTCTATTGCCAAATTAGATGCTTACACGGCTTCAAGGGCTCAGGTGGATAGAGACCTTGCATATATCAAAAGTGTGGTTCAGAAAATGGTCACAATGTTTGAGGATTTTATGAAATATATGGAAACACATATGAAAGGGAAAGATGATGATGTTACAAGGCTGATCAGTGGCTTGACCAAATCTTTCAAGGAGACAGTGGATTTCTCTCTGGCACCTCTAGGTGAATCTGATTCCACCTCAGCTTCTCCTCCAGTTAACATTGAAGCTTTCAGATCTATTATTAGAGAAGAAGTGTAAAGGATCTCTGGTTCTAGTACTTCAAACTCTCAAGTCATCTCTATTACCAGAGAGATTCATACCCTTGTGGGAAACATTCGAGGGAAGCTGCTCAAGATCAAAAGGACATCAAGGATCAAGTTGACTTATACTAAAAACGGGTTTACACCAAGAATCATATGGATGGCCACTTCAAGTTTTTGTTGGAGAACTTAAGGATCCCACCTGTCACTCAGGCCTTTAAGGATCAGGTTAACAGACTCAAGGAATTGACTCCTGCTTGGAAAAATTCATGGAGAATAAGGATGATTTTATTTCTACCATGGAGAGAGGTGGTAGTATTGTTATGTATTTTAGGAATATTTTGTTACCTTTCCTTCATGTGGACTTCCCTCCAATCATAGTTCCTCCTGCTCTGCCTGCTTCTTTAGCTGCTTCAGGTTCCACCAGTACTGCTCCTTTGATGACTCTTGCCCAGGCCATCAGAAGTCTGACCCCAACGATTACTCAGAGATCAACTCATTATAGGTCTCGTGATGCCTCGATGGCTACTCCTCCTACCTTACTCAATGTCATCCCTCGGCCTATCCCTCCACCTTCAGAACCTACATCCTCAGTTTCCAGGGACAAAGCTTCTATGGGCATGTTTGATGTGGATTGAGTGTGGATAATCTTAGTTGATAGGGATTGGTGTATCTCTTTTTGTATAATGTACTCCTGTTTATTTAATACAAACCCTCTTCTTTCTTTTTTTTTCTTATGTATGTTTTTTGTTAATCACAAAGGGGGAGAAAATATTAAAGGTGAGAAGTCATTCACGGGGGAGAAAATATTCAAACTCTTAAATCTAATGATTCAATGACATAATTTGTGATTATTAAAAAGGGGAGATTGTTGGACTCGCCTATTTTGATAATCTAAAATCATTGTTTTGATAATCCTAAATCATTATTTTGATAATCTCAAATCATTGTTTTGATAATCCCAAATCATTGTTTTGATAATCCCAAATCTTGTTTTCATTTAAGTGAGAACCATGTCTTCATTCTATGCTAATTATGTTTCATTAATATTTATTATTCCTATAGAGAAATATTCATATACTCTCAATCTCAATGCTTGATTGGTTAAGCTTACATTGCAGAATTTATCTAAGTACAAAGGTTACCATTACAGAGTTACCGATACAGAGTCACCGTTACAGAGGTCACTGGTACAAGGTCACCATTACAAGGTTACCACTACAAGGTCACCATTACAAGGTTACCGCTACAAGGTTACCGATACAAGGCTACCGCTACAAGGTTACCACGACAAGGTCACTATTACAAGGCTATCAATATAAGGTTACAGCTACATGGTCACTAATACAAGGTTACAGTTACAAGGTCACTGCTACAAGGTCATTGTTACATGGTCATCGGTGTAAGCATACTGTTAAAGGTTACAGTTGGATATTTCTAATGTGCACCTACTGTTAAAGCTTATCGATATGAAGGCTACCGTTACCAGTATACCGACGCTTATTCTTCCATACTTTTTCAATTTCTCAATATTATTCTAACAGTCATATTTGATAAAATAAATGCTCTGACATTAATTAATGATGATTGTAAACATTTCAAGAGACAATACTGTGGATAGTACGAGGTACGAGAAAGCATGCATGTGATCTACTCATTCCCATTTTCAGACCTCAAATATAAAAGGAAAAGACCCCGAAAGAGAGATGTGTGCAACATATATGGCGTGAAAAATACAAGCGACATATATGTGCACTAAGAGAAGGGTGCCATATGAAGTGCGACAGAGCTTACTTGATAGATTAAAGAAGAACCATCCAACACTAATAATCTGAACCCAAAAGCATCATGAAGATCATTTTGAGACAAACTCACTTCTGCCTTCTGTGATTCATCAACTCTTGATCAGCATCAGAAGCAGAACACTGAAAGCTAAAACCAGGAGTTGCAACACTCTGTTTTGGAAACAACTTCTAGAGATTGAATAGAACTTCAACATTTTCTTATTCCAAGGAGTCAAGATCTGAACTACAAACACATAGAGCCTTCTAACTCTTTTTCATCATAACTGCTCTATTGTGTTTCTTTCTTTTACATCTGTGAGAAGTGTGTCAGTCTATTGAACACACTATCTCCTGAGCTTGAACTGGAGGATACTGAATATACTCACATCAAACTTCACCTATTTTTGTTTCCCACATATAACTGTGAAATATACCGTGTGTGGTATATGTTGTTTTTATTACCCAAAAAGAATAGTGGTTGAGGGTGTGTTCCCTGGACAGTTTGAGAAAACTATTGTAAAGCCCGATACAGGTTCTGTATCAAGTTTTAATATAAACTGCTTGGCGGCAGGTGATCACCAAGTCGAGAGGATTAGGTCTTAGCTTGAGATTGAACCTCTTGTTTACATTGTTGTTCAAATCCTCATATACTCTGTTTTATTTTATCCGCTGCTTATATTTTGAAAAAACAGAAAATTGTTTTTACATTCACTCTGATAGTTTGTTTTGGTTAGTGTGTATATATGCTTAATTCAATAAACCTATTTTAAAATTTGAATTACTTATTACATTGATTCAACTGAGGACTAATAAACCTTATAGAAACTTATTGAGAAATTAAACATTTATATTTCTACTACCTTAATTGACTGGGCTGTTTTGAATAGGAGGATTTTAATTATATAGTTTTTAACGGAAATTTTAATTGTAACTCAATTCACCCCCCCCCCCCTCTTGAGTATCCACTCCGACCGACAAGAATAATAAGAATTTTATATAGGATATTCTAAGGTTACCTCAGTTTTGTTCGTCATGAAACACATATTAGCCATATCATCTTTCTCATTTTGAGAAGAAGCAGATTCACTAGAGCTATCCTCAGAGGCACTCCAGGTGGACTTCATTTCTTTATTATACTTTTTATCCTTATTTTCATACTTTTTATTGTATTTCATCTTTGGACAGTCAGCCTTGACATTTCATTTCCTTTTACATTTGTAGAAAATTATCTCTTCTGACTTATCATTTCCCTTGTTATCATACTTTCCCTTTTAATTGGGATTTTTGAAAAACTTCTTTTTCCTATAAAATTTCTTGAATATTATATATAGCTAGGCCATTTCTTCATCACTGTCCGAAGCTACTCCTTCACTGCTGGAGCTTTCAATACCAGCTTGAACTTTCTCCTTATCTTTACTTTTAGATACAGTTGTCTTGAAAGCTACAGAATTTCATTTGGGTTCATCCTCTTCCTGATTTGCCTTCAATTCATCTTCATACATCATTAATTTTCCAATCAACTCTTTCACTGGAATCTTATCAATTTCACATGATACCTTAATATATATAGATGTACCATGCCATATTTTTGGTAAGCATCGCAAAATCCTCATAATATGCTCTCTGTCTGTTACTTCTCTTCCTAAAGAAATCATGGTATTCACAATTTCATTGAACCTGAGATAAATATCAGAAATAGACTTGTCAGGATTCATTCTGAAGTTGTCATATTTAATAGTATAAGTATTTAATCTCATTTCTTTAGCATTAGATGTTCCCTCATGAGAAACAAACAGAGTGTCCCAAATCTCATGTGTAGTTTTACAAGCAAAAATACGGTTAAACTCTTCATCGCCTAGTGCACAGTACAGAGCATTCACTGCTTTAAAATTATTTTTATAGGTAGTCTTAGTAAGTTCATCCCAAGTATTTATAATAGTTTCAGGAATTTCATATTTACTTTCAATAGTAGTCTAGATTTCAAATCCCATGCTTTCTAGATGTATTTTCAATTTAATCTTCCACTGAGCATAGTTAGTTCGATTAAAGAAAGGTGGTATATTGGTAGCAGACCCTTCTAATATATTATCCATGATACAGATTGTAAAATAATTTCAAAGAGATAAAAATTTAGACTTAACAGAAATTTTGAGATCTTTGAAAAACTACTATAATCATAGTTGACAAGATTTGAAAACTTAAAATAATTTTTAATCCCTCTGATACCAAATGTTGGTTGGATTAGATCACTCAAGAGGAGGTGAATTGAGTATCTATAAAAATTTCTGTTAAAATTGGTTCTTTAAAATAATATCCCCCAATTAAAATATAATCAAAGTCAGTTTGTAGTGAATTTATAAAAGTCTTAAATGTTCAATTAATTTCTCAGAAGATTGATTAGTTCTCAGATTTACCAATCTAAATATTAGTCAAACTTTTTAAACTAATATACTGATTCAAAACAAATATAAACACTTACTAAACTAACTATAAAAGTTCAATTTAGTTTAATTTGAAATGAATTAAACATAGATCAGATTAAAACAAAAGACAAAATACACAGCAGATAAAAAAAGAGGTTCAGTCTCAAGCTGAGACTTAGTCCTCTCTGCTTGGTGATCACCTTCCACCAAGAAAATTATATTAATATACTTTTGATCCACACCCTGGATCAGGGTTCACAACATCACACAGGGTTGTCCAGGTCACACTTGACCTCTACCATAGTTATTCGTGGGAAACTAACAAATAGATCACACAGTATCTCTTCCATTGTTCTACATGTGATACAAGAGTAAAAAGAGATTGTGTGGGAGTATATTTAGTATCTTACATGTATGAACAAGCGATAGTGTGTGTAAAAAAAACAGACGCACACATTGTTCAAAAAGGTAAATAGAATATCACAACATAGTTATAAAAGAATAATAGAGTTTATAAATCTCTGTGTGTTGTGCAGTAAAGCTCTAGACTCAATGGATGTAGTGAAAATGATATTCAAGTCCTATTCTAGAAGTTGGCTTCAGAACAGAGTATTGCAGCCATTGTACTCTAGCTTCCAGGAGTGAAAAGATTCAGCTCTTCTATGTTAGGATATTCATATATATTCAGCAAATTGTTGCTTGTAATATTAAACTTCTTGTATACTCAAGCTTTGAGTTCTTCTATTTTTAATGTTTCACACATTCCCACAGTCTGCCTTTCTTTTTCTCTGAGTTACGGTTTTTTTAAGGTTGAGCTTGTAATCCTTTTATACTTCAAGGTCCAGTAGGCATGAAGATATCCCCACATGCATGTACCTCGTACTGTCTACAGATAGTCCTACAGACAACATTAAATAATGTCAGAAACATTAATTTGTCTAAATATGACCGTTAGAAAATAAATTTGAATTAATAAATTTGAAACAGTTATTTATGACTATTGGTGATTCATAAGTATCAGTCGGTCATCATCGTTCTATCATTGGTCTGTCTTCAGTCTGTCATAATCGTTTTGTCAGCATCAGTGAGTTATCATCGGGGATTCGATCATCGGTGTGTCGTCTATCGGTGTGTCGTCCATCGGTGTGTTGTCCATCGGTGTGTCGTCCATCGATGTGCCATCCATCACTGTGTCGTCCATCGGTGTGTCCTCCATCGGTGTGTCCTCTATCGGTGTGTCGAATATCGGTGTGTCGAACATTGGTGTGTCGAACATCGGTGTGTCGAACATCGGTGTGTCGAACATCGGTGTGTCGAATGAACTATCGGTACCAGGGACTCTGAGAAACTTATGAAGTGTCTGTCTTACACAGAACACTTCTAGATTAAGTGACATCCAAAAATACATGTAAATATAAACTTGTAAACATATTTAAGAATAAATATAGTTTATTGACTTATTGAAATATATTGTAATGTATGATATAATTGATTTACTTAGAGATATTAAATGGTATAAAATAGTAGAATCTGTATATTGACATTATTTATGATTATGAAAACTATTATAGCATAGAGGGTCCAACACAATGTTTTTAATTCTAAAAATGAATTAGTATTTTCTACATTAAGAAGTGAAAATGTATACTCTGTTAACTTAGAGTCTTTAGTTTCTCAAAATGCTTCATGTTTAAGTGTATTTCACAAAGAATCTTGGATTTGTCATAGGAGACTAAGACACTGTAATGTTCACTCCCTTAGAAAGATGACTAGAAAATCTTAGTCAAAGACCTAGCCAAACTTGAGTTTTCAAATGATAAAGTGTGTAATCCTTGTCAAAAGGGAAAGCAACACAAAATCTCCTTCAAACCAAAGAAAGAAGTGCCAACTTCTCAACTTATCGAACTGGTTCACATGGATTTGTTTGGACCATCTAGATTTTCTAGTTTAAATGGGAAGCACTATGTTTATGTTCTTGTAGATGACTTTTCTAGATATACTTGGACTTTCCTTTTGGCTCAAAAAAGTGAAGCCTGCTCTCATTTCACCAAATATGCTAAAACTATAGAAAATCTTAGTGGACTTAGAATTAAATCCTTAATAAGTGATCATGGTCATGAATTTGAAAATCAAGAGTTTGAATCCTTTTGTTCACAAAATGGCTATAGTCATAATTTCACTGCTCCTAGAACACCTCAACAAAATGGAGTTGTATAAAGAAGAAATAGAACCTTGAAAGAGATTTATAGAACCATGATTAGTGAATATGACTTACCTATTTATTTTTGGGCTGAAGTTGTAAATACAACATGCTATATTATTAATAGAGTGTTGATTATACCTATTCTTAAAAGAACTCCATATGAGTTATGGAACAATAGAAAACCCAAAGTAAGCTACTTCAAAGTTTTTAGTTGAAAAGTCTATATCCTTAATACTAAGGACAATCTTGAAAAAATTTCATCCAAGAGTAATGAAAGAATCTTTAGAGGATATTCAATCTCTAATAAAGCCTATAGAGTGTTTAAAAAAGAACTAAATGTGTGGAAGAATCTTTCCATGTCAAGTTTGATAAGACAGATCCACATGAGCCTAAGACTACTCTGGAGAACTTGGAGGATGATGTGTAAAATCTGGAAATCAATTCAAAATCCTCTAACCATCCTGTAAAGGAATCTGTGAAAACTTCCAGTTTTGTAAATTCTTCAGATTCAATTCATAATGAACCCGAACCTATTAAAGAACCTAAATTCACTGGTCCTTCTTTTTCTAGAGTTGTTATAACTCGTAAGAACCATCCTTTAGATGTTGTTGTAGGAGATTTACATAAAGGAACTCAAACTAGAGATTCTCTTAGAAATATAGTTAAACATCAAGCCTTCTTGTCACAACTTGAACCTAAAAACATTAATGATTCTATCAATGATGAATTTTGGGTGATGGCTATGTAAGAAGAACTTAATCATTTTTAAAGGAACAAAGTTTGGAAACTTGTTGACAAACCTAAATACACATTTACCATAGGCACTAAGTGGGTATTTATAAATAAGGTAGATGAAGCTGGTAACATAGTTAGAAACAAGGCTAGATTGGTTACACAAGGCTATAGTCAAGAAGAGGGAATTGACTATGAAAGGACCTTTTCACCAGTAGCTAGACTTGAAGCCATCAGAATCCTGCTTTCTTATGCTGCACATATGAATTTCAAACTATATAAAATGGATGTTAAGAGTACATTCCTAAATGGGTATATTGCAGAGGATGTCTTTGTTGAGCAACACCCTAGTTTTAAAAATCCTCACTTTCCAGACACCGTGACCCAGACACTGTGGCCCAGACACCATGATCCTAACACCGCATTTGTGCTACCGATTCCTGATCTCTATACAACCATGCCATCATAACTATCTCACCGCTAAAAGGCAAAGAAGAAGACATTGTTTCATGGTGACACCATTTTCAAGTGACACCATTTCTAGACAGACTGTGACACCGTTATTTAATCTGTTTTGTCATTTTCACTTTAATTTATAATGGTCATATTTGAGTCTTTTAAATGCACTGAAATAATTAATATTTCTTTTTAGACATGTTAACTGATAGTACGAGGTATGAGGTGCAGAATACATGCGTCTTGTCCGCTCCAACACATGCATTCCAAGAATAAAAAGAAAATCATGGCCCTGAAATTAGCGAGTGAAAAAGAACAGCAGAAGCGCAATCATTCTTGAGAAAAGAACCAACACATGCAACAAGATACATATGAAGAACACATGAATAATTCACAAATCCAAAATCTGGGATACCATAGATCAGATTCAAGAACATATTCTCAATAAAAACTCCATGAAGAACACGAGCCAGATCTAACTAAAAATCAGAGCACTAGACTTGCGATACTCTGTTTCTTACAAAATGACTCTATTCTTGTATTTGCTTCATCCTAGAAGTCTATAGATGCATAGAATAACACTTAGAGAACTTATAACCTTATCTCATCGTATTTTCTCTATTGTGTATTGTTTTTATCTTTCGAGTAGTATGCGTGTGTTTATATTAAAACACACACTGTATCCTGCACTAAACTAAAGGATACAAGATATCCTTCCTCTCATATCTTTTTACACTTGTTTATTCCCACGGATAAGTTTGGAAGAGGTCCCTATGTGACCTGGTAGTTTATACCCATGAAGAACTGTGGAAGATTTCATGTGACCCGGATAGTCTTGTGCATTGTTTTTTACCCTGATCTAGGGTGTAGATCAAGTTTATTAATATAAATTTCTTAGTGGCAGGTGATCACCAAGTGGAGTGGATTAGGTCTCGAATTGAGACTGAACCACTTGTTTTATATCTACTGTGTTGTTTAATTTAGTTTTCTCTGTTTTATTGTATAATTCATAAATCACTAGATTTACTTTGATAGTTAATCTTGGACAGAAGTTATAATTGGTTTGCCTTATTATAATAGCTTCAAAAGTAATATCAATAATTGATATTGAGATTACTGAGAATTAATCAATCTTATGAGCAGTTATTTGAACAGTCAAACTTTCATAACTGTATTACTTTGATTAACCGGGCTGTATTTATTTTTATTAGGGAACCTTTTAAGAAAACTGATTATCCAATAAATGAGGCTAATATTAATTGTTAATATATATAATATTCATGTGATTTATTATTAATAAACACCATTTTAGTTCATTTTACACTTTGAACATCAGTTCACATTATGATTGTAATACCTTCTTAAAATGCACTATTAGGTGGTACATTTTTTAACATCATTTAAGTACCCAATGATTCATCTGATTTTAAGGAATATAATTATACATATTTTAATTTTATATTTTGGGAAATTTATCTACACTTAAATATGAACATGTTTTATACAGGGATCAATGGATAATTCATGGAAGAAGATGGGGATATTTTGTGATGAAAGGAAACAATTCTGGAGAAGTCATATTGGAAACCATCCCACTGATGAGACTGTGGAACCCACATTACGAACCCAATAAAGCCCAAATTTTGTGGGAGGATAGAATACATATATAGGAACAAATAATTATTAAGGAACTAGTGCTAATTATGGCTCCATTGTGTTAATTTAGGCGGCCCAAGTTAGAGATAAAATTCTAGGCCAGATTCTGCGTCCCAGAAAAACAGCCCACTAATATAATAATATCTCAGAATATACAACTCCAAATAGGCCCAAATTTTACAGTAGGTTAGGATACATACGAGGATACATTTTCTTATTCTATGGCCCACTCTGATTCGGCCATCTAGAAGGTCTTCCAAGCGCATCTGTTTGGTGGATGAAAGCTGGCTGTCACCTTGGGTCAAATGTGGAAAAGTCCAAGTTCCACAAGCTTTCCACCACCCTAGGCCTACCATAATCAAGTGGGATGCTTTGTACTGTTGGAGGCTCAACCCAAGGCTTCCAAAATGCCTATTTAAGGCAGTGGTGGTGGAGTATCTTGATAATCTTGGGTGTTTGGTTTAATTGTAATGTTATGCTTCCACTTTGTGTTTGTAATCGCATTTCAATTTCCATGTAAGTTCTATTTTTGTACTTCTTTGTTCTTAATCAAAATATTTCTATTCTACTCTTCCCATTTCTTTCATTAAAACTTTATAATCACAAATCACAGTGATATCTCTTTTTTGTGCTGAATTAGTTCACACATAGGTGTGAATTTCATTCACACACACGGAGGAGTGCTCGTTATTTCCGCAGTTTTAATTTCTTCAATCTAATTCTTGTAAGCCATATTCCGCCCACCATTGAGAGTATATCATCAATGGAGGGCTAAACCTTTAATGGGTTAATCTTAGAAAGATGAAAAGGTTGTATTGAATGTTATTTTATGAACGAATTGTTGTTAATTGGTTAACTAATTTAAGACTTCCATTCTTCAGTTATTTCCACTCTTCATATTCACTGTGTTTGAGGAAGCTAAATCCAATTACTAAAATGACCATATACCTTGGAGAAATCATGAATTTGGTTCTATAAGTGTGTAGGTGATTAGTAATTGAGTTTAGTTGCAACAAACCAGAAAATGATGAAGGTAGTGTTATTTTGAAGAATGGATTCATCAAGAATTAATTAAACCAAAATTGTCTAAAGAAGTAAAATTCATTCAATCCACCCCTAGCATGATCTTAAGATCAACCAATTTTCATTTAATTGAATTCAATTAGGTTTATTAGTGTTCTTTAAAACCATCCAAAATCAAAACCAAGTTGGACACTTCATAGCCAAAAATCAACCTCATAGATTGTGTGTCTTAGGTATCTTCTTAGGTCTCAGTGGATTCGACAACCCAATCTAAACTACAAGGACCGTTCTACCTTCATCTCTTGGGTAAATTTGAGCATGAATCAAAAACTTTTCAAACATAAATTTTTATAGATACTCAATTCACCCCCCTCTTAAGTACTCTACTCCAACCAACATTTTTCTATAAGTAAAAACTTATTAATTACACTTTTTTTCCTAATTAAATGTATGAATTTGAAGAGATATGGTTTTTATTGAAATTTTGTGTTATTTTATTATCGTTTTATGATTCATACACATTGATTTTATTTTTTTCTATGAAATGATAAATTAAATGATTTTTTTACTCTATATTATGTATGTTAGATATATTTATCATGGAATTGAATTTCATTTTTCTTTAAAATATTTGTTTACTAAGTATTGAACTATATTTAGTATTAAAAAGGGGGTTTTATGTATTCAACTTTGGGATAAAACTCTAAGACCCATTTGGAAAAAAATTAAAAGGATTTCTTGTTTTTTTTATAAAAAATTTATCAAAGGCCTTATTAGAAATTATTTAAAGAGGGTTTTCATGATAAAATAAATACCCTTGGATTTGAGCCATTATGTTATATTATACTTTAAGTATAATGGTTACGTGGAATATATTGTTTTCCATTTGTAATATGTTATGTTTTGAAGATGTTGTTTCAAGTTTTGAGCCAACACATTACTAGTTATGATTCCACGCATACTAGGATGCCACTTTTCTCACTAGTTTAAGATAAAACTCTAGATAATGACATACACATATTTTGAGACACTTAGTTTGGATAATAATTAGTAGGAGGATCCTGGTGGGACTTAACCTTAGTTCCCTAGGGTTACTTCCTTGATTTTGGGTTTTATTCCTTTTATTGAGTGTATGTTATTGCTATTAATATTTAATTTCATCTAGTAATTATTATCATGTGACTTGGTTTTATATCTTTCTCATCTATGGGATTTCTCATATGTGTACATTTTATGTCTTTAGTCATCATTATTATCTATTTAAAACTAATTTTTCAAATTATTATGGAATTCAATTGGAAAATAAAGGATTTAAACTCAATTTTTAATCCCCCATGGTTTTAAAGGAATTTCTATACTTTAAAAAGGTTTTTAAGTGAATTTCTTGGAACTCATTGATCTTATACTAATAATTTTGTTTGGATTTTAAAAGGAAAAGTTAGGATTTACTCATGTTTTCTATTTTCCTTGAATTATAAAAAATGTATTATTTCATAAATTTTATTTCAAACTAGAATTAATGGAATGGATTATAAGAGTGGTCGCATAGAAACTTTTATTCATGACATCCTATTGGGTAACTTTTCTCAAACCCTAATTATACAACTCAATGTATATAGACTCGGTGGATTTTGTAGGTTTAGGTTCTTGAGAGGCAAGTATTTTTGGATTCTTTCTCCTTGGTCACCCATGAAGCAGGTTGGTGATGATGTTGTATTTTAACCTTGGGTCATGATGAGATCATCAGTTTGGTGTCTATATTTTGGTTACCTTAGGTTGTGTATGTACCAACCATTTCATTTTTCTTTATGTTTTTTGAATCTTTATTTTATTCTTGTTACTTACCTTTTTTGTTTATGTTATATGCAATATGAGTTGTATGTTTGTTTTTAGTTATGCCTTATTTGGATTTTTATATTAAAACTACGTATTTGGTTATGGATGGAAGCCTAACGTATGGATACACCATACATGATTCTTAATAGATTTTTCTGCTTGTTTATTGATATCTAAAGGGAAAAAATTCCCAAAGGTTTTTTTATTCAATGGAACTAGTTTTTAGTCCATAGTGATTGGGAATGCACTTTAGTCCATATCATAGGGTGTATCAATTATCAAGTCATGATAAATTGGGTTTGTTCATGAAAAAATGGTATCAGAGTCATGTACTCTTATTATTTGGGTAGTAATGGTAGATCAGAGATATGAATATGGTAACTCAAGAGGTAGGGAAAGGGAGAGTCTTGTTAGCTCTTTCTCATTCTAATCCTTGAGTTTCCCTATGTAGTTAAGTTATGATTCATGAATTATAAATTCATTTTTTCTTTATTTTTGATGTGTTCTAATCTAGATTGATTACGTTTTGAATTTTATTGAAGTCATATGGGTTAATTATAGGTTTTTAATGTTTTAGGGTGAAAATGGGAGTTGAGCTAGAGGCACATGGTTAGAACGCATGGTTTTGTAAACTATGTGGAGCCTATGTGCATGGTTATTAGTATCTCCCAATAGAAGTTTCATGGTTAGTGCATGGTCCTCCAAACCATGTAGTCAAATGGTGCATAGCTATAAGCCCTTAAATTTTTTATTGGACCCTCCTATAGTTTTTGAGTTGTTTTTGGTTATGATTGTTTACTATTTGAGATGAATTAAAGAGATTTTTTATGATTCTTTGATATTACTTGGTTGTATTTTTTTAATTATTTATATTGAAAATATTGATTTAAGTTGTAAAGTTTAAGTTTTAAAATCAATAAATGAGTTTTATAAGATGGTTTAAAATGAGTTTGATGTTTTGGGTTTTTTAAAAAATCAATGAAGGACTTATGAAATTAAAAAAATGATTTTTAAGAAAAGTTTTATGATATTAAAACTAATTTATGTTATTATGAACTTTTTATGTTATCTCTATTATGGTGAATGGGAAGGTATTTGGATTATTTCAGCCTAGAAGAGGAGTTAAGCAAGGGGATCCCCATTCTCTTTTTCTTTTTCTCATCACATTCAAGGTGTTTAGCAAGAAATTCAATACTATTTTTTAAGAATGTTCCATCAATACCTACATCATGGGAAGAGGATTTCAAAGGACCTATCATTTTTCCTTTTTTTATGATCTTATTCTTTTCCTTATTGTATTCTATCACTCTAAAAGTACCTATAAAATTTTCCTTCAAAGATTCCAAAGGCCCTCTAGATAGCGCATTAACTACAATAAAAGTATCATTGTGTAACAAAACCTATTTTTTCATGTATTACTATGGGATATTATATGGATTATATTCAAAGCTAGGTGTTGTGACAACGTGATATTTCGAGACCCAATGTGACTAGAATTAATTTTTAAAATATATTAAATATCATGCATGAAAATTTTTCCTGAAAAGGTGGAATATCTTATGAATAGAGGCTTGGATTAGAAATCGGAGGCCACTATTGAGTTTAGGGTGTGTTTTTTACCCTAGGAATGACATAACCTTGGAGTGCATCAAACGATCAGGTTTGGCACAGTCATGGGTGAACATTTAAATAAATTAATTGATTAAAATAATTTATTTAATTAAATTTTCCATGAACTATGTTTACCTATAAATATACAGTTATGAGGAAATACTAGGGTTGGACACATAACCCTATATCCATTAGAGATATCATTACAGTATTATTCTCAGGAAAATGACATCGAATCATGAATCATCGATTGGTGTGCAACAAGATTTGAGGATCTCTCCAACGACAACGACATAGGCTCATTCTTCATCAGTGATCGATCCATCTCAAGTTATGATGTTTGTATTTTTTGGTTTTATCCCTATTTTATCATTCTATGAAGAATGAAAATAAATCAACCAATGTATTGATTCACAGTTTGATCGTATCATCGGTGCGGTCTTATTTTTTCAAGGATTATTGGGAGAACATTTTGATTTTATTATGGATATTCGTTCATCATTTTAACAGGAAAAAAAATCATGGCCAAAGGTTTGTTCCTATTTTGTGTGTTTCTTGGTTTTCTCTCACCGTTCTTCATTTGTTCATCACTAGCATTCATTTTGGTTGGCAGTTTGAAAAATATTGGATAAACAATCGTTATGCACCCGAATCTTGTCACAACAGATTGTTATCGCAAATTCAGGTTTGGATCAATGATGGGATCGAGTTGTGATGATGTATTAGGACTATATTGGAGTTCCCCATACAGTTTTTGATGTGTAGTGACTGGTTAATGAAATGGATGGTTTTCCTATGTGATTTGGTGTCTAGATTCTGGCGAGTGAAGATGGTGAGGTTCAACCGTACCAAATCCATACTCTCTGGTGTGATTCGTGGCTGGATCAGAGTCCAGAGGAGTAGACAATTACACGTGATTAATATATACTAGTTTCTAGAAATTCCAAGTTACATGGCATGTCATCTAGGATCACACGTCATGTGGGATCCCCTATGCAGTGCTAGGGTTTCTGTATAGAAGAAGTGTATCACACGTCGTGTGACACATGTCACGTGTCATTTGACCCTTACATAGTGTCTTGATGTGTACCTAGAGAGGTACATAGACACAGAAACGACTAGACATACACGGACACAACCATTTGTACATGGACACGGTCAGGAGTACATGGTCTAGGACACTCCATGTACTCGAACACGCACTCAGGCACAGGCTGTGATACATAGGTAGGAACCAATACTAAAGGGACATGCCATGTACTTACAGTACATACCATGTACCTTCTCAAATAAGGATTTAATCCCATTTCCTCTTCATCTTGGATGAGTTTCATGAGTGTGTGTTCCATTGATTCATTCCCTAAGGGTTTAGTATAGAATTGCATCTTATGCATAGGATAGTGATCCCTTTAAAGGAAATTCAATCTTGGATAGAGTTGTGGGAATCCCTCCATAAAGTATAGGAGTGAGATCCTATATCATCATCATTTTCCCCTGGTGGGGTTCTTGGTATCGTTGTGACCAATACTACATAGACACTAATCCCATGCTTAGTAGGTTAATTTGGATTGGGTTGTTGGTATACCCCATGGCCTTGGGTGTGATCCCCATATGTGTATCATTCTCTTCCAACTTCTATCATGTACTTATTATGGTGATACATGATGAGAATGACATCTCTGATGGGCATCATCAGTGTTATCTGACTCATGTAGTGTATTGTCCCGGATGAGTACTATGTGTAACCTTCGAGCAGGAATCCTAGGGTGGAATTACGGTTGTGACTTTACCTTGATACAGTGTGTCTACTTTGATTATATCTATATGTTCTTATTATATATGATATTTTCATATGCTTATGATGATTTGACTTATATGCTTAGTGATTTTGGGGTGTTCTACTAGGTATTGTTATACTCTCCCCTGCATGAGTTTTTCCCGCACATGTTGTGTCTTATGTAAATGACTGAACTTTTGACAGAGCCTTGGTGGGACCAGGACTAGGTGGATCTTAGTGAGCCGGACAGACTGAGGTGTGTTCCTATGGTTACTATGACAACAATCCTCACCCACTTTATAGGTTGGAATTGTTTTTAGTTTCTTTTTTGTGGGATTTTATATGGCCCTTTTTCTTTCCATTACTTTTTTCATACTTTGATGGTGGGACTTTAGATGTATGCATGCATGGTTATTATTTTTTTTACATTTCATCATTGTATGGGTTTAAAGGTGTGTGTGTGTGTGTGTGTGTGTACATTATGCTAAGACCACCTATGTGAGTGATATTCCTACTTAGTGTTGGTTTCTAGCCCCTGACCTATTGAAGGCAGGCTTGGGTAGTCACAGTTTGGGCCTCATTGGGACATGATGTGACATAGTAGTGTCATAGGGTGTCGGTTCTACCTTAGGAATGAAGTTCATGAGATTGGTTTGGGAAATAGTTTTAAGTGTTTCGAGTTCAACTTTTAGGCTAGGGAATCCAATTTTGCTATGGCGGTAGACGTATCTATACACCAGGGGTCTGATCACCTATCTTTTGACTCGGTACATATAGGCACTAGTTGTGGGGAAAATATTGGTACATTCATCGTATAGGAATGGTTTGTGGTTTCCATATCCTTCTTGAGTCATCTATACAAATATACTCATTAATCATGGTACATCTTATCTATTTAAATATGCCTCCATGATGTTTTCCATATAAGATTCATCATCAGGATCATGAGGATGATCCCCTCAGTAATGAGGCTTTAATATAGGGACATGTTTGGGAGATGTTACCTCCAGGCGGTGCACTAGTCATACCACCACCCACCAATGGTCGTGATATCCAAACGCCTCATGCCAACCAATCTTAGGTTACACCTAGGGTAAATCTCATATTTCAAACTCAACTGTGGTCTTAGATTTCCGATCTGAGATTTTATTTAGGATATATCTCGTTTTCTTTAAGAAACCACACATGCGTGATATAAAATATTTTTAATATTTTTATAAAATTAATCTTGGGAACATTGGGCCTTGGAATCACATTCCATATCAGATCTTGAATTTGAAAATATTTCTAAATATATTTTCAAGTCTTAAAAGGAAAAATAATGGTCTCTACATTATTCTCTCCTTCAAAATTTTCACCCCTGAAAATAAAAACTAAACAAAAATCTCGGGATATTATGCTCGCATTTGGATCTACCACTCCCAAGAGCTCTTCTGCATGCTCTCATGTTTCCATGACACACGAACCAAAGGAATGGTCCATCCACACAGGGTCCCCTCCTGTCGATCCTTGATCAACACTAGGTGCTCCACAAAAGTGGCTCCATCCTCGATATCCAGCTCACCCCAGTCAATAACGTACATAGGATCATGCACATATCACCTCATCTACAACATGTGGAAGACATCATGCACCTTCTTTAATTGTTGAGGTAGGGAGAGGTAGTAAGAAACCTCACCAACCCTTTGAAAAATCTCGAATGGCATGATAAACCTCTGGGATAGCTTGTCTCCCTAACCAAATCTCTACAATCCTCATCGTGGGGAGACTCTCAGGAAAACATGGTCTCCTTGTTCAAACTTCAAGGGCCTATGACATTGATCAACGTAAGATTTATGTCTGCACTGAGTTTTACTCATCCACTCATGGATGGCCTGGACCTTCTCCATCATCACCTACACTATCTCTGGCCAACAAGAGATGCCTCACCGATCTCTATCTAGGTGACCTACAGGGTCTCCCGTACAGGTCCTCAAAAGGTGTCATACTGATAGTATAGTGGTAGATATTATTGTACACAAACTCTACCAATGTCAAGTGATCCTCTCAACTCTGATCGAAGTCTAACACGCAAGCCCTCAGCATATCCTCCAACACCTGGATGGTACACTCAGTCTGCCCATCTGTCTGGGGGTGGAATGTTGTATTCATCCGCATCTGGGTCTTGAATGCCTCCTACAGGCCTCACCACAACTATGATGTGAACCACGCATCATAGTCGAAGACAATAGTCGAGGGAACCCCATGAAGGAGAACAATCTCCCGTACGTACAACTTCCCCAAACTCTCCACCGAACTCCACTTCCTAATAGCAAGGAAGTGCTTAGACTTTGTGTGTCAGTAAACTATCATCTAGATAGCGTCATGACCTCTCATTGTCTGTATAATCCCTATCATGAAGTCCATGTATATGTTGTCTCGTTTCCACTTCAGGATCTCAAGGGGTTGCAACAAACCTGCTAGAACTTGGTGCTCATCCCTCACCTGCTGATAGGTAGGGCACTGAGAGATGAACTCGACAACACTCCATCTCATGTCGGCCCACCAAAACCGTCCTAAAGGTCTCTATACATCTTCTCCACACTATGATGTACATCCAAAGGAGATGTGTGAATCTCTCTCATCACCTCCTCCTACATCAGGACTGGAACCACCGTCCATCCCTGGAATAGAATGATGTGGTTCCATCCTTTAGAAAATCCATCAATTGAATCTATTGAGGATATCTGGTCATGAAAGACCTCATAGTTGATGTCTCTCAACTAGGACTCTCTCACACAGTGGAGAAGTGGAGGATTCAACACCATCGACTAGAGAAAAGTGACACCCTCCTACACAAATAGGTTCAGGTACAAGGAATCCAACTGCTCATATGCCTCCTGCACCAAACGAGTCTGGGACTTCCTAATAAGGGAATCGCCATCGCATTTCCATTCCTGAGAGTATAGACTATCTCAAATTCATAGTTCTGTAGGAACTCCAACCAAGGCCTCTATCTCAGGTTCAAGTCTCTCTATGTAAATACATATCTGAGACTCTGATGGTCTGAGTAAACAACAAATTTGTCTCCCATAAGATAGTTCCTCTACATCCTCATATTGAAGACTACCATCGCCAACTCTAGCTCATGAGTTGCATAGTTCTTCTTATGGGGTCTCAACTGTCTCAACCCATATGTGATAACCTCCTGTCTCCACATCAACACTTAGTTGAGCCCATCTCCTAAGGCATCTCAATATACTACGTACTCCACACTCTCCTCAAATAATCTCAAAAGAGGATCACTCATCAGCATCAGCCTCAACTCCTCAAAGGCCCTCTGGAACTGCTCAGTCCAGGTAAACAGCTTCCCTTTCCATATCAAGGTAGTCAAAGTGGCTACAATCCTAGAGAATTCTTCCACTAACCTCCTATTGTACCCCACCAAGCCAAGAAAACTCCACACCTCTAACATTCTCTTGGGTGGATCCCAAGAAAGCACTGCATTAATCTTTACCGAATCCATAGATAATCCATGTTCAAAAATGACATGTCCCAATAAGTGAACCTCTTGGATTCGAAACTGACACTTCAAGAGATTACCATAAAGTTGGTGCTCCCAAAGAAAATCTAGGAACATCCTCAAGTACTCTGCATGCTCCTCCTCTGATGCGGAGTATATGAATATGTCATCGATGAAGGCAATAAAAAATTAGTCCATGTATGGCTGGAATATCTGGTTCATCAAAGCCATAAACATGTTGGGGGCATTCATCACACCAAAGGGCGTCGCTAGGAACTCATAGTATCCATAGCAACATCGGAATGCCAGCTTCAAAATATCAACCTCACAAACTCTCAACTGGTCATAGCCAGACCTAGGATTGATCTTCAAGAACCATCTTGTGCCTTGAAACTAATTAAAGAGGTCACTAATACTCATTAAGGGGTACTTTTTATTTATCGTGACCTAGTTAAGGTAACGATAATCCATACAAAGTCGCAATCTCTCATCACTTTCTTTACAAACAACACTGGAGCTTCTTAGGGGGGCACACTAGGTCTGATAAAAACCTTCTCTTGATGGTCATCTAAATACAACCGCATCTCCCAGATCTCAGTAAGGGCCATATGATAGGCCTCATAAGATATCAGAGCGGTCTCAAGGTGTGAGTTGATGCAAAACTCCACATCACACCTTGTAGTTAGTCCCAGAACGTCCTCGGGGAAGATGTCTATAAAATCTTCCATGACTAAAGGAATCCAAATTCCTGAAGAGCCTACTGCACCAAGGGACGCACTTTCTAACTTATGAGTATTGGGTTGCAGCCTCCTACTCACAAAACCCACTCATCCCGCCATGAGATCTCCCTCACCCACAAAGGAGAATCTTATCTCATCAGTGCAAAGGCATCTGACTCATTTGCAGTGACATTCAATCTGGTCTCGGACCGTGGACAACCAATCCATACCCAAGATGACGTCATAGGGTTCCATCTTGATAACCCAAAGGTCCCATGAGAACCTCTCTCTACCAAGTGGTATCTTGCACTACCAGTAGATAAAAGATATAGAAAAAGTTTTCTCCATAGGAATCTCAATATAAAGTTGTTGGGATAAAGCCTCAACTGGGAGCTCCATCTCTCGCATCAGGAGTAAATAGATGAATGAATTCCTCAAAATTGTGTCTACTAATACTGAATCAAGATTAGATAAAACACATATCGTACCTATGATCATCTCATGTGCCTCTAGTCATATGCCTCCTAGCCTGCATCTGTCTACGGCCCCAACCACCAGCTTCTTGAGCCTGACATGAGTCGCCTGGTGGTGTTGG
Source organism: Viscum album (assembly GCA_963277665.1). Lineage (NCBI taxonomy): Eukaryota > Viridiplantae > Streptophyta > Magnoliopsida > Santalales > Viscaceae > Viscum > Viscum album. Next base: position 53,794,616 of record OY728146.1, on the reverse strand, counting down.
TGGAAAGATCTCATAGTGTCATCCACCACCAACAATTCCTCCTCCTGGAGCTCCACATACTCCTATTCCAACTTAGCCTCCCTGGGGGCCACCCTGCCCTCACCTAGGAGATCCCTGATCACAGCATTGTTGTTGTCGTGGCGGTCCATCCGCTATGTTCCTATGCTCCTCAGCACGTTGAGTTGGGAAATCACACGCCATGTGACCTCAACCATCACATGCATAGAGCTTCCCCTCTCTGGGATACCATGTTCCTCTATGATTTCCCTAACTACATGTCCGAGCCTAATCCTAGGAAGATCTTTTGTGTTGAGATCCTATCGACTAGCGCCTGCTAGCTACTGTAGAGGAATCATGCCTATAATTCCCACTTATAGATCCAGCTGACTGGCATCCCTATGACTGGAATTTATTCATCACCAGTGCCCGCTCCAACACCCCTTCATAGGTGGGAATGCATAAGGGTACCACACTAGCATGGATATCTCTGCAGAGACCCTACTCAAACTTTCATGCCCAGAAGTAGCCATCCTAGATCATGTTGAGGGAGTACCATGTAAGGTATGTGAACTTTGCAGTGTACTCATCCACTATCATCCCTCCCTACTACAGCTCCAAAATCCCCTAAATCTAAACCGAGCGCAAGCATGAGGGGTAGTACTCCTCACGAAGTGGCTGCTGGAAGTTGGTTTATGAGAGTGTCGACTCGTCGTGCATCTACATAACTAAAATCCACCAGCACCCAACTACTCCATGGAAAAGGCTAGCTACCAATGCAACCACCTAATTAGTCAGTGTTTGGATAAGAAAAAAGACACAAATCACTGACTCTAGTCAATCCTCCGCTACATAGGGATTTGGCTCACTGTGGAGCCTCAGCGGCCTCTACCGCTGGAACTCATGGAGTGCACTAAGCCTGTATGCATCCTCATCCTACTCTACTGGTATGATCTACTGTTCAACAAGTGGGTATGCTACTACTTGTCCACCTGGATAAAGAATCTTGCAAGATAGACCCTGAACTGAGGCCTCATTACTCATCAGATCATCATCACAATCTGGAACTGATAACCTTGCTGGTTGTTGTCACTGAGGCATCCTGAAAATTTAATCAAGATGTGCCATGGTTAGATGAGCATATATATATATATATAATGGGGATCTAACTCAAGGATAGTAAAATACTCAAACATATATAATGCATTTACTGTTGATCCCTGTAATCAATGTCTCGATATGTTGAGTCGACAAGTAGATAGTTAGAGTCTTGGTGAATGGATCATCGGCCGCTCATACAATCACTGGGTTCCCTGGCCTAAAAGTTGCACTAGAGACACTTTGGCACTATTTCCCTAAGTCCCAACCAAGTCCTCATAATGGGACCACTCCAAACACTATACCAAGGAATGAACTACTCTAATACCAATCTGTCACGACCCTGACCAATGGGGCTGGAGCCGAAATTACCCCAAGCCCACCTCTATAGGCCAGGGGCTAGTGACAAGCATCTTAAGGAATAACTAGTATGGGTGGCCTTGGCCTAATGTACATGTATTCACACACCTAACCATATCCATGCAGAAGTGAATAGGAATAAGAAGAAGAAGATGGAACAACTAGGGTATAAACCATGTGTAAAAATCCTCTAGGGTGTACAAGAGTACGAAAGTGTAAACTGAAAAGTGTGAGAAAAATATACGTCAAACCAGAAAGATGTTCCAACCTGAAAAAACTGGAAAAGTAAATGCTAAGAGGGCCTACATCTGAATCTCCAAGATCTGACCGTCGTACGCGGACAAATGCATTAGGTATCCCTATGCTCCTCTATAATCACTACTGGCCTATTTGTCATCTGCATAAGACACAACACGTGCGGGAAAATTCCATGTAGGGGTGAGTATATATATACCTAGTAGGACTCCCTGAAAGTTAAAGGGGGGGATATGAGACATGAAAGAAATAGATAGTCAGCTCAACCCAAAGCAAGAGAGTAAACAAATCCAACAACATGGATGTGTGTGTGTGTGTGTGTGTGTGTGTGTGTGTGTGATCAAACAAAAGAAGCCCAAATGATAGAGAAAGAGGATCTCTATCTCACAGACCATCCTAGGAAAGAGTTTCATCGGTTCTAAGAGTTCATCAATGATGCCCAGAATCTCGCACGTCTCTCTGAAGAGACATCCAAATCAAGCCACACCTCATCATTGTTCCGCACAGTCGAGGGGCACAATCCCTAGGTAGAGGACCCATACCCTGGTACAATAAAGAGGGTGCCACTCAATCGATACTTGGAGGACCCATGCCTTTTCCAGGCAGGAGGATGCCACTTTGATGGTTGAGGACCCATACCCTGGCTCCATAGGAGGGTGTCACTCAAAAGTCAATAGAGGACCCATGACTAGTCTAGCTAGAGGTTTCCACTCTAGTGGTCGGTAAAGGACCCATGCCCAGCCCAGATGGAGGATTCCACTCTATTATTTGGGGACCCATGCCCTAATACTGCAGGAAGGTTCCACTCGGATAGATGATAGAGAACCCATGACTTACCCAACATGAGGGTGTCACTCTAGTGGTTGAGGACCAATGCCCTGACTCTGTAGAAGGGTGCCACTCAGTGGATGGGTAGTTTACCCATTCACTATCCCAGTATAAGGGTGTTACTCTGATATTCAGTAGAGGACCCAAGCCCATCCCAACTAGAGGGTGCCACTCTGATCTCTCTAATGATCCCACTTGATCACTGATGTTGTTGAGCATCACCTAAACAAGAATCACACCTGGAAAATCTCACATCATATCTCAAATTCCACTATGGAGGCCACCATTGTGTTCTATGTGGAAAAAACTCAAAATAGGATACTCGCGAGCTAAAATTTGAGTCTGAACGAAGGATGTACGAGAGGTAGAAGCTCCCTCAAAAAGAAAGAGAGGGCGCACGACATGTAAGGGGACCCAAATGGCGTGTGGTTCTGCTCTGCTGCCAGTTCTTGCCCCTATCAGTACACGGCTCACTGCCCATGTAGCCTTACATAGCGTGTAAGGGGATTACACGGTGTGTCTGAGCCACTCGGGGTCCTGCCCATGCTCCAGATCATGTCCATGTAAGCTTGCCCACGTCCATATACTTTGGTACATGGTGTGTCCTCCCACATGAGGTCCTGCCCATGTGCTCCGCCACATGCCATGTCTACCCAAGGAGGGGCACATGGCATGTGGCCCAACCATATAGCATGTGGCCCAGCCATATGGCATGTGATCCTTAACTTTTCCAAAACCTTAGTGTCATAGCCAAAGGAGCACTACATGGTGTGTGTTCATCCTGGTACACACCGTTTATTCGGGTTTTTCACAAAAAGTCAAGTCTACTTCTGGTGTTCCAGATCCAGCCTCTCCACCTCAGATATCGCCTCCAGGTCACCCAAAATCAAAGGGGAATCCTTCGATCGTTGTTTTCAGTTGTTCATTGGCCAGAAAATGAATCTTTGATTGGTTCGCACAAATCTGCATGTGCCACCGTCGCTCGGGGCACCTCCCGTGTCACGCCAAATACCACTTTGGTTCCCGAATCCATGAAGAAATCATCCACAACCCAAAAATCATATAAATCTATCCCTAATTCATCAAACCATTACTCATACATGAATTTGCTACGAATCTGGGGGTCCAATCGGACTCGATCCCACCTGGAAATGTCTAATCAAGACCCCATATGCCAATCAGCAAAGAACATGAAAAAAAATATTAGGAGAAATGCACAAGAACAAAGGTTCAATAATTTTTGGACAAGCATTCTTGGATAACGAATACAAATTAGGATGCCCAGTGGTGAGAAAACTGAATAATAAATTAAAATCGGTACACATGCGCATGCAAATGTTTGATTTAAATGTAGGTCAAGGAAACAGTATAATCATGCTCAATCAATTTAATCAATTGGGGAAGAATCCACAAATTGATGAGTCCTACCTAAATATTTGATCGTTCATCGATGAGGAACGCACTCACCAATGAAGAAGAGGATTCATTGCATTCATTGCATTCATTGCACCTCGATCTACCTAGATCCAGAGTTTCATCGTCGTCGGATCTTGATTTGCCAACGAGAGGTGGAAGGAGAATCCTCTCAATGATCCCAGGGTTATGCAGCTAACCCAGATGATCCGCCATAATAAGGGTTTTATATACAAAATAGAATTAGGTTATCTAATCTAAAATGAATAAATTTAATTATTTATTTTAATTAAATGCACCCAACAACGGTCACAATATCTGAAAGCCCCACACCGACCAATCTTAGGTCACTCTTAGGTTAAATCTCTCGTTCCAAACTCAACCATGGTCTCAGATTTCTGATCTGAGATTCTTCTTAGGAGATATCCCATTTTATTTATGAAATTGTTCATGCGTAATATAAAATATATTTAATATTTTTATAAAATTAATTCTGGGTACACTGGACCTCAGAATCACACATCGTCTCAACGCATGACTCTGAAAATATTTCTAGATATATTTGAATGTCTTACAAGACAAAAGCAAGGTCTCTACAACTTGTACTTTTAGTTTTTGTTAGTTCTACTTTATTACATTTTTAGCTTCTGAATCACATGTTTCGGATGAGCTGATTATAAAACATGTATCTTCAATAACATCATGAATTCATCATAACCATTTCAACTGGAAGATCAGGTTAGAGATTCTGAGTTTGTTTCAAGTGATAATCGTGACTGAAGATCTCAAATTCTACCACTCTAAGTTTGTTACACCCAATGGCTATAAATAAAAGATCGAGGCTTTGAGGAGCAGATACTGCCTCACATTGAAGTTTTGTCTTTCAAGAGTGGTAAAATACCTCAGTGTATGAGTGCTTCTAATTGTTTTAGTTTTCAATATGATCTTAGAACTTTCTTTTATGTGAGATTTCTTTTTAGAATCTCTAAGTTCCTGTTGTAATCTTTTTCTTATGATCCTATGTGATTGAAGAGTTTAAGGGATAAAAATTGTTGCTTCCAAACTTCTATGTTTGAAAAAGTACTAGGGATAAGGACTTGGGCTAATTTTTATCATTTAATTGAAGAGGAGCTCTAAGGTAAGAGCTTTTTGTTTTCCACCTTTGCCGAAGAAGTCTAGGGATATGACTTGTGCTTCTGATCTTGTAGATCGATGAATTTATAGGGTTTTAGAACTTGTATCCTTTGGATTTGGGTATTGATCCTCAAGTTTCTTTGGATTAAAAGGGAAGATTTTCCAATTATAGGAAATTGAATACTCTTTAATAATACTATTTAGGGGTATGTGGATTGTTATCTGGAACCTCATCCCTTTGTTACATTTTGTATTGTACTTGTTCTTTTTAGTTTTTTTTACTTTAGATAGTCCATAACTTTTGAAAAGTTTATCCCTGTTGCTTTTATTAAATTTTATTACTTTGATAGTTAGAAAATTATAATTTATGAACTTTACATTACCTAGAGTGGGAAATTTTGTGAAATTTGTAAAGACTTCAACTCACCCCCCCCCCCCCCTGAAAGCTTCCATATTGGATCAACACGGTGGTCTAAGATCCATATTTTATTATGTAATGAGTCTTCTTTAGCATTTCTCTCGTCACTTAGCTATTTAGGTAGACATTCATGTCAATCATATAATATATGACTCTTTGATAGTTGAGTAGGGAACTCTTTCCCTAAATCTATCATATGGATTATCTCAATTATATTCCTCTAGTATCCTAACCAGTATGGTTTCTCGGCTAAGTGTAACCCAAAACCAACATCAAATATGGGCACCTAATCCTGTTAGGCTCACCCATGACTTTCTTTTCTTACACAAAATAATTCATGGGCACCTAGCTTTAGTATGGACCTACGTGGTTGAATGATCAAGGTCTTGAAAAATGTTCAATTTGGAAGGAATCTACCACTTAATATTTTTAAGAAGATTTAAAATTTCACCATCTTATATCATATCTTCTCTTTATGTGTGCATGCTTCTAATAATTTAGTTTTTAGTATACTATACCATCAGCCAAATTAATAAGTTCAAAACATATCAATGCATAACTTCTTATAACTTCCATTATTATTTATAATTTTTTTTTAAAGGTTGGGGTCGAAGCCTCAATTTATTATTAAAGCAAAGACCTATTTAGACTGTGTAGAGGGTGACTCATTACATAGCCCAAAGGCCCAAGGCCAAGTGGGCTGCATACAGGGCTAGAAAGTTCATTTTTTGGCCCAAAGGACCCCTCGGTGAACAGTACTACTATAGTACCCGCTGTTACAGTACCGCCGCCGCTACAGTACCCGCAACAGTCCCTCCACCGCAACAGTGCTACCGCTGCTACAGTCCCTGCTGCTACAGTCCCTGCTACAGTGACTCGGGAATTCCCCCCTGCCCGAATTTGATCCTGGGTCTTTTGGATGCCAAGCAGGAGCCTAAACCACTAGGGTACAGGCTCGTTGGCAACTTCTTATACAACTCATGATTTATATTACCTTTAAAAAAATAATAAACAAAGATATTCACACACATATAAATGTATCCCATGCATAATGTACATGAAACCCTTTCATGTAAATTCTTAGAATCATACAAAACCAAAATTCTCATAAGAGAAAGCATGGTGTGATAGGTAGCCAAACTCTACTTTTCTAGATAGAGCCTAAGCCATCATGCTAGTGTGCAGTCCAACATGATGTCCCACTATCCATGGATCAATACACACAGAGAGGCCTCAATTCTAATACAATCCCAACACCTAATATACATAAATCATATTCAACCTTTACTTTTGACTTCATAACCCACAAAACAAATCACAGGCATGATTGAATGTAGCTAAATCTTATGTTGTACCTAGCATATAACCCCTTATATGCATGTTATGGAATTTATACAAATCATTTTAACACTTTAAATCGAAGCACACATAAATTCATGATAAAACACTTATATTCACGAATAAATAAAGGAATAAAACAAATAAATAAACAATTTATAAATTTAGTTACGAGATAAATATTTATGAACATTTCATAAATAAGCAATTGTAAACACTATCATTAAACATGTTATTATGAACATTCCATAAATAAATAAACATAAATTCTTCACATTTTTTACAATATGAACTCTTTCATATTAGTATTTTACATAGAATTTAATATGAACTTCTTCATATTTCATAAATATGTAATATTTTTTGAAAACTTTTATAATCTTATATATATTTCACATTCTATGTAAACACTTTACCCAAAATTGATATCCCATGTCTTATTTATTTTAACCTTCAATAAAATCAATCAAAACTCATTTTATTTTATAATTTATAAACACTACAAATTCACCTTATAAAATTTACTTTAAACCTTAATGAAAAATAATAAAATAAATTGGTATGATTTAAATCCCCCTTCCGCACTAGTGAAGGTATTTTAAGAATTTGATAAAAATAATTTTTATTTAAAATATAAAAACCATGGTCATTTTTTATAGAAACCGTAGTGTGGTTTCTTCCACTTAACACTTTTCAAGGAAAAACTATGACTATTTTCATTATGTCAATCCATTTTGGGAAAATCCTCCAAAAGTTCTACTTTTGAAACTACAACAGGGTATATATTTGCTACATCATGGTTATCTTAAATAAATCATATTTCTATACTAACCATGACTGTTTTACTAGTAAACCACAATGTAATATTCGTCTAACGATGCTGTATTTTTCATGAAACCTTTTCACACATTTTTTTTAAAACCACAATGTGGTTTTATAACTTATATAAAACCTTGCTCATTTTCTTCTTAAAACACATCATTGTTTGAAAAACATTAAGAACCACGACCATTTTTCATAAAACATGTCGTGGTTCTGAGAAAAATTGTTTTCCAGTTTCTTCATCTATCCATATTTTCAATCCAAACGATATAGAACCTGAATCTAATACCACTGAAGGATTTTGGAGGGTATAATACTTTTCCAAACATAATGGAAACATTCAACCAAAACAAATTTATTCCGCAGGATCATTGCATTCATATTTCACTGGATAAAATAAATGAAAAATGTAAACTTTTTCTTTGTTGAATCCAAATTATTCAAGCTCCTTGACATGATCTTGATAGGGATCACTGAGAAGAATCTAATAGAATCCTTCCTAAAGTAGTGGGAAGGTAGAGGTCGAGAGCGAGGTCATGATGTGATGTGGAATCACATGAAGGTACCGCCTTGAGTGATAAAGCTAGTTCCATATGTGATACGAGATGCAGATGATGGGCCCAACCTTGAGTGAGAAGGTGGAGGTTGGGCATTAGATGTACGACCATCCCAAGGAGAGGGATTGCTTGGGAGTCTGGTATAAGACCCTACCCTAAGGTGGGTAATGATCAAGACTCATATGATTCCCTACCTTAAGTCTTCAGGTACAAGTTTGTATGTATGGAACGAGGTGACAACGGAATTCTAAAATGACATCAAAGCATGTATGGTAGAGTGTTGTGAAGGCCTAGTTAGCAGACGACGACTAAGAAAGCATGTTTATTTTATGTATTTCCTTTCCTGGTGCACACACACACGTATGATGGCATATATTAGGGGTTCTTAGTGAGACCCTATTGAGATATGTTTCTCACACCTTACATTGGAACTCTAGTACGTGTGCAAACCTTCTGCTTTCTTTTAAGTCAGAGTAGAGGATGTTTCATGGATTGGGCTGGAGTAGCTCGATGGGATTGGAAATCGGGATTAGGATGAGACTCAGGGATGGCAGTAGACCCTTTTGTATTTTGTATTTTTCTTTTACTGTGATCAGCCTAGTAGGTGATTAGAGTTGTTGTATGATTGTATGTTTCTGCATGGTGCATTTTGTTATAGCATTACATTTTATCTAATTATGTGTACTCTGATTATGTGTTAGTGGATGTTTTGGTTATTTTCATTGTTGTTTGACTCTGATTTGAGGGAATAGTCAACTCATTATATAGATTAGGTCATCACCGCTAGTTGGCAACTTCTAACATATAGGAAATGCGTTTGAGGTCACGTAGAACCTCAACCTAGGGCATTGTCGAGTGGTCTTCAGACCTGGGCGTTACGTGCATGGCTTTAGTGAAAATGGGAGATTGAAATAAATATGCATTGAAGCTAAAAGGAGTTTGAACATCCATTTTGATCCTTTAAATGTTAAACAATTAATACAAGTATTGAATCACAAGTTACTAATATTTATACCATTTTGAAACATTTATGAAATATTTCATCCATAGACAAACATTTGAGAAGCATTTGCGCAGGATCAAACTTAGAGGGCTATATAAATTGATTCAGGATCAAACTTAGAGGGCTATATAAATTGATTCAATCCTTTTCCAATGGTTGTGTGAGATGTGTGACACTATCCACAAAACATCAAACCAAAGCTCTCATTTCTCATTTTTTTATTTAACTAAGAATCGAGTAGACCATGAGGAAGGGTGAATTGTCACGACCCGACCCAACGGGGCTCGAGCCGCGACTCCCCAAGCCCACCTCCAATAGGCCAGGGGCTGGCGACCAGCGCCGAGTAGGCTATCACACACATGGGAGGCATTAGCCTAAGGTACCTGTACACACGCACCCACAAACACCTCCATGCAACAGTGCAGAGATATAGAAACTGAAAGGTAAATGCATGCATACAATCTATCCCAAACCAGAGTGCAACAGCAAAAGTACAAGGGCAAAACAGGGCCCACCAAAAGAAAACTACAAAGCGCGTCCAACCTGCTCCGAAGAAGGGGAACGCTGCCACAAACACCCGCTGGAAAACTCCCTCAGCACAGCTCCGGTAAACACCCCGGTCAACTCGCTCACAAAGCTCCGCCTGCTCCGGGTCCTCCTGGGACTCCGTCAAAAGGCCTGTGGTCTGCACAAGACACAAACATGTGCGGGCAAAGCCCGTGCAGGGGTGAGTATAAACATACTCAGTAGGCACCCCAAAAACCCAAAACCCAAGGGAGCAACTGAAGGCAACAGTCCGCTCAACCCAGCCAGAGGGAACCCAGACGAGAGAGAAACTCCATCCCGTGACCATCCTCGGCTAAACACAACTAGTCAGCTCAGCTCAGCTCAGGTGTATGCCCATACATACACCTTGAACAATCCAGATATACACAGCTCACGCCACAAAGCCACAAGAGGTACCGTTCCCATCACCAGCAACTGTCCCAACCAGGAGAGTACACCACGAACACTGTCATACCAGATGACACTCATCCGAGAGATACACTCCATCGGGATACTCGCAAACATCACAGACGCTCACCCGAGAGACCACGCTCATCGGATAGCATCACTGAGGAAACATCACAGAAACACTACAACCACCAAACTCCTCGGATAGGGGATCACCGCTAGGGTCCGCTAGGGGATACCAAGACCCGCTCCGGAATACGTAGCTCACAGATAGGGGATCACTCCCAGGGTCCGCTGGGGAATACCACGACCCGATCTGGCATACGTAGTTCTCACAGATAGGGGATCACACCCAGGATCCGCTGGGGGATGCCACAACCCGATCTGTCGCTCCGCAGAAGCTCCACACTCAGATAGAGGATCATCGTCCATATAAAGATGGTCACGACGATACCGGAACCCTATCTGGTATATCTCGCGATGTAGGGGATCGAACCAACGATGCCGCAACCCTACCGAAACCACGCGCTGAGTAGGGGATCGCATAACCAACGATACCGCAACCCTACCGACATCAAGCGCTGAGTAGGGGATCGCATAACCAACGATACCGCAACCCTACCGACATCAAGCGCTGAGTAGGGGATCGTATAACCAACGATGCCACAACCCTACTGTGCACGACCCACCACGTAGGGGATCATATTTCCGATGATGCCACAAACCCTACGGGATTAACCTGCTAAATAGGGGATCGCTGCCCGTGAAATAGGTGGTCACAGCGATACCAAGAACCCGATCTAGGGTAAAGATGCTAGAGGATCCTCTTCGGGGTCACCGGAGGGATACCACAACTCCAACAGTTTAAACATCCCAACGAGAGGATCACAAACCCACACGAAGGTTGTGATGCCACACGAACCCTTGTGGGAACGAACCAAGGGAGAACCCTCAACCACTGCTGGTCCAAACGTCGCTAACCCGAGCGACCCGCCACAACGCCACACTGCGCACCTCCTAGGCCAAAACCGAAGCCACCATCGCGTTCCACGCGGAAAAACTCGCAGGATAGGCTGCTTACTCGCCCGAAACGGAGCAACGGTGAAAAAGGCACTATTCACCGTAGCTAGCTCGTGCGGGGCCCACACAACGATCCCGAAACCCATCGAGCGGACCATACCACGATGATCCCCTCGGAAAAACAGGCGGAATCGACTACTCACTCGCCCAAAACGGACACCCGGTGAAAAAGGTACTATTCACCGAAGGCCGGCTCGGGTGGGGCCCACGCCTGGATTCCGAAACTCATCGAACGGATCGCACCATTGCGATCCTCTCGGAAAAACACACAGGATCGACTATTCATCTGCCAAAATCGGACTCCCGGTGCAAAAGCTGCGTTTCTCCGCAAACGCCAAAACCCGGCCTCGTGGGGCCCGCACCCCGTTCGCAAACCCAACACCCGGAAACCATCTCAAAAAGTCCGTCGTACAATCAGGGTCTCAACGCCACTGACGGCACGTCAATCGGACGCTCCGGGTAGAAGTTACAACGGCCCGAAGTCGTAAAATAATAAAATAATATTATTTTATACGACGTTTCTCGCTCCCGGGCCACGATCCCGAACCTTTAAACCCTCGAACCCATACCGGAGGGTTCGCCTCGTCGTCAGGGTCACGTCGCCGCAAACGGCACGCGAATCCGACTCCCGAGGTGCAAGATACGGGGGTTTAAAGACCCCCGTATGCGAAAAACTGGCCGGACCGGCCCGGACCGGCCGGTCCGGCCGGCCTGGACCGGCCGCCGCCGCCGGCCCGCCCTGGCCGGCGGCGCTCCGCCGCGCGCCACCGCGGCTCCGCCGCGCGCCGCCGCGCCGGTGCCGCGCCGGCGGATCTTCCGCGGACCGCCGGGGGCACCCCGGTGATCCGTTTTGCGATCCGGAGGCGCCTACGCGACCCTCGGGACCCGATCTACACTGCTACGGCTTCAATTTGCAGAAAAACGCAGCAAAAACGGGATCGAGGATTAAAACTCAAACCGCCTACCTCGCGGGCGAAACGCCGACGTTCTGCCTCAGATCCGCGCTCCCGAGCTTCCGCTGCGCACTCCTGGAACGTCCGCCGTCGAATTCTGAGCTCGCAGGCGCTCCGTTTGCTCGATTCGGCAGAGTGGCGGCGAAGAACGACGAAGAACGGCGAAGAACGATAAAAGGGGGGGGCGCTGATATTTATATCAGCGGCCCGCCGGCGCCAAACCCGCCTCGGACCCGTCGCCCGATGCGAACAAAAGTAAGGTCACCCCTAGGGTAAACGCGCCGTTCTGAACGCAACGGCGGTCTCAGATTTTCGATCCGAGACTCCGTTCAGAAGTTATTTGAGCCGACGCTCGCACACAAACTTGCCATTTATTTACGGAAACGCCCCTGGTGGCGTTTCCCACCGCAGGCCCACGCCCGCAAAGATTACACCCTGCCTAGGGTAAACGGCACGTTCCGGACGCAACCGTGCCCTCAGATTCCCGTTCTGAGCTACCGTTTAGGAGATATCACACCCCCGCCACGTGCATAGTATAAAAATACTTAATATTTTTATAAAATTAATTCCGGGCACACCGGGCCTCAGAATCGCACGTCGTCTTCGCGCCCAGCTCTGGAATTATTCGTAGAAATATTCCAAAGTCTGACAGGGCCAAAAACCTGAGTCGCTACATGAATCCTTCCCAAGCATAAAGAGATTCATTCAACAAATGGATTACCCTCGAAGGATGGATATTTTTTCCTTTGAAGGGTCTCCATCAAGCTCATGTAAAAGAGAATGGATATATCAGTTACATTAAAAAAAAGGTACATTCTTCATTTATGTATTATTTATTCCAAATGAATGCATAGATCTTGTGCTAAGCTAATTTTGGTAGTTAGTTTTCACTATGTTTGGGCAAGGGTTGTCCCAACCAAAACCCTACAATATGAACGCTTTCTCTTACCTATAAATTGCTCACTTCTTCAAATTCTATAATGAATATAAATCAATGGCATCACAACTATAGAAATCCTTACACATAAAAGCATCTTCACCTATTTTCATTGTAGTGATCTTTTTCTTGAAACTTCCTTTCACCGCTTTTTTTTTTCTTTGGATGATGAGTCATTAGAAAACAATATTATGCACAACAATATCAAACAAATTCATCCAATAAATAACTAACTTTTCAATGTAGCATAAAACACAATACAAATATTACTTAAAAATTTTAACACCATCAATTGATATTAAAACGAGAAACATGGTTTGCATAGATACCAAATTATAAAATATCAGAGCAAATCGATACCAAAAGAGAGTTCATATAGATCATCGAAGCAACCTAGGCTATTATACAAATTGTACAGCCTCCCAATGGTTTAATGAGAGGGTGAATTAATGAACATTTTCCCAATTATAACTTTAGGATTTCTAACAAAATCAAACTCTAACAATGTTTGTATAGTATGACCTGTACAAGAAATTACAACTATTACATTCGAGCAAAACAAAATTTACAAGATTGGTCACTCATCACAAGTATTTACATCACTAACATAACTAGAAACCACTCATGGTCGTGCGCTATCAAGATAACAATCTTTACAATCGAGCAGGGATTGCTCTTTAACTTGGGTATAAATTTTTTATAACATTGAGGCAAGTGTTTTAGTATGTAATGCTCTTTAATATTAGAGTTATTTTAAAAAATTATTTTTAATATTAATTACACATGTAGGTCAACCCACAGTTCTGTTTAAAAGGCAGATCGAATTGGATTACATTTGTTAAGCCCGTATAATATATGATCCTAAACATCACACATTTTGACACTGTCCATACATGCTTGGCCCACTTCGCCCTGGGCTAGCCCATGAACGCTCCTAGTTGAAACTCCATGTCTACTCAACGCATGTTTTAATGATGTGCTGAGACAGCGGCGGCTAGGGAGGGGATGAGGTGGAATAGGGTCTGAGATGGGAGTTGGAAAAAAAAAATCAAATTCTAGTATTTTTCAAACCAATAACTCAAATATCATCACTATATCATTTACACCTCAAATCACAGAACACAGAATGCTTTCAATTTCCCACCACATAGGATGTAAGTGCATAGAACATGCAGTCTGTCGGCACAGAACACTCTTCATTTGGTAGAGAACATTTAGTTAAACACTACACACTTCTCCTTGATTTCTGATCAGATGTCAGACTCAACAATTAATAACAAATATAGCAAACACTTGCCGCTTCTAGTAAACCCCAAAAATACATACGTCACATCATACACCACACACAGAAAGATAAACAAAGCATTTTCGATTATGAATCATGTCATAATAATCGTGAAAAGAAGTTAAAACTCTTTCACATAACAAATGTTACCTAGCTTTCCTCCAAGCATAGCATCCCACAATTGTTGTTATGACACATAGTTGACATGTTTTAGGCATAGAGGATTAAACAGAATATACACTATATTTCAAGAAACAGAATGAACAATTTTATCACCCTTTCCAAAAACAACTTACAACTTAGGGTTAACAGCGCGCGCGCACACCACTCAGTTCATCAAAATAGTGTCCATCTCAATCATCCAAAATATTTATCATTGAAAACCCAAAACATGTACCTGTATGAAGGACCACATGCACACCCAACCAAAAAGCCAAAAGTGCATACGTGGGGTGAGCTTTCACCCAGCAAAGTTCCCTCTGCATACCACATACATCTCTGGTGCAATGAATGAACATGGTCATCAAGAATAAACCATATTATAACAATGATATTCACAAATCAAAACACACCAAATACAGGGGTTTTGCCTCCCACTGGTGACCATTACGCCCTACATAACTCTACCAGAAATCTTCCCCTCGTCGTGTCATCAAAATCAAGTAAACAGCAGTATCGGGATGAAGTTCCTAATTAAATTAAACATTGACTCGACTTATAGACTTACCTAACACGATCTAGGTTTTGGAAAAACTTGCACAACTTACACCCAAAACAATCACAATCAAAACAACAGCACATGATGAATAACTTCACAAAACCTAACCAATATTGCAAGATCATCACACAGAGAGTTTAATTCGACTCACGCCTGAAAAACAAATTGTTCTGTTTAAATGAAAAGCATTATGAGAAGTGAGATGGATATTTTTCTTACCTTTAAGCAACCGTTAATGTATCTAAGACTTGGAGATTCACTTCCCGCAAGCATCTCTTTCCCTCTCCTATTTTCTCCACACTTCCAACTCTCCTATATTTTTTTCCTCTTAAACACTTTATAAAACTTCAATAAAATTATTTTTATCATTCAATCGTCAGTAAGTTTTCATCTCCCCAGCTATTCACATACACCCTTTTTTCCTATATTTCTTGTCACTTTCTCACTTGGCCACCCATTTTTTATAATATAACACAAAAACAATATTTTATCCCACATTCCATTCTACTCAACTCAACCCACATGTTTTCTACTCACCACTTGTATCTTAATGCATGCACACACATCCAATTCTACTCATCTAAACCCACATGTTTTTTACTCACCACTCATCTCTCTAATGCATGCACACACATGCATACCCACATGCACAAACCGCATGTTTTCTTATGGTTTTGTTTTATACATTTCCATATACCCATGCATATTTGCTCAATTTCTACAAGATTCATTTACTTATTTTATATTTCAAGTTCATGCATCATCATGCACACCCACATGCCCCGCTTTTGGTGGTGGGGTAATTTGGGTATGGGTGGGTGAGGGGTGGCTTGCGGGGAAGTCTCCAAGCCTGCATATTTACAGCAGTTTTCTTTCCTTGTACTGTGTCCTGCAGTGGCGGATGTAATCAACCTTACATGCATACCCACATGCACAAACCACATGTTTTCTTATGGTTTTGTTTTATGCATTTCCAGTTACCCATGCATATTTGCTCAATTTCTACAGGTATCGTTTACTTATTTATATTTCAAGTTCATGCATCATCATGCATGTTTTCTCATGCGCCTGCATACTCAAAATACTAGTTAATTTACTTAAAAAGAATGGTCTGAAGGAAATACTAAAAAAAATGGAAGCCAAGAATAGACAGACCTTACAGACAGGGAAGGAATGGTTTTCAAATAGAAAAATCAATTTATACGAACCTTTGGGTGCGATTCTCTGTTTTCAGTAGAGTACTGCTACTGTTCCTTCTTCCTGCTACCAGCATCTAACGAAATAGGCTGGCTTGGCTGAATAGAGGGAGGCAACCTGGGTATCTATCAATGGCTTCTTCATTTCCCGATGTTTGTGAGGGATTCCAGTTCCCTGTTCTTTGTCGCTCATTTTCGGGCAACCATAACCATATGGCCAACCGGCTCACTGTGCCGCTGCATGGCAACCACGGGCTCGTTGCATCTGGAGCACCGATAAGACGGAGCTGCGGCACACCGTGTCTGTAGGCAATAATAACAATGCCTGCCAAAAGAACGGATTTGTTCAGACCTAGTTAAGAAAACTATGTTGACAATCTACGGCAGCGTTTGGTTGTAGAAAACATTTCTTGATTTTACATTTTAAAAATGTGTTGGAAAATGTTTTGGATAGCAATAAAAAGCAAGTATATGTTGCTTGCATGGAAAAAGTTTTTTTATTTTATTTTCTAAAAAATGTCTTCTATATATATAATCTAATACGTATAATCTAATACAATACCTACCAAAAGGATGGATTTGTTCAGACCTAGTTAAGAAAACTATGTTGACAATCTAAGGCAGCGTTTGGTTGTGGAAAACATTTCTTGATTTTACATTTTAAAAATGTGTTGGAAAATGTTTTGGATAGCAATAAAAAGCAAGTATATGTTGCTTGAATGGAAAAGGTTTTCTATTTTATTTTCTAAAAAAGGTCTTTTATATATATAATCTAATACATTTTTTAAGAATAAAAATAGAAAATGTTTTTTAAAACCAAACACAGCATCATTTGACAACACAAACTACTGACTCAGTGACTTCTTTTTAACCTCTAGATTTCAGCTACCATTCCAAAAAATAACTCGCCCCTTGTCATTTCAAATAAGGGGTATGAGAACTGTAGGATGATAAAATGAGGTAGACCCGAACCCCCAAGGTGTTCTGTTGGGCAAAAATCTCTCAAGGTATCATTGCAGTATTTTTTGGTTGCTTGTGTTTGTTGACAATGCAGGTTTCCATGGTGAATTGTCGAGTTCCAGAGATGTTGACAATCCATGTTGACAAAGAACCATGACAAAGGAACAGACGATCTAGAGGCGGTACAAAAGAACAGATACAAGGTGGCGCTGTTTCCCAGTGTTTGCCAAATTTTTGGGGTTCAAAATTTGGAGTTTGGTGAGCATCGTGAAATATGGATTTCCTTGAATATCTAATTTAAATATGGCAAAGGCATGAGTTTCGCGAAGATAGGCTTCATGAATTGGATTTCGCGAAGACATGAAAAATGTTGACGGTGATTATTGGCGATTACGACAAGCTTCGCGAACGGAAGCGTTGAGAAGCATTGCGGCGGCGAAGGGCATTGCGAGTGGAGCTTCGCGGCGGCGGCGCGAAGTAATTGACGGAACGCTCCACGATTACAACGAGCTCTGTGATCGGAAAATTGTCATGATGCTTCGCGATATTGAGAGAATTTCGGCAGAATTTTCGGAGCTTCGCGATTTGTGATGACATGGCGCTGACTTCGCGCGGAAGGTTCGAGGGTCGGTGGAATCGCATATAAATAGACCTCGACCCCCTCAGAAGAAAGAGAGAGTTTTCGAAGAAAATATTTTTCTCTCGGCTCGCAAAGGTGGTTCGCGAAGGCAGTGTGCTTCGCGAAGAAAGGAGCTTCGTGGCGGCTAATTTAGCTCCGCGAAAGTGGTGTGTTTCACGTTGGCTCAGTAAGCTTCGCAAAGGAAGTCGCTCTGCGACGACTTGAGCACCGCGACGGCCTAAGCTTTGCGAAGGCGTGAGCTTTGCGATGGTCTGAGCTCCACGAAAGTAGTGTGCTCCGCGAGGCAGGAGCTCTGCGAAGGTGTGTGCTTCGCGAAAAGGCAAGGACTTCGCGAAGGCTTGTTTGAGCTTCGCGAAATTGGGAGCCTTGCGAAGTAGGGTGCTTTACGAAGGTATTTCCAAAGGAATTGTCCAGTGTTCAGGGGCAAAGGAGTATTAATCAGTGGATGAACGTGGAAATTTAAAAGAGCATCTATCAACAATTGAGGATGCATGTATTAATGCAAATGAAAAGACCTACAGGTCTATAAACTGTGAGTGGGAATTTAACAGAGCATCTATCAACGGTTGAGGATGCATGTATTAATGCAAATGAAGAGACCCACAGGTCTATAAACTGTGAGTGGATCCCTTCCAAGTGCAGTGAGCAAAAGAAGAGGAAGAAGGTTATCTTTTCTACCGACAGTGAGCCAAAGAGAGAGAAATAGGGAGAGACCTTTGGGAAAGCAGTGAGCTGACCCTAAACATTGTAAAGGCAGTGAGTCTGGGCATAGAAGTGATCTAGCCCGAACATTATTGGCAGTGAGCTTTAGTGGAATTGGTACAGCACCACATCGTCGTTGTATGCTCCTTGGACATAGCCCAGTAAGGGTGAACCAAGTAAAAATCTATGTGTCTGCCTGCTTGCTTCCCTGCATTGCATTTAAAGCATCATCATCAGATAAAGAAGAAAAGAAGTGGTCATAATAAACACACAAGTGCAAACAAAGTGACCCTTGTAATAAAGAGGTCAAGATCCAGTGGGGCAGGAAGATTTTTTTAAAAGAATATTCATATCCTGATTCACCCCCCCCTCAGGGTATATAGGCTCCTATTGGTCCTAACGTGTTCTTTCTAAAGGAGCCCTTGGGGTTATTTTATAATTAATAATAAACTTCACATCAGACCTCAAGTCCGATGTGGGATACAGACTTCAACACTCCCCCTCAAGTTAGGTATGCCTAGCTTGGACACATAAAAAAAAGAGACCAAAGCAATGACGATACAAAAAAAACAAGAAATGCTGCAAACACTCCCCCTCAAACTGGACAGACCCAGCTTGATTACAAAATACGACGAAATAAAAAGGAACAACCGACAATCGCAGCTCCCCCTCAAGATTGCAGCTCCCCCTCAGGATGATGGGTGGATGAAGATGTCGCGGACGCAGCAAAGGAACCACACAGACCGAGCCGGTTGACGGAGCGCCAGGACATCCGCACTAGCGGGGTCGATAGATGAGACGTCGGTAAATCCACACTAGCACCGGAAAAGCCGCACTTGCGGGGCCGGTGGCAGGAGGCGGGGATTCCGCAGAATTGTTGCGGGATCTGACGGCGCCAAAGGGCCCGAATCCTAGGCAATCAAAGAGCTGTGCCATGGTGGAGGAAGCGCGAGGGTGTGTCGGCGGATTGGGAGGCGGCTGCCGGGAGTCATCAGGAGATGCCGGCGACGGGAGGTGGGGATTCCGCAGGAGGGTGCCGGCGACGGGATGTGGGGATTCCGCAGGAGGTGCCGACGACGGGAGGTGGGGCTGCTTGGCAAAGGAGCAGCCACGGCTAACAGGAGCTGTCTGGCAGGACGGGGGACTGGCTTGTCCAGATCTGGAGGAGCCTGTGGCAGACAGGATCCGTCGCTGGAGAAGGAGGTGTCGGAGCCGCATCTGGAAGTGGGGCCGTCAGGATGTGGAGGGGAAGCAGCTTCGCGCGGGAGCAGGGAGTGCTGTCGGGATGTGCCGGAAAAGGAGTCGCGACTGAGGAGGCGAGGAGGCGAGGAGGCGAGGAGGCGGGCGGATCAGCGCAGTCAAAGGCCAGGGGGGACAAGAATCGCGTCGCGCGGGCGGGAGTAGTCGGGAAGTCGCACGTAGGGCGGGCTGGGACGTGTCGCGGAGGTCGGCTGGGAGGGCTCTACTCGGGCGGGACGTAGGGCCACCGTCGGGTAGAGGAGCCGCGAGTCGCGGCGGACAGCAGGAGGCGCCACGGGATGCCACGGGAGGAGGGCCGCCGAAGAAATCTGCAGATGGCAGGCCGGGAAGCTCCTCAAGAGGCGGTTCTGGGAGGCCGCGAGCCGAGAAGAGGGGGCTTCTCAGGCGGGGGCCGGATCGTAGAGGAGCAGAGGATGGGAGGGAGGCGGCGTTGCGTGAAGGTGGCCAATGGCCTGGGACCGCCGCCCCCCAAAGGGGGAAAACCTAGGAAACCTAGGGCGGGAAGGAAAAAACAAAATGGGAGGGAGGGTCCCGGGATTAGGTTCCCTCTGATACCATGTAGGATGATAAAATGAGATAGACCCGAACCCCCAAGGTGTTCTCTCTAAAGGAGCCCTTGGGGTTATTTTATAATGAATAATAAACTCCATCAGACCTCAAGTCCGATGTGGGATACAAACTCCAACAGGAACAAACCACAATATTCAGCAACAACTAGAGGCAAAATCATGAAGGCAAAGTTTGGTATGGAGGAATAGTGGTCTCAGAAAAAGAATGGATGGGGAAAATGTTTGATTCTAGGCAGGGAAGGGGTAGAGGGAGTGTTAATTCCATTGTACAAGGGAACCATGATTCCTTTCAATTTGAATGAAATGTCCATTCCTTGCTCGGTAAAATAAATTTTAGGCATATAATTGCTCTCAATTTTATGTATTATTGACAAGAACACCCCTTAAACAATGGAAAAAAATTATATTATATTTTTCTGTTAACATATATTTGTATTATTTTACATGTTCATCACAAATTTTTCATGCATATCAAATAAACTTTTGGCTTGATCTCGTTCTCTCTCTCTCATGCCATTCTATCTCTATCACAAGGGCTTCTCTTGTGCCAAACCTAGCCTAAATATTTAGCACTTGTACTTGGCAAGGAAATAGAAGTCATGAATATTTATTTGTATGCTGCACTGTCCTGAAGATAAGAACTTGATGCCTGCAAAATCATATATTAATGGGCATAAGAACAACTTTTGTTCCCGGCTATTATCAATCAGTGTCTGTTTTCTTTAATTTCTGCACAATTGTTTTAAATCTCAATTCACCCCTTCTTGAAGCTTGTCTTCCAGAACTCATCATGCATCACCAATTTTTTTTTCTTTTCACAGATATAAGTATCTATGTGCGAAGCAATGTTCTATCAAAAACTACACATATTCTGATATTTGATTTTTAATATTGATGGTGTGAATGGTATTATTCTAACAAAGCCTAATTCTATAGTGATCTTCATTGTTGATGACAAAAGCGTCGTTTACATAAAATTGGCAGAATCAGAAGAAAAGCATGATGAGTACCTGTGTTGGCAAGGTAGAGCAACAAAGGGAATTGTCGGGGCCACCCGGCAAATGGGGCAGGTTTTCTCATCCTCGGACAAACTACCCGACTTATTCTTTGAGAATGGATTAAGAAAATGTTTGATAGATGATGAGTTCAGAAGAGGTAGAAGCAATAGCAGCATCTCCTGCAAATTGAAGTCAAATCCAGATGTTCAAGAGAACAAGGCTGTTTGGTTACAGAAAATCGTTCCCGTTTTCATTTTTCAAAAAATACATTAGAAAATGTGTAAGAAAAGGTAAATAAAAAATTATGTGATTTACCACTTATTATAGAAACCATGTTTTTTTCCCAAAAAACTCACAATTTCATTTTCTAAAAAATGTTTTCCATTTACAGTCCAATATACTTTCTAAATTTTTAGAAGATATTTTCTAAAACCAAACAGAACCTAAGGTTGTGTTTGGTTATGGAAAGCATTTTCTGTTTCATTCTCAAAAAATACATTGAAAAAAATGTCAGAAAATATTTTTTCAAATAAAGAGAAAACAAAAAAAGTATAGAGTTGTTAACCCCATTTTATTATAATGGGTATTTCCGAGTCCCACATCGGAATATCCCACCTTGTAATTTATATTACCCATCTATAAAATAATATCTCCGTCACACATTGAGACAAGGGAAATTCGCCTCCAACATGGTATCAAAGGGTACTCTCTAACCCGAACCCTCCCTCCCTTTCTTTTCTCTCTCCCGTCTACGGTTGCGAGAAAATCTTCTGCGGATTCCCGGTTCTGTTAGGCCCCGTCCTCCCTGCGGCCTCCCAGCTACGGCCGGCCCGCCTCCTTCCCCGACGTCCCCTCCCCACTGCGTGCGACGACCCCACCCTCCCTGCTTCCTCGCGCGACTCCCGGCCCGCCTCCTCCTGCGGCATCCCAGCGCGCCTCCGCTTTCCGCCACGACTTGCGGCTCCCGCCCTACGCGGCTCTCGTCCCAGCTCCCGCCCGACGCAGCTCTCGCGGCACATCCTGGCGGTCCCGCTTCCTGACGCGGCTTCTAACTCCCACGGCCCTCCAGCGGCGTCCCTCCCCGCAGCGCACTCCCAGCCTCCCGGCTCATGGCCTCCCAGAACCACTCTCCCTAGCGTCGTTCGGCCCCGCATTCCCTACCATCACGACACCCGGCCCGCCTCTCCCGGCGCTTCTCGGCCCCGCCTTCTGCGACGCTTCTCGGCCCGCCTCCTGCGGCATTCCCCAGTGCCCCTCCTTGTGGCCCGACTCCCCGATGCCCCTCCCGTCCCACTTCCCGACATGGCTCTCGGCCCCTCCTTGGTCTCCCGGCCCTCCAACCTCTAGTGGCTTCCCAGATTTGTCCGTCCCCGCCCCTCTTCAACGTTTTCCGTCCCCCGATCCTCCACGCGGCTTTCCGACGTTGATCGCCGCCTTCCTCCCGCGGCACTCTTGCCCAGCGGCTCTTCGGCACTCTCACCCTCCAACGACTCCCAATTCTGCTCTCCTCGGCAAGTCCCGAACCTGCTCATCCAATGATAGACTTTGTCCTGCCTTTGCCTATCACCGCCTCGACCCGCCTGGTTGATGAGCGGCACGACTCCACCAATTCCTCGGTCTGGCTGAAGACCGTGCTGATGTCACTAACCGGCATGGACCTTGATTCCCACCTCGAGGCACCTCCACCCCCGCCTACCGATCCTAAATACCGCCAGTGGAAGCTTGCAGACAGCAAGATTTTTGCCTTGCTGGTCAATTCCATGGACCGCTCTGTCAAAAGACGTCACCCGGACAGCCAACACAGTTAAGGAACTCTAGGATTCCTTGAATCTCATGTACTCTGAGACCAATAATTTGGCTCGGGTCTCCGATCTACTTCAGCGGCTGTCCCTCCCATGCCAGCAAGCCCGTCCATTTCCGGCCTACTTCATGGAACGAAAGGCTCTACAGGATGAATTGCTTGAGCTTTGACCCATTCCACAGACACCTGTGGCAAGCTCAGCCACCTGATCGACCGTTGTTGGTTCCTTCATGGCCGCCCATCTCAGCAACCGCAGCAGGGTCAGACTGCGGTCCAAGATGCTTCCCCGTTCGCTGCCGCTCTTCCTTCATCGCTGGATCTCTCCTTGGCTGAGCTCCAGATGATTCACGATCATCGGGCCACCTCCCTACCGGGCCCTTCTTCGGCATCTCTTGCCCACTCTGGTGGCTCCACTGCATTTGTCAGTCATCGCTCCCCTGCCTGGATGCTTGACTCAAGTGTATCCGATCATCTTACCGGTAATGCAGGTATGCTCTCCAACTACCGTCCCTATATTGGTTCCTCAGCCAAGTAAAAAAAAAAACAAAAAAGTATAAGAGTAAACTGTTGGAACCCATTTAAGTGTAAATGGGTGAGTCCCACATCGGACTTACCCGTCCTGTACATTTGTTTCCTAATCTATAAAAGGATGTTCTCACCTCACATTGAGGTAAGGGGAATTCACCCTCTACATGGTATCAGAGGGATTTTTATCCCACATCCTCCCTCCCTTGCGGATTCCCGGCATTCTCCCGGCCCCGCCTCTCTCACTCCTGCCTTAGTCTTCCCGGCAGGCCCTCCCTCCCGGCGCACCTCTCCTCTCCGGCCCTCCCTCCCGGCGCTCCTCTGCTCCCGGCAGGACCTCCCTCCCGGGGCCCCTCCCCAGCGCCCCCGCACCCTCGCCCGCGCGGCTCCCTCGCCCTCACCCGACGGCCCTCTCTCTCCCCGACGCGGCCCGCGCCGGCTCCTTCCTGCGGACTTCCTCCCCGACGCCGCTCCCTCCCCGCGGCTCCCCGCGGCTCCCGGCCCTCCCGACGAACCTCCCTCCTCTCGCGCGGCTCCAGCGCGCCTCCCGGCCCTCCGGTCCGCCGCGGCTCCCACCGCGCCTCCCTCCCGTCGTCGCAGCCCATCCCGTCGCCGGACCTCCACTGCACGCGACGGCCCTCCCGACGGATCTCCTTCCTCCGGCGCCTCCCGCTGCTCCAGCGCTCTCGCCGGCCTCCCGCTACTCCCAGCGGCCTCCCGCTGCTCCCGACACCATCACCCGCGCGCCCCGCCAGCGGCCTCCCGCTGCTCCCCCGCCGGCGCCTCCCGCTGCTCCCCACGCCTCCCGCGCCTCCCTCTACTCCAGCAGCCTCTCGCGGCTCCCGGCTCCCGGCGGCTTCTCCCGACTCCCGGCTCCCCGGCTCCCGGCTCCCCGGCTCCCGGTTCGGCCTTCCGGCGCCCGGCGCGCCCCGGTCCAGCCTTGCTCTCGGCCCTGCGGCGCTCCTGCCCCAGCACTCGCGCCGCCCCTGCCCGGCCGCACCATCCTGAGCGCGGCCACCTGTCGCTGCTCCCTCCGGCCGCATCTCCGGGCCGCTTCCCTTCCACCGCCCGACTCCCGGCGCACGGGTCCAGCGCCCGCCCTCCATGGACGCATCCTCCGTTCTTCCGTCCCTCATCACGGCCTCCTCCCGGCTTGTCGATGACCGGCTGGATGCCACTAATTTTTCTGTCTGGCGGAAGACGGTCTTGATGTCCCTCCGCGGCATGGGGCTTCATTCTCATCTTGAGAAACCCCCACCTGAACTCAATGATCCTAAGTTCGACTCTTGGCAGCTGGCGGACAGCAAAATATTCGCCCTACTGGTCAACTCCATGGACCGCTCCGTGAAGGATGTCACCCGGACTGCCAACACCGTCAAGGAGCTCTGGGATTCCTTGATTGTCATGTTCTCCGAGACCAATAACTTGGCCCGGGTCTCTGACGTTCTACAACGTCTCTCGCATATCCGCCAGCAGGATCGGACCTTCCCCACCTACTTCATGGAATGGAAGGGTCTCCGCGATGAACTACAGGAACTCTGGCCGATTCCTCAAACTCCGGCCGAAGCGCAGACTCAGCGGGACCAGCTCTGCCTATTCAACCTCCTGAATGGCCTCGCACCGGACTATGCCACGACGGCCACCGAGATGCTTGCCAGCCCATCTACACTGGATATCCCGCAGGTCTATCATCGCCTGCAGAAGGCACATCGGGCCCTTGCACCACCCGTCCCCCTTCCTGATCACACTGCGCTCCTCGGACGTGGCGGTAGTCGTCCTCCCAGCCCTCGTGGGCGCGGCCGTGGGGACGGCCGACCTCGCCCCCTCTGCCAGCATTGCGGCAAGCTCGGCCATCTGGTGGACCGTTGCTGGGTCCTGCATGGTCGTCCTGAGTCGCAACCCCGCCGGGGCCAGACTGCGCTCCGTGCTGCGCCCTCACCTCCTGCTTCTCTTCCCTCGTCATTGGATCTCTCCCTGGCTGAGCTCCAGCTGATTCACGATTACCGGTCCACCTCCATCGCGGGCTCTTCGTCGGCTTCTCTTGCCCATTCCGGTGGTCACACTGCCCTTGTCAGTCATCGTTCTCCGGCATGGATGCTTGACTCTGGTGCGTCCGACCACCTCACCGGGGATGCAGGTATGCTCTCCCACTACCGTCCCTATAGTGGATCCTCTGCCATCAATGTTGTTGATGGGTCCACTCTCCCCATAGCCGGCTTTGGCTCCTGTTCCCTCACCTCCTCCCTTCACCTCTCCTCGGTGGCTCATGTACCCCGGAGTCCTTTTAACCTGCTTTCCATCAGCAAACTGACCAAGGATCTCAATTGCACTGCTCTCTTTTCCTCGTCTTCTGTTTTGTTTCAGGAGCGGACGACGAACCGAGAACTTGGTAGAGGCCAGCTTCGGGATGGAGTGTACATGTTCGCTGGCCCGTCTTCCATCGCCTGCGCGTCTCTCCCTGCTCATGCCGTTGACCTCCATTCCCGGTTGGGCCACCCTTCCGCCTCTGCACTTCATCGACTCTACCCCGATATTAGTCCCCGTTTTTCCTTTCCTTGTGAGTCGTGTCGTTTTGCGAAACATCATCGCACCTCCTATCCTCCTCGAGTTGACACACGGGCCGCCAAACCCTTTGATTTGGTTCATTCTGATGTATGGGGTCTCTGTGCTACCTCGAGTCAATCTGGGTATAAATATTACATTTCCTTCATTGATGATTATTCCCGGATGACATGGCTTTATCTTCTTCGGGATCGGACAGAGGTTTTCTCCACCTTCCAGACATTTTTTCATGAGATCCAAACACAGTTTTCTATCCCTGTCAAATGTCTTCGATCTGACAATGGGCGGGAGTACTTATCCACTCACTTTCAGCAGTTTCTCCGCGCCCACGGCATCATCCACCAGACCTCTTGTCCTGATACCCCTCAGCAGAATGGGGTGGCCGAGCGGAAACACCGGCATATTTTGGAAACCGCTCGTGCCCTCCTCTTCCACCGCCAGGTCCCTCTTCTCTTCTGGGGGGATGCCATCCTCACTGCTACTTACCTTCTGAATCGTCTTCCCTCCTCCTTACTTCAGGGGGAGACTCCTTTTCATACCCTGTTCCCCTCTGTTCCTCCTCACTCCCTTCCACTCCGCGTCTTCGGATGTCTATGTTATGTTCGGGACACTCGCCCCAATCTCTCCAAACTTTCTCCCAAATCTCTTCGCTGTATTTTTCTTGGATATTCCCGCACTCAGCGCGGGTACCGCTGCTTCTCTCCAGACCTCCGCCGGTATATCACCTCTGCCGACGTATCGTTTGTCGAGACTTCTTCGTTCACTCTCCCCTCTCCTTCTCCTTCTCCTGACTCTACCATCGATGACTGTCTTCCGCTCTTCGTTCACCCACCTCTCATATCTCCCCCTCCCGGTCATCTCTTTGGCCAGACCTACTCCCGTCGTCCATCCGTTGTACCTCCCATCCCGGCCGAGGACCACCTTGTTCCTGCTTCATCTGCTGCTCCTGTCCCCGCTCCCGCGGACGAGCCGATTGCGCTTCGGAAAGGTACTCGCTCCTGTCAGACTACTCCTCTCTTTGTATCTTCCTACAGGGGTCTGTCAGCCTTGGAGACCGTATCGCTTCCTCGGACAGTCGGTGAAGCAAAATCTCACCCCGGGTGGCTTGCCGCCATGAGGGATGAATTGCAGGCTCTGGATGACAACCATACATGGGATCTTGTTCCACTTCCGGTGGGCAAACAGGCGGTCGGTTGTAAATGGATTTTCACTATCCGTCTCAATCCCGATGGCTCTCTTTGTCGCCTCAAAGCCCGGCTTGTCGCCAAGGGCTTTGCTCAGACGTATGGCATCGACTACTTTGAGACCTTCTCTCCAGTCGCCAAGATGGCCTCGGTCCGCCTTTTCCTTTCGCTAGCTGCTCATCATCATTGGCCGCTTCATCAACTGGATGTTAAAAATGCTTTTCTCCATGGCTTTCTTGATGAAGAAGTCTACCTCCAGCAGCCTCCTGGTTTTTCGGCCTCTGGTGCCGACCGCCATGTCTGCCGTCTCCGTCGCTCCCTCTACGGCCTCAAGCAGTCTCCTCGGGCTTGGTTTGGCCGCTTCAGCACGGTCGTCACAGCCTTTGGCCTATCTCGCAGTATGAAGGATCACACCGTCTTCTTCCGTACGACGGCGCATGGCTGTATCTTGCTTGTGGTTTATGTGGATGACATCATCATCACAGGGAGCGACTCCAGAGGCATCGTCAGTCTTAAGGCGCATCTTCACCAGCACTTTCACACCAAGGATCTTGGTCCCCTCACTTACTTCCTTGGCATCGAGGTCTCCCGGACTGCGGACACTATTTCTCTCTGTCAGCGCAAGTATGCTCTTGATATCTTGCAGGATGCCGGGTTGAGCACCGCCACTGCAGTGGACACTCCCCTTGAGCCTGGGGAACGCTCCCTTCATTCTGACTCGGAACCCTTTCCTCATCCCGAGAGCTATCGCCGCCTGGTCGGTAAACTCAACTACCTCACCATGACACGTCCTGACATTGCCTGTGCCGTTGGCAAAGTCAGCCAGTTAATGGAACATCCCACCCGCTCTCAGTGGGATGCTGTCCTTCGCATTGCCAAATACATCAAGAAAGACCCTGCCCGTGGCCTTCAGTACTCCCATCATGCTCACATGGATGTTGAGGCCTTCTGTGATGCGGACTATGCCGGCTGCCTCGCTACCCGCAGGTCTACTTCGGGTTTCGCCGTGTTCTTTGCCGGCAATCTCATCTCTTGGCGCAGCAAGAAGCAGACTGTCGTCTCCCGGTCGAGTGCCGAGGCCGAGTATCGGGCCATGGCCACCGTCACTACTGAGATCCTCTGGCTTCGTCATCTCCTCCATGAGCTCGGTTTCCCCGCATCGACTCCTGCTCATATCTGGTGTGACAATCAGGCCGCCACGAAGATTGCATCGAATCCCGTCTTCCATGAACGGACGAAGCATATCGAGGTGGACTGTCACTTTCTCCGCCACCATCTGGAGCAGCACCATATCGGCTTCGGCCATATCCCGACGGCCGATCAGCTTGCCGATCTCTTCACCAAGGGTCTTCCCGGAGCTCGCCTTGAGTCTCTCACTACCCGGCTGGGTATTCACAGCCTCCCAGGCCCAGCTTGAGGGGGAGTCTGAGATGGTCCTGTGTCTTTGTTGTCTCTTTCTATTTGTGGGACTCTATCCAATCTGGGCATGTCCAGCTTGAGGGGGAGTGTTGGGACCCATTTAAGTGTAAATGGGTGAGTCCCACATCGGACTTACCCGTCCTGTACATTTGTTTCCTAATCTATAAAAGGATGTCCTCACCTCACATTGAGGTAAGGGGAATTCACCCTCTACATAAACAATCCAAGCGTTTTCATTTTCTGAAAACACGAAATGAAATCATAAGATTTTTTTTTTTTTGCCAAAATCACTCATTTCCATTTCCAAACAAATAATTCAATACATTTTATAATACTTTTTCTAGTAAATGATAAAGAAACCAAATACAACCTCACCCCCCCCCCCCAATTTCTTAATATAGCCTTAACCCCCATGAGTGGAAAGAATTCAATTCAAGCTCTAAAAGACAAATTTCCAAGTATGGAAACACCAAATTTTATGTTGAAGAAATAGCAATTACCGAGAATTCATTCCATACTAACTGGCGATTCATGTACTCAAAGCTAACTGCCCTGTTCATGTGAGGGCTCCCATATACAAGCCTTGCTCTTAGGGTTCTCTCAACAAGATTTCTATACCTGCATCAGAATTAAAATTTGAACAAGCAAAATAACTACATGCTAAAATGGTTTCAACTCAAAAAAAAATGAAAATCCTTGAGAGATTCAGACACCGAGAATGAACAGGAATTAGCATAACACGGGATTATTTACTTTACTGATTTGTTATTCTAAAACCAGCCAGTACAATTTTCTATGAGCATCTGACCATAGTTATCAAGCAAACCTAAAATTATCCAAGTTGTTGAATTCATTCATTTATTTACTTTATTTGGGATATTTGAAAATCCAATCATAATTTCAAAATGCGCATCATAAATTCAAGGTAAATATGGCATTTAATAAAGTATAAATGGGTTTATGATCTGTAAGGCAAATACCGAAAACAGACATGGCATTCTATAAAGCCTCTAAAACCTAATTCCTGAACTCTTTTTGAGTAGATACAAAACTCATGAAAGGCAGGTAATTGGAATTTTTGTTTTAATATTTAAGCACCATTAATAATTACTGTCAAAACACAAACCTTCCTGTGTTAAGAAATGCCAGCAGATTAATAAATGAAACAGCTTTATACAATCCTTCTAAACGCTGCATTAAGATCCATGCCCGTCGGGCCAAAGGGCTCTGTAAATATATAAAGAAAAATCAGAATCTTCTTCAGAAAAAACTTTCACCCTAACACCTCCACACAGGCCCAAGAAGAAGGCAAGAAGAAACAACTAGCAAATGCTGACAAAAGCCCTACCTGCTCTGCATCACCCCATCTACGGAAAGCAGAAAACGATTGTAAACGAGCCCATATATACTGTCCACCAACAGTGGTAACACAATACCAAACCTTTTGAGCAATAGTAAGTCCAGGTCCTTCCAAACCAGTCCTGGCTGCATTAAAACCAATTCCTAATTAGTAAGTTAACTGAATAAAGTGCTTCAAGCACAAAAATATAGCGCTCTAACTGATGTAGCAATCTCAATACCCCGCTGAAGTGCAAGACAATCAAGTTTTGATAGCACAACAGGTTTTATTCAAAATCAATTGATGGGTAAGATGCGTAACCCAACAAGAAATTTCTAGAACCACAATACCAAGTCATTACATGATATAGGACTCTAAACAAAGGCAAAATAAATTAGAAATCTAATTACAGGAACATTCAAGACATATTCCACTTAATTACTAGCGTGATTTCCTTCAAAGATAAGTAGAATAAAAAGGCAAGAGATGCTAGAGACAGTAGAAAATACTTAAAGATCATCGACAAGGGTGTTCTAGTGTGTTGTATATTCTTATCCCAAGACTTGAATCACTTGATGATGTCATGTGAATCGCAACAATCCTGTGAAGTGTTTGGCTAACCCAATCATGGAGGTTTCGTAAGGGGATAACCAGCACCAAAAGGTCTAAAATGTAGATTAAACATATCACCATAGCCAAGCAAGCATTAAAGAGTAAAAGTTTATGAGTAAAATTAAAGATGCAATATAAACTAATTATTAGAAGACTCCTAAAACTGGATGAAGTCATAAATTTCAACCATAACAAAAATACAAGGATTTGCACTTGTTTAAGCAACAGATCAAATAACATTATGTACTTCAAAACCATGAACAATACTGTGGGGTTTCTTTTATTTGGAATTTGAACATTTGAGGGACACAACATACACAAACAAGCCTTCCAATAAGCCATGCAGAATAAAAAGGAAAACCGATAAAAGTGACCACAAGAAATAAACCATACATTTTGCCTATAACCAATCAAGCATGAAATTGTATGTGAATGCCACTGTTGTGTTGGTCCAGTCACGTCGTCAACAGGACTTTTGTCCCTAAGCAGAACAGACCCCCAATAATTCATACCTATCATAGGAGTTTATGATAAAGTGCGATGAGGCAAATTTGAAGAGATGTTAGTTAGGATACTGTTTTGGAAGAAGGGGAAAGATGCAGACATAAATCTGTTAAAAGGGACATGGGGTCATTCTGGAATTTTCTTTGGGAAATACAGCAAGGTTGCTGTCTTGGGAGGTGGTCTCTCCCTGGAGTTCATCCAATGTAATCTGTAGCTACATTTTCTTCCCTACTGAATACAGAATATCTTTCACTTGCTATCTCCAATCTATACTTTTGTTACAATTATGTAACAATTTTGGTGCTCTCATTGAGAGAACGAATTCAAGAGCTTGATCGCATCAACAGCTTGAATGCAGACAATAATGGAAAGTAAGATTGCTTCAATAGAAACAGCATTGGATATCCAACAACAGAGGAATGAAGAGAAGCGTCTGGTGCATAAGCAATCAGTGTTGGCAATTCAAACTAGCCTTGATAAGTTGGTAAAAGACCAAGCTGAATTTCAGCGTATTGTGCATGATCAGTCGCGGAAGTCAGAGGAAATGGTAACTCATAGGATTCAAGACATGGAGGAACAGATGACTCAGAGTACGAAGGAGCTTGAGAACTTGTAGGTCGACATTCAGTTTCTGGTAAGCATGGCAGAACATCCATGGCATGGAAATGGGATTAAAAATATTGTTGACCGTGAAAGGCAAGGAGGAAGTTCATTTCCAGACAATGTTTAATTGGTTGAGGGGAAGAGAAGTGTGTCGAAGAGAGTAGAACTGCCTTCTTTCTCAACAGAAGATCCTTTATGGGGGACTACAAAGGCAAAAAATCTATTTCTTGATTAATCCAACTCCCAAGGATAAGAAATTACCATTATCACAACTTTGTATGGAAGGAACAGCCCTCTATTAGTTTTTAACCAGGCAGAATTCTAATCTGAGAATGAAGTGGGAGCAATTGAAGTCGGCGGTCATGGTAAGTTACAGGAAAGCTGCAGAAGAAGATCCATCGAGATTTTGGAAGCCTATGCACCAATCTGGTTCTGCGGATGAATACATCGAAGAGTTTGAACAAGCAGCTCTGAGCATACCTGATCTTCCCGAACCATGGTACATGAGTTTGTTTAAGGGGGGCCAGCATGCAGAAATTGAAAATACAGTATCCACCCATTACCCTATTAAACGAGTGCTGGTTAATCACTCTCGCAAGAAAAATTGAGCAAGAGCTGACCGGTGAAGTCATTATAAGGGGAGTTGGAAGTAAGGTGTGTCCACTGGTTTCTCAAGGTTCCGGACCAATGGTGCCAAGTTTTTCATCTAACAGGTCTCCTGTAGATAAGAATAAAAGAGGAAGAAACAAGGATGGAGGGAGGGGAAGAAAGGCGGAATGGTGTAAGGTCTATTAGCCAGCAGGAAAGGAAGAAAAAAAGAAACAAAAGGGGTTGTGTTTCCATTATTAACAGCCCTACAGTCCTTTGCGTCGATGCCCAAACAAACACTTGAGGTTGTTGGTGTGGGAGATCGAAGAGTCAGAAGGTAGGGTAACAGCAGGGCTTGATATGCAGCAGATCAATGGGGAAACTATTTGTGTTGGACTCCTCGTGTATTAATCATGTTTTAATGATCACAAATCTCATTCAACCTAGTTAACTTCTATAAATTATATCCAATCATGCGTATTTATGCTTCAAGTTCTCTCATGCTTTATAATGGTTAATCTCAATCCATTTCATGCATATCACTGTTTAAGTCTGAATACAGTTATTTGCCTAAGTATAAGACACCGTAAGTCAGACACCGTGAAGCCAGACACTGTGAGTCAGACACCGTGAGCCAGACACCGTGAAACAAGACACCGTCAACAAGACACTGTGAGTCAGACACCGTCAATAAGACACTGTAAGCCAGACACCGTGAAGCAAGACACCGTGAACGAGACACCGTGACACTCAAGCAAGACACCGTGAACGAGACACCGTGACACTCAAGCAAGACACCGCGAACGAGACACCGTGACACTCAGACAAGACACCGTGAACGAGACATCGTGACACTCAGACAAGACACCGTGAACGAGATACCGTGACACTCAGACAAGACACCGTGAACGAGACACCGTGACACTCAGACACCGTGTGAAGGAGACACCGTTTTCATAACTTACTGTGACACCATTAAACTATTTTGTCGTCTTTCAATTTAATTTTTAACGGTCATATTTGATGTCTTTAATGCACTGACATAATTAATATTTCTTTGTAGACATAGTACGAGGTACGAGGTACAAAGCACGTGGAACCTGTCGGCTAAAACTCATGCATTCGAAGATAAAGAGTGAAGTGCGCCCAAGAACAAGATAGCGCGATACTGAACGAGAAACAAGCCTATGAGCACGACCGCGAAGAACATATTGCAAGATTTTCAAAGAAAGCATTGTCACATGCATGCAATCCGACTCTGCTGAAGAACATACGAAGTACACTGGAATCCAGAGAACATCTTCACATTATCAAAACTCGTGAAGAACACAAGCTGAATCGCGACACTCTGTTTTCAAGACAAAAACCAGAGAAGGACTCGGAAGCATTTCTGCTTAATCAAAGGAGTCCAGAGTTGCACTTCAAATCACTAGAGCATTCTAAACTCAAAACTACTCTCTCTCAGTGATTCTTTTACTTACTTTTTGAGCAGCGTGTGTACTCTGTATATTCCATACACACACCAACTCCTATGCTAAACTGGAGGATTTCTAAATCCTCACACAAATCTTCTTCAACTCACTTGTATCTCACTGTGGATAGTGGTAGAGGTCAAGTAGGACCTGAACAGCCTGTGTGCTGTTGTTTTCCTTGTTTTCCCACAAAGAACTGTGGAAGAGGTCCATGTGTGACCTGGACAGTCTGTGTACTGTTGTTAACCCCGATCCAGGGTGTGGATCAAAGTTTATTTATATAAACTGTTTGGAGGCAGGTGATCACCAAGTAGAGTGGATTAGGTCTCGGCTTGAGACTGAACCATTTGTTTTATATCCGTTGTACTGTTTAAATTTAGTCTTCTCTGTTTTAATGCTCTATTGCATAATCCAGAAATCACTAATTTCACTTTGATAGTTAGTCTTGGAAAGAAGTTATAACTGGTTTGTCTTAGTAGGATAACTTCAAAAGTAATATTAATAATACAAATTAAGGTTACTGAGAATTAATCAATCTTCTAAGAAGTTGTTTAAAAAGTCAAACTTTTATAACAGTATAACCTTGATTAACTGGGCAGTATCTATTTTTGGGGAAACCATTTCTTTTAAAATAATATTTTTTGTAACAGAAATTTTTATAGTTACTCAATTCACCCCTCCCCTCTTGAGTAAACTACTCCGACCAACATTTGGTATCAAATGATGTTTTATTAGGACTCTGTGTAATCTTACTCAACTGTGATTGTAGTTGTACTTTAAAGATCTGCAAATTTCTGTATTGCACAAGAGCCTCAGCCCAGTTGATGAGGACTCGCTAGGTGCATCCAAGAGACCCGAGATCAAATCCGGGTGGAGGCATATTTCCGGGGGAGGGGGGTACTGTAGCAGTATTGTAGTAGGTAATGTAGCAGGCACTGTAGCAGCCGGAACTATTCATCCATCTGGGCCACCGGGCCACCGGTTTGGTCCTCGGGTCCTGAAAGGCTTTCGGGTCACCCAAGGCCTTCGGGCCACTTGAATGCAGGCCCCAGACACTACAAAAGAGCAACCCCAGAAGAGGATTCAGAGCAGGTGCACTCACCAGAGCAGAGCCAAATGGATTGTCAGAATGAGAGGGTATGGCTATGCCATCGGTACCAGCCTGTGCTTGCACGGGAAGCCTAGCCAGACGGTCATGCAAAGTTGGAGAGCTACTATCAGGATGCAGATGCTGGGGAGGGGCAGTTCCTTGTAGATAGTCTGGTTGAATTCCCTACGACCTTCGAGTCATGTAATCTCCTAAGCCTACGGGCCATGTAATCTCTGAGCCTACGGGCCTTGTAAGGGTTCCCCCTCATCCCTTGAAAGGGGGGTTATCAAAAATCAATAAAAATGAAGGTCTTCGGGCCATTCAGGCAAATTTTTGTTAATTCTAAATTTCTAGTTCTTTTAAAGTAATTTGTAAGTATGGATAATAGATTGGAAAGTGCTGCAACCAACAGACCACCATTCTTTAATGGAACCAACTATGCTAAATGGAAAATGAAAATGAAAATGCATCTAGAGAGTATGAGCTTTGAAATTTGGTCATCCATTATAGATGAATACAAACTTCCTGTGACTGATAGAATTACATGGGATGAACCTACAAAACTTGCTTACAATAACAATTGCAACATGAATGTTGTAGAGGGTGAATTCCCCTTACCTCAATGTGAGGTGAGGACATCCTTTTATAGATTAGGAAACAAATGTACAGGACGGGTAAGTCCGATGTGGGACTCACCCATTTACACTTAAATGGGTTCCAACACTCCCCCTCAAGCTGGACATGCCCAGATTGGATAGAGTCCCACAAAGAGAAAGAGACAACAAAGACACAGGACCATCTCAGACTCCCCCTCAAGCTGGGCCTGGGAGGCTGTGAATACCCAGCCGGGTAGTGAGAGACTCAAGGCGAGCTCCGGGAAGACCCTTGGTGAAGAGATCGGCAAGCTGATCGGCCGTCGGGATATGGCCGAAGCCGATATGGTGCTGCTCCAGATGGTGGCGGAGAAAGTGACAGTCCACCTCGATATGCTTCGTCCGTTCATGGAAGACGGGATTCGATGCAATCTTCGTGGCGGCCTGATTGTCACACCAGATATGAGCAGGAGTCGATGCGGGGAAACCGAGCTCATGGAGGAGATGACGAAGCCAGAGGATCTCAGTAGTGACGGTGGCCATGGCCCGATACTCGGCCTCGGCACTCGACCGGGAGACGACAGCCTGCTTCTTGCTGCGCCAAGAGATGAGATTGCCGGCAAAGAACACGGCGAAACCCGAAGTAGACCTGCGGGTAGCGAGGCAGCCGGCATAGTCTGCATCACAGAAGGCCTCAACATCCATGTGAGCATGATGGGAGTACTGAAGGCCACGGGCAGGGTCTTTCTTGATGTATTTGGCAATGCGAAGGACAGCATCCCACTGAGAGCGGGTGGGATGTTCCATTAACTGGCTGACTTTGCCAACGGCACAGGCAATGTCAGGACGTGTCATGGTGAGGTAGTTGAGTTTACCGACCAGGCGGCGATAGCTCTCGGGATGAGGAAAGGGTTCCGAGTCAGAATGAAGGGAGCGTTCCCCAGGCTCAAGGGGAGTGTCCACTGCAGTGGCGGTGCTCAACCCGGCATCCTGCAAGATATCAAGAGCATACTTGCGCTGACAGAGAGAAATAGTGTCCGCAGTCCGGGAGACCTCGATGCCAAGGAAGTGAGGGGACCAAGATCCTTGGTGTGAAAGTGCTGGTGAAGATGCGCCTTAAGACTGGCGATGCCTCTGGAGTCGCTCCCTGTGAGGATGATGTCATCCACATAAACCACAAGCAAGATACAGCCATGCGCCGTCGTACGGAAGAAGACGGTGTGATCCTTCATACTGCGAGATAGGCCAAAGGCTGTGACGACCGTGCTGAAGCGGCCAAACCAAGCCCGAGGAGACTGCTTGAGGCCGTAGAGGGAGCGACGGAGACGGCAGACATGGCGGTCGGCACCAGAGGCCGAAAAACCAGGAGGCTGCTGGAGGTAGACTTCTTCATCAAGAAAGCCATGGAGAAAAGCATTTTTAACATCCAGTTGATGAAGCGGCCAATGATGATGAGCAGCTAGCGAAAGGAAAAGGCGGACCGAGGCCATCTTGGCGACTGGAGAGAAGGTCTCAAAGTAGTCGATGCCATACGTCTGAGCAAAGCCCTTGGCGACAAGCCGGGCTTTGAGGCGGCAAAGAGAGCCATCGGGATTGAGACGGATAGTGAAAATCCATTTACAACCGACCGCCTGTTTGCCCACCGGAAGTGGAACAAGATCCCATGTATGGTTGTCATCCAGAGCCTGCAATTCATCCCTCATGGCGGCAAGCCACCCGGGGTGAGATTTTGCTTCACCGACTGTCCGAGGAAGCGATACGGTCTCCAAGGCTGACAGACCCCTGTAGGAAGATACAAAGAGAGGAGTAATCTGACAGGAGCGAGTACCTTTCCGAAGCGCAATCGGCTCGTCCGCGGGAGCGGGGACAGGAGCAGCAGACGAAGCAGGAACAAGGTGGTCCTCGGCCGGGATGGGAGGTACAACGGATGGACGACGGGAGTAGGTCTGGCCAAAGAGATGACCGGGAGGGGGAGATATGAGAGGTGGGTGAACGAAGAGCGAAAGACAGTCATCGATGGTAGAGTCAGGAGAAGGAGAAGGAGAGGGGAGAGTGAACGAAGAAGTCTCGACAAACGATACGTCGGCAGAGGTGATATACCGGCGGAGGTCTGGAGAGAAGCAGCGGTACCCGCGCTGAGTGCGGGAATATCCAAGAAAAATACAGCGAAGAGATTTGGGAGAAAGTTTGGAGAGATTGGGGCGAGTGTCCCGGACATAACATAGACATCCGAAGACGCGGAGTGGAAGGGAGTGAGGAGGAACAGAGGGGAACAGGGTATGAAAAGGAGTCTCCCCCTGAAGTAAGGAGGAGGGAAGACGATTCAGAAGGTAAGTAGCAGTGAGGATGGCATCCCCCCAGAAGAGAAGAGGGACCTGGCGGTGGAAGAGGAGGGCACGAGCGGTTTCCAAAATATGCCGGTGTTTCCGCTCGGCCACCCCATTCTGCTGAGGGGTATCAGGACAAGAGGTCTGGTGGATGATGCCGTGGGCGCGGAGAAACTGCTGAAAGTGAGTGGAAAGGTACTCCCGCCCATTGTCAAATCGAAGACATTTGACAGGGATAGAAAACTGTGTTTGGATCTCATGAAAAAATGTCTGGAAGGTGGAGAAAACCTCTGTCCGATCCCGAAGAAGATAAAGCCATGTCATCCGGGAATAATCATCAATGAAGGAAATGTAATATTTATACCCAGATTGACTCGAGGTAGCACAGGGACCCCATACATCAGAATGAACCAAATCAAAGGGTTTGGCGGCCCGTGTGTCAACTCGAGGAGGATAGGAGGTGCGATGATGTTTCGCAAAACGACACGACTCACAAGGAAAGGAAAAACGGGGACTAATATCGGGGTAGAGTCGATGAAGTGCAGAGGCGGAAGGGTGGCCCAACCGGGAATGGAGGTCAACGGCATGAGCAGGGAGAGACGCGCAGGCGATGGAAGACGGGCCAGCGAACATGTACACTCCATCCCGAAGCTGGCCTCTACCAAGTTCCCGGTTCGTCGTCCGCTCCTGAAACAAAACAGAAGACGAGGAAAAGAGAGCAGTGCAATTGAGATCCTTGGTCAGTTTGCTGATGGAAAGCAGGTTAAAAGGACTCCGGGGTACATGAGCCACCGAGGAGAGGTGAAGGGAGGAGGTGAGGGAACAGGAGCCAAAGCCGGCTATGGGGAGAGTGGACCCATCAGCAACATTGATGGCAGAGGATCCACTATAGGGACGGTAGTGGGAGAGCATACCTGCATCCCCGGTGAGGTGGTCGGACGCACCAGAGTCAAGCATCCATGCTGGAGAACGATGACTGACAAGGGCAGTGTGACCACCGGAATGGGCAAGAGAAGCCGACGAAGAGCCCGCGATGGAGGTGGACCGGTAATCGTGAATCAGCTGGAGCTCAGCCAGGGAGAGATCCAATGACGAGGGAAGAGAAGCAGGAGGTGAGGGCGCAGCACGGAGCGCAGTCTGGCCCCGGCGGGGTTGCGACTCAGGACGACCATGCAGGACCCAGCAACGGTCCACCAGATGGCCGAGCTTGCCGCAATGCTGGCAGAGGGGGCGAGGTCGGCCGTCCCCACGGCCGCGCCCACGAGGGCTGGGAGGACGACTACCGCCACGTCCGAGGAGCGCAGTGTGATCAGGAAGGGGGACGGGTGGTGCAAGGGCCCGATGTGCCTTCTGCAGGCGATGATAGACCTGCGGGATATCCAGTGTAGATGGGCTGGCAAGCATCTCGGTGGCCGTCGTGGCATAGTCCGGTGCGAGGCCATTCAGGAGGTTGAATAGGCAGAGCTGGTCCCGCTGAGTCTGCGCTTCGGCCGGAGTTTGAGGAATCGGCCAGAGTTCCTGTAGTTCATCGCGGAGACCCTTCCATTCCATGAAGTAGGTGGGGAAGGTCCGATCCTGCTGGCGGATATGCGAGAGACGTTGTAGAACGTCAGAGACCCGGGCCAAGTTATTGGTCTCGGAGAACATGACAATCAAGGAATCCCAGAGCTCCTTGACGGTGTTGGCAGTCCGGGTGACATCCTTCACGGAGCGGTCCATGGAGTTGACCAGTAGGGCGAATATTTTGCTGTCCGCCAGCTGCCAAGAGTCGAACTTAGGATCATTGAGTTCAGGTGGGGGTTTCTCAAGATGAGAATGAAGCCCCATGCCGCGGAGGGACATCAAGACCGTCTTCCGCCAGACAGAAAAATTAGTGGCATCCAGCCGGTCATCGACAAGCCGGGAGGAGGCCGTGATGAGGGACGGAAGAACGGAGGATGCGTCCATGGAGGGCGGGCGCTGGACCCGTGCGCCGGGAGTCGGGCGGTGGAAGGGAAGCGGCCCGGAGATGCGGCCGGAGGGAGCAGCGACAGGTGGCCGCGCTCAGGATGGTGCGGCCGGGCAGGGGCGGCGCGAGTGCTGGGGCAGGAGCGCCGCAGGGCCGAGAGCAAGGCTGGACCGGGGCGCGCCGGGCGCCGGAAGGCCGAACCGGGAGCAACGCCGGGAAAGGGCAGCGGGTAGGGAGCTGCTGGGGGGGGCAAGGGTGCAGCGCCGGGGCGAGACGCCGGGAGGCGGTGCGCCGGGATGCCGGGGCGAGCCGGGAGCCGGGGAGCCGGGGAGCCGGGAGCTGGGGAGCCGGGAGTCAGGAGAAGCCGCCGGGAGCCGGGAGCCGCGAGAGGCTGCTGGAGTAGAGGGAGGCGCGGGAGGCGCGGAGAGCAGCGGGAGGCGCCGGCGGGGGAGCAGCGGGAGGCCGCTGGCGGGGCGCGCGGGTGATGGTGTCGGGAGCAGCGGGAGGCCGCTGGGAGTAGCGGGAGGCCGGCGAGAGCGCTGGAGCTGCGGGAGGCGCCGGAGGAAGGAGATCCGTCGGGAGGGCCGTCGCGTGCAGTGGAGGTCCGGCGACGGGATGGGCTGCGACGGCGGGAGGGAGGCGCGGTAGGAGCCGCGGCGGACCGGAGGGCCGGGAGGCGCGCTGGAGCCGCGCGAGAGGAGGGAGGTTCGTCGGGAGGGCCGGGAGCCGCGGGGAGGGAGCGGCGTCGGGGAGGAAGTCCGCAGGAAGGAGCCGGCGCGGGCCGCGTCGGGGAGAGAGAGGGCCGTCGGGTGAGGGCGAGGGAGCCGCGCGGGCGAGGGTGCGGGGGCGCTGGGGAGGGGCGCCGGGAGGGAGGTCCTGCCGGGAGCAGAGGAGCGCCGGGAGGGAGGGCCGGAGAGGAGAGGTGCGCCGGGAGGGAGGGCCTGCCGGGAAGACTAGGGCAGGAGTGAGAGAGGCGGGGCCGGGAGAATGCCGGGAATCCGCAAGGGAGGGAGGATGTGG
Source organism: Viscum album (assembly GCA_963277665.1). Lineage (NCBI taxonomy): Eukaryota > Viridiplantae > Streptophyta > Magnoliopsida > Santalales > Viscaceae > Viscum > Viscum album. The sequence continues at coordinate 53,753,554 of OY728146.1, read as the reverse complement.
GATAAAAATCCCTCTGATACCATGTAGAGGGTGAATTCCCCTTACCTCAATGTGAGGTGAGGACATCCTTTTATAGATTAGGAAACAAATGTACAGGACGGGTAAGTCCGATGTGGGACTCACCCATTTACACTTAAATGGGTTCCAACAAATGTCTTGTACTGTTCCTTAGGAGATGAAGAATTTAATAGGATTTCTGCTTGTAAAACTGCCCATGAAATTTGGGATACCTTATCTGTCTCACATGAAGACACATCTAGTGTAAAGGAAATGAGACTCAATACTTATACTATAAAATATGATAATTTTAAAATGAAACCTGATGAGCCTATTTCTGACATGTATCTCAGGTTCAATGAGACAGATGGAGGGGAACAGATCATGAGAATCCTTAGATGTCTACCTGACAGATGGAGGGGAACCTCTGTCTCTATTAGAGAATCGTGCGACATCAGCAAGCTACGTATAAAAGAACTCATTGGAAAACTGATGATGTATGAGGAAGAGCTGAAAGTTAACAAAGAAGAGGAGGATGAACCAAAGAGGAAATCTGTAACATTCAAGACCACCTTCTCGAAGCACAAAGACAAAGGGAAACTGGAAGCTTCTGTAGAAAGTTCCACCACTGAACAATCATCACCTGACAGTGAAGATTCAAATGATTTTACAAAAAGAAGAACTTTTTCAGAAAGCCTAACTTCAAGGGAAAGTATGATCCAAAAGGAAACTGGAAAAAGAACTAGAAAAGAAGTGGCAAAACTGATGAAATTGTATGCTATGAATGTAAGCGCAAGGGACATATAAAGGCCGACTGTCCAAAACTCAAGTATAAGAAGAAGTATGAGGACAAGGACAAGAAATACAAAATGGCAATGAAAGCAACCTGGAGTGCCTCTGAGGATAGTTCAAGCGACTCAGAGACATCACATGATGAACAGGCTAACAAAGCCAATATGTGTTTTATGACAAACACATCTGAGGTAACACTGAACTCTTCTGTACATAATTCATACTATTCTGAAGATGAAAGTGACTCTGAAAATATGACTAATGAAGAAATGTTTGAATATTGCAACATGCTTGAAGAGACATGCAATGAATTAAAAGATAAATATAAATCATTGAAGAAACAGCATGCTCTCACTGTAAATATTAAATCTGAACTTACTACTGAAAAGGAGAAAAATGCTCAACTGCACAAAGAAAACAATGAAGTAAAAATGTCTAATGAGCAATTAAAAAGTGACTTAGAAAAGTTTACTAATGGGAAAAATACCCTTACCCAAATGTTAGGAAAATGAATTGCCCCTAAATACAATACTGGCATTGGTTATCAACCTGGTAAAAGAAACCTTGGTAGAATGAATTTTGTTTCCAAGTCTAGGACATATAGTTTTGTTCCCAGTTCTGGACACAACTTAACTAGCTCAAGTCATGATACATATTCTACTGTTTCAAGTTTTTGTGGACCAAATACAGTTTATTTTTCAAACACTTTACATAATGCTTTTAGGAAACCTATGAGACAAATATGGGTTCCTAAAGCACTTATTACTAATGTTACTGGACCCAAACAAGTATGGGTACCAAAATCTGTCTTCGCATGATCATGTTATAGGAAAGCTGCTTAAAGAGCTCCTGCAAAAATCTATGGTACTTGGACAGTGGATGTTCAAGGCACATGACAGGAGACTACTCATGCTTCAAGAACCTGATAAAAGTAGATGGAGGACATGTCACATTTGGTGACAATGCCAAAGGGAAAATCATTGGCTTAGGCCAGATTGGTAACACTGATTCGATTTTAATTTCTAAAGTATTGTTTGTTAATGGCTTAAAATATAATCTGCTTAGTATCTCACAATTATGTGATGATGCATATCATGTTAAATTTGAAAATGATGTCTGTAATATCTTTAATTCTAAAGATGAATTAGTATTTTCTGCATCAAGGAATGAGAACGTTTATTCTGTTAATTTAGATTCCTTAGCTTCTCAAAATGCTTCATGCTTAAGTGTATTTCATAAAGAATCTTGGCTCTGGCATAGGAGACTAAGACACTGTAATGTTCACTCCCTTAGAAAGCTAACTAGAAAAGGTCTAGTTAAAGACTTACCCAAACTTGAGTTTCCACATGACAAAGTATGTAATCCTTGTCAAAAGGGAAAACACAAAATCTCTTTCAAATCAAAGAAAGAAGTTTCTACTTCTCAACCTCACGAATTGGTTCACATGGATTTGTTTGGACCATCTAGAATTTCTAGTTTAAATGGGAAGCACTATGTTTATGTTCTAGTAGATGATTTTTCTAGATATACCTGGACCTTCTTCATGGCTCACAAAAGTGAAGTCTGCTCTTATTTTACTAAGTATGTCAAGTCTGTAGAAAATCTTAGTGGCCTTAAAATTAAATCTTTAAGAAGTGATCATGGTCGTGAGTTTGAAAATCAAGAGTTTGAATCCTTTTGCACACAAAATGGTTATAGTCACAATTTCTCTGCCCCTAGAACACCTCAGCAGAATGGTGTTGTAGAAAGAAGAAATAGAACCCTGTAAGAAATTGCTAGAACAATGCTTAGTGAATATGACTTACCTATTTACTTTTGGGCTGAAGCTGTTATTACAGCATGCTACATAATCAATAGAGTCTTGATTAAACCAATTCTCAAAAAGACCTCGTATGAACTCTGAAACAATAGGAAGCCTAAAGGTTAATTACTTTAGAGTTTTTGGTTGCAAAGTCTTTATTCTCAACACTAAGGATAATCTTGACAAATTTGCATCCAAAAGTGATGAAGGAATTTTCCTAGGTTACTCAATATTAAGTAAAGCTTATAGAGTATTCAATAAGAGAACTAAATGTGTGGAAGAATATGTTCATATCAAGTTTGATGAAACAGATCCACATGAGCCTAGAACCATCCTAGAAAATCTGGAGGATGATGTATCAAATCTGAACATCAACTCAAAATCCTCAAATTCCTCTGTGAAAGAATCTGTGAAAACTTCCAATTCTGGAAATTCCCTTCAATCGAGTCATAATGAACCTGAATCTGTTGATGAACTTGAAATCACTAGTCCCTCTTTTTCTAAAAAGGTTAGAACCCTTAAAAACCATCCCTTAGATGCTGTTGTAGGAGACTTAGAGAAAGGAACACAAACTAGAGCTTCTCTTAGAAATCAGGTTGAACATCAAGCCTTCTTGTCACAACTTGAACCTAAAAACATTGATGATGCCATAAATTATGAATTTTGGGTAATAGCTATGCAAGAAGAACTTAATCAATTTGAAAGAAATAAAGTTTGGAAACTTGTTGAAAGACCTAAGGACACTTTCATCATAGGTACTAAATGGGTGTTTAGAAATGTTGGAGTCTGCATCCCACATCGGACTTGAGGTCCGGTGTGGTCTTTATTATTTGTTATAAATACACCCCAAGGGCTCCTTTGGAGTGATACACCTTGGGGGTTCGATCTCTCTCTTTTATTCCTCTACATGGTATCAGAGGGAAGCTAATCCCGACCCCCCTCCCATCTTTTTTTTATTCTGCTCCAGGGTTACATTTTTTCCCCCCGTGGGGGGCGGCGGCCTCAAAGCCCCGTAGGGTTACCGCCGCCGCCCCTCCGCCTCTGCCCTGCGCGGCTCCCAGACGGGTCTCCCTTCCCGGCACGCAGGCTCTCCCCACCGGCGCCCGCTCCTCCTGCGCACATTCCCGCGCCGCCCTCTCCAGGCGGCCCTCTCTATCGGCGCGGCTCTTCTCCCGGCGGTGCTTCTCCCCGCGTGACGGCCTCGTCTGGCCGGCCTCCCGGTTCTGCCTGGATCGCATCCTTCCGGCGAATCTCCCCTCCAGCGTCGCTCCTACCCTCGCCGGCCCTCCCGTGCGGCTGTCTCCTCGTCTCCCCTCCGCCGTGCGCACTCCTCCTCCCTGCGCGGCTCCCCGGCGCGACGCGGCTCCCGGCTCCCCTGCGTCCCGTGGCCTCCCGCGACTCCCGCTGCTCCCAGCGCCTCCCGCTGCTCCAGCGCCTCCGGCGCCTCCCGCTGCTCCAGCGCCTCCCGCTGCTCCCGCGCGCTCGCGGCTCCCGGCTCCCGGCGGATCTCCCTCCAGTCCGGCGACCCCTCTCCGGCAGCCTCTCCCGTCCCGCTCCCCTCCCGACGACCTCGCCTGCTGCTCTCCGGCGGCCAGATCCGGACAGCTCCGGCCGAATCCGGCCAGCTCCGGTGATTTCCGGCCTGATCCAGGCTACTCCGGCCAGATCTGGCGATATCCGGACTGTTCCGAGCAGATCCGGGCAGATCCGGACTGTTCCGGCCAGCAACCGGCCTCCACCCGTGCCGGCCGCTCCACGCAGGTGGCCTCCTCCGGCTTCCAGCGCCGCCTCCCGGCCTCCTGCACCCTCACCGGCCTCCTCCTGCGGCATCCCCGCCTCGCCGGCATCTCCCGGCACCTCCCGGCAGCCGCATCTCTGTCCGCCGGCACGTCCATTCGTTAGCGCAGCAACTCGACCACCTAGGATTCGGGCCCTGTTGGCACCGCCAGCTCCCGCAACACTTCTGCGGAATCCCCGCCTCCCGTCGTCGGCCCCGCAAGTGCGGTTTTCCCGGTGCTAGTTTGGATTTCCCGGCGTTTCATCGACCGGCCCCACTAGTGCGGCATTCCTGGCGTTCCGTCAACTGGCCGGTCTGCGTGGTCATCTGCTGCGCCCGCAACATCTTCCATCCATCATCCTGCGGAGGAGCTTTGATCGTGAGGGGGAGCATCAGCCTTTTGCAACTTTCTTTTTTTTATTTCTTCTGTTTTGTAATCAAGCTGGGCATGTCCAGCTTGAGGGGGAGTGTTAGTCTCTGTTTTGTTGTTTTCTTTTCATTATGTGTCCAAACTAGGTACACCTAGCTTGAGGGGGAGTGTTGGAGTCTGCATCCCACATCGGACTTGAGGTCCGGTGTGGTCTTTATTATTTGTTATAAATACACCCCAAGGGCTCCTTTGGAGTGATACACCTTGGGGGTTCGATCTCTCTCTTTTATTCCTCTACAAGAAATAAGGTAGATGAAGCTGGAAATATAGTTAGGAACAAGGCTAGATTAGTTGCACAAGGTTATAGTCAAGAAGAAGGAATTGACTATGAGGAGACCTTTGCTCCAGTAGCCGGACTTGAAGCCATCAGAATCCTACTTGTCTATGCTGCACATCTGAATTTCAAACTATATCAAATGGATGTTAAGAGTGCATTCTTAAATGGGTATATAGCTGAGGATGTCTTTGTTGAACAACCCCCTGGATTTACAAATCCTCATTTTCCCAATCATATTTTCAAACTATCAAAAGCTTTATATGGTTTAAAGCAAGCTCCAAGAGCTTGGTATGACAGATTGAGTACTTTTCTCATTTCCAAAGGTTTTACGAAAGGAATAACTGATCCTACCCTCTTTATAAAACGAATTTCTAATGATGTTTTAGTTGTTCAAATCTATGTAGATGATATTATTTTTGGATCTTTAAAGAATTCATTATGTATTGATTTTTCTAAAATGATGCAAAACGAATTTGAAATGAGTTTAATGGGTGAACTAAAATTCTTTCTTGTATTTCAAATCTTTCAAAATAATGATGGAATTATTTTAACTCAAAGTAAATACACTAGAGATCTTCTAAAACGTTTTGGATTGGATAGCACTAAAAGTAGTGACACTCCCATGAGTACCACCTGTAAGTTGGATCTTAATGAAGATGGAAAATCTGTTGATCAAACCACTTATAGAGGAATGATTGGAAGTTTACTCTACTTAACTGCTAGCCGTCCGGACATTATGTTTAGTGTGTGTATGTGTGCTCGTTTTCAAGCAAATCCTAAAGAAGCTCATTTAAATGCTGTAAAGAGAATTTTCAAATACCTCAAGCATACACTCAATCTAGGACTGTTCTATCCTAAAGGACAATCATTTGAACTAGTTAGTTATTCTGATGCTGACTTCGGTGGCTGTAAGTTAGATATAAAGAGCACCTCTGAAACATGTCACCTTTTAGGCAAGTCACTAGTATCATGGTGTAGTAAGAAACAAAATTTTGTTGCATTATCTACTGCAGAAGCTGAATACATAGCTGCTGGCAGTTGTTGTGCACAAATTTTGTGGATGAAACACACTTTACTAGATTATAGATATCAATTTAGACATGTACCAATAAATTGTGACAACACAAGTGCTATTAACATCTTAAAAAATCATGTTTCACATTCTAGGACAAAACATATTAATGTAAGACATCACTTTTTGAAAGATCATTATCAAAAAGGTGATATCACCTTGGAATTCATTGATACTGAATATCAACTTGCTGATATATTCACTAAACCATTAAATTTTGAGAGAATAGACTATGTCATACATGATCTTGGCATGATAAATCTCAAATAAGATATCTTACTTGTCTTACTGTTCGACATTTTTCTATGTTATACTTTACTGTTTCATGATTACGGTTTCTCAGTTACTGTCTCTTATGTTTACGGTCTCACCGTTAGCACTTTGTACTCACAGTCTGACATTCACTGTCTCACCGTGACGATCACTCACTGTCTCACCGTGACGATCACTCACTGTCTCACCGTGACGATCACTCACTGTCTCACCGTAACGACCACTCACTGTCTCACTGTAACAACCACTCACTGTCTCACCGTAACGACCACTCATTGTCTCACCGTGAAATTTCTTTATGTTTTTTCTTAAAACCCGTATCGCGGTAATTATTATTTCACCTCTTTTACTTTCCCGTGTTTTTATTTTTGTGACGTTTGGCATTCCTAAATGATAAAACAAAAAGTTTCACTCGATTCTTCACCCGGGCTTTCTCCCATTCACTCGTTTCGAACCCTTTCAACCTTGCAACCCTCTCTCTCTCTCTCTCGAACCTTCAATGGATGCCAAGAATGAAACGACTGTCTTCATCCACACCTGAAAAGCACAGCTCGAAGAAGAAGAAGATTGCACCTAATCTGACGCCCGAAGGACCTTTAAATCCGAACCTGGCAAATCGCAGTGTTGTACCTGAAAAAGAAATCTGCCCCGAATGGCTTTTGTCTAGCAAATCTCTGGTCTTGAAAGTGTTAAAAGAACAAGGCTGGTTAGAATGGTTCTCAAGGGAAAATAGACCCATCTATCCTAGGTTAGTAGCTCAGTTCTACCAGTACGTACAGTTCTCCTTTGACTCTGGTGAAAGTTATGTTGTGAGGAGCTGGATTAATGGCCAAAGATGCTCCTTCTCTTCGAGGTTATGGGTTGCATGCCTTAGGATACCTCATGAAGGTATATGTGAGGATTATCAGAGAGAACCTCCACCTTCAACTGATTTCTTTGATCTTGAAGATGCTCTGAAAACCCTAACCGGAAATGGCACCAAGAGAAGGGTCATCACTGCTGAACTAGATGGAGAAACAAGGCTGCTGTTTAAGTTTGTTCAAAATCTGGTTAGTCCAAGAAAAGGTGATTTTGCTATGTTAAAATATCAAGATGTGTTTTTGATTCATCTTATGAAAAATGGACATAAAATCAACCTGCGCAAGTACATCATTCACCATATGTGTGAGTTGATCAAGGTTACATCCAAGTCCACCTCTCTGTTCTACTCTCGACTGATATCAGCCATGCTTGTTGCAAAATGCGTAGTTGGACCTAATAAAGAAGTGCTTATGGACTGTGAGTACTGTCTCTCTAAAGCCACCATCAGGAGAATGAAGATAAACTGGAATCCTTGGAAAAAGAAATGGGTGGAAGACAATGATAAGGTTTATGAGAAGTTTAATCCTGTGGATTATCCATCAAGGCCGAAAGACATTTCTGATCCTGATTTGGAACCAGATGAACTTGTTGAGTATTCAGAAGAAGAGGCTGAAGTACCACATAGGGAAGCAATTGTTGTTGAGGAAGAAAAGATTGTTGTTCCTCATGTTGTTCTTGAAGAAGAAGCTCCTGCCCCTAGAGATGATGTCAATCTGGAAATCCAACCCGAGGCTGAAAAAGAATCAGTTGTCCCAGAATCTGAGAAGCAAGCCATGGAAGAGCCTACAGTAGAAGAACTCCCTGTTATGCAAGAAGCGAATCTGGAGGAACCTGTTCCTGAAATAATACCCTCTACTGAAGAAAGAATGGAGCTAGCCTTTCAACTGGCTAGACAAGAAATGAATGAAGAACTTGGAGCTGAACCTGTGGATTTAGACCAAACTCCTAAGCCTCTCAGTCCTGAGAAGGAAGCACCTGTTGAGGGGGAGGAGACCCCAAATCTTGAGTCTGATGAAACCTCACATCCAACTGAGTCAAGTCCTATGGACACTCGGTACAAATTTCCTAGTTTCTATGATGTGAATGAGTCTCAGCAGGTTACGGCAACCGGGCTTGATCTCTCTTCCCTGTTTCAGTTGAAATCTTTCACAAACTTCGCCCCTGAGAAGGAACCTGAACCTGAACCTGTCCCTGTACCAATTCCTACACTTGAACCTTTATCTGAACAGTTGTCCTTTGTCAGTAAGGATGATCTGAAGGTTTTTGGAGATACTCTCTTATCTGGAGTTGAGAAGCTTATGAACTCCCAACCTCGTCCTGTGACAAATTTAAGTGAGAGAGATGTCTCGCTATTATTGGAAAAGATCATTTGGCAAATACAACCTAAGATGCTCCATGAGATTCAAGAAGTACGAGTTGAAAATAAGTTGCTCAGTAATGAAGTCACAACCCTGAGAAGCATGGTTGAAGACATGCAGAAAGAGCTGCATTCGAGATCAGAGCCTGTTACTGCTCCTCTAGCACCCACTGTTTCTCAAATATCTCGAGATGTTGTGTCTCAGATTCACCCTTATTTGGCATCCTTCGATGAAAAGATTGCGGAAAGGCACAAACATATGTTGAAGGAGATGAGAGAGTTTGTGGTGAACCTAAATAAACTCACTGATGAGTACACTGGTTGTCTTCAAAAGGTACTAAATCAGCTAAAATCTCTGACAACAGCCGTCAAAGCTTCTAATACCTCTGTTCAATCCTCTACACCTCCCTTGGACAGTACTTTGCTCAAATCTATCGTCAAAGAAGAGCTACAGAATGTTTTCAGTCGCTTTAATGTGGCTTCTTTATCTGAAGTTGTCAAGAATAGTGATAAAGTTCTTGACCTTGTGCAAATTCACTCCAAGATTGCAAATGATGCCCAGCAGGAGATTTCTAAGAAGTAGATTTCTATTTCAACTGAATTTCCTCCAAGACTAATATGACCAACCACTTCAAATACCTTGTAGAGAATCTGCGAATTCCTCCTGTGACTCAAGCCTTCAAAAACCAAGTCCATAAGCTAACCGAATTTACCCGATTGTTGGACAAGTTCATGGAAAACAAAGATGACTTTGAAAAGGCCATACAGTATAGTGGAGAGTTTATTGCAGACTTTATCAAACTCCTGAGACCTTATCTTCATGTCTAGAGTACAACAATTGTTGCTCCAGCGGCTGCACCTCTCAGACCTGGGCTGTCTACCTTCACCTTTGTCTTAACCTCAACTACCATGTCTGTTGGCCAGGCTCTCAATCAGATCAGGTCTGTGATTCTTGATCGGCAACTGCCTAGATCTTCTACTGCTCCTACCTTGGCTCCCTCAGTCTTTGAAGGTCTCCCTTTACCCTCTCTATCTACCACGTCTCTGACTTCTTCTACATCAACCACTGCCCCTATGGCTTCCCCTTCTGCTGCTGATAAAGGCAAAGAGAAGGTTAGTCCCTGAAGAAGACCAGTGCTTACTCCTTTTTTGATGGGGATGCCATTGTTTTTTTGTATTTCTCCTTTATTTTGTACTCCACTGTGTTTACTCTTAATGGAATGTGAATTGTTTACCCTCTCTTTCTTCAACTTTTTGATAATCCCAAAAGGGGGAGAAGTTTCTATATGTTATTTTCTCTATAGTTGCATCTAATTACACTTTAACTTTAACTGTGCATGATTTGTGATCATCAAAAAGGGGGAGATTGTTGGACTCCTCATGTATTAATCATGTTTTAATGATCACAAATCTTCTTCAACCTAGTTAACTCCTATAAATTATACCCAATCATGTGTATTTATGCTTCAAGTTCACTCATTCTTTATAATGGTTAATCTCAATCCATTTCATGCATATCACTATTTAAGTCTGAATACAGTTATTTGCCTAAGTACGAGACACCGTAAGCCAGACACCGTGAAGCCAGACACCGTGAGCCAGACACCGTTAAGTCAGACACCGTGAGCCAGACACCGTGAAACAAGACACCATCAACAAGACACCGTAAGCCAGACAGCGTGAAACAAGACACCGTGAACGAGACACCGTGACACTCAAGCAAGACACTGTGAACGAGACACCGTGACACTCAAGCAAGACACCGTGAACGAGACACCGTGAACGAGACACCGTGACACTCAAGCAACACACCGTGAACGAGATACCGTGACCCTCAAGCAAGACACCGTGAACGAGATACCGTGACACTCAGACAAGACCGTGAACGAGATACCGTGACACTCAGACAAGACACCGTGAACGAGACATCGTGACACTCAGACACCGTGTGAAGGAGACACCGTTTTCATAACTTACTGTGACACCGTTTCTTAAACTATTTTGTCGTCTTTCAATTTAATTTCTAACGGTCATATTTGATGCCTTTAACGCACTGACATAATAAATGTTTCTTTGTAGACATAGTACGAGGTACGAGGTACAAAGCACGTGGAACCTGTCGGCTAAAACTCATGCATTCGAAGATAAAGAGTGAAGTGTGCCCAAGAACAAGATAGCACGATACTGAACGAAAAACAAGCCTATGAGCACGACCGCGAAGAACGTATTGCAAGATTTTCAAAGAAAGCATTGTCACATGCATGCAATCCGACTCTGCTGAAGAACAAACAAAGTACACTGGATTCCAGAGAACATCTTCACATTATCAAAACTCGTGAAGAATACAAGCTGAATCGCGACACTCTGTTTTCAAGACAAAAACCAGAGGACTCAGAAGCATTTCTGCTTAATCAAAGGAGTCCAGAGTTGCACTTCAAATCACTAGAGCATTCGAATAATTAATTCATTGACATGCGCCCACGCTGATTATAATAAATATCATTTAAAACAATATTATATCCTCAAAATTACGACTGGAAAAACTACACGGCGTGTATTAATAAATACATGGCGTGTACTTGTTTTTCATTGAAAACTACACGGCGTGTACATTCAATGTACACGGCGTGTATATCTTGTTTTCATTTATTCATTTTCTTTCCATAAAGAAAACAACACGGCGTGTAATTATTAATACATGGCGTGTACCTGTTTTCCATGAAAAACTACACGGCGTGTAATATTTAATACACGGTGTGTATATCTTGTTTTTCATTTCCTTCTTCCTCAATCATTAAAAACGATTTAGGCTTCTTTGAATAATCATTAAACCACGTACGGGAATAATCTTTATTCTACTTGAGATACTTGAATACACTTAGTGTGTGACCCTCTAGGCCTTTTTCTCGTTGGCATTAGGCGAGCTTGCCTAAAGTCCAAGATTACTGTCTAGCAACGGGTCAAGGCACCCAAGAGAAAGAAGTTGACGCCGCATTGACGTATCACCTCATACGAACGCTTACTGTGTAATTTAATCTCTTTGTCTCGATATCTCATCAAGCAGGTTTCATGGTAGTGTCATAAACCTATATGCTTGATCCGTCATTCTTTGACTACCTGAAATAAACTCATCGTTTACACCATGGCCATGGAATTTAATGCGACAGTTCTATTTCAATCAAAGGGCCGAGATATCAACTTCCATAAATGAAAGGGACAAATCCTTCCTCGACTTATCCATTAACAACATGTCACTCGTGACGCACGCAACGTACCCTACTTCCCGCCAACTGTCTGCGTAACGGTTTTCGTCAGTAAATCTAAGTGTGCGAGTCATGACATGAGTTAATGATAATCTTCTAGTCTAAGGACCATTACACACGCTCGCAGATAGTAATGTCCGATGACACCAAGACATGCGGAATTACTATTGGCGGGTCTGTTCTCATAATCTCTCATCTTGAAGATTACCAAGTGCGAACTCCATGAGAGAGAGTCTCGTCTTCTTACGAGTGCTCACACATGACGGTCTGTATACTATGTGTCCTATCATAGTATGTCATCCAACCGTAGAACTTTATTTAAGAATATTGTTATAGCATTTCAAGGTTCTCATCACAACGGGAGCCATGACCTTATCAATGCAACAAATATTCCAGAACATTATTATATTATAGTCATGCAGAACAATGAATAATACAATAAGTGAACATTCATGTAATCAAAGTACAAAACAGTTGGTTCTCAGGACACCAACTCTTACAAACTCCCACTTGGACTAGAGACAACTGCCTACGACTTTTAGTCCGCTAAACCTCACATGATGATCATGTTTCTACTGAGTCAAGGCTTTAGTCAAGAGGTTCGCCACGTTGTCTTCCGTGAAAATACTGCTCACTGCAACTTCACCTCTCTGAGAAAAATCCCTCAAGAGATGATACTTCCGAAGTATGTGTTTTGTCCGCTGATGTGACCTTGGCTCTTTTGCAAGTGTCACCGCTGCAATATTATCACAATAGAGTGTGATAGGATATTTACTGTTCGGTACTACATCCAACTCTTGGACGAAGCTTCGCATCCATACTGCTTCTTTAGCTGCCTCAGATGCTGCGATATACTCGGACTCCGCTGTAGAATCTGCCACCACACTTTGTTTTGAGTTCTTCCACCTCACTGCACCTCCATTCAAACTAAAGATGTATCCAGTCTGCGACTTCATGTCATCTTGATCAGTCTGGAAACTAGCATTTACATGTCCTCTGATGACTAGTTCCTCATCTCCTCCATAAACCAGGAACATATCCTTAGTACGCCTCAGATACTTAAGGATAGTCTTGACTGTCATCCAATGGCGGTCTCCTGGATCAGCTTGATATCTGCCTACCGCACTTAATGCGTAAGCAACATCTAGCCTCGTACATAGCATAGCATAGCATACATGATTGACCCAATCGCGGATGCATAAGGGATCCTTGTCATTCTCTTTCTTTCCTCATGTGTCTGGGGACACATTTTCTTGGAAAGATGAATGTCATGTGACACTGGCAACAATCCCCTCTTGGATTGTTCCATACTAAATCTCTTCAGTATCTTGTCAATGTATGTACTTTGACTCGGGCCTAGCATTCTCTTGGATCTATCATGATGGATCTTGATCCCAAGAATATATGTTGTCTCGCCCAAGTCTTTCATGGAGAAGCATTTATGCAACCATGCCTTAACTGACTGTAAGACAGGTACTTCGTTTCCAATTAGTAATATGTCATCAACATATACTATTAGGAAAACGATTGCACTCCCACTAAACCTCTTGTAGACACAAGGCTCACATTCGTTCTTAACAAAGCCAAATTCCATTACAGCTTCATCAAAACGAATGTTCCATGACCTTGATGCTTGCTTTAATCCATAAATGGATTTCTGCAACTTGCACACCTTGTTGGCATCCTTTGGAGTCACAAACCCTTCAGGTTGTATCATGTAGACATCTTCCTGGAGGTTCCCGTTAAGGAAAGCTGTTTTGACATCCATTTGCCAAATTTCATAGTCATGGTAAGCGGCAATGGCCAATAGGATTCTGATGGATTTAAGCATCGCAACCGGTGAAAAGGTTTCATCATAGTCAATTCTTTGACGTTGTCTAAAACCTTTTGCAACCAGTCGTGCCTTATAGGTGCTGACTTGCCCCTCCATGTCCAGTTTCTTCTTGAATACCCATTTATTACCAATAGGTTTTACATCAACTGGAGGATCTACCAAAATCCAGACTTGGTTTTGGTAAATGGAATCCATTTCAGAATTCATGGCTTCTTGCCACTTGGCAACGTTTGTGCCTTCAACTGCTTCCTTGTAGGTAAGAGGATCATCATTGTCAACCAATAATGAGTCACCATCCTCGGTGACAAGAAAACCATATCGTTCTGGTTCTCTCACCTCTCTCGTGCTCCTACGCAGTTCTTGTGTCTCTGGAACAGATTGTTCTTCCACGGGGCTTTGTGGAATCTGTTCTTGTACCAACTCCTATGTATCTTGAGCCTCGACTTCATCGAAGTCTATCTCGCTCCCACTATCTCTTTTGGAGATGTGCTCCCTCTCAAGGAATATGGCGTGTCTTGCCACTGTAACCTTTTTGTTTGAGGGGTTGTATAGGTAATATCCCCTTGTTTCCTTGGGATATCCTATAAAGATACACTTTGTGCCTCGGGGTGCAAGTTTGTTACCTGAAGAGGCCTTAACAAATGCTTCGCTACCCCACACATGTAAATTCGATAACATGGCTTTGCGTCCACTCCATAACTCGTATGGAATACCATTTATCGATTTAGTTGATACTTGGTTTAGTATGTGTGTTGTTGTTTGTAATGCATATCCCCAAAAGGATAATGGAAGACTCGCATGACTCGTCATTGATCTCACCATGTCCAACAGGGTGCGGTTCCTCCTTTCACTTACACCATTCCACTGTGGCATGTAAGGAGGAGTGAGTTGAGATAGAATCCCAAACTCTCGTAAGAAATCAATGAAGTCCTGATTAAGATATTCTCCTCCTCTGTCTGAGCGGAGTTTCTTAATCTTCTTACCAAGCTGGTTCTCAACTTCATTCTTGTATTCTTTGAACAGATCAACAGAATCTGACTTATACCTCATTAAGTAGATATATTCATATCTACTAAAATCATCAGTAAAAGTTATGAAGTACGAGAACCCACCCCTTGCTTCAACTGGAAATGGTCCACACACATCTGTGTGAACTAATTCTAGAAGCTCTTTAGCTCTTTCACATTTCCCACTAAATGGGGCTTTGGTCATTTTGCCTTGTAGACACGCATGACATACACCAAGTGGTTTTAGTTCGACGGAATCTAAATACCTATCTTGATGTAATTTTGTCAAACGTTTCTCATTGACATGACCTAGCCGGTGATGCCAAAGTTGGGTGTGGTATGAGTCATGTGAATTTACTTTGTCATTGATTGTCATTACTTGGTTTGTGTAGTCTAACACATAAAGGCCGTTATATAAATGTGCCCTACCAAAACAAATGCTATCTTTATAAAAGTAGCAATATCCACTTCCAAACTTGAAGATGAATCCATCAGTATCTAATCTGAATACTGAAATAATGTTTTTGGTTACAGAGGGTACATAATAACATCCTTTCAAAACCAAGATCATCCCTGTAGGCAATGTGAGATGGTAGTCTCCGACAGCTACAGCAGCGAGTCTGGCTCCGTTGGCTGCTCGTAGATCTACCTCCCCTCAATCAATCTTTTTGAATCTACTTGGTTCTTGTATTTGGATACAGATGTGAGCACCACAAGCAGTATCTAATACCCAATTTGTAGAAACAGATAGATTGCATTCGATGACAAACTCACCTGAAGCTTCCCCTTGTTTCCTAGGCTGGGTGCAGTTTTTCTTCCAGTGGCCCTTCTTGCCACATGCGAAACAAACAGCCTCCTGTTCTCTTGCCTCCCCTTTGATCTTCCTTTTCTTGGAAGGCCTTGAAGAAGCTTTGGGCTTAAAGCTCTTCGCCTTCCCTTTCCTTTTATTCACCATAAGAACAGAAGGCTTTTCACGCTTCATGTCATTATCTATTTGGCGAATAAAGATAAGAAGATCAGATAGAGATTTCTCAATGTTGTTCAAGTTGAAATTAACAACAAAGTTCAAGAAGCTCTGGGGGAGTGATGCAAGAATGAGATCGGTGCCCAGTTCTTCGGGGAGTTTAAACCCTAGAACCTTCAAGCGCTCAATGTAGCCAATGAGCTTGACTACATGAGGCCCAGCTGGGGCACCCTCTCCAAGCTTGCTCTGAAATAAAGCCTTGGAGATCTCAAACCTTTCATGTCTTGCTCTCTCCTGGTATAGACCACGGAGGTGCTCGAGCATGCTATAGGCATCCATGTCTTCATGAGACTTCATGAGCTCACTAGACATCGATGATAGCATCAAACATTGAACGTCGAGAGCGTCGTTCAAATGTTGATCATAGACCAGGAAATCTTCATCACTCGCCCCTGGGGCAGGAGAATCAGGAAGTGAGGACTCCAGCACATAAAACTTTCGTTCATGGCGTAGGATAACCCGAAGGCGCCTAAACCATTCCTGAAAGTTACTGCCGGTGAGGATATTGTCTTTATCCAGAATTGATCGCAGAGAAAATGTGGTTGATGAGTTTGTCATTTCGATTCTACAAATTAAAAGAGCAGATTTATCAGTACTTTCTTGATTACATTTTATAAAAATAATAAATGAATTTTGTTGGAGTCTGCATCCCACATCGGACTTGAGGTCCGGTGTGGTTTTTAATATTCATTATAAATACACCCCAAGGGCTCCTTTGGAGATATACCTTGGGGGTTCGGTCTCTCTTAGGGTTTCCCGTCCGGGGGCGGCGGCCTCAAGGCCCCGTAGGGTTACCGTCGCCGCCCCTCAGCCTCTGCCCTGCGCGGCTCCCCGGCAGGCCCTCCCTCCCGGTGCACTCCTCCTCCCTGCGCAGCTCCCCGGCGCGACGCGGCTCCCTGCGCGCCCTCCCTCACGGCGACCCTCCCCACGGCGGCTGCACCCTGCGCGACTGCTCTCCCCACCGGCGCCCGCTCCTCCTGCGCACTCCTCCTCCCTGCGCGCTCCCGGCTCCCGGCTCGCCCCTGCCGTCGCGCTCCCCCGCTGCGCGCGGCGCCTCTCCCTGGTTCTCCAGCCGCCGGCGCCTCGGCTCTCCCACCCTGCGCGACGGCCCGCCTTCCGCAGCGGCTCCCTTCCGCGACGGCTCCCTGCGCGACGGCCCTGCCTCCTGCTGCGGCATCCCGTCGCCGGCGCCCGCCTCTCACTCCCGGTGCGGCTCCACCTCCAGGCGGATCTCCCTCCAGTCCGGCGACCCCTCTCCGGCGGCCTCTCCTGCTGCTCTCCGGCGGCCAGATCCGGACAGCTCCGGCCGAATCCGGTCGGATCCGGTGATTTCCGGCCAGATCCAGGCTACTCCGGCTGGCTCCGGCCTGATCCAGAGATTTCCGGCCAGTTCCGGCGATATCCGGACTGTTCCGGGCAGATCCGGGCAGATCCGTACTGTTCCGGCCAGCAACCGGCCTCCACCCGTGTTGGCCGCTCCACGCAGGTGGCCTCCTCCAACTTCCAGCGCCGCCTCCCAGCCTCCTGCACCCTCGCCGGCCTCCTCCTGCGGATCCCCGCCTCGCCGGCATCTCCCGGCACCTCCTGGCAGCCGCATCTCTCTCCGCCGGCACGTCCATTCGCTGGCGCAGTAGCTCGACATCCTCGGCTTTGGGCCCGTTGGCGCCGCCAGTCCCGCAACAATTCTGCGGAATCCCCGCCTCCCGTCATCGGCCCCGCAAGTGCGGTTTTCCCGGTGCTAGTTTGGATTTCCCGGCGTTTCAACGACCGGCCCCACTAGTGCGGCATTCCTGGCGTTCCGTCAACCAGCCGATCTGAGTGGTTTCATCTGCTGCGCCCGCAACATCTTCCATCCATCATCTTGCGGGGGAGCTTCGATTGTGAGGGGGAGCAGCAACTTTTGCAGCTTTCTTTTTATTTCGTCATGTTTTGTCATCAAGCTGGGTATGTCCAGCTTGAGGGGGAGTGTTAGCGTCTGTTTTATTGTTTTCTTTTCATTATGTGTCCAAGCTAGGTACACCTAGCTTGAGGGGGAGTGTTGGAGTCTGCATCCCACATCGGACTTGAGGTCCGGTGTGGTTTTTAATATTCATTATAAATACACCCCAAGGGCTCCTTTGGAGATATACCTTGGGGGTTCGGTCTCTCTTATTTTCCCAATCTACAAATTTATTAATTCTCCCACTATTTTATCAAGTCCCAATGGCCCGCACCATTGAACTCGGAATGTCTAGTTGCTTTGACATTCTAGTGGCAAGAATCCATATTCCCCTTCGCATAACCCCAACAAGGGTTGGTCAAGCTATTTGAAGGTATTTAGGTAGGCAGGTCTTTGCCAACTGTGAGCTTACAGTTCCTTGATCTGTTGAGTGAACTCCCCAATCCTGAAATCCTGACTTAGATTTCCTCAACTCTTGCCTCCAATATTACGTCAAGTCTAGCAAGGGCTACTCCTCTTGATGTAATATGGTTAAGTCAACCCGAAACCTTTCATAAGGGCTTCCTTTATAAAAGTAAGTGTCCCAACAAGGGTTGGTCAAACACATAGTTTTATTGAGTCTTGTCCTTAATCAAGTAACGGAAGGCTTGGTCTGACTTAATATGGTATTGAGGGATTTTAATCCTTTATGCGTAGTTTTGCATTATCACATGCTTGTTAATATTAAGTGATGCTTGCTTAAGTGATTAACTATGTTCTGATAATGTTTACGCATAGTCCAGTTTTTATTTTATTTCATCTTTGCATGCTTGTTCATTTTATTAACTATGTGATCGCGACAACACATACATAATAAATAAACCATGCAATTTAGATATAAATAAAATAAGATGGCATGATCATGAGCTTCTATTGGTTGGCTTATCTAGCGGTTTTGATAAGCTAACCCTGGCCTAGGGAAAAACACCTTGAACCCGGTGGTTCGTGTTTTGCAGCTTCCACCTGTTCAACTTAGTATCTTCTTGCATCGGTTTCGCCTCGGCTTCGGGATTTGAACCGCCTCCTCTGGCTTGAGAGATCCTCCATTACATGGGTTTACATTAAAGAAACCATGGGCACGCAGACCCTACATTTTATTGGAAGAAGGCTCGCAGGCCAACAAATTTAAATTAAATAAATTTAAATGAAACCATAGACATACAAAGGGTGTTTGGTCTAGCTCATGATCATCCATAGCATGCAACGACATTTACGCAAATTTAGAATTCAAATTCTTTTAATCGTTCTTTCATTTAAGATAAGTCGCGCTTGAATTCAATTAATTATGATCTTATAATTAATCAATTCTTTATCTTAAATTCCTTTCTGAATTTCCTTGAGATTCTTCTCATCCATATTCCTTGTACGGGTCTTTGTACATTGGAGGAAACCTGGTGAAATTCCATTTCTGGAAAGTACACAGCGTGTAGTTTATAATTACACGGCGTGTATTTCTTTTCACTCTTTATCCAAAGTACACGCCGGGGGTTTTGGCGTGTTTTCTATACTTTGGAAATTTTGGAGTACACGACGTGTAGATAAATCATACACGGCGTGTACTTCCTTGTTACGCGGTAACCAGCCTGGCGATCCCGTGTACGCGGTACGCGGCTTATCCTTGTACACGGTTTCACCTGGGCTGGAACGGACTACACGCCGTGTTGCTCCAACATACACGCCGTGTATTCCGGTTTCCACGCGCCATTCAGTTCTGGTCAACACGGCGTGATTAATACTTAGGCATATTCAATTCACACGGCGCGGTTTGGCAAACCAGAGCCGATTCGTTGAACCTAAGTACACGACGTGTAGTTTTAATTACACGCCGTGTAATCCCGTGTTGTACAGACAGAAAGAGCGGCTCCTCCGGATGAGTTCCTCGTTTTTATTTTAATCAAAATTAAAATTAAAAGGTTGTTTTTGTGATGTGAGTCGAGAAATGAAGGAGGAATGACAGATCTCGTTTATTCAGATTTATAGAACGATTTATTTCGAATTGAATCAAATATAAATGCGTAAATTATCAACGAAAATTAAATAACTATAATCAACGTTGTAACCTCCCTCTGATACCATTTGAAGGTTCCAAGCACAGCGAAAGCTCGCGGGTGGATGTGCCCACTTGGTTTTTTGTCATTAACAATGATCAATCCGGGATTAATACGACGATAAACGACAGTCTCCACGGATCGAATCACAAAAATGGACAAAGAAAAGGAAAGTCCCGGAACCACAAAGTAGGATCGTTACAGGTTGATTATAATTAATTTAATCAATTTAAAAGAAATACCTTTTGGGTGTTCTTTCTTCGTTGATGTTCTTGATCACGTTCCGGTGTGATTCGTCGTTGCGTCGCAGAAGCCAAGTGTAGACTTCCCCTAGCGGTGATCCACACGTGTACCTCGTATCTCGGGACGTCGCCAAAGGATTCTCCGGGTGCTAGCGTGGAGAAACCTTTGCTTGCGTTGTCCGCCTTAGATCGTCTTGATCCGATGGAAGAGGATCTCTCTCGGTCTTGAGAGCGTTCTTGAAGGAAGAGGTTCTTTCGGCCTTGAAAGAATTCTCCAGAGATGTTGTGCACAACAATTCTCTTGTGTGTCGAAAAAGAGTTGGGGTTGTGAGGATATTTATAATCAGGTTTGAGCTTGTAGAGTTATGACAATAAATAAACACGTTACGCGTTTTATTTATTTCATTGACTCTTATTTAAAACCCCATGTCGAATAATTAATTCCTTGACATGCGCCCACGCTGATTATAATAAATATCATTTAAAACAATATTATATCCTCAAAATTACGACTGGAAAAACTACACAGCGTGTATTAATAAATACACGGTGTGTACTTGTTTTTCATTGAAAACTACACGGCGTGTACATTCAATGTACACAGCGTGTATATCTTGTTTTCATTTATTCATTTCCTTTCCATAAAGAAAACTACACGGCGTGTAATTATTAATACATGGCGTGTACCTGTTTTCCATGAAAAACTACACGGCGTGTAATATTTAATACACGGCGTGTATATCTTGTTTTTCATTTCCTTCTTCCTCAATCATTAAAAACGATTTAGGCTTCCTTGAATAATCATTAAACCACGTACGGGAATAATCTTTATTCTACTTGAGATACTTGAATACACTTAGTGTGTGACCCTCTAGGCCTCTTTCTCGTTGGCATTAGGCGAGCTTGCCTAAAGTCCAAGATTATTGTCTAGCAATGGGTCAAGGCACCCAAGAGAAAGAAGTTGACGTCGCATTGACGTATCACCTCATACGAACGCTTACTGTGTAATTTAATCCCTTTGTCTCGATATCTCATCAAGCAGGTTTCATGGTAGTGTCATAAACCTATATGCTTGATCCGTCGTTCTTTGACTACCTGAAATAAACTCGTCATTTACACCATGGCCATGGAATTTAATGCGACAGTTCTATTTCAATCAAAGGGCCGAGATATCAACTTCCATAAATGGAAGGGACAAATCCTTCCGCAACTTATCCATTAACAACATGTCACTCGTGACGCACCCAACGTACCCTACTTCCCGCCAACTGTCTGCGTAACTGTTTTCGTCAGTAAATCTAAGTGCGCGAGTCATGACATGAGTTAATGATAATCTTCCAGTCTAAGGACCATTACACGCGCTCGCAGATAGTAATGTCCGATGACACCAAGACATGCGGAATTACTACTGACGGGTCTGTTCTCATAATCTCTCATCTTGAAAATTACCAAGTGTGAACTCCATGAGAGAGAGTCTCGTCTTCTTACGAGTGCTCGCACATGACGGTCTGTATACTATGTGTCCTATCATAGTATGTCATCCAACCGTAGAACTTTATTTAAGAATATTGTTATAGCATTTCAAGGTTCTCATCACAGCGGGGATCTGCCATGACCTTATCAATGCAACAAATATTCCAGGACATTATTATATTATAGTCATCCAGAACAATGAATAATACAATAAGTGAACATTCATGTAATCAAAGTACAAAACAGTTAGTTCTCAGGACACCAACCCTTACATCCCGGCATCCCGACGTCCAAGTGCGGATTTCCCGGCGTCCCGACGACCGGCCCCACAAGTGCAGCTTTCCCAGCGTCCCGTCGACCGACCCCACCTGCGTGGTTCCTCTGTTACGTCTCAACGACTTGCCAAGCCACTGATGTGATCCGGCTTTTTCAACATCTTTCATTTTCCATAATTATCATCTCGAGGGGGAGCAGCGATTGCAGATGATTTATCTTCTTTTTTTGTCATCTTGTTTTGTAATCAAGTTGGGTATGTCCAGCTTGAGGGGGGAGTGTTTGCGGCGTCTGTTGATTGCTTTGTTTTTCTTTATGTGTTCAAGCTAGGTACACCTAACTTGAAGAGGAGTGTTTGAGTCTACATCCCACATCGGACTTGTGGTCTGATATGGCCTTTATTATTCATTATTGTAGATGGGTGAATTCCCCTTACCTCAATGTGAGGTGAGGATATTCTTTTATAGATTAGGAAACCAATATACAAGACGGGTAAGTCCGATGTGGGACTCACCCATTTACACTTAAATGGGTTCCAACACTCCCCCTCAAGCTGGACATGCCCAGATTGGATAAAGTCCCACACAAAAAGAATAACAAGACAATCTCAAACTCCCCCTCAAGCTGGGCCATGGAGGCTGTGAATACCCAGCCTGGAAGTGAGAGACTCAAGACGAGCTCCAGGAAGACCTTTGGTGAAGAGATCGGCAAGCTGATCGGCCGTCGGGATATGGCCGAAACCGATATGGTGCTGCTCCAGATGGTGGCGGAGAAAGTGACAGTCCACCTCGATATGCTTCGTCCGTTCATGGAAGACGGGATTCGAGGCAATCTTCGTGGCGGCCTGATTGTCACACCAGATATGAGCAGGAGTCGATGCTGGGAAACCGAGCTCCTGGAGAAGATGACGAAGCCAGAGGATCTCAGTGGTGACAGTGGTCATGGCTCGATACTCGGTCTCGGCACTCGAACGGGAGACCACAGTCTGCTTCTTGCTGCGCCAAGAGATGAGATTACCGGCGAAGAATACGGCGAAACCCGAAGTAGACCTGCGGGTAGCGAGGCAACTGGCATAGTCCGCATCACAAAAAGCTTCAATATCCAGGTGAGCATGATGTGAGTACCGAAGGCCACGTGCAGGGTCTTTCTTGATGTACTTGGCAATGCGGAGGACAGCATCCCACTGAGAGCAGGTGGGATGTTCCATGAACTGGCTTACTTTGCCAACGGCACAGGCAATGTCGGGACGCGTCATGGTGAGGTAGTTGAGTTTACCGACCAAGCGTCGATAGCTCTCGGGATGAGGAAAGAGTTCCGAGTCGGCATGAAGGGAGCGTTCCCCAGGCTCCAGGGGAGTGTCAACTGAGGTGGCGGTGCTCAACCCGGCATCCTGCAAGATATCAAGAGCATACTTGCGCTGGCAGAGAGAGATAGTGTCCGTAGTTCGGGAGACCTCGATGCCAAGAAAGTAGGTGAGGGGACCAAGATCTTTGGTGTGAAAGTGCTGGTGAAGATGCGTCTTGAGGCTGGCGATGCCTCTGGAGTCGCTCCCTGTGATGATGATGTCATCAACATACACTACAAGCAAGATACAGCCGTGTGCCGTCGTACGGAAGAAGACGGTGTGATCTTTCATACTCCGAGAGAGGCCAAAGGCGGTGACGACAGTGCTGAAGCGGCCAAACCAGGCGCGAGGAGACTGTTTGAGGCCGTAGAGGGAGCGACGGAGACGGCAGATATGGGAGTCGGCACCAGAGGCAGAGAAACCAGGGGGCTGCTGCAAGTAGACTTCTTCGTCAAGAGAGCCATGGAGAAAAGCATTCTTAACGTCGAGTTGATGAAGCGGCCAGTGGTGATAAGCAGCCAGAGAGATGAAGAGGCGGACAGAGGCCATCTTGGCGACGGGAGAGTAGGTCTCAAAGTAGTCGACGTCATATGTCTGAGCAAAGCCCTTGGCGACAAGCCGGGCTTTGAGGCGACAGAGAGAGCCATCAGGATTGAGACGGATTGTGAAGATCCATTTACAACCGACCGCCTGTTTGTTTGCCGGAAGGGGAACAAGATCCCAAGTATGGTTGGCATCCAGAGCCTGCAATTCATCCCGCATTGCGGCTAGCCACCCGGGGTGAGATTTGGCTTCACCGACCGTTCGAGGAAGCGACACGGTCTCCAGAGCTGACAGACCCCTGTAAGAAGATACAAAGAGAGGAATAGTCTGACAGGATCGAGTACCTTTCCGGAGCGCAATCGGTACATCGCCGGGAGCTGTGTCAGGAACATCAGTCGAAGCGGGAACAATGGTTTCCTCGGCCGGGATGAGGGGTACAGCGGAAGGACGACGAGAGTAGGTCTGTCCAAAGAGATGACCGGTCGGAGGAGACACCAGAGGTGGGTGAACCATGAGCGGAAGGCAATCATCGATGGTAGTGTCAGGAGGAGGAGAGGGGAGAGTGAAAGGAGAGCTCTCGACAAACGATACGTCGGCAGAGGTGATATACCGGCGGAGGTCTGGAGAGAAGCATCGGTACCCGCGCTGAGTGCGGGAATAACCGAGAAAAATGCAGCGAAGGGATTTGGGTGATAGTTTGGAGAGATTTGGGCGAGTGTCCCGGACATAACAGAGACAGCCGAAAACGCAGAGTGGAAGGGAGTGAGGAGGGAGAGAGGGAAACAAGGTATGAAAAGGAGTCTCCCCCTGAAGGATGGAGGAGGGAAGACGATTGAGAAGGTAAGTAGCAGTGAGGATGGCATCCCCCCAGAAAAGAAGAGGTACCTGGCGGTGGAAGAGGAGGGCACGAGCGGTTTCCAAGATATGTCGGTGTTTGCGCTCGGCCACCCCATTTTGCTGAGGGGTATCAGGACAGGAGGCCTGATGGATGACGCCGTGAGCCCTCATAAACTGCTGAAAATGAGTGGATAAGTATTCTCGCCCATTGTCAGATCGAAGACATTTCACAAGGATAGAAAACTGTGTCTGGATTTCCTGAAAAAATGTCTGAAAGGTTGAGAGAACCTCTGTGCGATCTCGAAGAAGGTAGAGCCATGTCATACGGGAATAATCATCGATGAAAGAAATGTAATATTTATAGCCGGATTGACTCGAGGTGGCACAGGGACCCCATACATCAGAATGCACCAAATCAAAGGGTTGGGCGGCCCGTGTGTCAACTCGAGGAGGATAGGATGTGCGATGGTGTTTCGCAAACCGACACGACTCACAAAGAAAAGATAAACGGGGGCTAATATCGGGAAAGAGCTGATGAAGTGTTGTGGCGGGGGGGTGGCCCAACCGAGAATGGAGGTCGGCGGCACGAGCAGGGACAGACGCGCAGGCGATGGAAGTCGGGCCATCGAACATGTACACCCCATCCCGAAGCTGGCCTCTACCAAGTTCCCGGTTCGTCGTCCGTTCCTGAAACACAACAGAAGACGAGGTAAATATGGCATTACAGTTGAGGTCCTTGGTTAGCTTGCTGATGGAAAGTAGGTGAAATGGACTGCGGGCAGGAGGGTTGGTCAAGGGCAGTTGAGGTCCGAGGGCAGGAGGCCGGGGCGCTGGGAAGGGAGCCGCGGCGGAGGGTTGGTCGCAGGAGGAGCCGCGGGCGGAAGAGTCCCGAGCGGGAGGGGTCGCGTCGTCGGGGAGGAAGTCCGCAGGGAGGAGCGCGAGACGGGAGATGCCGCCGGAGAGGGGTCGCCAGACTGGAGGGAGATCCGCCGGGAGCCGGGAGCCGGGAGCCGCGAGCGCGCGGGAGCAGCGGGAGGCGCGAGAGGCGCGAGAGGCGCTAGAGCAGCGGGAGGCGCCGGAGGCGCTGGAGCAGCAGGAGGCGCCGGGAGCAGCGGGAGCAGCAGGAGGCGCCGGGAGCAGCGGGAGGCCACGGAACGCAGGGGAGCCGAGAGCCGCGTCGCGCCGGGGAGCCGCGCAGGGAGAGCCGGCGAGGGTAGGAGCGGCGCTGGAGGGGAGACCCGCCTGGGAGCCGCGGGGGTGAGGGCGTCGGGAGCCGCGGGTAGCCGCTGGGAGGGAGCGTCCTGGGAGGGAGGGCCGCCGGGAATGGGCAGGCCGGAGAGGAGCTGGGCAAGAGGGTTGCGCCGGGACAGGAGAGGAGGCCCGCCGGGAATGGCTAGGGCAGTAGGGAGAGAGGCGGGGCCGGGAGGACGCCGGGAATCCGCAAGGGAGGGAGGGTTCGGGATAAAAATCCCTCTGATACCATGTAGATGGGTGAATTCCCCGTACCTCAATGTGAGGTGAGGATATTCTTTTATAGATTAGGAAACCAATATACAAGACGGGTAAGTCCGATGTGGGACTCACCCATTTGCACTTAAATGGGTTCCAACAATTATAAAATAACCTCAAGGCCTCTTTTAGAGAGGAACCTTGGGTATTGGGTCTCCACTCTTTTACTTTAACAAAAAGCAATGGAAATTCAATCAAACGCTTACTCGGAATAAAGAAACAACAAAGGAACGGCAAGTGTTGATGAAGAACAGGGATCGGTATTGAAAACGAGCATTGAAACGAAAGCGGAATCGCAACGGATGAAGAACGGATGTAGAACGAAAAACTCAAAAGGATTCGATAAAATAATGAATGAAATGAATTAAAATGGGTTTGGAATGAAAAATAGAAAAAAACGACAGAAGAAAACAAGAGAAAACAAAAGTCCCCAGGGCTCTCCTGTGCGCGGCGAGCGCACCAAATATAAATAGGCTCGAAAAGTACATGACGTGTAAAAACATTCACGTCGTGTATTGGCTTTAAGTGGCTTTGTCCCGACATCTGCATGTCGTGTATTTGAGATCCAAAATATCCTCCTGAAAATCCGCCTGTAGCTTTGACTGGATGGCCTCGCGATCTTTGCACGTCGTGTAACCTCTGCACGTCGTGTATGTGATTCATTTTAAGCGGGATTCTAATCTTGAAATCCCCACGACATGTAATGAATGCACACGTCATGTAATGTGTTTCACGTCATGTAAAAGTCTTCACGGGTTGGTCTTTGAATGAGGACTACATGTCGTGTATGTGATACATAGCATGTAAAGCCTGTTTTTGCCAATTTTCAGCATTTCTTCATTTGAGTCCAAATTTCCTAATTCCTACGAAAACAAACCAAAACCCCGTGCCTTATCGAATAAGACGTGAATATACCTTAAATAAATGTACCCAATATGTATATATAAATTCAGCTTATCATTCATCCTTATCCTCAAGGTGGAAATCTGGATGAACATATTTGACTCGTGTACCTCCAACCTTCATGCTGAACACAGCACAACAACCATATAATTTGGAGGCACAGCCAACAGATTCATTAGGACTATTTCTGATACAGAGGTTTGCCCATTTGGACCAGCCATAATATGAGGATTATCAACTGGGGAATCATCAGCAACCATTAACACCAAACAAGAGTGAACAAGTACTTTCAGACAACACTTGCCCGGTGTCCAAATAATGTCAGCCACCCTTTCTAACCACCACAATATTTCCCACATGGCTTCTTGTTACAAGAACATCTTGTAGGTATTGTGCCAAAAGTGAAGCACAACAGAGTCCGGAAATATCACTACTGATGACAACATCAGCTGCTGGCTTGCCTATACACATTATCCTGCAGGTTGCAATTTCCACCAGTATAGACACTGCATGTGAAGGTGTGAAACCAAAATCATAAGCCATAACTGCAGCAGCCTCCCCTTCTCTCATAGCTTCAGTATTAAGAACACGATGATGCTCCTTTCGGTGTGGTGGTTCTTGATTCCCAATATCTCCCTTTCGGACTTCAGCCTCCTCAGCTCCTTCAAGCAGCTGTTTGCAGCTCTCATTGGCAGCCTTTTGAGCTGCTTGTTTTTCTTGGCATTCTTCCTTAGCATCAACAGCTCTCATCTTGAGCTGCTCACTAAACTTGATTGAAGCCAAAGTCACAAGCCCTTTAGGCCATTTTGGAACATGTCAGCGAATGCCTCCGCTTGATCCAGCATCACAAGTGGCGACTCACGCTGCTGCATGAGTCTGGTGCCCTCAAGCTCAGGTTTCGAAAATCCAGGATACCTGCAGCTTTCAGCAAAAAAACTTTGCCCATAACAAACTTTAGCTTCAGTAGTAACAGAATCGTGCTCACTAACAGCAACACTTCCAGTATTTGTTACTGTTTCCTCTGCAATTCCAACAATAAATACCTTCGAGCCTAGAAGGTCCCTGTGCCTTGCTATCACAGATTCATCTGCCAACACTCCTGTTTGAACATTGGTAACCTGAAGGAGAGTTTCTTCAACAGCTTTGTCATTAACAGAGTTGTTCTCCAGAAGCGACTCATGAGGAGCATTTTCGCAAACGTCTGGAAACATTTCCTCTCTCTCTCCATTGCATTCAACAAGACTTGATCTAGGTTCGAAATAAACCTCTACCGGCCATACCGGAGTGGAATCAATCTGTTGCTCCTGGTCGATCCTCTCCCGAACTGGCAGCTAATTTTCAATCCTTGAGGTTTGTTCTCAGCTTGCTGCAACTGTCTCCGTTAGAACCAGATGATACGACTGCTTGTATATATGGAAAGAACCTGAGAATTACAGCAGATGAAGAGTAGTAGTAGGACATTCGGAGAGAGCAGGTGCTCCTCGCCCAAGACTGTAGGCCGCTTCCCAAGCCAGAAGGCCGAATACAATCTTCCCTCCCCCTTCCCTCTTCACTCTCCTTCCTCTTTATATCCAACAGCCAACCAGGGGTTCCTTTAACTGATCCCCTGTGAGGACCATTCTGTTATTCCCTGGGATCAGCCACCCATTCTGTTATTCAGCTGCTGCTGGAGGGACCACTCCCACTGCCTGAATATTCAGTTGTGATGGGGGGACCACTTCAACAGCTTGGCCATTCAGTAGTGCTGCTGGCTGTGCTGGAGGGTCCACCTCGGCTGCTGCCCTCTTCCCAAGGTGGTGGATCTTGCATGCATGTCAAGCGATCTCTCATACCAGTCGTGCTCAAAGGAACAAGGGGCGTTGTTCATACAATTATGCCAAGCAATCTTTCATATGTTTCTCCCTGCTTTGACGCATCGAGCAGAACCAAGCAACACCGTTGACTGAGGACCGAGCCATTGTGGTCCTATATAAGGCGCCCGTGCCGCAGGTGCATGCCACACAATCTCCCAAACGCGTCGTCCTCCTTCATGAATCAGTTTTGGAGAGACGAAGGTGAAAATGTCTCCTTCCGTAATGCTAGGGCCCCTTCCACCGGAAAGGCCCCATGTGTGCTGCAGTGAACTGGGTCGCAAGTACGGCTGGTACCACCCGACTTCTGGTGAATAAAAACTATATGAACCTCTTGTATGAACCCAGGGACCCGGTCCGAACACCGCAGGCAGGACCTATGCAGTTGGTGGTAAAATAACCAGAGCCCATGTTTGAGCCGGCTCAGTCTGCTGTGGCTCGTGCTCCAGCATGACGAACTTTGAAGTGTTCGGCTCCTCATTGGGCTGCAGTTCTAGCATATAAAGGATTGAGGTAGTGTCTTCCTGATTTTCGGCTAGCCCTATGCTCCAGCTTTGTGCGCTACAGACAGTTGCGTTGCTGTCGACAAGAAATTAGATAGAGGTGCAATGGCTTCCCCAGCGAAGCTTCCAAAATCCTCAAGGAGCGCTTCTTTGAATTGCGTCCATGTGAACACAGTTTGGCCAGTAAAAACCAAAGTTCATACATACCCGTCATGCAGAGTCGCATCATTGATATTTTCATTGAATCTGGTGTTTCTTGGCTTGAGAAATGAGCCTCGGCTTTCTGTAGCCATGTTTCTGGATCTTGTCCAGAAAATTCGGGTATTATGATGTGGCCAGAGCGTTTGTCCAGACATCTGTCCAGACTGGCGAGGGACGCCCGGAGCTCCTGCATCTCCTGCATTGGATTCGCCATACGGAAGAAAAGTGGGAGTGTCTTTTTTCTGTTGTTTTTCTTTTCTTTTCTTTTTTTTCTTTTCTTTTTTTGCTTTTTTTTTCTTTCCGCCTGTGTTTTCCTTCCTCGACAGAAAAAATGGCCCGCTTCTTTTGTTTTTTGTTTTTTTGTTTTTTCCTCCCACAGAAAAATCGTGCTCCGCACTCGAACGTGAGCCGGCATCGTCCGCCTCGACCGATCAAGGTGAAAACCAGCTGCATGCAAAGCGTCTGACAAAAAAGCAAAAATGAAGCTAGGCAGAGGCGCGTCACCTCTGAACGAAGCAGGCGGAACACGGCAGCTGCAATGTGCATGTAAGTCGTCCCGCACTGGTCGGCAATTGCAAGCTGAGTGTCTCCTCTATGCGCCTGCTCCGGAGCGCCTCGTTTAAGTGAGTTTGTTCCGCGTGAGTTGATTCAGAAGTGCGCCTCCTAGGAGTAATGAAGAGGCAGCGGTAGGTTGGTGTCTGAAACAAGTCGTCAAGTGCTGAAGAACCAACCGGCAGAGCACTTCCCTTCCATGCGAGGTTGCTGCTTGCGCGTTCTCAGAATCAGTCAGCAAGGGAAGACTCAACAGCAACAGTTTGTGCGTCCGATGCAGAACGGCAGGTCGGACCAATTGTTAGAACCAGATGAAACGACTGCTTGTATATATGGAAAGAACCTGAGAATTACAGCAGATGAAGAGTAGTAGGACACTTCGAGAGAGCAGGTGCTCCTCGCCCAAGCCCGCAGACTGAATACAATCTTTCCTCCCCCTTCCCTCTTCACTCTCCTTCCTCTTTATAGCCAACAGCCAACCAGGGGTTCCTTTAACTGATCCCGGGGACCAGTTTGTTATTCCCTGGGATCATCCACCCATTATGTTAATCTGCTGCTGCTGGAGGGACCACTTCCGCTGCCTGAATATTCAGTTGTGCTGGGGGGACCACTTCAACAGCTTGGTCATTTGGTTGTGCTGCTGGAGGGTCCACTGCCAGCTGGGCTGGAGGGTCCACCTCGGCTGCTGCCCTCTTCTCACGCCTGGAATAAACCATCAACCCACTGGCATAGCAGGTCTCTATCAGTCTCAGATATAACTGGCGTAATGAAAAAGCACCATTCTGCAGCATCTCACCCTGAGGCTGTACAAGCAACTCAACAAGTGCCCGTGCTTGCGTCGTCACCAACTGCAGTAACTCTGCTCCACCTCGACACAATCTTCAGCTTTAGGCTCTTGCACAGCCGGAACCACTGTATCTTCTACTGCCACACATCCAGAACTCCTGAACAGCCCTTCTTTGAGATGCATCAAGGTGAACTCAGCCTTAGTTGCTTTCGCCAATAAAAATCAAAGTTCATGCATACCTGGCATACACAATCGCACCATTGGCACCTTCATCTTTTCCAGAGTTTGACAAATCGAGAAATAAGCCTCAGCTCTCGTTATTCAAGTTTCAGGATTTTTCGTTTGTGTTTGTTGTGTCCGATCAAGAACCTCTTTCTTCAAGTTTCTCTCTCTAGAACCTCTCTCAATGAAAGCACCAATTGATAGGTACTTAGATGAGTGAGAGAGAGAGAGAAACAAAGGGTTTCTATTGATAGAAGCAGCAGCAACGTACAGAAATTAACAGAAAGAACAACAGAAGAAGAAAAAATGGTAAGAAGAAGGAAGAAGATTTCCTTGGAAGACGCCGCTCCCCGAAGCCTAAGACCTAACCCTCCCGATTCAGCTGCGGCTGAAGACCAAGCAAAATAATTAATCCCCCTACAGCCTACAGCCTCCCCTTATTTAATACCCCAGCCACTACCAACTGCCCCCCAACAACTATCTATCGAAATTACAGAACTGCCCCTGGCAGTTACCAGCCCAGCAACAACCCACCCTGCTCCCTACGATTCACCAGCCAAGCCCCACTGGCCATTTCCCTAAGCTGCCACCACCTTGTACTTGCACCCCTTGGCACAAAAAACAAGAGCCCTCCACAGGTAACCCTTACGCAATAGCAGCACCCAGCAACCTTATGCAGGACTCCAGCATGGAGACTTGGCTTTCTCCCAAACTCTCGTGTGGCCCGCTGCTAGCTTCCTCACTCAAAGCCTAGACGAGTTCAGTCTTTCAACACTCACAACGGAAGTATGGATCGTAAGGGAAGTGTTTGACAAGCTCTCAAAATACAAGTGCAAAGAAGCTCTCAAATGCTCTCAACTTCTGTGTGTCATTACAAATGAGGAGTCACTCCCTTTATATAGGGGTTGGTGGCAAAGTCTACAACATTCTAGAATATGTACACTTCCACATGATTCTAGAGTATTCTAGCCTACTCTACTAGAATATATACGGAGCATTCTAGAACCCGTAGAGATCCTTGTTGGAGTATGTGTAACTTCCTGCCCCACTTCCTTTGTAACTTCCCTTTGTAACTTCCCTTGTAACTTCCTCTTTCTTTTCTATAAATGAAGGCCCTCTCCTCACCTTGAGGAAAGGAGGATTTCTGATTTTACATGGTATCAGAGGGCTAGGTTCCATCCTAACTTAACCCCCCGCCCCTCAATTTTTTTCCCCCTCTATCTAGGTTCTTTGCTTTTCCCCCGTGGGGGGCGGCGGCCTCAAATTCCCGTAGGGTTACCGCCGCCGCCCCTCCGCCTCTGCCCTGCGCGGCTCCCAGGCGGGTCTCCCTTCCCATTCGGCGCGTCGCAACTCCTCCCGCGCGGCTCCCTCCTGCGGTTTCCCGACGCCCTCCCGCTGCGCCATCCGGCTCCCTCCGTCGCCCCCTGCCGACGATCCCTTCTCGGCGGATTTCCCATCCCGACGGCTCTGTCCAGCGGCCCTCTCTCCCGACGGCCATCCTCCCTGCGCACGTCGGCCCGCTCGTCGCCGCTACATCCCGCAGCGCTTCCTGACGTCTTCCCTCCCGATGCGGCGTATCCCGACGGCTTTCCTCCCTCCCGCGGCGGCTCCTGCATGCAATGGCTCCTGCGCGCGACCCCTGCGGCGATATTTCCGGCTCCCCACAACTACCGGCACCCGCTTGCGCCCTTCCCGGCGATCTTTTCCGGCTCCAGCAACTGCCAGAACCGGCTCCTGCTTCTCCAGGCGACCGGAACAGACGGCTCCGCCTCTACCGCAACCACTCCCGCATCTCCCGGCGAGAAGAACGGTCGGTTCCCGCAGATCCCGTGGACGGTTCTTCCCGGAGGCGGTTCCAGGCGCGATTCTCGGCGGCCCTCCTGTGCCCGCGGCTCCCTGCGCGCTCCTCCAGCGGCGCCCCGCTCCTCCAGCCGCGCCTCCCAGCCGCGGCCTCCCTTGCCCGGCTACTCTCTTCACCAGCGGCCTCCGAGCGTGACTCTCCAGCGCCTCCGAGCGCGACTCCCTTGCCCGGCTGCTCTCTTTCACCAGCGGCCTCCCATCCCCGGCGATCTTCCCCCTGCCGGCGATCTTCGACAGCCGGCCTCCAGCAACCGGCCTCCACCCTTGTCGGCCCCTCCACGCCGGCGGCCTCCTCCGGCTTCCAGCTCTACCTCCCGCTGTCCTGCTCCTTCGACGGCCTCCCTCTTCCGGCAGCCAGCCGGCTCCAGTTTCTCCCAGCAGCTGCCCAACTTCAGTTTCGGCTCTCCGGCACCTCCTGCGGCATCCCCGCCTCGCCAGCATCTCCCGGCGACTCCCGGCAGCCGCATCTCTATCCGCCGGCACGTGGCACATCCATTCGCTAGCGCAGCAGCTCGACCACCTAGGATTTGGGCCCCGTTGGCGCCGCCAGATCCCGCAACACTTCTGCGGAATCCTCACCTCCCGTCGCCGGCCCCGCAAGTGCGGTTTTCCCGGTGCTAGTTTGGATTTCCCGACGTTTCATCGACCGGCCCCACTAGTGCGGCATTCCTGGCGCTCCGTCAACCGGTCGATCTGAGTGGTTTCTTCTGTTGCGCCCGCATCCTCATCTATCCCTCATTTTAAGGAGGAGTTGCGATCGTGAGGGGGAGCATCATCCTTGCCACTTTTATCTTTTATTTTTGTTTTGTCTTGTTTTGTCATCAAGCTGGGCATGTCCAGCTTGAGGGGAAGTGTTAGCGTCTATTTTGTTGATTTCTTTTCATTATGTGTTCAAGCTAGGTGTACCTAGCTTGAGGGGGAGTGTTGGAGTATGGGTAACTTCCTGCCCCACTTCCTTTGTAACTTCCTTTGTAACTTCCCTTTGTAACTTCCCTTGTAACTTCCTCTTTCTTTTCCATAAATGAAGGCCCTCTCCTCACCTTGAGAAAAGGGGGATTTCTGATTTTACAATCCTCAACCTTCCATGGAGGCCTAGAATGTTCCGGACCCTTCAAGGCCCAAGGGGTGTTCCGCAACACTCCGGAGAAGTCTGAAATATTCCGAAACTTGGTGGAGATGTAGAGAACTCTAGAGGATTCTAGAGAACCTCATCACCAGGTCTCTACTCCATTTGGCGGGGCGTGACATCCTCCCCCACCTATTCTGGCGACGTCCTCGGCGCGTCCATGATGATACTTCTCGATTGCCCACGCGAACTGCCACAAGTTGTCTGCGGGTTCTCAGGTTGTCTCGCATTCTGGTAAGTCCTTCCACTTGATCAAGTACTCCTTGCTTCGTGGCACTCCACGTCGCCGAACTATCCGATCGTCGAGTATAAGATCCACCTATTTGTCATTCGACTCGACAACCGTGCTAGGTGCCCTTCTAGACACCCCTCTGCTCGGGTCTTCCACGTCTTCATGATATGGCTTGAGCATACTCACATGGAAGACTGAATGGATCTTCAGCTTGGGAGGCAACTCCAAGCGGTATGATACCTCCCCAACTCGGTGCACGACCTCGTATGGTCCCTCATATCGCCAAATCAAGCCCTTGTGCACCCTCCTAAATGTTTTGTGCTGCTAAGGCAAGAGTTTCACCATCACCTTGTCCTCAGGCTGAAAGCTCACATCCTTTCGCCCTTTGTCGGCCCACTTCTTCATCCTCTTGACAGCTTTGTGCAAGTGGGTTCTCGTCATGTCGGTCTGCTCATGTCATTCCTTGGTCATAGCTTAGGCGGTTGGGCTGCTTCCTTGGTACTTCTCCCCAAGTACTGTTGTGTGAGGAGTGAGGGGTTGTTGTCCGATCACCACCTCAAATGGACTCTTCCCCGTCGACTCACTCCTTTGCAAGTTGTAAGAGAATTGGGCCACATCAAGCAACTTAGCCCAACCTCGCTGGTTGGCACTCACAAAGTGCCTCAAGTAGAGCTCCAATAAGGCATTCACCCTCTTCGTCTGCCCATCCGTCTGGGGTGAAAGCTCGTATAGTGGAGCTTTGATCCCAACAATCCAAAGAGCTCGGTCCACAACTTACCCGTGAAGCGTGGATCCCGATGTGTCGTGGTATCCCCCAATACTTCACCACATGCTTGAAAAGTAGTCTTGCGGTGAGCTCTGCCGTCACATCTGCTGGAGCGGGGATAAATGTGGCATACTTCGAGAACTTGTCCACCGCCACGATGATGCTCTCATACCCTTCGGACTTCGGCAATGCAACGATGAAGTCTATGGTGATTGTCTCCCATGGCCTCTCCGCAATGGGCAATGGCTGCAATAATCCCCCAGGCAACTGATTGTCCACCTTGTCTTGTTGGCACACAAGACAGGTCTTCACATAGGACTCCACATCGTCCTCCATCCTCAGCCAATAATATGTTCCCTCTAGCAAGGTCTTGGTGTGGTGCTGCCCTGGA
This sequence comes from Viscum album, assembly GCA_963277665.1. NCBI lineage: Eukaryota > Viridiplantae > Streptophyta > Magnoliopsida > Santalales > Viscaceae > Viscum > Viscum album. The sequence continues at coordinate 53,718,148 of OY728146.1, read as the reverse complement.
TGTCCTGCCCGTCTCAAGTCATGACACTCCTTGATGAGATCCCTCCGCAAGTTCCCCCACTGTGGGACATATATCCTCCCTGTGGTAAGAAGAGTGTCAACCTCCTCCCAAAATCTCCTTGTCTTGCCCTCCACCGCAAGAGCCAAGACGTTCTTGGCTATAGGATCATGTGTCATGCCTTCCTTGATCCTACCCAAGATCTCGTCATACACACATGACAAGTGGCTGAACACCATTTTCCGGCTAAGTGCATCGGGCACCACATTGGATGTCTCAGGCTTGTACTCCAAAGTATAATCAAACTCGGCCAAGAATTCCTGCCATCTTGCCTGCTTCAGAGCTAGCTTCTTCTGGGTTTGGAAGTAGCTTGTGGCAACGTTGTCGATCTTCACCGCAAACTTTAACCCCAAGAGAAAATGTCTTCATGCCCAAAGACAATGTACCACGGCTGTCATCTCTTTCTCTTGCACCGTGTACCTCCTCTCCGTGTCATTCAACTTCCGGCTTTCAAAAGCTATGGGATGTCTTTCCTGCATGAGCACACCCCCAATAGCAAAGTCTGAGGCATCAGTGTGTACCTCATAAGGTTTGGTTGGATCCGCCAAGCTCAAGACTGGTTCCTCCATGACCGTCTTCTTAAATCCCTCAAATGCCTCCTCGCATTTGTCATCTCACTCCCACACTTTGTTCTTCTTTAGCAAGTCGGTGAGTGGAGTCGCCTTCTTTGAGTAGTCACAAATGAACCGTCGATAATAGTTCACCAACCCAAGGAAAGATCTCACCTCGGGAACCTTGGTTGGCCTCTCCCATTTATCGAAAGCCCGAATCTTCTCATGATCCATCATGAGCTTGTCCCCTTTGATCTTGTGTCCCAAGAAGAGAACTTCATCCCTCGCAAAGGAACACTTCTCCTTCTTCACATATAATTCGTCCTCCCTCAATACCTTGAACACGGTTTGTAAGTGTTCCACATGGTCCGCCATTGTTTCACTATAGATGACAATGTCATCCAAGTAGACTACCACAAACTTATCCAAGTATTGGTGGAAGACTTTGATCAATGTGCAAAATGTCGTCAGGGCGTTAGTCAAACCAAACGGCATAACAAGGAACTCATAGGATCCGTACCTTGTCACGCATGCGGTCTTCGGCACATCCTCCATGGCAATGCGGACTTGATAATATCCCAACCTCAAGTCCAGCTTGGTGAACACTCGTGCCTCGCCCAACTGATCAAAGAGATCCGTTATCAATGGGATAAGGTACTTGTTCTTCACCGTGACTTTGTTCAATGCCTGATAGTCCACGCACATCCTCAAGGAGTCATCATGCTTCTTTTGGAATAACACGGGCGATCCATATGGCGACTTGGATGGTTGGATTTGTCCCGCATCCAACATCTCCTTCAACTGCCTCTTTAACTCCTCCAACTCGGGTGGAGTCATGTGATAGGGTGTCATGGATGGTGGCTTCGATCCCGGCACCAACTCAATTTCATAATCCACCTCCCTCTTGGGTGGAAGTCTCTTGGGCAACTCTGGTGGCATGACATCGCTAAACTCCCTTAGCACGCCCTTCACCTCCTTCGGCAACTCATGGTTGTCGTCCACAGGCCCATCTTCTTTCAAGGAAACCAAGTAGGTCTTCTCTCCCTTCTTGAAACCTTTCTTCACTTGCATGGCAGAAAGTAAAGACAAGTCATGATTGTCACATACCTTCGTCGTCACCATGCATGGGCTTCTCTCCTCCATGATCACCATTTACTCCAAGGGAGGTGTTGGTATGGCCTTGGCTTTCTTGAAGAACTCCATCTCCAACACTAGCTTGAAGTCATCCATGGGAACCACCGTGAGATCAATAGAACCCCTCCATTTGCCAATGCAAAGGGTCACTCCACGGACAATGTCGCTCGCCGGTTGAGGTGTGGCATTCACAGCTTTCATGCGACTAGTTGTCTTGGCCACAACTAGCCTAAGTCTCCTCGTCTCATCTTCGGCCACAAAGTTGTGTGTGGCTCTCGTGTCGAGCATCGCATAGGTGGACTTCTCATTCAACTCCACCTTTGCATACATCAACCCATCCTTAGGTGGCGCCTTAGGTGGGTTCTTCACCTCCAACGCATTGAAGAGCCTTAGAGTCCCCATTTGCCGCTCCTTGGGAACTTCCTCCTCTTCAAACAAGGAGTTGAGTGCCTTCCTCTTGGGGCGCTCCTTCCATGTGTGAGGCCCATCACAAAAGTAGCATCCTCGGGGCTTGTATTTTCTTGAGAAGTCCTTGATGTACTCCTTGGACTTCCCCGTGTCATGGGCATCTCGGTTCCACCTCTTGTCATGGTCTCCCCCGCCTTTACCCTTGAACTCCTTCTTGGGCTTAGGGGGTTCAACCTTCTTCTTGTATTCCACCAAAGACTCGGCAATGGACACGGCTTCGATGAAGGTCTTAGGTCGTCGACCACGCACCTCTTGTTGTGCTCATGGCTGAAGACCCTTGATGAAATCATACATATGATCACAATCGAGCTTGCCACGTACCTGGAGCTTTAGTGAGACATACTCCCGGACATACTCATGGATTGTCCCTGTATGTTTCAAAGTTTGCAGCTTGTCTCTTGCTTCCCAATCCGCCTCCTCGGGGTAGAACTAAGCATAGACCCATTGCTTGAACTCTTCTCATGATGGAAGTGACTTCCCACCATCCTTGAGCTCTTGGTGCTTCATCCTCCACCATAGAGATGCATCGTCACCAAAGTAAAGGACGACGGTCTTCACACAACTCATGTCCTCCATCAAGCCTATTGCCTCGAAGTACTGCTCCATTTGCCAAAAGAAGTTGTCTACCTCCTTAGCATCTCTCTTGTCATTGAAGTGCTTTGGACGAGGCACATCGATCTTTGGTGTGTCTCGCACAATCACCCCACTAGCCAACTCGCCACGGTAATTTGACCACTCTCTCTTAAGTTGATCAAGAGTTTGGTCATACCTGGCCATTGCATCTCCATGTTGTGCCAAGATCCCCTTTGTTCAATCTATGAAGGCATCTTTCTCGGCTGCATTCTCCTTGGCATACCTCTCAACAGACGTCACTCGGTCTTGGAAATTGAAGAGCGCATCACATAGGTCCACGATGCCTAGTGCCCCTTCCTCATCATCTCTCTCAACATACTCGAGTTTTGCTTTCACATCAGCCAGGCACTCCTCCGCCCTTAGGAGACGCTCCTCAAGAGTCACCACGGTCTCACGAGACTTCCCACCCTTCTTCTTAGGAACGGGCGGCATGGTCTCCTTCTCGGACATGATAGGATCCTCCACATTCGAGCTTGTCATCACAAACACTTGCTTTGAACACCTCTGATACCAACTGTCACGGGACTTGGCCTTCTCCCAAACTCCCGTGCGGCACCCGGCTAGCTTCCTCACTCAAAGCCTATACGAGTTCAGCCTTTTGACACTCACAATGGAAGTAAGGATCGTAAGGGAAGTGCTTGACAAGCTCTCAAAATACAAGTACAAAGAAGCTCTCAAATGCTCTCAACTTCTGTGTGTCTTTACTAATGAGGAGTCACTCCCTTTATATAAGGGGTGGTGGCAAAGTCTACAACATTCTAGAATATGTACACTTCCAAATGATTCTAGAGTATTCTAGTCTACTCTACTAGAATATACATGAATCATTCTAGAACCCGTAGAAATCCTCAACCTTCCATGGAGGCCTAGAATGTTCCGGACCCTTCAAGGCCCAAGGGGTGTTCCGCAACACTCCGGAGAAGTCTGGAATATTCCAGAACTTGGTGGAGATGTAGAGAACTCTAGAGGATTCTAGAGAACTTCATCACCGGTTCTCCTCTCCATTTGGTGGGGCGTGACAAGCAGGACCCTTACGCAACAGCCCCCCAACCCAGATTTTTATCATAGGAGGATGCTGAATTTACTCAGGAACAGTTTTCGAATATACACCTTAGAGAGAACGTGGTTTTTTAAGAAGCGGGGTATTGTCAGCGAAGAGAATGTTGGTCCAGTCAGGTCTTCGACTGGACTTATTGTCCCAAAGAATATTAGACCCCCTATTATCCATACCTATCAGAGGAAAAAGGATAAAGTATGATGTGGAAAGTTAGATCACACATCAAGATGATGTGACAAGTTAGTTGGGATGCTAGTTAGGATGCTAGTTTTGGAGGAGGAAAATGCGGATATAAATCAGTTAGAAGTGGGGAAGGAGTCATTCTGGAATTTTCTTTGAGAAATAGAGCAAGGTTGCAGTCTTGGGAGGTGGTCTCACCCTGGAATTCATCCAACGTAACTACATTTTCTCACCTACTGAATACAGAATTTCTCTTTATATCTCTGATCCATCCTTTTGTTACAATTACATAACAACAAGTGATCTACAGCAAGCAAAAATGAGAGCATGTATGAGATGGCCAGACATTCGTACTTTTTCCTCGTGCTTCCATTGTCCGCTCATCTCTGAAACGCAGATTCATTAGGGCATTCCCAGGAGTAGGCTTATCCACCCAAATAGAAAACCGCCAAATGAGAAACTCAAGGAAAGCATCAAGTTCAGGTTCATATTGGAACAACAATCCTGGCTAGTCCCAACAGAAAGAGAAAACCCAAATTAAATTCCACAAAATTACTTGCACCATGAGAACCAAATCAAGTTAAGACACGCTAAATGTTTACCTTCATCAAGGAGAACACCTTAATTAACTGCTCTTTCAGCATAGCTGTCATCTCAATGTCCAGTTTTGCTGCATCGAACTGGTTCACTCTGGAGATTGAAATAGGAATTGTTGCCTGAAGAAAGCAAAATAAAATATTTGAGGCAAAAATTTTAAACCGTTGAAAATTATACTTGGTAGCAACCCATATAAAATATATATATCACTAGAAAATAAAATGTTTCCAGCCTCCCACTGTTGACAAACACATCCACAATTTCAAAGCAAAAAGGCTCCACTGGAGCACGAAAGGGGAAGGAAAATAAATCAAAGAAAAAATTGATAGAAATATGCACTGAAACCGAAAAACGTCATGGTTTGTGCTGGTGTAAATCACGATGCAGTGAACGTCACTAAGTTGTGGTTTTATGCGTGGAAGTGCATGCGTTATATGATAACACGTGATTCAACTATTTTCTTCCGCCTAAGCTATCATGATTGGTTTAGAATATCATATGATGATATTCAGAAGAGTTTGAATGTCCGAAGGATTGTTTAAACGTTAAACAATAAATGGAAGAATCGAACCATCCGTTACAAAGAGTTGTAATGTTTTGACATATTTGTGGAATGTTTATAAAACGTTTAGAGTCCAAGGAATGTCCTTGGAGGCCTACATAAAGAGATTCAATCTTTGTGCAATGGTTGTACGACGTTTGGGACCCTTGATCCATAAAACTCCAAAGGCAAAGCTCTCTCTCCCACTCTCTGTTATGTAAAAAATGAGAGGGAGAGAACGGGAAGTGAAACAGAATTATATTGCTAAGCCCACAGCAGAAATACAGCAGAAATACAGCAGAAATGGGAGAGAAAGACATAGGAGAAGAGAGTGAGGAACCTGTGGAAGACCACTCCACTGATTCCTTCTGGAACGTCCCAACGTACCAGCCCACACAGCAGCCTGCTGTGGAAAACTCCCAAATATCAGTCCGTCCTCATCCCAACCCCCTGCTGCCATTTTAATAGCCCTCCAGCCCACTGCCACAGTTGGCAATGTTATTACAAAATACAATATTGCCCCCTAACAAACTAACAAACTCTAACAGCCTATTTCCAGCTGTCACCAGCCCTTTACCCACTAACAAACAACCCAGCCAATAACAGCTGCCAACAGCTGCCAACTGCTGGCAGCACAATATCCCAATTACAACCCACACCTGGCAGTCCTCTATATTCCTAACACTCTCTAACTAAGGTTCTGGCAGGCCGTGAGAAATGAGTTTCTCCATAACCACGACATGTTTTATGAAAAACGGTAGAGGTAATTAAATTATAAACGAACATGGTTTATAAAAGTTATAAAACTATGTCACGATTTAAGAAAAAAACAGGCAAGGAATGTAATGTCCCGACCCAGCTCACTCTGCATTAATCGGATTGGAGAACCACATGACCACAAACGCGCATCCTCGTAAGCTAGAGGGTGCCAGCTAGGGGGTCGCATAATAAAGTGGGGAGACTATACCCCTGGATCAGATAACTGTAAATAACAGCAGAAGTAACAACAATAACATTCATCCAGATAAACTAGCCCAAGTCAACATCATAACTGAACGTCAATAAACAAATATACAACTCATATTATATCAAAATGAACGTTGTACGTGTCATACAAGTCACAGACATAAACAGGATCCTTTGTGGGCGGGTCACATACATCAAGGCCCCAAAATAACCAAAAGAATCAAAACGAGGAAAGACCAAAAAACGGGTCCAGAGTCCTGACTTAGTCCCCCCTCCCGTACTCCATCCTAGCTGGTCAGATCAACCATTAAGCATGGGGCTCTTGTCATTGATGGGTTTCCTTGGGGTTGATTAACACTTAATCAAAGCAGCGAAAGCAAAAGAAACCACAAAACCAGGATCGCCATGGAAGAAATATTAAAACGCATAAAAACTGGAAATGAAGAAACGTTGTAAATGAGCATATCGTTCACCGAAGAAGCCTCTGCTGCCTTGTCGATCTTCGTCCAATGCGTTTGATGACGATCACCAAAGTGGCAGACAAAGGCCCCCTACCTCCGCAGATATTCACGGATCAAGCTGAATCTCTCATCGCACGAGAAGAATTTTCCTCCACCCACGGTGTGCTATCACCTCGACGTGCTAAGGACGAAGAAGATGAGAGCTTTGGGTTATGAGGAGTACCGGCCAGGCATGAAGCAATCACTCACACCCACTGCCATCGCATGGCGGTGGTTTATATAGACCGAGTACACTCCTCAGTGAAGCACACATTAACTCAAGCGTTACTGAAAACATGTTAAAGTCTTATGACTTTAAAGGAAAGTAAGAGAAAAAGAGGGTTGCTGAAAACTCTGGAAAATGAAATAAGAAAATGGGGAAGAAGGGAAGAATTGACTTTCCACCCTGTGATAATTGTGGAAGGAAACACCCCAGTGCCTGCTTAAAAAGAAAAGAGATGTGCTACAAGTGTGAACAGAAAGGTCATCATGATGGTGTTTGCAAGGGGAAGAAAGAAGCTATTAATGTTCAATGCTATAATTGTAGGGAGATGGGACACTATGCTAATGATTGTCCAAAGCGTCAAGGAAACGTGCCTCAGAAAAGGCCAAGAGAGCAGGGACAAGTTTATGCGATCACAACTGCTAATATTGAAGTTCCTAATGATGTGATGGCAGGTACTTTAATCGTTTCCTCAAACTTAGTCAATGCTTTATTTGATTCTGGATCATCACATTCTTTCATAACTTTCCAGTTTGCCAAGAAAATTCGATATTTCCAATTTGATTTAATAAGAGAGTTGTCAGTCAAAACTCCTAAGGGAAGTATCATTGCAACAATGTTGTGTCAAGCAGTCCTCATTATGACATATAAACGTGTTTTATCTGCTGATTTTATTATCATACCCATGATTTACTTTGATATAATCTTCGGTATGGATTGGCTTTCGAACCATGATGCAAAAAATTATTGCAAGAATAAGGAAGTTACAATTTTTTAGGACGATGTGAAATCCCTTATCTTTAGAGCAAAAACATCACCATCTGATTCTCATCTAGATCCACCCCCAGTAGCTCTACTGAATTCAATTATTGGGGAGGAAGGGAATGCAATAACTATGGGTGAGGAAAGAAATGTTCAAATAGAGAACGCACCTATTGTGCAAGAATATGTTGATGTGTTTCCAGAGGATTTACCTAGACATCCTCCAGAGCGGAAAATTGAGTTTTTCATTGACTTAATTTCTGATTCAAGGCCCATATCAAAGACCCCTTATAGAATGGCCACTGTGAAATTAGTGAAACTGAAGAAATAACTAGAGGAATTGAGTGATAAAAAATTTATTCACCCTAGTGTTTCTTCATGGGGAGCCCCTGTTCTTTTCGTTAAGAAGAAAGATGAATCTATGAGGTTGTGCATTGACTACAGGGAGATCAATGGTATAATAATAAAGAACAAGTATCCCCTACCTCGGATTGATGATTTATTTGATCAACTTCATGGAGCCCAATATTTTTCAAAGATTGATCTTCGATCCGGATATTATCAATTGCGTGTGAGGAAGGAAGATATTCCAAAGGCACCATTTCGAACCAGCTATGGGCATTACGAGTTTACAGTAATGTCTTTTGGACTGACTAATGCACCATTTGTTTTCATGGATCTAATGAATAGAGTTTTCAAGAAATATCTTGATGACTTTGTGGTGGTATTTATTGATGATATCTTGATATACTCCAAAAGCTACGAAGATCATGAAAATCACTTGCACACTATTCTGAAAACTCTTAGAAGAAATGAATTATATGGGAAGTTTACCAAGTGTGAATTTTAGCTTCAATCAGTTTTCTTTCTTGGTCATATTGTCTCTAAGGATGGAATATCTATTGATCCTGCGAAGACAAAGGTTGTGCAAGAATGGCCTACTCCGACGAACATAACTAAGGTACATAGTTTTATTGGTTTAGCAAGTTATTATCGGCATTTCGTTTAGAACTTCGGTCGTTTATCCAACCCAATGACCAAGCTTACACGTAAAGGGGTTAACTTCGTATGGACAAAAGAATGTGAAGACTGTTTCGAAGAATTGAAGAGGAGATTAGTGAATGCTTTGATCCTAACTCTATCATCGGGGAATAATGGGTTTGTGATCTATAGTGATGCATCAAAGAAAGGATTTGGTTGTAACCTTATGCAGAATGATAGAGTTATTGTCTAGACATCAAGGCAGTTAAAAATTCATGAACAAAACTATCTTACTCATGATCTTGAGTTAGCAGCGGTAATCTTTGCTATGAAGATATGGAGACATTATCTTTATGGCGAAAAATGTGAGATATATACGGATCATAAGTCTAAAATATATCTTCTCACAGAAAGAACTCAACATAAGGCAAAGGCGATGGCTCGAACTACTCAAGGATTACGATTGTTTCATACTACCACCCAGGAAAGAAAAACAAGGTAGCTGATGCATTGAGCAGGAAGGATCATGGGGTTCTCAACAAAATGAGGATTGATAAGGATCCTTTGTACATGGATTTAGTGAGGATGGATATGGGAATTATCAAAGAAGGTGAAACATCACTACTTTTTCAAATGGTTGTCCAACCGTCTTCACACATGAAGTCACTCAACTTCCCATCTTTCACAGTATTAATTTTCTTTTGAAGATTCTCGTCATCAGACTGTGTGTGATGATTTTCAAAACAGAGGAAAAGATGAAAATTTAGAGAATCAAAGTCTCGTGACAATTTACATACACCAGATGTACAAGCACAGTAGCGGTGAAGAACTAACTCCATCGGAAGATGAGATGTAATGTTGAGTTCATCGCAAGATGACAAAGTTGTTTCTGATACAGTTACAACTGACCTCCAAAGAACACAAGATCCAATCGTTGAGAGTTTGCTTGTAAAAAGACCACTGCTTCGAGGATCTGAAGAACTGTCACAACAATGATAGGAATTTCTGAAAGAGATTCTAAGTAGTTTTGAAGCTTGCAACGTCTTGTTGTCGAGTGCGCTTCCAACCGTTGTAATTTTTTTTATGAGAGTTTCGCTTAGAGCATCCGTTTGTGAGGATCTCATTATAAATGCTTTAAGTTTTCTTGATGTGATCGTTGTTTTTCCGATCATTTCGATTGAGGGCTTTCGGGGATAGGAAGACGGAGTTAGTGTTTCTGATTCTGCGTGATTGAGGACTTTAGGGGATAAGAAGACAGAGTTTGGTCTGATCCTGTGTGATCAAGGGTTTTCTGAGATAGGAAGACAAAACGCCTTCCGACGGAGGGTTTCCTGGGATAGAAAGACAGACTTTCCGACGGGTTTAAAGTCGGTGATACCTTGGTTCGGGTTTAAAGTCGGTGATGCCTTGGTTCGGGTTTAAAGAACTTCCTGGCACTTTGGATAAAAGTGTGTTTTATAATATCCTTTACAGGAGTGTTTGGATTGTCATTCGATACTCCGCATTTTAATTTTTGCTGCATTTATATCAAATTATCGACTGTTAAATTTTTGTTCTGTTTAATCAGTGTAGTTGTACTCACGCTATCTTTACTCTGATAAATTGTGGGTTGATCGGAAGATCATTACTTCAGATAGTCTTACACTTAAAGGTGGTCGAAAATTGAAAGTCTCCTTTTGGACTACAATTCACCCCCACTTGTAGGTCACCTGCCGTTGCACATCTGGGACAACGGTAACGTTTTGAAACATTTGTGAAATGTTTCGATGATGGCCAATGTTTATGAAGCATTCAGAGTCCAAGGAATGTTCTTGGAGACCTATATAAATAGGTTCGATCCTTGTGAAATGATTGTACGGAGTGTGGGACACTTGATTCGTGAAACTCTGAAGTCAAAGATCGCTCTCTCTCTCTCTCTCTCTCTCTCTCTCTCTCTCTCTCTCTCTAGCTAATTTTATAGCAGACTTTGAGGAAGGGGAGAACTTTCCGAAGCGTTGGGAGAATCATAACAACCCATGGATTACCTTCGAAAGGGATACTTTTTCCTCTAAGGGATTGATTCTCGCTCAAATTTACCCAAAAGAAGAAGGTAAGACGGTCCTTGTAGTTTAGCTTGGGTTGTCGAATCCTCAGAGACCTAAGAAGTAACCTATAGACACATACATTCTATGGACTGTTTTTGGCTATGAAGTGGCCAACTTGGGTTGATTTTAGATGGGTTTAAAGAAACTCTAAGAGACTTAAGTGAATTCAATTTAAAAGAATGAGTTGATCCTAGGTTATCGCTCGAGTAGATTTGACGTATTTTCTTTTTAATGATTTCAATTTCTTATATTTGAGATGGGTTAATTTAAGGAGATAAAACAACATCATCACTTACTGGTTTAATGCCTACACCCTTTAATACTTGTTGGAGTCTGTATCCCACATCAGACTTGAGGTCCGGTGTGGTCTTTACCATTTGTTATAAAAGCACCCCAAGGGCTCCTTAGAGAGTACACCTTGGGGGTTCGGTTCCTTTCTTTTATTTCTCTACATGGTATCAGAGGGAAGTTAATCCCGACCCCTCTCCCTCCCATTTTATTTCCCCCTTCATCTAGGGTTCTTTTTATTTATCCCCCGTGGGGGGGGGGCGGCGGCCCTAATGTAGGGTTAGTTTTTTTTTTTTCTCAGCCGCCGCCCCCTCCGGGCTCGTTTCTCCGGCGGGTCTCCCCTGCCGGCGCCTGCTTCCCCGCTGCGCGCGGCGGCCCTCCCTTCCCGGCAGGCCCTCCCTCCCGTCCGCCTCTTCCCTGCCGGCTCCTGGTCGCGCAGCCCTCCAGCGCACGGCGGCCTGCTCTCCCGGCGCGCTTCCCATCCCAGCCGCCCCCTGTGGCCTTCCCCGACGGCGCGCCTCCCTTCCCGCTGCCTCCTCTGAGCGAGCCGGCCCCGACATCCCGCAGCGGCGCATCCCGTCGCCGCGCCTCCCGGCTGCTCCCGACGGTCTCCCTCTGCTCCCGCGGCCTCACGCTTCTCCCGGCTCCCCGGCTCCCGGCTCGCCCCGTCGTTCCGGCGTCCGCCGTCCTCCCGCGGTGCACCCTCGTCCCAGCAGACCTTCGCCCGGCGCCCGCGCCCTCTCCCGGCGAACTCCTCCTCCCTGCGCGGCTCCCCGGCGCGACGCGGCTCCCGGCGGCTCCCGCTGCTCCCGCGCCTCCCTCTGCTCACGCGCGCTCGCATCTCTCGGCTCCCGGCGGCATCTCCCAGTCCGGCGACCCCTCTCCGGCGACCCCTCCCCGGCGACCTCGCCTGCTGCTCTCCGGCGGCCAGATCCGGACAGCTCCGGCCGAATCCGGCCGGATCCGGTGATTTCCGGCCAGATCCAGGCTTCTCCGGCCGGCTCCGGCCTGATCCAAAGATTTCCGGCCAGTTCCGGCGATATCCGGACTGTTCCGGGCAGATCCGGGCAGCTCCGGCCTGTTCCAGCCAGCAACCGGCCTCCACCCGTGCTGGCCGCTCCACGCAGGTGGCCTCCTCCATCTTCCAGCGCCGTCTCCCGGCCTCCTGCACCCTCGTCGGCCTCCTCCTGCGGCATCCCCGCCTCGCCGGCATCTCCCGGCACCTCCCGGCAGCCGCATCTCTCTCCGCCGGCACGTCCATTCGCTGACGCAGTAGCTCGACATCCTCGGATTTGGGCCCGTTGGCGCCGCCAGTCCCACAACAATTCTGCGGAATCCCCGCCTCCCGTCGCCGGCCCCGCAAGTGCGGTTTTCCCGGTGCTAGTTTGGATTTCCCGGCATTTCAACAACCGGCCCCACTAGTGCGGCATTCCTGGCGCTCCGTCAACCAGCCGATCTGAGTGGTTTCTTCTGCTGCACCCGCAACCTCATCCATCCTTCATCCTGCGGAGGAGCTTCGCTCGTGAGGGGGAGCAGCAACTTTTGCAGCTTTCTTTTATTTCGTCATGTTTTGTCATCAAGCTGGGTATGTCCAGCTTGAGGGGGAGTGTTGGCGTCTGTTTTATTGTTTTCTTTTCATTATGTGTCCAAGCTAGGTACACCTAGCTTGAGGGGGAGTGTTGGAGTCTGTATCCCACATCGGACTTGAGGTCCGGTGTGGTCTTTACCATTTGTTATAAAAGCACCCCAAGGGCTCCTTAGAGAGTACACCTTGGGGGTTCGGTTCCTTTCTTTTATTTCTCTACAATACTAATCACATATACACTTGAAAGATCAAAGTTTTGAACACTTTAAGGTAAAGGTTCGTATTAGCACTTGAAGTGTGTGGCCTTAAATTCAACAAGGACGATGGAATTTAAAAATCATCAAATAAAAATCTCAATTAAAGAAGTGATTATACATTAATGGGGTGATAAATAACATCCAATCCAGCCCCTTGCTACTCCCTTGGATCAACCCATAAGTGGGTTAGCCCTCCATTGATCTCATGGTTTCAATGGAAGCGGAAAGTAGACTCGTGAGGGAGGAAATGGAGAAGTAAAGAAAACAACAAAAATAAAATGACCACTCCACCGTTGTGTGATAATATCACAAGATTTGGTATGAACAAGTTCACACCTTGAACCAACGGTATCAAAGTGATAAGGATAAGAACAGAATAATAAGAGAAGAAGAACTTTTATTAAGAAACAAGGATGAATTAAAACAAATTACATGTAAAAAACAAATTTGAGACAACAAAATTGCAGCATAACATTACAATTGAACAAAGCAACCAAGATTATCAACTCCTTCACCACCACTGCCTTAAATAGGCATTTTTGAGCCCTTGGGTCGAGCCTCCAACAGTCCAAGTCTCCTCAATTAATTGTGGTAGGCCATAGGTGGGTGGAAAGTAAGGAAGAGTTGATTTTTTCACCCTTGACTGGAGGTGGCAGCCAACTTTCCTTCACCGAACAGACCCGCTTGGAAGACCTTCTAGATGGCCGAATCAGAGTGGGACATAGAAGAATAAAATGGAGCTCCGGATGTCTTCTATCCGCCTGTAAAATTTGGGCCTATTTGGAGTTGTGGATTACGAGATATGATCATATTAGTGGACTGTTTTTCTGGGCCGCAGAATCTGGCCCAGAATTTTATCTCTAACTTGGACCGCCTAAATTGACACCATGGAGGCCGAATTAGCATTGGATCCTAAAGAGTGATTTGTTCCTATACATGTCTTTGAGCATCCCACGAAATTTGGGATTAATTGGGACTTTATGTTGGGCCCCACAGTCTCATCAGTGGTCTGGTGTCCAATCTGCCTTCTCCAGAATTGCTTCCTTTCATTGCCAAATATCTCCATCATCCTTCATGAATTCTCCATTGATCCCTGAATCAAACATGTTCATATTTAAGTGTAGATCAATTTCCAAAAATATCAAATTAAAATATGTATAATTAGATTCCTTAAAATCAGATGAATCATTGGGTAATTTAAATGATGTTCAAAAATGTACCACATAATAGTGCATTTTAAGAAGGTATTACAATCATAATGTGAAATGATGTTCAAAGTGTAAAATGCACTAAAATGGTGTTTATGAATAATAAAGAACATTAATATTATATATATTAACAATGAATATTAGCCTCATTTAGTGGCTAATCAGGGATCTCCATCAAGCTCATGTAAGAAGGGTTTGGACGGATCAATTTCATCAAAGAAAAGGTGTGTTATTCATGTATATTTATCCAATTAAAACAACGGATGAATCTTTTGGCAAAACAAGTTTTGTTGGTTTGTTTCCATTGTGTTTGGACAAGGATTGTCCCCATCAAAAACCTTCAAAAATCAAAGACAAACACTAGTATTTCGAACTCAAAGGATGATTTTAAGCAAGTACTGCAATGATTTGTTGATAATTTGTAGTTAATAAGAAGCCCTTCTATTGTTTTCTTTTTTTTCCAAATTGAAGCAGGCACAGTGAGTGAAAAAAAATGACATAAATCATAAGTGTGGAAAATCGAAGAAAAAAACTTATTATCAACTGATCGATTTATATGCTGCATTGAAAGTAGAAGAATCAAATAAAATCATTAAAAAAAACTATTTATGACATTAGAGATGTGCCTAATTTAGAAAAAAAAATGCACCTTCCAAGCACTGAATAAGAAGGATGAATTTTTTCCATGACGTTCCTTTCACATTATGCACGAAGACTAAATCAAGACTAAATCAACACGTTGTATGACATTTATAGGACTAAACAGCAACAGGAAGTGATCTTTGGGGTGATCAACCAGCAAGAAGGTGTGCACAACACGATTATAAATGGAAATCAATATAACCCCAAGTTTATATGTGGCGATTTTGATGAACCAAATTAACTTGAGCTTGAAGAATTATTCAAGATGACGGATGTAATTTATAAATTACCAACCAAAATGGAAGGAGGGGGCATGCATAAGAAAGAGTTGATAACTCTCACAGTCATGGATAAACCTGAAAATGAGGATGTCAATCCCCAAACTCTTGTCTTAGATGGTAAAACCAATAGCGATTAAAATATGGAAGCAGCAATGAGAAAGCCTCAAACAGGACATTCAAAGGGAAGACAGGGAAATTTGAGGCGACGAGACGGGAATTTCAGAAATGAGAAATCATTTGTTATTGGAAATTCGTCATTCATTGAAGTAAAATTATCAAGATGGTTGGAAGGCAAATCACACATAACTGTAACCGGTTGAGCAAAAATAGATGAGGATTAATTTTCTTCACACTGCAGCAAGACAAGCGTGTGATTGTGTCGAGAGAACTGACGGTCAAATAATGGATACATGATCCATCAAGCATGAAATTGAAAACCGATAAGAAGTAACAACTACCACCAAAAAAAAACATCTTATGCAGGAACTACAAAAATGGGTAAAGAAAAAAGAGAAATAAAAAAAAAAGACGAAGGTTTGGTAAAATCAAAAATGGGGCAGGGGCTTAATCTTCAACAGAAGGTGTAAAATGAAAACAAAAAATGCCTGGTGCGAAGAGGCGACAGATTGCCACCGAGGAAGCTGTTTCCGGTAAGAGTCGATCCATGCATCTTCGGACGGAGGGTAACTGACGGTTGACATGGGCAGGAAGAGGAGCAGCTGGAAGAAGAGGATGACTGACAACTAATTAGGTTTTGGTTCTGAACCTAGTGGTCCCCCCCTTACCCTGCTTTGCTGAAGAAGTGTCCCCACCTCGCGGAATCGCAGGATCCAGGGAGATCAGACCACGATAAGCTCCATGTTATTTTTTCAGCTCCATGTTATTTTCTCCCTCGTCGGATGAGGCAATTTTTTTTTTTTGAATTATTTTTTTTTTCAAAACACTATTTTTAAAAATGGATCACAAGATGTGTATCTTTCCTATGTGAACGGGGTTTTGCATCCTTTGTAAACTTTAGAGAGGATGTGTGAACCTCGCATCCTAAATAAAGTTTTTAATTTTTTTGTATTTTTAAATTTTTTATTTTGTTTTGTTTTGTTTATATATATATATATACATAAATAAATAGAACAAAAAAATTCAACAGAATTTATATGCGGCAGTACTGTCATTATAGCAGTCTGTATTCTGACAGAAACCATCACCCAGAACTTCATTTTATAAGAGTGTAAGCTCTAAAAATCATTCTGCATTTCCGATGTGGGATTCAAGTTTTTCCTTTCATATGCATAACATTCTGCATTTCCGATGTGAGATTCTGTTTCAACTACATGTCTTTGAAAGACTATAAAATACAAACTATAACACCAATATGAATGAAACTTGAAATTTGGATTAAACATATAAGAAATAGTTAAAAATAAAAAGAATTTCGTAAAAATGTTGATGAATAATAATTTGCAAGCTTTCAAAATCACCAACTTGAAACTTAAAAATGTTTCAAGTACGTGTCTTTGAAAGATTATAAAATACAAACTATAAGGCAAATATGAATGAAACTTAAAATATGGATTAAACACATAAGAAATAGTTGAAAATAAAAAGAATTTCGTAAAAAATGTTAATGAAAAATAATTTATAAGCTTTCAAAACCACCAACTTGAAATTTAAAAACGTTTCAAGTACGTGGATTTGAAAGCCTATGAAATATAAACTATAAGACCAATATAAATGAAAATTAAAATATAGATTAAACATATAAATAGTTAATAATTAATTAGTTAATTACTAATATAATTATTAATTATATAATTATTAGTTAATTAGTAATATCGTTATTAATTATATAATAATTAGTTAATTAGTAATATAATTATTAATTATATAATAAATAAGTAGTTAATTCGTAATATAATTATTAATTATATAATAATTAATTAGTTAATTAGTAATATAATTATTAATTATATAAAAATTAATTATTTAATTAGTAATATAATTATTAATTATATAACAATTCATTAGTTAATTAGTAAATTAGTAATATAATAAATCATTATAACTATTCATTATAATTATTAGTTATTATTTATTAATAATTAATTATATAACAATTAATTAGTTAATTAGTAATATAATTATTTATTATATAATTAATAATTATATTACCCATTAACTAATTAATTATTATATAATTAATAATTACTAATTATAATTAGTAATTCTATTAATAATTACAATTAATAATTATATTACCAATTAACCAATTAATTAATATATAATTAATAATTAATAATTAATAATTATATTAATAATTAATTATTGTATAATTAATATTTATATTGCTAATTAAAAAAGTAATTATTATATAATTATATTACTAATTAACTAATTAATTATTGTATATTAGTAATTAATAATTATATTACTAATTGATTATTATATAATTAATAATTACTAATTATAATTAATAATCATGTTATTAATTATAATTAATAATGATATTGCTACTTAACTAATTAATTATTATGTAATTAATAAGTATAATGAATAATTATAATGAATAATTATATTAATATTTATTTATTTATTTATTTTATAATTAATAAATATATTACAAATTAACTAATTAACTATTATATAATAAATAATAAATAATTATAATTAATAAATATATTACTAATTAACTAATTAATTATTATATAATTAATAATTAATAATTATAATTAATAATTATATTACTAATTAACTAATTAATTATTATATGATTAATAATTAATAATTAATAATTAATAATTAATAATTATAATTAATAATTATAATTAATAATTATATTACTAATTAACTAATTAATTATCAATTAATAATTATATTATTAATTAACTAATTATTTATTATATAATTATATTACTAATTAACTAATTAAGTATTGTATATTAGTAATTAATAATTAATAGTTAATAATTATATTAATTATTAACTAATTAATAATTATATAATTAATAATTAGATTACTAATTAACTAATTATTTATTAACTATTTATTATATGTTTAATCCATGTTTTAAATTTCATTGATATTAATCTTACAGTTTGTATTTTATAGTCTTTCAAAGCCACGTACTTGAAACATTTTTAAGTTTCAAGTTGGTGGTTTTGAAAGCTTATAAATTATTATTCATCAACATTTTTTATGAAATTCTTTTTATTTTCAACTATCACTTATATGTTTAATCTCTGTTTTAAGTTTCATTGATATTGGTCTTGTAGTTTGTATTTTATAATCTTTTAAAGCCACGCACTTGAAACATTTTTAAGTTTCAAGTTAGTGGTTTTGAAAGCTTATAAATTATTATTCATCAACATTTTTTATGAAATTCTTTTTATTTTCAACTATTTCTTATATGTTTAATCTATATTTTAAGTTTCATTCATATTCGTCTTATAGTTTGTATTTTATAGTCTTTCAAAGACAGGTACTTGAAACATTTTTAAGTTTCAAGTTGGTGGTTTTGAAAGCTTATAAATTATTATTCATCAGCAATTTTTACGAAATTCTTTTTATTTTTAACTATTTCTTACATGTTTAATCCATATTTTAAGTTTCATTCATATTGGTCTTATAGTTTGTATTTTATAGTCTTTCAAAGACACGTACTAGAAACAAAATCTCACATCGAAAATGCAAAATGTTATGCGCAGGAAAGGGAGAACCTGAATCCCATATCGAAAATGCAGAATGATTTCCAGGGCTTGCCCTCTTATAAAAGGGAGTCTTGGGTGAGTGTTTCTGTCAGAATCCAGACTGTTGTAATGGCAGTAGTGTTGGATATTAAATAACAAATAAATTCTGCTGATTTTTTTGTTTTATATATATGTATATAAGAAGATGGATTCTCTCCCAAGAGGAGAGCTTCTCTCTCCTGTTTATTATGGCGATCACTTTGTTGATCGATCTAATGAGATCCTTTGCACGGTTGATTCAGTCCCTCATGTGGTTGGACACAAGGAGCTCTTTGCTCTTTGTTGTCCACGATTTAGGTTTGAGATGATCAAGTCTGTTGCTCAGAATGAGGGTGACGGTTTCCGGCATGCCCCACTTGATGATGAAGATGGTGATGGTCGAGGATATCCTCGAAAAGGTGATGCTTCGGGATGCGTTGGTCTCGGAACTGGCTGCAAGGCCCTGTGCGATGGTGGGGTTCAACGACGGGCTGATTCCAGGAAAAGGGATGCAGGCTGGCGTGGCCCCAGGGGCCATTGGACTTTCAGTGTGCTGCGAAGCGTCAGACAGTGGCGCCATCGAGTAGGCCGACGGTGAGGCTCCTGACCGGTGTAGCGATGAGGCGCCCGTCTGATGGACAGATCTTGTTGTGGCACCTGACCAGTGCGGCGATGTGGTGCGTGATCGATGGGAGGAGCGATGTTCGTGGAGCTCTGCTTGGTCCCGTTGGATCACCGGTAGTGCCTTCAGACTGCCAGATATGGGATCTCGGTGGGTTTGCGAAAGGACGTGGGCGGCACGTGAGATGGTTGTGATTGATGATGATAGGTAGCGGCGAAAGACCTTGGGCCGCAGGGAAGCTTGACCTCGGGTTGTGTTATTCAGGCTGTCTGGCATGACTTTTGGCCAGTTTGTGATCGGAATTGGTCGGGACAGTCAGGACGACATGGATCCTGGTGGTGACCGCGCTGGGTGTTGATGGGGTTGACTGCTGGCGGTGATAGATATGCTCTCGCTCGGGAGTCGGCAGGTGGTTTGGCCGACACTGTGATGTGGGATCGCGCTCGTAGTGGCGCGTGGTGTTACCCGACAAAATAGCTCTCCTCAGGATGCAAGCTGGTTGTTGGATTGACTTCGGGACACATGCAAGCTGGCTTTGTTGCAGGTGAAGAATTCGATGGTAGGTGAAGACATCGGTGGCCGACTTCACGTGGGGGTGTCAGCATGATAAGGTGTGATGGCGGTGAAACAACTGGGCTGGCTTACAGGCTTGGAATGCGGGATTGATCTTGCAGGATTGCCTATAATCGATATGTTTTAACAGCCCGACGCATGTGTTTGATGACTAGGTCCGGTGATGCGTGTTTGTGGTGGTTCGTTTGGACTGCCATGTAGGTGATGGATTCAATGTTTATTTCTGATGTGGGTATGTTTGGGTCTTTGGGCATTTTGTTTTGGGTGGCTCTGTTTTGTCATTTTACTAGTGGCAACGCGTTATGTGCCGATCGTTTGTAAGATTCTCTATACTTTCTTTTATTAATAATTTTTAGGGCTGAGCATGCTCGATACCTGACCTTTTCTGCTATATATATATAAACAAAACAAAACAAAAAAAATTAAAAATACAGAAGAATTAAAAAATTAAAACTTTCTGTAGGATACGTGAATGGGGTTCACGCATCCTCTCTAAAGTTTACAAAGGATGTGTGAACCCCGTTCACGCATCCTGGCGAGGGAAGATGCGTGAATGAGGTTCACGCATCTCCGAACCCATTTTTAAAAATAATTCGAACCCTATCCCGTTTTGAAGATTTTTTTTTCAAAAACCCATATATAAAAATTTGCCTTGGATGAAAGCCCTACAACAAATCATATAATTAAGAAAAAAAAAACAAAAAAAAAAACAAAAACAAATTCTCTGTATCATGCATGACACTCTATTCTATTTTTTCTAAAAAATTAAAATTAAACCGTGTCTTATTTTTTTTTGTTAATTTAATGAAAATATTCTGAAAATATTACATAAAATCTTACCCAAAGTCCTCAATAATAACTTTTTCAGATTTTCAATGTAGGATTCAAACACCATTTTTCCACCATTTAATGAATACTCTATTATTTATAATAGCACATTAATTATAATAAATTATTAATCATAACATACTTTCAATAAATAATAATTATTTAATAATGTAATAAATACTAACTAATAAATTTATAATAATGTCTACTAATAATGTCATTAATGTATTTAAAACTATAATTAATAATAAAAAAATTGTTAGAACCCGGGTTTTGAGTCTGTGAGACTTCGAATTTTTTTGATGTTATTCCAGAGCAGTGCATTCAGACGGTGTGTGATTCCAAGCCCCAGTGTGGCCGAAATTAAATTTTAAGCGCGTTCACACTAGACACACCAGATAAACAGAATAACTCCTAAACGGTTGCACAGATGGGAAAATCGAGGGCACCGTTGAGTCCGGAGCGTGTCGTTTACCCTAGGAGGGGTGTAACTTTCGCGGGCACGACCCTTTTGTGGAAAACGCCACCAGGGGCGTTTTCGTAATTTAGCGGTCTCGGGCGTGAACTTTATAACTTCTGAACGAAGGCTCGAATTAAAATTTTGAGACCACCGTTGCGCTCAGAACGTGAATTTTACCCTAGGAGCGGCTTAATCTCGACCCCGTCGAGAGTTCGGGTACGGGCCCACTGGTGGGTGTTTAAAATTAATTAATTTTTAATTAATTTTTCCCTACTTAAACACATTCACCCCCTCATTCTTCCCCCTTACAATCTCCCCGGCAGAAGCTCTCCCAACAAAGGATCCACCTTCTTCAAGCTCCTCTCCCCACCTCTCCAAGGTGGTTGCGGCTCCGGTGGATCGTTTGTGAAGCGACGGGCTACGCCCTGCGAGGTAGGATCGTTGTGTTTTCATTTTAAACTTTCGCATCTTCTTCGAACTCAAATTATAGTGTCGAAATGTTTTTTAATTGTCAAGCGAAGGCCATAGATGCGTAGGGTTCGATCCGAGCTTTCCAACGCTCCTTTCAGATCGAAAATCCGAGTCCCGAGGCGTCCGGGGTGGCCCCGGGAAATTTTCCAGCCAAAAACTCTTGTTTTTCGGCGATTCTAGGGCGGTCCGGCGGGCAACGACGATGGCGTGGGCTCCCCAGGCGGCGGTGCGGGCTCCCCAGGCGGCGACGCGGCTCCCAGGCGGCGGCGCGACTTCTCGACGGTCGGCGTGGGCGAGCGGGATGGTAGCCCGGCGCCTCAGCGATCCAGGCAGCGCGGGGCAGGGTGCGCTGGCCGACTTCGCCAGTCGGCGTGCGGCGCGAGACCGGGGTCGTCGCGACCCCGGGAGCAAACCGAGACCCGGGAAACGCGGGTCTCGTGGGGGAAAAGCCGGACCGAATCATGCTGGTCCGGGTAAAGCAGCGCGGCCCACGCGGTGAACCGTGGGCCGCAGTGGACCGGGCATTCCGGGCGGCCGAGCTGCGGACTGCTGGTCTAAAGGGGTGGACCGGCCGAACCGGTCCGACCCACCCCGTCTCCGTCTGTTGGCGTTAAAACGCCTCTAACTTGCAAACCGAGTGTTGGATTCGCATGCCGTCTGCGGCAACGCGATCCTTGGATCGAGACGGAGGTGTTGAGATGGTCATGGGGATTTTTAATTCCCGATATGGGGGCTCGGTGGCGTGACACGCCCGTTTAGTGTTACTTAGCGCCTCGTCGAGATTCTTCTTTCGGATGGCGCGAGCACATCCGAAGTCCGTTTTAGGCGCCATTAGTGGTGTTGTGAACCTAGCGTCATGAAGAAGTAGTCCAGGGTGGTTTCAGGCGTTGAAGTTGGAGTTGAGGCGTGGGCCCTATGAGCCGTCTTTTAAGCTGTGTGCAGCGTACTGTGACTTTTTCATCAGACGTCCGTTCGGGGTGAATGAATAGTTGATTTGGCGTGTTTTTCTGAGAGCATCGCGATGGCGCAGTTCACCCGAACTTTTTTGAAACCGAGGTGTGGGCCCCATGAGACGTCGTATGGGCATAAAGTGGTGTTGAATATCTTTTTTGTCAGGAGTTCATTTCAAGCGAGTAAATAGTCTATATCGCGCGTTTTCCTCAAGGATTGCAACAGTGTAATCCGTTTGGGCATGTAGAGCCTCATTCGAGATCTCATTAAATGTGGAAACATGAAAGAGCGTTGGTCGGAGGTTCCTTTGACGCGCTCCGTACTAACGCATGGTAGTGATGTTAGTGACCCCCAGTGATGGCACGGTCAGTGCGGAGTTACCAGACCAGCCCCAGGTTTACCCTCCAGTAGGGCTGGGCAGTGGGTTACCCACTGGCGTATTAGGGTTTACCCTCCAGCGGGGCTGGGCAGTGGGTTACCCGTTGACCTTAGGGTTTACCCTCCAGCGGGGCTGGGAAGTGGGTTACCCGTTGACCTTAGGGTTTACCCTCCAGCGGGGCTGGGCAGTGGGTTACCCGTTGACCTTAGGGTTTACCCTCCAGCGGGGCTGGGCAGTGGGTTACCCGATGACTTCTTAGGGTTTACCCTCTAGCTGGGCTGGGTAGTGGGTTACCCGATAATTTCTTTCAGACTCAGCCTTTTCTATGAGTCTAGTCAGTGACTTTTCTCTATGATTACTGGAGCGGGACCCTTGGTTGTACGGTTCAACGATGAGATAACTTTGATGTGCGGTACATTTGGGAATTAGTGATGGATATCCTTAGAACTGTTGGTGACTTTTCCTGGTCTGATCTTGGAGATGGAGATCCCCTTACATGCTCGTTCAGGTTTCTTGTTGAGCATATATATATAAACACACCCTACTTTTGTTTCCACTCCTTGTGTTTAGTTACTCTCATTCTAGGAGGGGCAAAAACGCGTGGGGTATGTCACGTGCTTTCCGTGTCTAGCTCCTCTTGTTTGGACGAGTCTGCTTTCTTTCTCTGGTTGGGTTGAGTTGCACTCTATTTTACTGTACTCTTTCACTATCCTTGGTTATGTCTACTACTCACCTCTTTAATACCTCCTCTGTTGCTCCCTCGAGCTTTTGGGGCATCCTATTGAGTATCTTTATACTCACCCCTGCTTGGGCTTTGCTTGCACCTGGTGTGCCTCTGCAGATGACAGATAGGTTGATCGTGACTACGAAGGAGCGTAGAGGGCACAAGATCTTGGGCTGTGTACCAGGGTTGCAGTAGAGTTTTCTGGTGTGGGACTCTCCAGTTGTTTACTTTTGTTTGCCTGTTACCGAGTTGTGGCACCTTTCGGATTGGGCGTGTGTTTTTCCCTTTTTCTGTTCAGTTTCCTTGTTAGTACTTTTCAGCACTTTACTTGTTCTATTTAGAAGTTGATGCATGACTGTGGTTGGGTTATAGTTGTTTTTCCTTTGGTTTTCTTTTACTCTGTACTTCTGCATTGAGTGGGCTGTGTGTGCGTGTGTATAGGTACTTAGGCGAAGGCCTCCCTGAGATCATTACGCCTTCGGTGCTTGTCTCCAGCCCCTGACCTATGGAGGCGGGTCTAGGGTAGTTGCGGCTCGAGACCGGTAGGGTCGGGTCGTGACAAAGTGGTATCAGAGGATGGTTCGTTCCTTGGGGCGTTGTTCAGATGTCCCTAAAAAGGAATTGGTTGGGATTTAGGGCAATGGTGTTGATGTGTCTCGAGAGTGGCTCTCAGGCCAGGGAGTTCAGTGATGGTACGGGCGACCGACGCATCCATTCACCAGGACCCTAATAACCCGCTTGTCAACTCGGCACACTAAGACACTTGTTGTAGGGAATTTGAAACATGCATCTGGTAGGATTGAGTCTTTGACTATCCTTTTTGAGTCAGCTTCCCTTTGTTATTACTGATATATATATATATATATATATATATATATATATATATATATATATATATATATATATATATGCTCATCTGATCGTGGTAATCCTTGATAATTTTCAGGATGCCCCCAAGACAGCAGCCAGTCAGGTTACCCTCTCTAGTTCATGACGACAACCTGGCGAGTGACAAGGCGTCGGTTCAGGGACCCTCATGTGGTCCCCTTCCACCTAGTGGTTCAACAATATCCCCTCCATCTGGAGATCGAAAGTTAGTACCGGCAGCACAGGATGAGGTTGAGCGCAGGTTGAGTGCACTTCGAGACTTATAGCGTCAGTGGCCGCAGAAGTTCCACGGGGACCTGGATCCCCAGGCAGCAAAAGACTGGCTAGAGTCCGTGGACTGCATTTTTAGGCTGGTATGGACACCAGCGGACCATATGGTAGCCCTAGCTACCATCCTTTTCCTCGGGACGACCAGGCGTTGGTGGGGGTTGGTTACGCAGACCCACGACGAGTCGTCTCTCACGTGGGATAACTTCCAATAGCTCTTTCGGGAGGAGTACTCCCCCTCTTGTTTACGCTCTGTTCGAATTCAGGAGCTTCTGTAGCTGAAGCAGGGGGGATGACCATGGCACAGTACTCGACCCGGTTTACCGATTTGACACGCTACTCACAGGATATGATTCACGATAGTTACTTCCAGGCATGGAAGTTTGAGCAGGGTCTTCGCAGGGAAATCTGTGCCAGTGTAGTACCCCTGTGCATACCTACTTATGTCGGGGTGCTAGAGCGGACACTCGTGATAGAGAGGTTCTTGGCTGAGGGACGCTAGTTGACAGGGCCTAGTAGTGGCCGCTTCAGAGTAGAGTCTTCGGTAGCAGGCAGGCGACAGAGAGCAGGGACTCAGTCGAGGAGACACTTCTGTGAGCAGACTCAGGGGTAGGGTCATTCACCACAATGGCGCCTTAGATCACTGGGGTAGTCAGGATAGAGTTGGTGCTATGCTTGTGACGGACAGGGTCACCTAGCACGGGACTGCCCGACCAAGCGTACCGAGCAGCCGTGGCAGGCAGTGGGCGCACCGCAGTGGCAGAGGCAGTGCTGTGACTAGGGATCTCCTAGGCGAGGACAGGGTGGTCCTCAGGGAGTCTGCGTAGGTAGAGCGATAGGACCTGGAGGTGGGGGATGGCATTTCGAGGTCCTTCCACTGCCACCACTGGGCGGCCCACGCCAGGATCAGGGAGCTGGCGGTAGGGGTCGCGGGCAGCTTCAGGCTATGGGTGTTCATGACCCCCCAACACACGAGATGGTCCGAGGTACGCTTTGTGTTTACTCTACGCTTTCTTCGCTATTAGTAGACACAGGCGCCAACCACTCTTTTATATTGCTTCTTTTGGTACGGGAGTTGGAGCTCCCAGTAGAGGCGCTGACACCTGCGCTTAGCCTCGAGGTTCCTACGGGAAGTGCATCGTTAGTGACCTTTGTTTGCAGATGATGCGAACTGTCGTTTGGAGGAGAGAGTTTCACGTGGGACCTACTAGTCATCAGGATGGAACCTTACAACATCATCCTGGGCATGGATTGACTTTCTATAGTTTACGCCCAGATCGACTGTCGTCGTAGACAAGTCAGATGCGTGCATTCTGATGGGACGAGGTTCACCATCCTCGGTGAGCGAGACCTCGTGGCAGAGCAGACGGGTACTCTGAGCAGGAGACCACAACATTTTTCTCACCAGTTGGTGAGCATGGATCTCAGAGTAGCAGACGCTACATGCACCTGGATCCCTACCGGTTTAGAGAACTATATGTACGTTTTTTCCGAGGATGTCCCGAGACTACCTCTGAGGCGAGAGATGGAGTTCTGCATTGACTTACAGCTGGGGACTACCCCGATATCATGTGAGGCTTATCGGATGGCACCTACAGAGCTTCAGGAGCTACGAATTCAGTTGGAGGACCTTTGTGATAAGGGATTCATCAGGCCCAGTGTGTCCCCCTAGGCAGCTCCAATTTTGTTTATGAAAAAGGTAGATGAGAGTCTGTGACTTTGTGTAGATTATCGTCACCTGAATCAGGCCAAGATAATGAACAAGTACCCTTTGCCGAGTATTGATGACCTCTTTGACTAGTTGAGAGGTGTGAAGTGGTTCTCCAAGATTGATCTTCAACCCGGCTACCACCAGTTGTGGGTTCGTGAGGCTGACATCTCGAAGTTGGCTTTCCATTGTCGTTATGGGCATTACAAGTTTCCAGTGATGCCCTTTGGCGTGACGAATTCCCTCACCATTTTCATGGCTTTGATGAACCGGATCTTCCAGCCGTACTTGGACCGGTTTGTGGTTGTATTTATTGACGACATACTCATATACTCTATGATAGAGGAGGATCACGCGAAGCATTTGAGGATAGTCCTAGACTTGCTTTGGGGGAAACAACTATATGGGAAGCTCTCGAAGTGTCAGTTCTGGATTCATGAGGTTCACTTTCTGGGGCATGTCATTTCGGAACAGGGTTTAGCCATAGATCCTGCAAAGATAGAGGCGATGCTTGCTTGGTATCCACCCAAGAATACGTCTTAGGTGCGGAGCTTCCTTGGTTTAGTAGGGTACTATAGGAGGTTCGTGGAAGATTTATTCAGGATTGTTGCCCCTTTGACCATATTGACGTGGAAGGGACGACCGTTCACCTGGACTAATCAGTGCCAGAAGGCCTTCGAGGAGTTGAGGCAGAGACTGACTAGTGCTCCGGTGTTGAGGCTACCAGAGGAGGGCATTGAGTTCGTGGTATACTGCGACGCTCCAGGAGTTGGGATCGGGTGTGTGCTAATGTAGCAGCGGGTAGTGATTTCATATGGGTTGAGGAAGTTGAGGCCCCATGAGCAGAATTATGCGACTCACGATTTGGAGCTAGCAGCGGTGGTCTTCGCCTTGAGGTTATGGAGACACTACCTTCTGGGTGAGCGTTTTGTGGTCTACTCAGACCACCAGATCCTCAAGTACATCTTCACTCAGAGGGATCTGAATCTGAGGCAGAGGCGCTGGCTAGAGTTTCTACAGAACTATGATTTAGAGATAGTATATACTCCAGGTAAGGGAAACGTAGTAGCAGATTCCCTTAGCAGGAAGTCCCAGGCTCGTCTAGTGCGGGAAGTTTCAGAGTAGTTGGCTTCCCTACAGTTGACCTTGGTGGAGAAGGAGGGTACGAATTTTCTATAGTCGATGATGTTGACTCCTTCGCTCCTTGAGCTTGTAAGAGAGTCACAGCTGGGGGTTGTCGACAACGAGGTACTGTGTGATCAGATATCCACAGGCGATGCACCTGATGGGTATTCTGAAGGAGGGAATCATGAGATTCTGTTCCAGGGGTGAGTTGTAGTACCAATGGAGATGCGGGAGGAGGTGATGCGGAAATTACACACTTCTACCTTGGATGTGCATCCTGGTGTGGGGAAAATGTACAGGGACCTTCAGTGGCAGTTTTGGTGGTCTGGCATGAAGCGGAGCGTAACTGAGTTTTTTTCTCGGTGTCTTACCTGCCAGCAGGTGAAGGTGGAGCATCAGGTTCTGATAGGGTTATTACAACCCCTTGATATCTCGGAGTGGAAGTGGGATGACGTATTTATGGACTTTGTCACAGGGCTTCCATGCACAACGAAGGGACATGATTCCATTTGGGTGATAGTGGACCGACTCACAAAGTCGGCGCACTTCCTTGTCATTAGGGAGCAGAGCTTGGTGGAGAGTCTAGGGCAGTTGTATGTTCGGGAGATCGTCTGCCTTCATGGAGTACCCTCGACAATCATCTCCGACCGTGATGCGCAGTTTACGTCGCGATTGTGGCGAGGCCTGCAGGAGGCATTCAGGACTCAGCTGCAGATGAGTACAACTTTTCACCCCCAGACAGACGGGAAGACAGAGCGCACTATCCAGATGTTGGAGGATATGCTCAGGGAGTGCGTGTTAGACTTTGGCCTAAGTTAGGAGGATCACTTTCCCTTGGTGGAGTTTGCGTATAAAAACAGTTACCACTCTATTATCGGCATGACACCTTTTGAGGCCCTCTACGGGAGACCCTACAGGTCACTGTTGTGCTGGAAAGAAGTTGGGGAGACCTCCCTCATGGGCCCAGAGTTAGTGCGAGCGATGACGAAGAAGGTGCAAGTCATTCGTGAGCGGATGAGGATGGCTCAGAGCAGACAAAAGTCCTATGCAGACCGTCATCGTAGGCCTTTGGAGTTCGAGCAGGGGAACCATGCCTTTTTTAGAGTCTCCCCACGACGTGGAACATGGAGGTTCGACTGGGGAGGCAAGCTATCCCCGAGGTTCATCGGGCCTTCTGAGATCGCGCACAGGGTTGGTGAGGTTGCCTACCGTCTTGATCTACCCCCACAGCTGGAGAGGGTGCATGACGTCTTTCACGTGTTGCAGCTGAGGAAATACGTGCACAACCTCACACACATCATCGACTGGGGAGAGATGGACATTGAGGATAGAGCCACCTTTTCAGAGCACTCAGTGGCGATTGAGTACCAGTGGGAGTTGACTCTGCATGGACGGACCATTCCTTTGGTTCGAGTGTCGTGGTAGCACAGGAGGGTGCAGGAGAGCACCTGCGAACGGGAGAGCCAGATGCAGGCTCAGTATCCCAAGTTATTTTTGTAGTTTTGTTTTTCGGGGATGAAAAAATTGAAGGAGAGAATATTTAAGAACCTGGGTTTTGAGCCTGTGAGACTTTGAATTTTCTTGATGTTATTCCATAGTAGGACGTTCAGACGGTGTGTGATTCTGAGCCCTGGTGTGGCTGGAATTAAATTTTAAGCATGTTCACACTAGACACGCCAAATAAAGAGAATAACTCATAAACGGTTGCTCAGATAGGAGAACCGAGTGCACCTTTGAGTCTGGATCGTGTCGTTTACCCTATGAGGGGAGTAACTTTCGCGGGCATGACCCTTCCGTGGAAAATGCCACCAGGGGCATTTTCGTAATTTAGTGGCCTCAGGCGTGAACTTTATAAATTCTGAATGGAAGCTCGGATTAAAATTCTGAGACCACCTTTGCACCCAGAATGTGGATTTTACCCTAGGAGCGGCTTAACCTTAACCCCGTCGAGAGTTCGGGTATGGGTCCACTGGTGGGTGTTTAAAATTAATTATATTTTAATTAATTTTTCCCTACTTAAACACATCCACCCCCTCCTTCTTCCCCCTTAAAATCTCCCTAGCGGAAGCTCTCCCAACAAAGGATCCACCTTCTTCAAGCTCCTCTCCCCACCTCTCCAAGGTGGTTGTGGCTCCGGCGGATCGTTTGTGAAGCGACGGGCTACGCCATGCGAGGTAGGATCATTCCGTTTTCATTTTAAATTTCCGCATCTTCTTCAAACTCAAATTATAGAATCTAAATGCTGTTTAATTGTATAGATAAGGCCATAGATGCGTAGGGTTCGATCTGATCTTTCCAACTCTCTTTTCAGATCGAAAATCTGAGTTTCGGGGCGTCTGGGGTGGCCCCGGGAAGTTTTCCAGCCAAAAACTCTTGTTTTCCGGCAGTTCCAGGGTGGTCCAGCAGGCGACGACGGCAGCGCAGGCTCCCCAAGCAGTGGTGCGGCTCCCAGGTGGCGGCGCGGCTCCTCGGCGGTCGGTGCGAGTGAGCGGGACAGTGGCCCGGTGCCTCGGCAGTCCAGGCAGCGTGGGGCGGGGGGCGCTAGCCGGCTTCGCCGGTCAGCATGCGGCGCGAGACCAGGGTTGTCGCGACCCCGGGAGCAAACCGAGACCCATGAAACGTGGGTCCCGTGGGGAAAAGCAGGACTGGATCATGTCGGTCCGGGTGAAGCAGCGCAACCCACGCAGTGAACCGCGGGCCGCGGTGGATCGGGCAGTCCGGGCAGCCGAACCGCGGACCGCCGGTCTAAAGGGGTGGATCGGCTGAACCGGTCCGGCCCACCCCATATCCGTCCATTGGCGTTAAAATGCCTCTAACTTTCAAACCAAGTGTTGGATTCACATGCTTTCTATAGAGACACGATCCTCGGATCGATAAGGAGGTTTTGATATGGTCTTGGGGATTTTTAATTTCTAAGACGGGGACTCGGTGGCGTGATACGCCTGTTAAGTGTTACTTAGCGCCTCAGCAGGATTCTTCTTTCGGATGGAGTGAGCACATCCGGAGTCCATTTTAGGTGTCGTCAGTGGCGTTGTGATCCTGGCATCATGAATAATTAGTATAGGGTGGTTTCAGGTGTTGAAGTCAGAGTTGAGGCATGAGCCCCACGAGCCTTCTTTTAAACTGTGTGCAGCGTACTGCGACTTTTTCATCAGACGTCTGTTCGGGGAAAATGAATAGTTGGTTTGGTGTGTTTTTCTGAGAGCATCATGATGGCGCAGTTCACCCGACCTTTTTCAGAACTGAGGCATGGGTCCCATGATACGTCGTATGGGCATAAAGCGTTGTTGAATATCTTTTTCATCAGGAGTCCATTTCAAGCGAATAAATAGTCTATCTCGCATGTTTTTCTGTAAGGATTGCAACGGTGCAATCTGTTTGGGCATGCGAAGCCTCATTCGAGATATCATTAAATGTGGAAACATGAAAGGGCATTGGTCGGAGGTTCCTTTGACGTGCTCCGAACCAACGCACGGTAGTGATGTTAGTGACCCCCAGTGATGGCACGAGTAGTGCGGTGTTACCAGACCAGCCTCGAGTTTACCCTCCAGTGGGGCTGGACAGTGGGTTACCCACTGGCGTATTAGGGTTTACCCTCCAACGGGGCTAGGCAGTGGGTTACCTATTGACCTTAGGGTTTACCCTCCAGCGGGGCTGGACAGTGGGTTACCCGTTGACCTTAGGGTTTACCCTCCAGTGGGGCTGGGCAGTGGGTTACCTGTTGACCTTAGGGTTTACCCTCCATCTAGGATGGGTAGTGGGTTACCTAACGACCTCTTAGGGTTTACCCTCCAGCTGGGCTGGGCAGTGGGTTACTTGATGATTTCTTTCAGACTCAGCCTTTTCTATGAGGCTATTCAGTGACTTTTCTCTGTGATTACCAGAGCGGGACCCTTGGTTGTATGGTTCAGCAATGAGATATCTTTGACATGCGGGACATTTGGGCATCAATGATGGATATCCTTAGAACTGTTGGTGAATTTTCCTGGGCTGATCTTGGAGATGAAGATCCACTTACATGCTCGTTCAGGTTTCTTATTGAGTATATATATATGCACCCTACTTTTGTTTCCACTCCTTGGGTTCAATTACTCTCCTTCTAGGAGGGGTGAAGGTGCGCAGGGTATGCCACATGCTTTCCATTTCTAGCTCCTATTGTTTGGATGAGTCTGCTTCCTTTCTATGGTTGGGTTGAGTTGCACTCTATTTTACTATACTCTTTCATTATCCTTGGTTCTGTCTACTTCTCACCTCTTTAGTACCTCCTTTGTTGCTCCCTCAAGCTTTCGGAGCATCCTACTAAGTATCTTTATACTCACCCCTGCTTGGGCTTTGACCGCACCTGATGTTCCCTTGCAGACGACGGATAGGTCGATTGTGACTATAGAGGAGCGTAGAGGGCACATGAGCTTGGGCCTTATACCAGGGTCGCAGTAGAGTTTTCAAGTGTGAGACTCTCCAGTTGTTTACTTTTGTTTACCTATTGCTGGGTTGTGGCACCTTTCGGGTTGGGTGCGTGTTTTGTCCTTTTTCTGTTCAGTTTCCTTGTCAGTACTTTTTAGCACTTTACTTGTTCTATTTAGAATTTGATGCATGACTGTGGTTGGGTTATAATTGTTTGTCCTTTGGTTTTATTTTACTCTGCACTTCTGCATCGAGTGGGCTATGTGTGTGTGTACAGGTACTTAGGTGAAGGCCTCCCTGAGATCATTACGCCTTCGGTGCTTGTCTCCAGCCCCTGGCCTATGGAGGCGGGTCTGGGGTAGTTGCGGCTCAAGACCGGTAGGGTCAGGTCATAACAAAAATGTTTTTAAATGATGTAGTTTTAATATAATTAATAATAAAAATATAATTATTAGAAAATTTAAATATTGAATATAAATAAAGTAATTAATAATATAATTATTTTTATATTTTAAAAAACATAGGAATAATTTATAATCTAATTAATACTAACAATATTATAATTAGTTTGGTTAAAATAATAATAATAATACTGTTATTATTAAACAATAACGTTTCATGTCATGTAATTTATTTTTTATTTATTATATCTACAAACAATGATAATGTTAATAATAGTAATAACAGTGATGTTAATAATAACATTATTATTAAATATTATTATTAAATAAAATAATTTAAATATAATAATAACAGTAATATTATTATTACTATTAAATGTGAAATATTTTTTTGTTTGTCTGTTAAAATAATTATTATTTTCAACTAAATTATAATTATATTATTATTCAATATTATTATTATATAATAATTATGTACATAAATTCTTTTTTTAGGTCTCTCTTAGGTGTTGGTTCTAATTCCTAATAATCATCCACAGAGGATTAAAGCGTCTTCAGTTCCGGATGGTGGTCCATGATGGATTTTAGATCTGAATCGAGGTACAGGTCGATGACTCCTGGCCTCATTCAAGGGCTCCACCTCTAGCATGGTTCTTAGGAAAGGTTTGTTGGCCCATATCGAATCCAATCTGGAAGCATTTTTAGAAAGATTGGTCACGGGTAAGAAATTCTTAATCGTGTAGCTTGTTCTGCACAAGGGTGAAAAGCCAGAGGCTTGAAGATTTGATTCGAAGAATCTCTTTTCTTTGGGGGTTCTCGAACTGGAGGTGTATCTCTTTAGGTTGAGGCATTTTACATTGTATTTTCGAATCGAATGATTCCAAGATTCGAGTGTGGACTTCTGGCTTATTGTTCTTGAAGCCTGGAACGTTTCATCTCCACGAATGGTCCATGGACTTCAGTGTGTCGTGGGTCAAGAACACTTTTGCATAGGTTTGGGTTAGGTTGCATGGTCTCAATTGGATTATGTGGCATCAGAAAATTCTTCATGATATTATTGCTACAATTAGTGTGCCAATCCGGTTGGACGAGGAAACCGAGCATGTCAGGTATCAACACTTTACGAGAATGTTGATTGAGATAGAACTAAGATCCACTATTCTTGATAATGTGATTCTTACGACTCCTATTGATGATATTAACATCACTATTTAATGCTATAAATGTCTAGACTTTTGTCATATTTGTAAATCTGTTGGTCATTCAGCTGAAAATTGTAGGAGGAAGCCTTGTGAGCTATGTGGCCTGAATGGGCACTTGTCTATAGATTGTGGTGTTAAAGTGAAAAAAAATCAACAGTCCTCTACATTGGCCAAACATTCCGGGGTGCAGTCAGTGGTGGATGTGGCCAAGTCTAACCATCATGGCTCGAGTATAAAGGGTCTGGTCTCACATGATTAGGAAAGAAAGGATCAGGTTCACTCTTGGGCTGAAATAGGTGGTGCCTTTAATAGAGAGCATGCAATTTTAGGTCCTCTCCCACAGCTCTTACACAAGGAGAAATCCTTCATGGTCGGGCCAGAGGCTGCTCACAGGTCTGAAAGTGGGTCATAGACCGTCTTTTCGGGTCCTAACTTATGACAGGGAACATGCAAGTCAACGACCCGGGGAGCTCTCCTAGGCAGATATTGATGAGGAAGCTGATCAGGTTGGTGCTTCCTTTAAAGATGCCCAAGTCAATGGAAATGAGAAGGTCTCTGGTGTCTTCAGTAGGCCTAAAGAAGCTAGAGATGTGGGGGCTTCCTCCACTGCTCATTTTCAGGTTGGTGCATTGGCCTCTCTTGGTTTAGCAGAGTTTGGGACATACACTAATTTAGTGAGCTTGGATGCCCAAACTTGTGGTCAACATGCTGATAGGATGTCTGTTGATGTGGACAGTCATTATAGAGGTGAGAATGGAAAATCTATAGATGGAAAATTCGAAGGATCTATAGATATATTCAATGAACAAAATGGAGATTCTAAATTAGAGTTGGAAGCTCAATTGTACGCTGACTCTCATATTCAAAAAGAGCGGGAAACAAACTATTCCAAGAACAAGTAAGACAAAATGAAAATAATATCTTCGCCAGTAAAAAGTGTTGGCGTTGCTTCTCTCATACTCAGTGAGGGGAAAGATTCCAACTCCAAGGTGTTTGAAACTGATGGTAATGGGTTTTCTACTCTCATGGTGTTCTTTCAAGGTACTAACGCAAAGGCTCAGCCTCATGGGCCTCCAATGAAAACAGCTGTACGAGTTGTGGGTGCTTTTGCAGGAGATACACTGGTCGTATCTAGTGATCAGAAATCGTATGAGAATTTACGCAAGGCACATGTGACTACTTCAAATCCCTTTGGAGTCCTTGAATCATTTAGAAAAGAGAGTAAAGGTGATGAGAAGGGTGGAAAGAGTAATGATGACTCCCTTAGAGACCTTCCTAGGGAGGAGATCTAGACTAATGAGGTTCAGAACCCCATTAAGAAGGAAAGAACAATGGATATTCCTTAATCGATGACCACTCTAAGAGGGAAGTACCCAGACTGATGTCATGGGAAGTGACTCGGAGGACTCAAGTGATCTTGATGGTCCTTGGCTACACGTGAAAACTTGGAGGATAGGTCATCATCTAAGAGGTCATGGATGCAGGTGTGGATGAATTAATCAGGGTGCTTTGCACAATGAGAACTGTCTTGCTTGGTCTGAGATTATAAAAAAGTTGGGCCTATGACTATCTTTAATTAGAGATAGTGGTTTTTCTTTGTCTGGCCCCATCCTCCGTGCTTTCTGTTTTTGTTTTTTAATAAAAGTGTTATGCTCCTGAACTTTAAAAAAATCACAGAAGGCCTTGGATGTTACAAACAAAGAAAACAACACACACCCCTGGACCCACAAAAAATTGATCACCCCCCCTATAAGGGATGACCCACTCCATATTAAGACTATTACATTGATTGACCTGAAGACCTAGTGACCCGAAAGCCATTAACATGGGTCCGCACCTTGTCTGCATCACTGTCTGTCTACATCACCGCCTAAATCTTTAATAATAATTGATATTTTGTACTCAAATAATACTTTATTTTCAACTATTTTTTAACTATTATTAATAATTATATTTTCTATATCAGTATTAAATTAATATTTATTTTTAATTATATTATTAACTACATTATTAGTTATATCAATGACTATATTATTTATATCATTATTCATGATTATTATTATGATTATTATAAATATTTAATAGTATAATTAATATTTATTAATAATGTAATTAATAGTATTTAATAATAATCTACAGTAAGTTTGGGGGTGGGGTAGAATGGAAATAAAGAGTTAGATGTGGAGGTTCAAAACTAAGACCACCCCAACACACCGCCACAAGTATAGTAGGGGTGTAACCACTAAACTACACCCTATATTCAATAATAATAATAATATATTGAATAATACTTAGTAATAATGTGATGAATAATATAATACTTGGCGCAATCGAGTGGTGCACCTCACCCCACACTGCATGTGGGCGGTTGGGGTTCAAATCCCAACCGCCGTGATTATTCGCACCCCTAATTAAATTAGGGGTGGATTTTGTGGGCTGGCATCATTCGACACCAACATAAGATGAGTGATCCACGCCTATAGGTGTGGGAATTGGTGAAGGTGAACCCTCACTCAACAATGGGGGGTGCTATTGGTCGG
The DNA here is from genome assembly GCA_963277665.1 of Viscum album. Lineage (NCBI taxonomy): Eukaryota > Viridiplantae > Streptophyta > Magnoliopsida > Santalales > Viscaceae > Viscum > Viscum album. The sequence continues at coordinate 53,681,887 of OY728146.1, read as the reverse complement.
TTGACGGTGCATGAACTGACGTGGGGGTGATGATCCAACGACGACGATCCAACAATGACAACACGAGTACGTGGGGAGACATTTGGATGGATCAGCTAGCGACGCTATCGACAGAACAATATTTTGCATGCTTATTTTAATATAAAACATTATGTTTACACATGTTAAATGATTAAACTTGCCGGTATTTAATTGGATTATTGTTTTATGACAAGATACTAGGTTTATTAAAAAATGAGCTAAAAGTGCTGAATTCATCATGAAAAAGACATCCCATGACAAAGGATAACTCGAGGCCCAAGCTTGAAGATTAAAACTGAAGAATCGGGCTAAAACATAGTGAAATCAGCTGGAAAACACCAATTCATGTCGTGAATTTCATTCACAACATTAATCTTGAAGGAATAGATGACGTGAACCAAAGTGTGAAGAAAAAGAGGCAATCAGTGTGATGACATCACAAGTCATGACGTGACACGTATGGTCACACCATGAAACATCCACAAGTGACCCACAAAATTTTCAAGATGTGAACAAAGCTGTGAGAAGTTTGACCCCACACATCACACATCATGAAACACTATTCACAACATGAAACCCTCATACGGGACCCAGAAATGATGTTCTTGATGAAATTAATGTAGGGAGACCCCTTTTACCACCCCATTATGGCCCGAGGTCCATTATGACCCATCATGAAATAATTATGATGCCTTAAGGGTGTGATGAAGGCTTATAAATAGAAGGCTAGGAGGAGAGGAAAGGATCAACAATTCTAGGGTTTGTCATTGCGTTGTGCTGTTAGGGTTCTACTGCTTTAGGTTTTCTTTTATTTTCAATTTATTTTTCCATGTAATGCAATCATATTTTAATGTAAGTGTTCCACATTATTCTTCCAATCCCAATTTCTATTTCTTTATCTCTATTCCATATTTTCGACATGATCTCTTTCACTTTACAATAACAAGTGACTAACCCGAGGCTTGGCCTTGGGGCAGGTTTCAAGGTGTTCTTAATTATTGCGCTTTAAATTATTAATATTTGAATTTCGTTTGTGGTGAATGAGAGAGAAGTGCAAGAGTGCAACATTTTTCCACCACGACACAGATCTCGAATTCATCCATTTTCGTCTATTTACTTTTTTTTACTCCTTTCTCTCAGGAAAACTCTTCATATAGTGGAGTTTAGGATACCCAAATGGATGAAACGACATATGATAGAGCTGGGTCTTTTAGGAATCATACTCTCGGTCAAGGTGTTATCCTACCTGGATACTGGATAAGGTGGGTTTTGGTGTACCAAAAAGGTTTCCTAAGCATGCTAAAATTCCACACTCAACAAATTAAAGAAAAGTAATTCATTTATGAGGTTTTGTAAAATGAATTATCAAATTGAATTTAAAAAACAAATGAATAATGATAGAACCCACATAACCAACCCTAGGAACAAGATTGTTCTTCCCTAACATCATTATGTATTGCATCCACATTTTTCATGAACTAGACCGAATAACCTGGTAACCTGATAATTAGGCCGATCCTAACATAGCCCAAAAGACATTCTCAATCCCCACAGGTTGGTGACAAAAACCTAACATCATACAATATGAAAGTGTGAATGAATTTGGCAAAAACAAAATATAAGAAAGATAAAAAAGTCAATATGCATACAATAAAAACTTCACAGAGAGAACTATACCAAAATTCAAATAGGTAAACAAACCTAAAGTGCAACCACAAATACCAAAAAATAGGATAAAAACCCAAGTCTCAACGGACACAACACTTAAAGCCCAAGGATCAACAACTACCACCACCTCAAAGTGTAACCTTACCCTTTCTCAAACCTAGAATAATATAATCTACAAACACCCGAAGACATAGGTAGGGTGTGATCTAAAATCCCAGTAGGGTCTCACCAAGGATTCCATAATAATATGCCAATGTTTAATTAACCAAACAAAAGTTTTGAATTTTAAATAAATAGGCATGGCAGTTCAAAAAAATATTTAAAAGATATCATGATTTACATTTAAAATGATGGAAATACTTGAAAAAATGTCTTAATAAACAATTTATATAAAACAATTTATATAAAACAATTTATATAAATTTAGAAGGCATGTATAAAATAGTTTATAAATAATGGCATATATTCCAAATAAAAACAACAAGAAACATGGTCATCTTCAGAGAGGGATGATAGTTTCCGGTTAGGGGATCCTCACACACTTATATAATGATAACGACAATGTGTACACACTTCCATTTGACACTAGTCAAAGAGAACTCATCGACATCCTACTGAGGAATAAAACATGCCAAACAGTTTATGTTAGAGTTGTAAAGATTCAATCCATTGCTAGGGCATTCCCATCCTAGCATGTTTATCCTAAATAACTCACTAACTACCTAGGATTGCATATTATATAATAACAATAAGTAATGAACAATTTATTTTAAAATTGTTTAAAATACAATTCATCACATTCTCTATTTTAATATTCCAATTCCCATTTAAAAACCAAAGTAGGTTTTTAATCAAAACACGCCGTTTTCCAGGATAAAACCATTGAGTTACTATCTAAAAAATTTAATCCATTTTTCTCAAATAACAATTTGAAATCAATTTCACAATTAAAATTTCACAATTTAATTCCACAATTTAATTTAAACAATTTCCATCCAATTTCATAACACACCCCAATTCAATGGAATTTGGGTTTTTCCCAATTTCATGCCAAATCCAATTTCAAATCCCCAATTCAATGGAATTGGGTTTTTAATAAACCAATTGAAATAAATTTAATTGAAATCAAGTAATTGAATTTAAATCAAGTAATTTAGGGTTAATCAAATTGACCATTATAAATGGAACCACCTACCTCAGGATCATGGGATCTCGAAACACAAAGCCTAATCAGGAAACTCCAACAAAGAACGTCGATAAATAAGATTCGAGAATCAACCCTAGATTCAAGATATAAAACAGTGGATATTAGATCCTCCAACAACATGTAGATCTACATAACCCTAGGGAGGAAAGAGGAGATAGTGGAAGAAAGAGAATGAGAAGAGGAAACTTACTAGGAAGAGATCGAACATCGTTCACCTAACTTCAATTTGTTTCTGGAAGGGTGTAGAGGGGAAAAATCACCTCTTGGAGCCTACAAGGAATAAGAAATTGTATTATCTTGAGTTAGGCCCATTAGGCACTTTAAAAAAGAGTTTCAGGGGTTTAAAATTATTTTTTATATTAATTATTTCTTGTACGCAAGGTTTCCTAGGTAGATCCATGCGGTTAGAAAAATTGTTCGCCCTAACCATGCACCCCTATTGATGGGGTTGCATAGTTTCTCCTTGGTGGGCACATAGTTTGTCAAACCATGCACTAACCGTGAAAAACCTCACTGTCTGGGTTTGCACTAGTAGGGTGTACAGTTTGGGAAAACCGTGCACCAACCGTGCATAGCCAAAAAACCCTTCCAAACCTTCAAAATTTCACTAGAAATAATCCTAAATGAAACCCAACCAAAGCATGATCAAAAGAGGTGTTTAGGAATACCTGAAAATAGTAACAAGATGTTACAACCTCCCCACCATAGAAACTTTCTATCCCTAGAAAGCCTGTTACAAAGCTTCCATGTCAAAAAGATGAGGCCACTGCTCCCTCATCAATGTCTCCCTCTCCCAAATTTCATGAGAATCATAACCATGTTGTTATAGAACTCAAACCAAAGGTATAATCCTCCCATGAAGCACCTTGGTTTCTGAATCAACTATCATGACTGGATGCTCAGTCACAAATAAATTAGGTTCAACCTCAAGATCACTCCAGCTCAGAACATGATATGGATCAAATAGATACTTCCAGAGCTGCGATACATGGAACACATTATGTATCGATATCAGCTGTGGTGGAAGTGATAAATAGTAAAAAGCTTTCCCCACCTGCTCAACAACCTTAAAAGGTCCCATATAATGAGGAGAAAAATACTTATATCAGCTTTGCGCCATCAACCTTCTCTGATAAATCAACCGAATATTTTTTATCATCTGTTGGACCAAGATTGGTCCAACCAAGTAAATTTCACCAATCTACGACCAACATAATAGATATTTATAAGGAAAAACATAAAAGACCTCAAAAGGATCCATTCTAACCGCAGACTAGTAACTATTGTTATAAGAAAACTCAAACAGTCCTAAGTGATAATCCCAAGCTCCACCAAAGTCAAGAATGTAGGTACATAGAATATCCTCAATAATCTATATAACTCTTTCTATCTAGACATCTGACCGCAGTTGGTATTCCATGCTCAAATGAACTTGAGATCCCAATGCCTCCTGAAGGCCTCTCCAAAAACAAAAAGTGAAATGAGGATCCCTATCAGAGACTATAATATACAGAACTCTGTGAAAAAGAATAATCTCTTTCACATAGAGATTCCCCAAAACCTTGACTTTGGTTGCATCATGAACGGGTATAAATTGGTCTGAATTGGTTATCCTATCGATCAAAACCCATATCACATTCTTCTTTCTCTAGGTACGAGGCAAGCCAACCATAAAGTCCATATAGATCTCATCCCACTTCCAAGTTTGTACTGAAAGTGTCTAAAACAAACTTGAAGGTTTCTGGTGCTCGACCTTAACATGTTGGCTTGTATAACAATGAGAGACAAACTCAATAATTCCCCATCTCATACCTACCCACCAGAATCTATGCCGCATTTCATAGAACATATTTATGGTTCCTAGGTGCACTGCTCACTGGGAACTATGAAAATCCCCCATCACAACTTTTCTTACCACTAACAACACAACAAAGCGATTTTGATGGCATAGAATGACCTCGGTGGAGAATGACTAGTCAGGTATGGTCTCTCCACTATAAAGAGAGTCTCTAATGCTATATAATTCATCATCAAGCTATTGTTCATGATGAATCATCTCGAGAAGAGCATAGGTTAACTGAACACTGGTCAAGGAAACCTTTTCCTCTGATTCTCAAACTCCAATATGCAACTATGCAAAAAGAGCCATCAAGCTCCATTCTTCTAAAGATTCTTTCATGGCTTGAGTCGAAAGTTTCCTGCTCAAAGTATTTGTGATGAAATTCACTTTCCCTGGGGTATAGGTGATGTTAAAGTCAAAATATTGTAGGTACTCCACCCAACACCTTTGGTGGAGATTCAAATATTTTTTCGAGAAGATATAACTCAAAAGTTTGTGGTCTGAATACATGGTGAACCTTTCTCTAAAAAGGTAATGCCACTAACTCTTAAGAATGTGTATCATAATTACAAGTTCAAGGTTATGGGTCAGGTAATTCTTCACATGTGTCCTAAGCTGATGAGATCCATAATAAGTGATATGACCACCCTACATAAGAATGAAACCCAAACCTGAACCTGATGCATAAAAAAAGACCACATAGCCCTTCCTGACCTCTGTAAGAGTCAACACTAGAATAGTATTCAAAATACATTTAAACTCAACAAAATAACTCTAACATTTCTCACCCCAAACAAACTTTACTCTATTCTGAGTTAGTGCGGTCATCAGAGATTCCAACTTTGAGAAGTCCTTTATGAATCAGTGATAATACCTAGTTACACCCAAGAACCTTCGAATCTCGAAAACATTACATAGTTGTTCCCATGTCGTAACAGATTTCACCTTCTCAGGGTCAACTGAAGCACCATGTTCTGACATCTTGTGACCTAAGAACTTTACTTTCTGAATCCAGAAATTGCATTTCAAAAGCTTGGCATAAAGTCAGCGATTTCTCAAAAATTCCACAAATTCTCTTAGATGACATACATGATCCTCCTAAGACTTAGAGTAAACAAGGATGTAATCCATAAAAACAACCATGAAGGTATCGATATACTCATGGAGAATCTTGTTCATCAAATCTATAAAGACTACAGAAGCATTGGTTAGACCAAATGGCATGACAAAGTACTCATAGTAGTTGTACCTACTCCAAAAGGTGGTTTTATGAATGTTATATTCTTTTATCCTCAACTGATGGTAACCAGATTGAAGTTCAATCTTTGAGAACCACTTTTCCTCTTTTAAATGATAAAAAAGATCATCAATATGTGGTAAAAAATACTTGTTCTTTACTATAACTTGATTAAGTTTTTTATAATCAACACAAAGGAGAAGTAAGCCATCAACTTTCTTAGAAAAGAGAATAGGTGCTGCTTAAGGTGACACACTCGGGTGTATAAAGCCTTTCTCTAGAAGATCATCCAACTGATTCTTCATCTCTTTCATTTTAGTTAGTGACATGCGGTAAGAGGTAATAGATACCAGTTGAGTACTAGACACTAAATCAATAGAAAACTCTACCTCCCTTAATTGTGGGAAACTAGATAAGTCAGATAGAAAAATTTATGGAAACTTGATGAAAACTAGAGGGAGATCACCACTCAAAGATTCCCACTTCAGATAAAAAACAAACACAAATATTACTTTCCCCAACTCTGGATAAGAGGGTCCAAATTTACTCGAACTTGGGTCCCATTCTCCTTGAAAGACACGATACACACCATCGGGTATAGTAAAGGAGACCCGTCAAAGATAACAGTCAATCCGATATTTATTAGAAATGAGTCAATCCATCATGAATATGATATCAAGAGGTTTTATGTCAAGAACTAGAAAACTCCAAGAAAACTCGATATCTGATAGAGAGAAAGCACAAGTGGGACTATAGAGACACTGCTCTCTCTTCATTCCAAGGGGTGTAGTAATATACATCTCATAAGAAAAAATATTTGTAGTAAGATTTAATAGATTAACAATATGTATTGAAATAAATGAATGAGATGCACCAATATCAAATAAATTAGTCACTAATTATGAATCTATAGTGATGGTACCTCTCACGATCGCTAGACCAGTATCCGCTTCCTCTGGAGACTCTTCCATTATGTGAAGAAGCCTTGTTCTGGATGCTTATGGCTGGAACCCCTTTGTATGTGAAGCATCTGATTTCCCCATAGTTTTAGAAGGTGCTGAAGATCTTGTGCCACTATGCGAAGTGGAATAGATATAGAAGAACTTCTACAAGTGACCCGAGCGTCTGCAGGAACCACATACCTTGGGTGCCTCAGTGAAAACCCATTTAGAATTCCCATGCTTGTCACACTAGTAAAAAATCAAAGGGTCTTTGCCCAACACTACAGGAGGTCTAGAATGAACCTGCTGTTGTGAATCACTATAAGAATCATCACACTTCCTCTTTCCTTTAAAGGAACTCATGTTGCCACTAGAAGAAAAAGAAACTCCCGACAACCCTGACTTACCATCCAGATCCATTTCAATCATCAATGATCTATCCATAACATCAAAATAGGAAGGTATGTTTAACAAGAAAACCTAATAATGAATATCAGATAAAATTCCTAGCTCGAACCGTTGAGTCTTCATCTTCTCATTTGATACTATCTTAGGTGAAAACTACACAAGCTCAACAAAATGGTTCATATACTATGTCACGGTCCTGTCAGCCTGCTCGAGTTTGAAAAACTATATAGCCTTGTACAACAAAATTGACTTTGAATATAAATAGTCATTGAAAAGATATTTGAAGTCTTTACACTCTAAGACCTCATGCTTCTTCTCCATCACCATCGTGTACCACCAAATCCTGTTCGGTCCCTCCAACACAAAGGTGGAACACTTCACCTTGATTTCATCAGGTGTCTCTAAGAACACAAACAAACACTCAATCATGCTCAACCATTCCTAAACTTCTTGAGGATCATTGGAGCCTTTGAACATTGGTGGATTATGGAAAAGGAACTCCTGAGAATGATTTTAGAGAACATCCCTCAGAGGTTCCACATCTAGAGCCTGAATGAGAACTGGTAGTGGTACCTATCCCAGAGCTTGGATAGTACGCACAATCACCTCAACCGGATTTGGGTCCACAATAGGATTCACTCATTAAGGTTCATTAGTAGATTCCTCCTAGTTCTGATTCACACATCTTCTTGGAGTCATGATGCTACACAACATTAGTAGACAACATTGAAGACATCAAATTAACACTCAAACAGAGAAACATAAGAAATTAATCCCAACAGATAAGAACACTATATTTGTATTTCATCCTATTAAAATAAAAAGTAGGGAAAAGACTAGAACTAATCCTCAATACATCTTTCCCAAACCACCAATGGTGACTTAAGGCTCATTGTTATGAGATCTTACCAGAAACTCAATCCCAACTACCTCCTAACAAGATTACTCAAACCATATACTAACAACAAGGCAAGATGCTTAACTTGGCCTCTGATACAAATTTGTCAAGAACCGGCCCAGATACCCTGGTAACCCAATAACTAAGCTGGTATTGACATAACCCAAAGGGAATTCCCAATCCCCACGGGTTGGCGATAAGCACCTAGCACCGTACAATATGAAAGTGGGGAAAAAATTTCATAAACTGTAGGGTCCTAAAAAATCAACAAAGGAGATTCTACCCAATTCCCCCCAAAGAATTGGGGGAAATAATGGAGAAAACTCAAAGGATGAACAAGATGAACCGGTCCGCAGACCAGTCCCATGAAAATGCTATGCGGACGGTTCCGTGAAGCACCTCCTTCGTGGACCGCTGTCATTTGCGGAATGAAGGTGGAGATCCTCCGCGGGCGCGAAGCAGGACAAGCGCTGGACCGGTCCACCATCACGAACTTACCTCAACCGTGGACCACATCGACCAGCCTAGACCGCATCCGTTGTCATTCGTGGAATGGAGGCGGAACCCTCCGTGGCCGCGAAGCACTCCCCAAGTTTGTTTGGTTCGTAGGGGGAGATGCACTCAATGCCCCCTGCGAGTCGCGGATTGACCGAGTCATCCGTAAACCAAGTTTTCAATCATGGGCCTCTGCAAAAGGTGCCGCATGACCACAAATGCATCCCTTTCCCCACTCTATAAAAGGAGATAGAAGGGGAAGAGAATAGAGGATTTGAAGGAGATCGATCAGATTCAGGTGGAAGGATTTTGAAATTAGAAGCATAGGATTTCACAAACAACGAAGTTCTAGTTCACGAACTAGAGCAGGTATGAACCTAGGAACAAATTAATAAGGAACTGGAAAACACATAATAACTTTGTGAACCACGAACTTAAAATAACAAAGAAAAGAAGACCGTGAACCATGGACCCTCAGCGGATGCACTCCCTATGGACCAGGGAGTTTATGCCCATTTTCCAATCCGTCGCACCACATAACACCCTCCTACGCGGGCAAAGACCCGACTAATAAACCCCCGACTGGCACCGCCCTTGGCCGCCATTGCTCGCATGGATCCCTCTGCGAACCACCCTGGTACGCCGACCGAACCCGAAGCCACGAACCACCTTGGTTCGCAGGATTCTCACCATTCCGCGGACCACCCTGGTTCACGGGATACCCACCACTCCACGGACCACTCTAGTTTGCAGATGTCCTCTCCAGCTGCGTAGCACCTCCCTACGTGAAGGGCGCCATCACCCATACACCTGTGTGGCCTGAAAAATCCTTCGGAGTTCCCGTGCCCCGAGCCAGATAAAATCCTTCCAATCCGGCCTGATCCTCCACACCCCCCTCATTGGACTACTCATCAGCCCTGAGCCGAGGCCTCCACTAGAGCCGCCAGACCCGTGTGGTGTAACCTTCAGGCGCATTAGCACGCCGTTTTGAGTTCACATACCCACGGTAAGCAGGGGTGAAGGGGTTTCCCTGACACTTGGGCAGATTCCCGAAGCATTCCTGGGTTCACATTCCCATGGTAATGCGGGGTCCGAGCCCGGGAGTTCCCTTTCTGCCCCTCAACTTGTTAGGACTAGGGCTCCTCGGGGGTAGTAAAATACCCATAAGAAGGAAGCCCTCATGCACTTCCATACTTCCCCTGGAAACAAGAGAGGAGATGGGCACAAGAGCACCCCTTTCCCTCTCCCACTGCACTTTGTCGCCCCGAGCATCCATCCTAGAGTAAGCCCCGAACTTATGGGCCGCTCCATGCGTAAGCCCCACCCCATTTCTCACAGACGCACCTTTCATGACATGATCATATGGTCCCTGCTGCCTCTTGTTTCTCACACCGAGTATGACTCACATGGACTTAGAGTAAGCATCGACCATGACATCCTGCCCTGGGCCTCCTCAGAGTGTAAGCCCCAATCCAGTACCTTGGGCCACCTCAGAGTGTAAGCCCCACTAACCTGAACTACGTGTACTTTGATCCCTGTCTCCTATGAAGGGTACGTAGGAAGCCTCCCCGAGGTTCAAGCCCAGCAATTGGTCATTCCGACCCCCTTTCACGTCAGTTTACCTATGCCTCGGGCCTCCTCAGAGTGTAATCACCACTAATGTAAACTACAAGGACTTTGATTCCCTACCACAGGGATACGTAGGAAGACTACAAGAGGTTCAAGCCCAATCACCATCAGACCCCCAGGTCCACTTTCACGTCGGTTCTCCTGTACCCCAATTCGAACTACATGGACTTTGATCCCTATCTCTTGGGCAGGGTACGTAGGAAGCCTCCCCGAGGTTCAAGACCAACAACCGGTCGATCCGACTATCTTCACATCGGTTCACCACACCACTCATAGTGCCGCCTCAACGAGTCCAGACTCCTTGGGGTCATTAATCCAATGAGGGATGGTAAACCTCAGGCATAAATGATTCTGAATCCCTGCGTCCAGCTGACCATTGCCAACCAGGAGAAATTCGTGGATACTATGCTTGGGTATAAACCAAAGATTCAAAAACATATGAACATGTCTTAAATCTACAAGAGAGTCCTGGAACATGCAATAATTCCCCCCAAAAGGGTGCGATGAGCTCGACTTCCCATCATCTCAACCAATGTGAGTTCTTAAGCATTACTGGTCAAACCACCCAGCAAATGCCTGCCTTTGGAAAGTAGGTCCATGTATTACTGGATACGGAATCGTTGGGCATTTCGAGGTGGAAAACGGTGCACCCGATATGAGTGATTAAGTAGAACCCAACCTTCTCTAATCAACCATCGGGTAGCACACGTTTCTTCCCCACGACCCCGTCGTGCGCCGTGAGACAAAAAATGGTTAACTCGACGTGAATCTTTAACCAAGCATGACGAATTTAACCTAATTCCACTTTGCGCCCCCTTTATACTCACAAGGAGGGCCAAGCAAGGTCATTAATTATGCATGGGATCATGAGATGCTGCTTTGACGACTTTGCTGTTTGTATTTGTTAAAATGTTTTACAGGTACCACACAGAACTCCCATCGATCCAATGGAGTTACGAAGGAACTCACAAGTATGTGCTTCCAAAAATACAATGACCGAACGTCCTCACCAATGGAGGTCCCCGTCACCTACCCAGTGGATTCAACGCTGGGTCTCAGATGCATTAATCCGAGAGTACCACGTGAACGGTACTCTCCCAACGGTGGAGGTGGCCATGCACGCCCTCCAATCCGCTAGGACTCACCGGTCGCCTGCCCAGCAGCGACCACAAAGGCAGATCCAGACAGCCTCTATTGTTGTCTCCAACCGTTTCAGGAGTCTATCCCCAGAACGAGACAACGTGTACCCCCCTTATCTTAGGGAGGCCGATGAGGTCGATGCTGAGAACCTCATCCCCGCTGAACGAGGGTTCCGCTCCAAGGACCCCACCAGGAGACGTCGTCACGGTTACGCCGCGACCCAATATCCTCTCACCAGGGAGGACATCACCCCGAGGACCCAGGCCCACACTCCCCGAGCTCCAGCCCCTCGGACCGCCCGACGGGGGCGACAAACGTACAACCAGGGACCGGTCATCACCCTGGCCCCTGAGGAGGAGATCCGTTGCCTAGTCACAGAGATGTATCACGAGAAGGCACATGCACCTGTTCAATCCTCCAAAGCCTGCCACCCAGACATGGCAGCATCATACGAGCAGACGCACATCCCCGCCGAGCTCCATCAAGCCCGTCGCTCACGCAGGATGACACCTACCCGACATGCACCTCTCCCTGCCCAGGGTTGTGAAGCCCACCAACCCGACGTGGTGGCAACCCAACATCTACAGGACCGACTCCTAAAAGATCCTCTTGATGCCTACTATCCCGGCATGGTGGCGATCAACAAATCCCACCATCCAGATGTGGCGGAAAATAATAGGCGGGCATGTCTCCCTGCTAACAAAGGCCACCGACTCGATATAGTGGGAAATCAACATATGCAGGGCCAACTCCCTATGGATGCAAGAAAAGTCCTCCATCCCAATGTGGCAAAAAACAGAGAGATAAGCTGACATATCCCGGCCCAGGGGCAGATTCGTTCACCTGCCCCGACACAGGAGAACTGTCAGTACCCACTGACCATCGGAGGACCGGAGCAGGATATTCCTACTCCGATAGCAGAATGGGACTTCATACCCATTCCAGCCAAATATGTCTCTCTTCATATACTGGAAATGATGGAGGAGTAGGTATCGATCCCAGATCATATCTTACAGACTTGCCAGAATGTAATTACATCAGTGGCAACAACAAGGACTCGGGCCCGTGAGCCCATATCCCCAATTGAGGCGGCTCATCTAAGAGACGAGATAGCCGTCTCGAGGCAGATATGTATCCATGCTCCCACCCAGGAGGGTCACCGGCTATATTCTATGATGCAAGGGAAACCAGATCGAGCAACTTCACTCGTTACAACTGGGGGACACCCGTCCATCATGGTGGATGCTCTAGAGAAGGCATATATCCCTGCTAAAAGTCAAGATGTTTGTCGGCATATCCTGACAGCATCACGAGACCCAATTAGACAGGGAACCAAAGGTGAAGGCCATTTTCAACAACAAACAGTCCTCGCTGCCTGCCAAAAAGCACCCTGAACGCGCCGAAGGCAGCCGGAAAATAAAGATCAGGTCCATGACTCCACTCTGCTGGAAGATGGGGTTCCTAATGCCTCTAAGTGCATATCGAAGGCTTAGAACCCTGCCCACCCATTACCATATCATGAGAGTGGAAGTAGCAGTTGCGAAGGTCCTCCCCGCAATGTTGCTACCAACAGCTCTGAAGGTCCTCCCTAGAGCACCCATGGGGGCCTCCCCCGTGGGCATATAACGATCGATCATGAGAGCTCCTCTTTTGATGCGAGTCACAGAAACTCTCCACATGACCAGAAGATCGAGAAGCAAGAAGGACCTCCACTTGCTATGGTCCACCCTGAAGGTCCTCCCCGGGGTATACGCTGCAAACACTCTCCATGCAGTGGGACCACAGATTATGATAGTAGTCCTTGCTATCATAGTCGCAACTACGGAGGCCCTCCTCGCAGTGACGTCTCATCATGACAAGAAGGACCTCCCCTTGTCGTGTCCTACCCTGAAGGTTCTCCCCAGGGGTTACTTTTCAATGACACTCCGCGTAGCCAAGCATCAGATCACGGTGGTAATCCTCTCCACCCTGATAATGTAGGTCCTCCCCATAGAGATTTCAAGCAATGAGAAGGCCCTACCCTCATTGCGGTATATTCTGAAGGCCCTCCCCAAGGTGTACCCCGTAGATATTCTCCCTGCGGCAGCTGTAATGGTAGTCCTCGCCATTGCAGTAGCTGTGATGGTAGTCCTCACCACCATGGCCTCCATTGCGAAGGTTCTCCCCACAGTGGCCTCAAGCAACAAGAAGGTCCCCCCCTTGTCGCAGTGTGTCTTGAAGGTCCTCCCCAAGATACACATCGAACGTCGAACCATGATGGTCATCCTCACCATGATGGAAGTTGTTGCGAAGGCCCTCCCCGTAACAATTCTACACAGCCAGAAGGTCCTCCCCTTGCTGTTAAATGGCTTGGAGGTCCTCCCCAGGGTATGAAATGAAAAATTCCTCTATGTAGTGAGGCGTCAATCTGTGATGGTAGTCCTCGCCATTGTAGCCTCCATTGCGAAGGTCCTCCCCGTAATGACATATCATATTGATAGGAAGGTCCTCTCCCTGCTGAACTAAGCACAAAAAATCCCTCGTATGCTGAGGCACTCAGAAGGATGGGATCAAGCATGTCAGATTCCCAGTTAGTCACCAATGACACCCTTCTCCAATCGGGAGACGTTTCGGGGCCACATTCATCTTCTGAACCAACTCGGAACCGCCCACATGATGATTCGACACCTACCAGTCCCACTGCCTCTGACCCCACTATCGGCAGGCATCTCAGTTGGGATGACTAGGTAGAGGAGTCACTAGCGGAGGAGTATGCCGACATGTTGCACCTGAGGAAACAACTGGCTAGGGATGATATACCAGTTATGTTTTGGCCTACGACCACCTCTCAATTCGGCATACCCAGAGAATTTTCGGAAGAATATGTGCATGAAATCCGCTACAATATATGGACAACCCTCTGCTGGATGAAATCAAGCTTCCTGCCCTACGATGGGTATGTAGACCATGTCAAGACAATAGGAGACCTCCTACGTCACATCGACCTGGAATCTCTTTCTTCGGCGTGACAACAATGACCTGAGAGGCGAAAGGGAAACATGGAGATAGCTTGCCTCCGTGCGCTGCACCAGCTGGGCCGCCTCATCAGTGATGCTCCGATGGGAGTCCATATCAGGGGATGTGGGGAACATGGATCTTTGCATTTGACTCCACTCCCCACTGAGAAGAACCCGTTCGGCATGGTGTCTTGCAATGTCATCACGTCAAGATGGCAATCGAGTGGTATCCCTGTTCGTGAAAGGAAACACACGCAGTAGAGTCAGGCCTTGAGTAAGCCCCAGAAGCGTTAGGCCCAACAGGAACAAGCCATTCAAGATCTCCTGAATCAGGCCACCAAGAGCATACAACAAGCCTCTCGCCTAAGAGATACCAATCAATCATCTTTGCCTACCTCCCCAAAAGGGATTGATTCATAGAAGAACTCAGCACCAAACCCATTTCACCCCCGAATGGGGGCACGCAAGATCCGGCAGGTAGCAATAGCAGCAGCCACTGCCACAATCCAGGGTCAACCCCAGCCTGTAGGGCTGGGGGAATTTTTAACAACAAATACCCCCGTAAGACCAATAAAAATGGGAAGAGACCCAGCATCCAAGGAATGAAGCCAACCCCAGCCCACAGGGCTGGGGGCATTATTACCCCCTCAACAACAACCTCCCCCATGAGAGTCAGTATTCTCTAATCTAGGGAGGACAGTCAGAAGAGAAGGTTCCCGTCCTATCCCATCATTTGAATCATAATCCCCTCCAAGAGGGAGGCATACTGTAAGGTCGCATCAAAGAGCTCTCTGTGTCACCCTTCATCAAGGAGTCCAAGGGCAATCCCAGGTCATGAAAAGGAAGGCCAACAGAAGATGTTGGAGATCCTCTTCCTATTTGTAAGATGACATCCTCTCCGGCCGGCGATATGCATCTATCAGCGTCATAGAGGTTGACCCCATGGGTGACACCAGAGATGATGCAAATCAGGATGGATTGGGAGACAATGGTTTCGGTCAGGCTATGACTCACAATGAACCACCAGGTGTGCACACCCGGAACCAGAGGTTCGCTCTAAATATGGCCGCCCCTTCAGCTAACCTTCCTCCGCTTACCCTGCGAGCTTCCAACAAGGATAAGGAAAAAGGATCAGTTACCCTTAATCCGTCCCCTCCTCTCGACAAAAACGATCCACTCACGCTCGAAGAGAGGTTCGCTTGACAGGAAGAGGAAATGAAGGAATTGAGATGGATTAACGCCGAGGTACTCCAGAGGAACCATCTTATTGAAAGCGCGTCCCAAGAGGAGCTACATCTTACACTCCCAGTAAGTGCACCTCAAAGACCTAGGCTTACCCTTCCCAATGAGGCGCCCGGTCCATCCAACTACCTAAATGTGGATCCGGATGAATACCAAGACTTCCCTCCACTCAGGAAGCAACTGGAGCAAGTACGCCCGAACCCTCCAAGGGTGTACCGAATGGTATATGCACCCTTGGTGCCGGCTGAGCCGGATCCTCGACCAATGCCTCAGGCTACACCTGCCCAAGACCGGGCCCAACAGGATGTAAACCAGGGTCTCACCAACACCATTGAGGAACTGATAGCTTGATTGGAGGCGATGGAGGGTCGACACGCTCCGATACATCCAGAGCGAAATCCCTACCCGGATTGGGTGAGCAACACGCCTCCCCCACCCAATTTTGGGAGCCCTGTATTCCCTATCTTAAATGGATCAAGAGAACCAGAACATCATTTGATGCACTACGCATCCTACTGCAACCCCATGATGGGAACTCCGAAACAACAAGAAGTAGCGAAACTCAGATGCTTCGTGCAGACCTTGCAAGGATCCGCCTTCGTCTGGTATACAAGTCTACCAGTCCAGTCAATAAAAAGCTGGGAAGACCTTCGGCAACAGTTCCTGTTCCATTTTAGCTCAACGTTGCCTAAGACAACGGTCGGTGACCTCATGAACTGCAAGCAGAGGGAGAACGAGAGGGTCTCAGATTTCATCGCTAGATGGAAAGGTCTGACCTACTCTCTAAACAGGCCAATGCCTCAGGATGAGTTGTTCTCCATATTCATAGATAATATTCGAGATGAGTTGCGAACACTGCTCATACTAGTGGAGTGCACAACCGGCTTCCTCCATCTCTTGGCCATTTCCCAGAGAATTGAGGACTCCCTACAACATACCAATTTGAAGTCCCGAATAGCCTCGTAGGCTCCCATAAAGAGAGAAGCTAGAGCCGAAGCGTCCTCTGTCATGCTAAAGCCAGCCCCTGTGCCCGCTCCACTGCTCAGGCCTCCACCAAATCATCAAGGGACCCCTGTATATCAGTAGCCACCTCCGCCCAAGCGGGATGATCAGAGAGGATTAAAGAGGAACCAGTTTGAGGAATGAAGACACAAAGTATACTCATTCTGAGAGGAACAAGTCTACGACTACTTCATCGCCACCATGAATTGCAACTTGCTCCGCCTCCCAGAGCTGAGGAAACCCGAAGAAGTAGGCCATGATGATAGGACATAATATTGTCCCTATCATCGAATGTTGGGGCACAATATTCGGGAATGCTTCGTCTTCAAAGACCTCCTGCAAAGGATGGAAGACTCCGGGCAGGTCGAGCTGGGACCACCCCCAGCACATGTGACATATATTTCTACCACTGAATCTGATAAAGGGGAGGGGTGGCAGGAAGTCACCAGCAAAAAGGGGCAGAAATTTGATAACTGGATGACTCAAAAGACTATCAACCGAGCCCAGGGCATACTCCGAGCTTAGCTACAATAGCCAGTGTTGCCGCCAACAGCCCCTGATGCCGCACAGCCGACAGTATCGGCCTCAAAATCCTCCATGAGCCAGTCATCCAGGTGTAATAGAAAAGGGAGGAGACAAGCGCATGAGGAGAAATCCGGAACAAGGCCGAAGTTAGACCCGACGCTGTCAGATTTCATGCCCCCAAACTTGGCGCCACAGGCACCGACCCACCAAACGACACCATCAGGGACAACCGACCAGGTTGTCTTATCAGAGGATGAGGAGCCAATCTTTGGTTCCATAAACGTTATCCATCTTATGGAATCGTCCCCTGACAAAGGATATGGCTATGAACCCGAGTTCCCGACACGAGGAGCCGGGACGAGGAATCGCAGAGGCAGGGGATACCAGGGGAGGTGCAGTCGCGGCCGAAACCAACCCTACGGTTGGACCTCGGCCCAAACCGTCAATATCGCGGAAACCCATGGTAGAGCCCTTCAACGGACTCAACAGGAGAAAGAATATCCCCCCACCTCCACAAGATACCACTCCGACCCCTTTATTCTGCGATACCCATCAGAGGAGGAACAAGCGTCTAGCCGCCTAGTACGCACAAACAGACCGGCCGGGCTGAGTCCCCAGAACATGGGAACATCGTCGGCATCTGACCCCGCGGCCGGTCCCTCCTCATCACATACTCCAACTCCCAATCCACCTGCTAGAACTCTCCCGACAGTGGAAAAGCGTCGACCATTGGAGAAAAAATACGACATCCTCAAGCAGCTGGCGTCAGTACCAGCCAAACTATCCATCCTGGATGCCCTGAGTTTGTCAGCCAACCTCAGGGAGGCACTTATTGAAGCCTTGCTCAGCCCCCAAGAGTTTCAAGCCGAGGTAGCTGCCACCGAGATTTATCGGATGGAGACTGGATCATCTGAATGAAATGCAGTGATTTCCTTCACCAATCAAGATGAATATGCCGTCATGCAGGGACATATAAAACCACTGTATGTGTCCGGCGCACTAAATGATGTTGAGATCCGTAAATTATTTATCAACAATGGCTCTGGAGTTAACCTCCTTCCCCTACGGACACTCCGTAAGCTGGGCTACAATGAGGATGACCTAGTACCCTCATCCACTACTCTGTTAAGTTACGACAAGAGTGAGCAGAATCCAATGGGACAAATCAAGCTAAAGACCCATTTTGGTGACCTTGTGGCCTATTCAGAATTCCTGGTGGTCTGGCAGAACACAACGTTCAACGCCCTGCTGGGAAGGCCGTGGCTCCACAAGCACATGGATGTTCCTTCATCATACCACCAGTGTATCAAGTACTACATCAATGGGAAAAGTGAGACATTGCACACCGACAGGGCCCCTTTCAAGCTCTCCGAGTCACACTACATTGACGCCAGGTTCTATGAGAAAAAGAGGAAGAAGCCTTTAGACGATGGTGTTGACTGGATCCCTGCTCCAAATGGTCTGGAAATGGTTCCCGATGACCCCCTCAGGCAGCTTTCCAGAGACTATGTACTTCCCATCAACCATATTGAGAGCAGGGGTTCAAGTTTGGACACACACTCAGCTGTCTTCATGACTTCATCCATAACGGCTGAGCGTGACAATGCGGGAACGCCCGCCAACCCTCAATTTGGGGGTGAATACGCAAGCGAGGACACCCACGATGCCTCGCCTCTGGACTCCCAGAAGCTCGAGTCAAGATCTCTCCCCCCGTCAGATCTAGAAGACGAGGATTTGGGAGAAGAAGAGGAGGAAGATCTTAGGGATACACCTCCCAAATTTAAGGAAGGTATCTCCACCACGGTGGACGAGCTCAGGGAAATAAACCTAGGTACCGAGGAAGACCCGAGGCCCACCCTCATTAGTACGACCATGTCTCCCGAGGAGCACGAGGTGTATACCTCCTTCCTGAGGAAACATCGGGATGTCTTTGCCTGGAATTACACAGAAATGCCGGGACTTGATCTCGAAGTGGCGACGCATCACTTGGGTCTGCCAGAAGACCACCAGGGCTATAAGCAGGCCACCAGAAGGACACACCCCTCACATGTTGCCAAAATAGAGGCTGAAGTCGATAAGCTCATTAAATCAGGCTTCATTCAGGAGGTCCAATACCCCATCTGGTTGGCCAACATTGTCCCTGTCAAGAAAAAGAACGGACAAATCCACATCTGTATTGATTTCAGAGATCTCAATCGGCATTATCCAAAAGATGATTTCTCGGTCCCGATCACCGAGTTATTAATCGATGCAACGGCTGGGTATGAGACTCTATCCTTCATGAATGGATATTCTGGGTATAATCAAATCAGGATGGCCCGAGAAGACAAAGAAACCACTGCCTTCAGAGCCCCTCAAGGAATATTCTATTATAGGGTCATTCCCTTTGGTCTTAAGAACGCTGGTGCCACATATCAATGCGCCATGCATCGTATCTTTAAGACATTCCTGGGGAAATTTGTCGAATGTTACGTAGATGACTTGGTGATCAAATCAAGACAGCGCTCAGATCACCTGTCGGACCTTGATACCATCTTCAACAAACTTTGACAGCATAGCCTGAAGATGAACCCCTTGAAGTGTGCCTTCAGGGTTACCTTAGGGAAATTCATTGGCTTCGTTGTACGCCATCGCGACATCGAAGTCGAACCTGAAAAGACAAAGGCTATCCTTGGCCTGCCACCTACCCGCAACCTCACTGAGTTGAGAGCATTCCAAGGGAACTTGTCCTATATCAGGCGGTTCATAGCCAACCTGGTAGGAAAATGTTTTCCCTTTACTAGGTTAATGAAGAAGGGAGTCACGTACTAATGGATAGATGACTACCAAGAGGCGTTTGACAGCCTAAAGAGGTACCTCTTAAGCCCACCGGTGCTCATGCCCCCGGCCGAAGGAAGACCTCTCATTATATAGGTGACGAACCTAGAGCAGTCACTAGGAGACTTCCTCGCACAAAAGAACGATGACGGCAATGAAAACAGTCTCTATTACCTCAGCCGAACCATGATCGATGCTGAGACTTGATACTCAAACATCGAGAAGAGCTGTTTAGCCCTGGTTTTCATAGTTCAAAAGTTGCGACATTATCTACAGCATCATGAAGTCCATTTGGTCTCGCACAATAACCCGCTCAAGTACATCCTCAACCGTCCAATAATGACCGGGCGCCTATCTCGATGGGCAGTAATCTTGAAATAGTTTGACATTCGGTTTGTGCCTTAAAAATCCGTCAAAGGCCAGGCATTAGCAGATTTTCTGGCGGATCACCCTTCAATGGGGACCACTGCACCAGACATCGAGCTACCTGATGAAGACAACTTCGTGGTTCAAGAGGAGATCCCGACATGGGAAATGTACTTTGACGGTGCATCCCGAAGCCCAACCAGGAAAAGGATGGAAGAATCCAAATTTAACAAGGTGGGTTTGGGGATAATACTCATGTACCCAGAAAAGGCAGTCTTGCCATATTCCTTCCTCCTATTAGAAGGATGTACGAACAATGAAGCGGAGTATCAAGCCCTCATTGCAGGCTTGGAACTCGCACTCCAGGCACAAGTACAACACCTTAAGGTAAAAGGTGACTCAGAACTGGTCATCAAGCAAGTCAATAGTGACTATGCTATCAAAAAGAAGAAGATGATTCCCCTGTTTGACCATGTCCAAGGGTTAATGGTGGAATTATCTATAGAACCAACATTGACCTATATTCCCCAGTCCCAGAATGCCCAGGATGATGCATTAGCCAATGTGGCAACAGCCCTGGCTGACCCAGACTAGGATGAAACAGTCATCAGTATTGCTCATTGTTGAATGGTCTTGCCGTTCTTCCAGACTAAGACGGAGGAAATCAATGAAATCAGTCCTGTTTCCGAGCCATATGCTCCTGCCACCGGCTGGATGACCCCCATTGTAAACTATATTTAATGGGGAGAACTTCCATCAGACAGTATTGAACGAGAGAAAATACAGAGAAGGGGAATCAACCTTGTCCTATATGGAGGCACGAGCCAGCAAGATATCCTCTACAAACGAGGCCTCGACGGAATCCTCCTCAGATGCATTGATGGAGAAGAAACCGCTACCGTCACGACTGAAGTGCATTCCGGGGTATGTGGAGCACATCAGCCAGGGTCCAAGATTTCCCATCAAGTTCGAAGAATCAGGTACTATTGGCCCACAGTGGCCCGAGATTGCGAGCGCTTTACCGCAAAATGCCACTCATGCCAAATACATGCCAAATTCATACACCAACCCCTGGAGTTACTTCATCAGGACAAGTACTTCTGGCCATTTTCCATCTGGGGAATGGACGTCATGGGACCATATCCTCCTGCCACGGCCAAACAACTGAAGTATATCCTCACGACAACTGACTTCTTTTCCAAATGGGCAGAAGTTATACCCCTTAAGAAAGTCGGGGCAAGAAATGTTGTCAGCTTTGTGAAAACCAATATCATCACCAGATTTGGTGTCCCTCATACCATACTGACAGATAACGACACCAACTTCTACTCTGCTGAATTGGAGAAACTAGACCAAGAATATGGTATCAAGTCTAACCACTCATCCCGCTACCATGTAGCGGCCAACAGACAGATAGAGGCTTTCAACAAGACCCTGTCCAACATTCTCTAGAAAATGGTGGAAAAAGACAAGAAGTCATGGCCGGATAAACTCCTTTATGCATTGTGGGATTACCGAACCACAATCCGCACCACTACTCAGGCCACTCCGTACTCATTGGTATACGGAATAGAGGCAGTCCTGCCCATTGAACTCCAATTACCCTCACTCCGCATTGCCATTTGTGATCAATTATCCAATGACGAGCAATCAGAAAAGTGTCTAGGTGAATTGGAATAGCTAGACGAGAAGCAGCTGCACACTTTGCACCATCTGGAAGTATACCATAACCGGATTGCATGAGACTTCAATAAAAGGTCCGTCTTCAGTCTTTATTGGAAGGAGAATTGGTGTTGGTCCTACGGACCCCAATGATACCCAGAAGGAAACCTCGAAAGCTGGAGCCCAAGTGGGAGGGACCATATGTTATACAAAAGGTCTACTCCAATGGAGCATATGCCCTGATATCCATGGATGGGAAATTCACCACAACTCCTACAAATGCGAGATTCCAGAAGAAGTATTTCGCATAGAAACCAAAAGTACTCTTCGTCCTTACCGCATGATGATAAACTGCACAAATAAGAAAAAAAAAGGGAATCGTCTGAGCTGCATGACGTTAAACTTCTAAGCACCCAATGGTCCAAACTCTATGACCATAAACAAAGAGTATTCTGTCCTTACTACATGAAGATAAATAGTACAGATGAGAAAAAAAAAGGTAATCGTCCAAGATGCATGGCGTTAAACTGCCAAGCACCCAACGGTCCAAACTCTATGACCCTAAACTAGGAGTATTTTGTCCTCACTGCATGACGTTAAACTGCACGGATTTTAGAGAACTACGTACGACTTGATTCCTGCCTTCGCAGGATACATAGTGATGCCATGACCCCCATCCTAGCCCAGTCACCCCTAAATAAAAAAAAACAACAAAAGAAGGAAAGATAAAAATTATCCCTCCCTCCGTGTACGGACCAGCCCTTCACGGGGTGTACTTCTTTCAGAGAACTATATGCAGCTTGATTCTTTCCCTTGCAGGATACGTAGTGATGCCAAGGTTCCCCATCCTAGCCCAACCACACCTCAAATAAGAGTTAAAAAAAATTCCCCCTTCCCCCATGTACGGACCAGACCTGCACGAGGTGTATTTAGTAGAGAACTACGTATGGCTTGATTCCTACCTTCGTAGGATACGTAGCGATGCCAGGATCCCCTATCCTAGCCCAGCCACTCCCAAATGAAATAAAATAAAAGTTAACAATGTCCCCTTCCCCTGTGTATGGACCAGCCCTGCACGGGGTGTACTTCTTTCAGAGAACTACGTGCGGCTTGATTCCTGCCCTCGCAGGATACATAGCGACGCTAGGGTTCCCCATCCTGGCCTAGCCACCCCTGAATAAAAGTTAAAAAAATTCCCTCTTCCCCCCATGTATGGACCATCCATGCATTGGGTGTACCCCTCATCCTTACCGCACAACGTTAAACTGCACATATAATAGGATTTAAAAATGCTCCATTTCCCTTGTGTATGGACCAGACCGGCACAGAGTGCATTTTTTGCGTCCTTACCACACGATGTTAAACTGCATGGATAATGAAAGATAAAAATGCCCCTTTCCCCCGTGTATAGACCAGACCTGCATGGGCTGTACTCCTAGTCCTTACCGTATGACGTTAAACTGCATGGACTTCAGAGAACTACCTGGGGCTGGATTCCTACCCTCGCAGGATACATAGTGACGCCAGGGTTCCCTTACCCTGGATCATCCATCCCCAAGTAGAAATTGAAAATGCCCTTTCCCCCATGTATGGACCAGACCTGCACGGGGTGTATTTTTGCTTCCTTACTGCACGACGTTAAACTGCATGGATAAGAAGTTAAAAATTCCCCCTTCCCCCGTGTATGGACCAGACCTGCACAGGGTGTATTTTTCATCCTCACCACACGATGTTAAACTGTACGGACCACGTCCTCACCACGCGATGTTAAACTGCACATATTTCATCGTGAACCACCTGAGATATATGGAGAAACGAGATGGAAATACTCCTTGTGCATTTAGATGCATCCTCCCCATACATCATACCCCACAACCTAGATAATTATGGATCTTTATAACCATTCATGGACATAGAAAATGGAAAGTCATCGACCCATGGACACATTTGCATGACTATGCATACCATGCCCTTAGCAGCTCTGCATATTGATATCCCCTGGCCCGTCTACCAAAGGCAAGATTTCCACAGGCGACACTCTTCCTAGCTCCGTACACTTACTGGCCTCAGAGCCCCCATACCATACCTCCTGATCTAGAAATTTATGGCGCAATGGTTTACAAGTTCGTCCCCTTTTCACATCCAAATGTCGCTAGGGTATCCCTACCTAGTTAGCCTATGTATCCGCCCGTGGTTCACATGATGACTTGCATCTACGAATATCAAGCCAGGACTAGGCTACTTTGGCTCAACAAACAATTGCAGTGAATATGTTTCTTGTATGCTCGGACACTATTATCCCCACATGCCAAACTCTGTACTGTGAGTAATCTCGGATTTTCATAATCATTCATGGCCATCGAAAGTGGAAAGTTATCGACCTGGGGACACCTTTGCATGAATATGCATACCATGCCCTCAGTGGCTCTGCATATTGATGGCCCCTGGCCCGTCTACCAAAGGAAAGATTTCCTCGGGCGACACTCTTCCTAGCTCCATACGCTTACTAGCCTCAGAGCCCCCACACCCCATATCCTGATCCGGGAAACCTCAAAGTTGCAGTTTACAACCTTCACCCCCCACCCTGTTCAGAGCATATCAAAGCATGTTAACTCAGTTATCCTTCGAGTGACTGCAGCAATAGTCACCCAGTGGTCAGAGGTCTATGACCGCTAAACTAGGAGTGCTTTGTCCTTACCGCATGGCATTAAACTACATAGAGTAAAGGCATACCCCCCACGCACAAGATAAATCAGTGCAGGGGGATCTCTAAGCTTTCACAACAACCAGGGTCGAGTATGCCCGACATGTCCAGACATTTTCTTACCAAATGACATACTTCGTGGCCCGGACAATTGCGGATCCTCATAACCATTCACAACCATCGGAAGTGGAAAGTTATCAACTTGTGGACACCTTTTCATGACTATGCATACCATGCCCTCAGCAGATCTTCATATTAATAGCCCCTGGCCCGTCTACCAAAGGAAAGATTTCCTCGGGCGACACTCTTCCTAGCTCCGTACGCTTACCGGCCTCAGAGCCCCCACACCCCATCTCCTGATCCGGGAAAACCTCAGAGTTGCAGTTTACAACCTTCATCCCCCACCCTGTTCAGAGCATATCAGAGCATGGTAGCTCAGTTATCCTTCGAGTGACTGCAGAAATAGTCACCCAATGGTCTGAGCTCTATGACCGTTAAACTAGGAGTGCTTCATCCTTACCGCACAACGTTAAACTGCATGGAGTAAAGGTATACCCCCACGCACAAAATAAATCAGCGCAGGGATCTCTCTAAGCTTTAACAGCAACCAGGACCGAGTATGCCCGACATGTCCAGACATTTTCTTACCAAA
Source organism: Viscum album (assembly GCA_963277665.1). NCBI lineage: Eukaryota > Viridiplantae > Streptophyta > Magnoliopsida > Santalales > Viscaceae > Viscum > Viscum album. Next base: position 53,656,437 of record OY728146.1, on the reverse strand, counting down.
TGATAGACTTCGTGGCCCGGACAATTGCGTATCCTCATAACCATTCACGACCATCGGAAGTGGAAAGTTATAGACCCGTGGACACCTTTTCATGACTATTCATACCATGCCCTCAGCGGATCTTCATATTGATATCCCCTGGCCCGTCTACCAAAGGAAATATTTCCATAGATGACACTCTTCCTAGCTCCGTACGCTTACCGGCCTCGGAGCCCCAATATCATTTCTCCTGATCCAAGAAGACCCAGAACCATGATTTACACCAATCAACCCCTCTCCATGTCCTAGAAATGCCGGGATATTCAATCCCAGTTATATTCTAATCAAGAGTGGCCTTTTCAACTACGTCCTTACCACATGACGTTAAACTACACGGAACATCTTGGCCGCTTGGCACAAAACTGCAAAGACCAAACATTAACCATCCCAAGGAAATGCCTTCAACTACAAGCATTTTATCTGGTTTAAAAATACCCTCATCCTCGCTGTATGGCATAAAACTGCACAACATCCTTTAAAAATGCTCCCCGTCCTACCGCATGACGTTAAACTGCATGGAAGTCATCCTTGTCGCATGACGTTAAACTGTACGAAATTTAAAAGTGCCCCTGTCCTCACTGCATGACGGTAAACTGCACAACATCCTTGAATAATGCTCCTAGTCTTTATTTCATGACGTTAAACTACACGGTCAAACCCGCCATGGTTTCATTAAGGAACATAGGCTTTTCTCTGTCCCTCGATGCACGGTTCAAACCTGCACGAACCACCGTCTCACACCAGCATGAGAAGGAATGACTTCACCCATTCTAGGGATATTTATCCTAGACGCTCCTCCCATATTTAGGAACCTTCTTTCTATAAACCATACTCCGTACTCAGAAAAAGCCGAACTCTCATAAGCCACCCTCGGTGGTCCCGAATCTCAACTTCCCTGAAGTTTCTCGGCTATTGGGAGAATACAATCATTGACCCAAGGACACCTTTTCATGACTATGCATACCATGCCCTCAGCAGCTCTTCATATTGATAGCCCCTGGCCCATATACCAAAGGCAAGATTTACTCAGGAAATGCTTCTCTTCATACGCCTCTTGACCCCTGAGCCCCCATGTTCATCCCGGGATTCAGAAACCCTCTGAGATACAATTTACCAGCCTCTTTCACAACCCTACCTGAATATGGTGGAACGTCTCTAACGAGATTACCGAGGACCTGGAGAAGCCTTTCCATTATATATAAAGTCCCAACTGAATGACTTTAAACTGCGCCAAGCTCCAACCGTCCTTTACGCTAGATAACTTCGTAGGACAAGAACCTTGCTTCCACACTCCTAATTGATACAGATGCTCTCAAAACCTTTCAAACGCCACATACCCTTTCCAAGACACCCCCGGTGGTTTTCATAATTCTCCAAGCCACCCACGGTGGTTTCCATAAGCCAGAATTTCATGAAGTCCTATGGCCATCAGAAATGGAGAGTCATTGACTTAAGGACACCTTTGCACGACTATGCATACCATGCCCTCAGCGGCTCTGCATATTGATTGCCCCTGGCTCATCTACCAAAGGCAAGATTTCCTTAGGTGATGCTCTTCCTACCTCTGCACGCCGATATGGCTCCCATGCCTTAAGACATGCCCTGCATGTTGTTCAAATCTAAACACACTCCCTCTACATGCATCTGAAGGATATCGAGACATCTTTTAATCAACCAAACCTCATTGGGGCTCTTGCCCCACCATATCTGGTCAAAGATGTTTGACCTAAAAAATCAGTAATGATAGTCTTGACGGCGGGACTTTAAACTACTTACAAAAAGAGGCACGAAGCCTGTTAGGCCGAAAACTCGAAAAGGGCGACCTAAGAAAAAGTCGGACCATACCCGCTGGGCCCATATCAAAAGGGCCCATGAAAAATTAGGGCATTAAAAGAAAAGACACAAAGTTTGTGGGTTTTTTTACAAAACCCTAGCAATAGTCAAACTATGCTCACTGGATCCCATGGTCTGGGAAAAAGTCAGATCCTGTTTTCATCTTTTATTACTTTACTTAATTATGATCAATTATAATTCAGTGAGTTGTTATTTAAGCAATAATTGTTCTAGTAATAATAAAAATTTATGGAAAAAAAAATCTTGACATAGATTTCATTCCGTTCAGACAAAAATGGAGGGCGTCCACAAGCTGGGGCCTCTCCCTCACAACAACAAAAGAGGTAAAAAAGGAAGAATGCATAGGAATGGCTCTGACAATCACAAAGGAGCCTGGCTCGCCCTCTCCACCAGATCAGCAACCGTGCGGCGGAGGTTGTTGCAAGTCTGCTCCAGCACGACCTTCTCCCTGGCCTCAACCTCAGCCACTGAATGGGTATGCTCCACCGTTTTTTGAAGAACGTTGATCCCTTTCTTGGTGGCTTCAAGGTGACCAGTCATAGTTGAAAATTGATCCCTCAGCATCGTTGCCCGTTCTTCACATTCATGCAACTCGGAAGATAGGATGGCTGTATGATCTCGAGAGCTCGCCTCCTGTGCTATCAGCTGATGGTGCTTTATCATGGCTCCCTCCAGGGCTCGGGTCCCTCAATGAGAGGCAGCGACGTGAGCAAGTTTGCGCTCACTAGTAGAAACTTCTTCATGGGCAATGACAACTTGGCAAGCGAGAAAATGAAACTGATGATAGTCAAAGCCACCCGACCCCAAACCTAGGAAGAGTTGTCAGAGAGGTTTAGTTTTAGTTTCCATTTCAGCTAGAGGAGTTTCGGTGACTAAATCGAAAATCTAGGGCCAGGCCCACCTGCGCACTGCTCGGTGGTCTTCCATGACACAAGGATCTTTGGTATCCTTGCTAGATGGCACGAGAACGAAGTCTGGCATTGCGACCAGCGCAGGCACGTGCACGCTAGACGATGGTTCCGAAGCTGGAAATCCTACAGCTTATAACCCCAGTTTGGGCTTGGGAATCAAGTTTCTAAGTCCGGTATCGGCTGTAAAAACTTTAGGAATTGTCTCGCTAGGACCCGAAGCCACAGGGACATCCTCATCCACATCCAAGAAGGCTGGGTCCGTCTGAACTTCGGCCGCAGAAGGGGTGGGAGAGGAAAATCCCCCGAGTCACTTTAACCAACGATCCATCAGTCGGTCCTCCCTCAGAGCCGATGAGGAAGGTGTGGTAGGCACAACAGCCAAAATGACTCTTGATTTGGGAACCTGTCAAACAACCCTCCCCAGGATCCCATTAGGGTAATGTTTTACCCACATTCTTGCATACTCCAAGGATAGGCTGGCAGCCACTCCCCTACCAGGCAATAGAATGCTTGTATCAGATCCCTCTCGCATCAGCATCAACCACCATTGACGGAGAGTGGCTGGGTGCAGTCCTCGAGCCTGAGGAGGAGGAAGTGAAACTTGGAGTTGCATACACCTAAACTGGCGGGAAAAACGATGTGGGGCATAAAACTTGCACAGAGAAACGCCGTCAATTCGTGCAGACAAAAACCCGTCCCGCAGCGAGATCATGTAATAACGTTCTTCAAGTCCCCCCTTGCAGTTGTCAACCACGACGCCGGAAGGGGTGGGGTAGGGATTGAAAGAAAACTCAGAGAAATCACTCAAAATCTTGATGAATTCGTCAGAACTGAGGGTTTTCAGATGAACCCCAGCTATATCAAGCAGGGTAGGCCGTAAGGTAGGAAGTGGGATGACTTTGTTATGAAAATATTCATAACAGCGGCAATAATTCTCTATCCAGACATATAAGAATTGAAATGGCCCACGTAGATGGTAGGGTGACCTGCCCTCCTACATGTGGCTCAGTAGTTCATAAATACGAGCCAAAGTAGGCACGACCAAATTCATCGAGCGACCCTCTTCTAACTCAACTGCCATCATCAAGGTGAAATCCCTGACACTTGGGTTGATATCCTGAGAAGGAAATAGCCACCCGCTAAAAAACATAGCAAACAGACCTGCCATCCGGAGCATAGGCGGCGCACCGGGGCACACCTCGTAACCCCATGAAAGGTAGTCGCCCACCTCCAGAACCACCCAGTAGGAACCTGGGATGGTTCATGACTGTTGAGAAGGATGAGTCCTAGGGTGCTTGATCTTCAGCACAGGGCCAGTGGTGTTCAGAAATAACCCTATCCAGGTGCTATAGGGAATAAGAGAGCGGGCACGTGAGGCTTGACCCAGTGACCACTCCTCCATAACCAGCAGATCCCTCGCCAGCGGAGGTACTTGTTTGACGTCATCCCATGCGTCAGGGGTGGGAAGAAACTTGTCATACATCTTACCAATGATCGGGAGCCCTACCAATTGATAGATGTCCCACAGACTAATTCCAACTTCACCATGGGTAAGGTGGAAAGTATTAGTGCTTGAACACCAGTGACTGAGCAGGTCAGGCAGGATCAAAGATGGTGGGTAAATAGAAAATTGGGAAGCCCACACTACGAAGTACAAATTGACTGCTTCTAGTGACTCAGGAGATTCCCGACAATGATGATGGACCCAGAAGGACCAGGCCCAGTCATTTGAGAAAAGCCCGCCAGATCTAAGATCTCACCTAGGAATCCACCCTACGTTAGGATCCACTCGATCAAGGTTGATAATAGAGGGGTGATTCTTGAAGAAAACTTCTTGAGAGAAGTCTTGAGTGCACTGATCAATTTGGGTCCAAACAGAACCTCTCAAAATAAAAGTGTCTTTCGGATTGGAATCAGAGGTTATCTCCCCCAATGAGGTAAGGTTCGCCTGAATACACTTTGGTGACGCTTCCAAGCAAGGAGATGGAAGACCTAAGAAAGTAGGGGGGATAGGGACATCGTCTTGAAGACTGAAGCTGTAAAGTGGAAGTCGATTTGATAGTGGATAACTCAGGATCTCAGGAGAGAGTAAGTCCTCCAAGACACCATCGTCAGGAATGATGACCGACTAGGGTCCTCTTTGATGCTCTCTGCTCTATAAATCATAGCTAGATGTCTCCATAAACCAATTGGGAGAGGTTCGGTAGCAGGTCTGGGTACAGGGCGAGGGGGGACCATGTTTTCTCCCTGCATTATGAAGATCAACAAATGGTTAGCCCGAAATAATAAAATCTAGTAAAAAATACCAGCTGTATGGCAAAAGTGTCGAGAAGCCTTCGTGATAAGGTCCAAAAGTATGCCTCATAAGGTGGTTCGTGATGACGACATCCCGCGGACCAACCCTACGCGGAATAGGCCCGCAGTACTCTGGCCCATGGAGCATTGTCCAGGAAACCATGAACCATGTTACTTTGCAAAATCTTAATCCTGGATTTAAATAGTCAAGTTCGGAGGACTTAAGAAATTTTCAAAGTTAGCAATATTTCAGTCCGCGGACCATTGAAACCGCGAAGCGAATTCCTCCATGGCCCTTCGTGACTTACTTTTTAATTAATTAGAAGTATTGGTTCGCGTTTGGGAAATTTTTCCGCAGGTTAAGGCGACCACGAAGGAGGAATGGTTCACGAGAAGTGGCAGCTGGTTCACGGACAAGGTGTTTCACGAAGGAATGAGCACGCAGAGACAAAAAGCGAGAGGGATCTGGTTTCACAAAGAATCCGGAAAAGGACAAAGGAAGGGACCCCTATATTTATAGGCGTGGTCCCATATCGGGTCCACCTCTCTACTGAAAACCATCCAAGTTTCAGGACCACTCTGCATCAGAATAGCCTCCTCTTCATTCCGATCGGACACCATTCCAATGGGGGGCATTTGTAGGGTCCTGAAAAATCCAAAAAGGAGATTCTACCCAATTCTGCTCAAAGAATTGGGGGAAAGAATGGAGAAAACTCAAAGGATGAACAAGCAGAACCGGTCTGCAGACTGGTCCCATGAAAACGCTACGCGACCGGTTCCGCGAAGCACCTCCTCTGCGGACCGCTGTCGTTCACAGAATGAAGGCAGAGATCCTCCGCGGGCGCGAAGCAGGACGAGCACTGGACCAGTCCACCATCACGAACCGCCCCAACCGCAGACCATGTCAACCGGCCTGGACCGCATCTGTTGTTGTTCGCAGAATGGAGGCAGAACCCTCCGCGACCGCAAAGCACTCCCTGAGTTTGTTTGGTTCACGGAGGGAGATGCGCTCAATGCCCCCCGCGAGTCACGGATTGACCGAGTCATCTGTAAACTAGGTTTTCAGTCATGGGCCTCCAAAAAAGGTGCCATATGACCACAGATGCATCCCTTTCCCCACTCTATAAAAGGAGACAGATGGGGAATAGAAGAGAGGATTCGAAGGAGATCGATCAGATTCAGGTGGAAGGATTTCGAAGGAAGGATCTTAGTATTTCGCAAATAGTGAAGTTCCAGTTCGCAAACCAGAGCATGTATAAACCTGATAACAAATTAATAAGGAACTGGAAAATGCATAATAACTTGGTGAACCACGAACTTAAAATAACAAAGAAAAAAAGACCGTGAACCATGGCCCCTCAGCGGATGCACTCCCTACGGACCAGGGAGTTTATGCCCCTTTTCCAATCTGTCGTACCGCGTAACACCCTCCTACGCGGGCGAAGCCCCGAATAACGAACCCCTGACTGGGGCTGCCCTCGGCCACCGCTGGTCGCATGGATCCCTCCGCGAACCACCCTGGTATGCGGACCGAACCCGAAGCCACAGACCACCTTGGTTCGCAGGATGCTCACCGTTATGTGGACCACCCTGGTTCGCGGGATGCCCGCCACTCCGTGGACCACTCTGGTTCACGGATGGCCTCTCCAACTGCGTAGCACCTCCCTACGTGAAGGGCTTTAGCACCCATACACCCGTGTGGCCCACAAAATCCTTCAGAGTTCCCATGCCCCGAGCTAGATAAAATCCTTCCAATTCAGCCTGATCCTCTGCACCCCCATCATTGTCCTACTCATCGGCCACGAGCCATGGCCTCCACCAGAGCCGCCGGACCCATGTGGTGTAACCTTCAGGCGCATCAGCGTGCCGTTTTGAGTTCACATACCCACGGTAAGCAAGGGTGAAGGGGTTTCCACGACCCTTGGGCGGATTCCTGAAGCATTCTTGGGTTCACATTCCCACGGTAATGCGGGGTCCGAGCCCGAGAGTTCCCTTTATGCCCCTCCACTTGTTAGGACTAGGGCTCCTCGAGGGTAGTAAAATACCCATCGGAAGGAATCCCTCATGCACTTTCATACTTCCTCAGGAAATAAGAGAGGAAACGGGCATAAAAGCACCCATTTCCCTCTCCTACTGCGCTTTGTCGCCCCAAACATCCATCCTGGAGTAAGCCCCGACCTTATGGGCCGCTCCATGCGTAAGCCCCACTCCACTTCTCACGGACGCAACTTTCACGACATGATCATCTGGTCCCTACTGCCTCTTGTTTCTCACACCGAGTATGACTCATGTGGGCTTAGAGTAATCATAGACCATGACATCCTACCCTGGGCCTCCTTAGAGTGTAAGCCCCAATCCATCACCTTGGTCCGCCTCAGATTGTAAGCCCTACTAACCCGAACTACGTGGACTTTGATCCCTGTATCCTAGGCAGGGTACGTAGGAAGCCTCCCCGAGGTTCAAGCCTAGCAATTGGTCATTCCAACCCCCTTTTCACATTGGTTTACCCACACCTCGGGCCTCCTCAGAGTGTAAGACCCACTAATGCAAACTACGAGGACTTTGATTCTCCACCATAGGGATACGTAGGAAGACTACAAGAGGTTCAAGCCCGATCACCATCGGACCCCCGGGTCCACTTTCACGTCGGTTCTCCGACACCCCAATTTGAACTACATGGACTTTGATCCCTATCTCCTGGGTAGGGTACGTAGGAAGCCTCCCCGAGGTTCAAGCCCAACAACTGGTCGATCCAACTATCTTCACATCGGTTCATCGCACCACTCCTAGTGCCGCCTCAATGAGTCCAGAATCCTCGGGGTCATTAATCCAACGAGGGATGGTAAACCTTGGGCATAAATGATTCCGAATCCCTACGTCTAGCTGACCATTGCCAACCAGGAGAAATCTGTGGATACTATGCTTGGGTATAAACCAAAGATTCACGAACATATGAACATGTATTAAATCTATAAGAGAGTCTCAGAACAGGCAATAATTCCCCCCAAAAGGGTGCGATGAGCCCGACTTCCCATCCTCTCAACCAATGTGAGTTCTTAAGAATTACTGGTCAAACCACCCAGAAACGCCTACCTTTGGAAAGCAGGTCCATGTATTACTGGATACGGAACCGTTGGGTGTTTCGAGGCGAAAAACGGTGCACCTGATATGAGTGATTAAGTAGAACCCAACCTTCTCTAATCAACTGTCGGGTAGCGCACGTTTCTTCCCCACGACCCTGTCGTACGCCGCGAGACATAAACACAACAAAAGAGAGATAAACGAATCAGTATACATACAAGAAAAACTCCACAGGGAGAACTGTACCAGAAGTCAAACAGGAAAACAAACCCAAAGTGAAACCAAAAGTACCAGAAAACAAGATACCCAAGTCCCAATATACTCAACACTCCAAGCCCAAAAATCAACAACTACTGCCACCTCCAAGTGGAACCTCACTCTTGCACGAACCTGGAAAAAGATAATCTACAAACACCTGAAGGTACAACTAGGGTGTGAGCTAAAAGCCCAGTAGGGTCCCACCAAGGATTCCATAATAAGATGCCAACATTTAATTAACCAGATAAAGCTTTCAATTTTAAATAAACATGCATAGCTATTTAAAAACATATTTAAAACAAATCATGCTTTACATTTAAAAGGATAAAAATACTTCGAACAAATGGATTAATAAAAATTTTATATAAAACTTTTTATATAAATTTAGAAGGAATATTTAAAACAGTTTAAAAATAATGGTATATATTTCAAATATAAATAATGAGAAACATTGTCACCTGCAAATAGGTACAATAGTTCCAGGTTATGGGATTGATCACATAACAATTCACTATTCAAATCCACCCTTACACCGCTGTTTTTAACTGGTTTTGTAATGAATATTCCAAATATAATAATAAATTGAACTTTATGTTTGAATCAATGAATTGATTTTTATCACTGTTTAATAGTACAATTTTACTTGTTTTGGTGTTTACATTGTAGGAGGAGGTGATTTGGAGAGCCTGTGATGGAATTCAAGCAAAATGGGCCAAACTATGTGAGAGCCCAAGCATGCATGTGGACAATTATTTGTACTGTGGATAATTTGTGCATCTAATTAGGATAAAAATGGGTGTATGAGTGAAAAAAAATGTGGGATAAATTTATATAGAATATAATAAAGCCCAATTAATCCATTTAGAGGCCCAAAATAGGCCCATAATGTGAAAAAATTCTAGGCAGTCCAAATTGGACCACCCTTATGTATTTGGGCCATAACTCGGGCCTAAAAGATCCAATTGGGCTGATTCTACCTCCCTTGGACAACTAACTCGAAGTCCCAACTCTCCACCAAATTTCAAATCATTTACATGCGTTTTGGTTAGTCAAACAACCGGATAAAGATGGAGAGAAAAATCTACCTTGAATAGTCACCTAGCCCTTTAGATACTTGACCACTTTATGTGGAAATATGGATGTAAATTTCCCATAAAATCACTTCCCCACATCATTATCTGTGTTTCACGACCAAGGGTGAAAGTTAGTCGAATTGGAGAGCTCTCTTCACCCATTTTATTTCTCTTCTTCCTCATGTACTTCTAAACCTCTTAGCGATCAATTTGGGGAGTGTCCTTTGTTGTAATCCTGAGCTCCACACTTGTAATCTTCATAAGGTAATTGATTTCCAGGTTTGCTATCGATTGTTCTTCATTTATACCTTCTAAATTTGTGTTTATTCTGGTATGATCAAATACAAATCAAAGTAACAAGAATCCACATGCTTCCATGCATAACCCATATCTTGTGATGATTTGAGTGCGGTTGCCTCTTTTCTCACCCCTCCCTTTCATAAGTGTGCAAATGGATTGCATCGGTTGATAAAATTTAGGATCTTGAACCCAATAACATGAATGTTATTGTATTGTGTAATATTTTTATCATTGAAACAAATCTGGTTATCTCATCACGTTGTTGATGTGATGCCTTGATTGAGTTCCGTTTTTTTTACATTGATTCATGTTTGTTGATTTTGAGCGGTTGCTGATAATCAATATCATTGATTGATCAAATACTAGGTGGTAACATAGTAATAACTAACATACCATTACTGGTTTCAGTATGTATAAAATCAAGTAATCAGTTATCCTTCCCTTTCCCTTGAGAGCAATGACGGATTGAGCATCAAGGGACACTTACCTGGGTTGATCACGATTTCTCCAACGGGTTTCTCTCAGTAGTAATATAATTTCAATTTCTATTCTTAAAGAAACAAAACCCAAGTTTTATAAAACTACATCACCCTTTTAGTTTCTTAATTATAACCTCATTTTTTAATTAATGATCTAAGACTCCTTCGAGAGATGACCTAGGGTTGCTGCTATACTGCAGAAATCCTAGTTAAAAATAGACATATAATTTGACGCACTCGACAACACGATTAGGGATCCTCACACACTTATATAATGATAATGATAATTTGTACACATGTACCTTTGGAACTAGTCTAATAGGACTCATCGACATCCTATTGAGGAATAAAATATTCCAAACAGTTTATGTTAGAGTTATAAAGCGTCAATCTGTTGCTAGGGTATTCTCATCCTAGCGTGTTTGTCCCAAATAACTCACTAAATACTTGGGCCTGCATGTGCTCTAATAACAACCAATTATAGGAAATTTATTTTAAATTTATTTAAAATACAATTAATCACATTCTCTATTTTAATATTCAAATTTCCATTTTAAAACCAAAGTGGGTTTTTAATCAAAACATGCCTTTTTCCAGGATAAAACCAATGGGTTTCTATCAAAAAAATTTAATCCATTTTTCTCAAATAAAAATTTGAAATCAATTTCATAAAATCAATTTAACAATTAAAATTCCAAAATTAAATTCCATAATTTAATTTAAACAATTTCCATCCAATTTCACAACACACCCCAATTCACTAGAATTCGAGTTTTTTCCCAATTTCATGCCAAATCCAATTTCATACCAAATCCAATTTCAAATTCCCAATTCAATGGAATTGGGTTTTTAGTAAACCAATTGAAATCAATTTAATTGAAATAAAACAATTGAATTTAAATCAAACAATTGAATTTAAATCAAATAGTTTAGGGTTAATCAAATTGGCCATCATAAACGGAACCACCTACCTCCAGATCACAGGACCTCAAAACACAAAGCCCTAATCAGGAAACTCCAATGAAGAATGTCAACAATTAAGATTTGAGAATCAACCCTATATTCAATAATTAAAATAGAGAATATTAGATCCTCCAACAATATAGAGATCTACATAACCCTAGGGAGGAAAGAGGAGAGGGCGAGAGAAAGAGAATGGGAAGAGGAAACTTACCAGGAAGAGATCAAACGTCATTATCCTAGCTTTGATTCACTTTTGGAAGGGTATAGAGAGGCCAAAATCACCTCTTAGGATTCTCTAAGGAAGAATAAATCGCATTAGGTTTATTTAGGCCCATTAGGCACTTTAAATGAGGGTTTTAGGGGCTTAAAATTAATTTTTAGATTAATTATTTCCTGTATGCATGGTTTCCTGGGCAGAGTTGCATGGTTAGACAAACTGTGCGCCCTAGCTGTGGAAACCCTCACTATCTAGGTTTGCACGGTTTGCACTAGAAGTGAACACCATTTGGGAAAACCATGTTCCAACAATGCATAACCCAAAATCCCTTCCAAACCTTCTAAATTTTACCTGAAACAACCCTAAATAAAACCCAATCAAAGCATGATCAAAAGAGGGGTTTAGAAATACCTGAAAATAGTAACCGGATGTTACAAAATTTTTGTTTAATATTTTCATTCTATGTTTTCCAAACCCCAAAACCCCAAAATTTCATTATTTTAATAAAATAAAAAAACACAAAAATAAGTATTTGTGGTGAATTTAAATTAGTAATTGATTGACTACGAAGATCTTCAAGTGAGATGACCCTAGTCAGCCACTGTAATGCACTAAGAAAATAAATAAGCTTTTGTACCACCCTATGGAAAACACGTTAGCTACTCAATGGATGGGGGAAATGCAGTTGGCCAGATTGGATCGACATGGTGGTGTGAGGGGCAAACACAATGGAAGAGCGTAGTGAGACAACGACCTCCAGTGTCGATGGAGCTTGTGGGTGATAGGGTGAGGCAGTGGTAAGGTCTGACACTATTAGTAGGGTAGGGGTGATGACGACCACAAAAGGGGGTAGAGGTATCTGTTGTTGAACATAAATGAGCAAACATAATTAGGCCTTTGGTCTAGATGAAGTGGGCCTTCGGGCCTATAAAAAATAGATGAGGCCTATAATCCATGCATTGAGGGTCTTCGGGCCTCATTGTAATAGGTTCTATGGGCCTATAATATATAAATAAGAAAGGTTTGATGGTGGGTTACCCATTGGGGGGGCTATGACCTGCTCTTTCATCCTATGAGTGTGTAGTGTGTGTATAAGTTTCATTATAATTATACCCTTGATATCTAATATATAAAATAATATAACACTTAATAAGGATTATGCCCATACATTTTTTAAAAGTGTAAGTGTTTTATTTTTAAATATGAAACCTTAACTAAATATATGAAAAATAACTAAAAAAATATATTTTTTAAAAATATTTAATGAAAAATAATTTCAGTGGCATAAAATATTGTTAATTCAAAACATAAAATTTGTACTTATTTTTTTAGATAACATTTCCTATGTAAATTAAAAAAATTATTATTTTTATGATTTTACTTTTATTTTAAATTAATTTTTTATTTGTATATTCAGTGTTTTAAACTTCATTTTTATTTCATGTATACTATATTTTATGAGTATAATTTTTTTAAAGTGTAAATGTCATGTTTTTAATCAATAACATTTGTGTCATTTAAATTGTTTTTAGTTTACTATATTTATTAAATTCTTTTTATTTTAAACTATTTTTATATGTTTAGTTTATGTTTTAAGTTTTATTTATATTGTAATTATTGTTTATATTTTATAAGATTTCAAATTTATCTATAACATCCTGAGTTTTTAAAAGGAAACACTATACTTTATAGAGTATATGATATGCCACATCAAGCTTAAATGAACAACAAGATATTATTATTTAAATGTTATCATTACAACCTAGATATTAGAATGATGGGTATGAACAATATTAATTGAATTATAAAAATATGGTTTAAACATGTATATATAATTAATTCTTTGATGACTAATTAATTATAAATGAATGTAAAACCATTTTTTTAAATAAAAGGAAACATTTTTCTAAAAAACTATTTAAATTCAAATAAGTGTGTTTATAAAATAATAAAATCACTATTGTTGGATTATATTAATGAAATATATATATAACATATTCAATATAATGTTTAAATTTTATCTTATATGTTTTCTAGATATGATATAAGAACAAATTCAATTTTACGGATAAAAGGAATATTTTTATAAAAAGACGGTTTTGCCACCTTTTGATAACACACCTATTTTAAATCTAGTTTTTGACACTTTTATAAGTTCCATTTTAAAAAATAAACTTCTTATTTGAAAGCAGAGTATCAAAATTCACTTTGGACTATTTTTTGGTATTTTTTCTGATAACATTCATTTTTTGAGGAATAGTAAAAAAATAATGCATTTTAATTGAAAACTACCTTTTCGTAAAATTTAATAATAGTGTTAAATTATATTTTTGAATGGTTTTAAAGTATAATTAGCTTTTGTTTTTATAATTTAATACAATTTAGGCTGTTTTTATCAATTTCACATTGAAATTGGATATAAAAACTTTGTGATCTTTTGAATGTTTTTACTTTAAGAACTCGTTTTCTCATTCCATCAACAAGATTAATTTTTAATTAATTTTTTCGAATTATGTGTTTTAAATTTAGAAAAATGTATTTAATATTTTTAATAATAAGGTAAAAATTATGTAAACAGGTCCCTTTTATTTTGGACATTATGAATAGTAACTTTAGTAATGTTTTTTATTACCACGGTTATGGGTAAATCGAGTAATTAAAGGTAAAAATAATATTATAACTAATAAAAAATTAACAAAAAACTTATTATAACTTAATTTTATGAGTGTTTTTAGACCTAAATAATCTTTTGGTCTAAGTTATTTCCTTTGGAATCCACTTGTGTATGATTATGATATTTATATTATTATATTCAAAGAAAAGCCAATTTTGTCGCACTCTTGTTTTTAACAAGTTAAATATTTTTAATATGGGGTTATATAAGAGATATATTCGAATATAAATAGCATTTATAAAGATAAAATGTTTACCTAAATTATGGAAATTTATTTATAATTTTTAGAAAATAAATAATTAAATTAATTGGTGACACAATGATGATGCAACAATTGCTTAATTAATGAAATATTCAAATAAATGATATTAAAAATATTAAAAAAAATATAATATGATATAATTGATGTCATACATGAATTTTATAGATGACTTTGACATATCAGGTTTTATTTAATGGATATTTTTTGAATATATAAAGTTGTTATGATATTTTTAAAAAGTCAAATAATGAATAGTGTAAAAATTGACATTAATGATATTTTAAAATAAATAATATTTTATTAAATGATATAAAATTTTAAAAAATATATAATTCGTCCAAATAATTGGTATAAGTCCTAAAATTTCATAAATATTTCATTTAATGGTCTTTTGGCATGTTATAGTAATTATATTAACCCTCAATTTGTAAATAACATGATAACACGGTAAGAGTTAAAAGGGTAAAATAAGGGTTAAAACAAAAAAACAAGGATTAAAAAGTAGCCAAAACTTATCTAATTTTTATTTTATGAAGTGTATTAAACCCAAAATCATCATATATTAAAAATAAATAAGTTTTCATCCATTTTAATAATAAAATTAATTTATATTAATTTAATACTTTGAGGAATTCCAAGAGTGCCCCTCCCATCTCCTATAAAAGGGAACTCATTCTTCTCTATTATTCACACCCAAAAACTTATTTTTTCAGAAACTATATACCCAAATTCCTTCCTATAATCCCTAACCACATTCTATAGGCCTTAGTTTAGGTATAACACCCTCTTTAGAGGTATTAAGGTGTTAATCAAAGGAGATCGTTCGAAGAGAAGGTATCGTTTTTATTTAAGTGTTTCTATTTTATTTCTTCTTCCAATTAATTAAAATATTATTACACCAAGATGAAATAATAATTATAGTATAATTAATATATTGATATTTTATTATGTTAATATAATCACCTAAATCCTTCTCCACTTCCATCAAATGGGAAATGAATTAATCGTTTGTGCATACGTGTGAACTATCACCTTCACGAATCGATATAATTTGTTTTCCATCACCATCTCTCAAGACTGGTTATAATTATGGAATTCATGTTTATATATGATATTAATGACATATTTATAATTATAATATAATAATTTATCAATTATGTTCTTACTTTCCATGCACATAAAAATGATAACGTCGTTCGTGTGTACGTGTGGACTATCACCTCCACGAAGCGATGTGTTTCATTTTTAATCACCACATAACATGATTAATATATATAGGTATATTTAAATTATTAATATTATATTAATTATATCATGATAATTATGTAAATATAAAATAATACATACCTTCTTTCCATAATGATCATTGAAAAATAGAAACGTTACTCATGCGTACGTACAACCCACTGTCTTCATGATTATAACATCATTCATTTTTCATAACCATACATAAATGGTTTGATTTAAAAGTATAATTGATGTATAAAAGTGATTATTATTTCATTAATATTATTTTTGAGATGATGGAATAATGACCAATTTGAATATAGATATCATACCGAAGTTATTTTGGACTCAAGTACTGAATATCATCAAAACATCTGACATAAACTTAAAATAATTAAGTAATATTTATAACATGATAATAAGTGATATAAAATAATAATAAAATTGAAAAAGGTTCTCAAGAAAGTAAATTATTAACTTAATTTTATTATTCAGGAAGATAAATATTGTACGTGATGAGTCAGACTCAAGGTAAGGGACTCTTTAAATAAAACATCATTTTAAATGTTTTAAAGATTTATTATTCTAAATCATTCTACTTCATGCACATGTTTTAAAAATGGATTTTATTTTATTTATATGGACATTAATGTTTTGAAATGTTAATTTCTTTCAAAATTTTCAAAGTGGTATGGGATACTTTGATTCAAAAATCTTTTTAAAATGTTTTAATTTAGTTTTTGAAAATGGATTGGTTATTTCAACAACTTGAAATGTTTTCTTATGATTACAAATGAATTTTTATGAGTGACATGCTGAAAATTACAATATTTTATATGTTATGATTCAATAATTGTACTTGTTCATTTTATAGGTGGTTACATGAAAAACCAAATATGGGTGGTTTCGTGATAAACCAAGGGTGAGTGGTTATGTTATAACCTCCAATGCATTGGGTTTAGAAGTTGTGTGTATGACTATTCCATTTGTAAGAGTGACATGTATGGAAGTTGACCGTATGGTTATTTCATTTTAGTATAATTATTTACCAAGTTAACTACTTATATATTATATTTTTTCTTATGAATTTTCATGGAAATAATTTGATTTTGAAAAGGTAAGATAATGATATTTTTGAAATGATGATCCTTTATTCAGGGTAAAATTTATGTTTTTAAGGAAAAGTTTTATAGGTTTTCACTAGACTAATACTTTATTTTATTTATGTTCCTTACTAATATTTTTGCGTTCATCCCAAGTTTTAAAATGTTTTTCACAGGGTATAAGGATGGGTAAGATAAATAAGGAAGTCAAGATGAATGTTATGAAGATTTTTATTAAGAAAAAAAATTATGTTTTTTTAAAATGTTTTAGATTATGAAAAAATGGATACTGAGTATAAGTGTCCACATGTAATGTATGAGTCAACTTTGTAATAGTTTTTCATAATTATCTAAAAATCTAAACTGAAAAGAACCTCGAATGTGAAATCTAGTTCAAAAACACTAGAATAAGTTATGTTTAAGGTCGGGGACTTATAGTTGGTATCAAAGGATGGTTTAGAAAACTTTAGAGATTAGGATGTTTTATTAAGAGTTAAATATGTCATCATGAGTTTATAATTTTAAGATTGATCATATGTTCAATGTATTAGATAACATTTTAGGCTTTAAGTTATGAAATTTTAAGGTTAATAATGGTATTTTTGGAGACATTCATTTTCAAGGTAATTATGAGTTATTACATTTTGGGATAGAAAATGAAATTTGTGTGATAACCTTTGAGGATAAAATATATTAAGGTTATTTTTTAGGATGTTTCGGAAATTTCTAGTTTTTATAAGGGTTATATTAATATAGTCTTAGAAAAAGGACAACCCACAGGATTGGAAACAATCCATCGCGTTCGACAAGGCTATGAGAATCGAACCCACAACTGAAGGGTGACAGGGGTGCATCGCCTACCACTAGCTTATGTGAAGTCCTAGGTTAGTATGGATTTTTATTTTTAGTTAAATGAGTTTATATAATGAGAGTATGTTGATTTTTGGAACATATTTTTTATCTAATAGATAATCATAAGATTAGAAAATGATTTTGTGATTAAGTGATTAATGTTATTTTGGAAGACGTTCACTATTTTGGGAACCTCATATGATCAAGGTAACCAAAATATTATGGGATTTTATTGGAGAAGTAAAGGTTGAATTATATTTTGGAATAATATATGATTTTATTGTAAAATTATAATGATTCGGGTTATTTTTTGAAATGATTAACCTATCTTGGAGAATATATGATTAGGGTAATTAGTTTTTTGTATGAGACATTAAGAGTGACTGATATTATTTGGAGATACATGTTAAAATTTATCTTGAAAGACTATGTGGTTAAATCCTTATATTTTTTGGGTTTTAATCCTAGTTATAATATTTTTGAGGAATTTTAAGGATATTTATTTGTTGAATGGTCTATGTTGAGCTTTGGATATTACTCTTGAATTTTGGAGATCAAATTAGTTTTTCGTCATATAAGGTTTATTATTTTTGGGGGAATTATCTTATCTTTTACTAACCATTTTGGTTTTTGTTAACATTTCACGATAAGAGAAATATATATTTAATCTTTTATTGATTATGTGATTCTATAGAAGTTGATTCTAATGCTTCAAATTCTCATTGTTTGGACAAAAAGATAGGTTTGTGGTGGAAATTGATTAAAGGATGAAACTATAATTTTAAAGTAAGTATGTTTCCTAATTTTATTAATCTGGTTAGTAAAATAATTCCTCAAATCCATGATAAAGTTCTTGAAACAAAAACATTATTCATTTATTTATATCAATGGTCTTTTGACCCATCACATATTTATGGTTTTTTGATGGTTAACTTTCCCATGATAATGTTATCTATCACTTTATATTAGTATTTTAGAGTTATATTTCTCTTCTATATCCATGTTTTCCTACATGGAACCCTAGTATGTGTTATCTCAGGTAACTTTCTTACTTCCTTTTCTTTATTTTAAAGTGGAAGTTTCATTTATCTTTTTTTATGCGAGATTTCAAATAAAGTAATTTTGAAAAGTCAAACCTTTAGTTTTCATTCCCGAGTTCAAATTGTTAGGACATAATTCATAGGGGGGGGGGAATGTAACATCCTGAGTTTTTAAAAGGAAATATTATGCTTGATAACATACATGATACGTCACATCAAGCTTAAACGAACAACTAAATATTATTATTTAAATGTTATCATTATAACCTAGCCATTAGAATGGAGGGTATGAAAAATATTAACTAAATTATAAAAATATTGTTTACACATGTATATATAATTAATTATTTGGTCACAAATTAATTATAAATGAATGTAAAACCCTTTTTTAAATAAAAGGAAATGTTTTTCTGAAAAACTATTTAAATTCAAATAAGTGTGTTTATAAAATAATAAAATAACTATTGTTGGATTATATTAATGAAATATATATAATATATTCAATATAATGTTTAAAATTTATCTTATATGTTTTATATTCATTATATAAGAACAAATTCAATTTTACGGATAAAAGAAGTATTTTTCTAAAAAAGAATTTTTGCCGCTTTTGATGGTGCACTTATTTTAAATCTAGTTTTTGAAACTTTTATAAGTTCTATTTGAAAAAATAAACTTATTATTTTAAATAGAATTATAAAAATTTACTTTGGTTTAATTTTTGGTATTTTTCTAATAAGATTCATTTTTTTATGAATAGTAAAAAATGCATTTTAATTGAAAACAACCTTTTCATAAAATTTAATTATAGTGTTAAATTATATTTTTTGATTTTTTTTAAAGTATAATTAGATTTTTT
Organism: Viscum album; assembly: GCA_963277665.1. Lineage (NCBI taxonomy): Eukaryota > Viridiplantae > Streptophyta > Magnoliopsida > Santalales > Viscaceae > Viscum > Viscum album. Next base: position 53,636,950 of record OY728146.1, on the reverse strand, counting down.
TTTCATTTAATACAATTTAGGTCATTGGAATAAATTTCATATTGAAATTGGATATAAAATCTTTATGATCTTTCGAATGTTTTTACTTTAAAAACTCGTTTTCTCGTTCTGTCAACAGGATTAATTTTTAATTAATTTCTAAAAATTCTATGATTTGAATTTAGAAAATTGGATTCCATATTTGGAATTTTAAGGTCAAAATTAAATAAATAGTTCCCTTTTTTTGGACATTATGAATAGTAACTAGGTATATTTTTTATTACCACGGTTAAGGGTAAATCAGGTTATTAAAGGTAAAAATAATACTATAAATAATATAAAATTACCAAAAAAGCTATTCTAACTTAATTGGATGAGTGATTTTATACCAAAAATATTTGGGTTGAAGTTATATCCTTTTTAAACCACTTGGGTGTGAGTATGACATTTATATTATTATATTCAAAGAAAAGCCAATTTTGTCCCACTCTTGTTTTTAACAAGTAAACTATTTTTAATATAGGGTTATATAAGGGTTGTGTTCAACTATAAATATTATTTATAAATATAAAATGTTTAACTACATCATGGTAATTTATTTATATTTTTTATTAAATAAATAATTAAATTGAATGACAACATAATGATGATGCATCAATTGCTTAATTATTGAAAGATTCAAATAAGTGATATTAAAAATATTAAAATAAATATAATATGATATAATTTATGTCATAAATGATTTTTTTATGTATTTGACATGTTATGGATGATTTAATGTAGATATTTCAAAGATATAATTTTTTTATGATATTTTTAAAAAGTCAAATAATGAATAGTGTCAAAATTGACATTAATGATATTTTATTAAATGATATAAAATTCAAAAAAATACATATTTTGGAAAAATAATTGTTATAAGTCTTAAAATGTCATAAATGGATAATTTAATGGTATTTTGACATGTTATAGTAATTATATTAACCCTCAATGTGTAAATTACATGATAACAAGGTAAGAGTTGAAAGGGTAAAATAAGGGTTAAAACAAAAATATAAAGATTAAAAAATATTAAAAACTTATATAATTTTCATTTGATGATGGTTATGAAACCCAAAATCATCATATCTTAGAAATAAATTTTTTTGGAGCTATTTTGGATTATAAAATTAATTTATATTAATTTAATACTTTAAGGAATTTCAAGAGTGCCCCTCCCCTCTCCTATAAAAGGTCACCATTCTTTTATATTCTTCACACCTAAAAACCTATTTTTTTAGAAAATATATACCAAAATAACTTACTATAATCCTTACCCACATTATAGAGGCCTTATTTTAGGCATAAAACCCTACTTAGATGTGTTAAGGTGTTAATCAAAGGAGATCATCTGAAGAGAAGGTATCATTTTTATTTAAGTGTTTCTATTTTATTTCTTCTTGCAATTCCTTAAAATATTATTACACCATGATGAAATAATAAATATATTATAATAAATATATTGAGATATTATTATGTTAATATCATCACCTAAATCCATATCCACTTCCATCAATTGAGAAATTAATTAATTGTTTGTGCGTACGTGTGAATTATCACCTTCACGAACCAATATAATTCATTTTCCATCATCGTCTCTCAAGACTGGTTATAATGATTGAATTAATTTTTATATATGATATTCATGAAAAAAATTTCATTATAAGATAATAATATATCAATTAATTTTTTTACTTTCCATGCACATAAAAATGATAACGTCGTTCGTGCGTATGTGTGAACTATCACCCCCACGAAGTGATGTGATTCATTTTTAATCACCACATACCATGATTAATATATATAAGTATATTTAAATTATTAATATGATATTAATTATATCATGATAATTATGTAAATATAAAATAATACATACCTTCTTTCCATAATGATCATTGAAAAATGGAAATGTTACTCATGCATACATGCGACATAACATCTCCATGATTATAATGTTGTTCATTTTTTATAACCATACATAAATGGTTTGATTTAAAAGTATAATTGATGAATAAAATTTATTATCATGTCCTGAATATTATTTTTTAGATGATGTACTAATGGAAAATTTTAATATAGACATCAAACTGAAGTTATTTTGGACTCAAGCACCGAATATCGTCAAAACATCATACATAAACTTAAAATAATTAAGTAATATTTATAACATGATAATAAGTGATATAAAGAGAATAATAAACTTGAAAAAGGTTATCAATAAATTAAATAATTAGATTAAGTTTATTGTTCATGAAGATAAAGATTGTACGTGATGAGTCAGACTCAAGGTAAGAGACTCTTTAACTAAAACACCGTTTTAAATGTTTTAAAGATTTATTATTATAAACCATTCTCTTTCTTGTCCATGTTTTAAAAAATGGTTTTTTATTTATTTATATGGATATTAATGTTTTAAAATGTTAATTTCTTTCAAAAATTTTAAAGTGGTATGGGACACTTTGATTCAAAAATATTTTTTTAAAATGTTTTAAATTGATTTTTGAAAATGGATTGGTTATTTAAATAACTTGAAATGTTTTCATATGAGTGCAAATTAATTTTTAAGAGCGGCATGTTAAAAATCACAAAATTTTATGTGTTATGATTAAATAATTGTACTTGGAAATTTTATGGGTGGTTACATGACAAACCAAGGACGAATGGTTCCGTGATAAACCAAGGATGGGTGGTTATGTTATAACCTCCAATGAATTGGGTTTGGAAGCTGGTCGTATGGATATTAAATTTGTAAAAGTGAAATGTGTGGAAGTCAAACATATGGTTATTAAATTTTATTATAATTATTTTCCAATTTACCTACTTATATATTATATGTTTTCTTATAAGTTTTTAGGGAAATTGTTTGATTTTAAAAAGGTAAGATAATGATATTTTTGAAATAATGATCCTTTATTCAGGGTAAAAGGTATGTTTTTAAGGAAAAGTTTTATGGTTTTTTGCTGGACTAATGTTTTTATTTATTTATATTCCTTACTGAGATTTTTGTTCTTATCCTAAGTTTAAATATTTTTTTCACAGGGTATAAGGATGGGTAAGAGAAAGGAGGAAGTCAAGATGAATGTTATGAATATTTTTATCAAGAAAAAGAATTAATGATTTTTTTAAATGTTTTATATTATGAAAAAATGGATACTAAGTATAATTTTCTAAATGTAATGTATGAGTATACTTTGTAATAGTTTGTCCTAATTCTATAAAACTCTAAACTAAAAATATCCTCAAATGTGAATTCTAGTTAAAAAACACTAGAATAAGTTATCTTTAATGTCAGGACCTTATATTATCTATTTGAAACTTAATAAGTTTTTTTAATGTTTCAAGTAAGAAACTTTGAATGTTTATAAAATATAAACTATAAGTATAATCTAAGTGAAATTTTAAACATTGACCGAACATATTAAGAATCACTAAAAATAAAAAAAAACATAAAAATACTATACAGGCATGCAATGGCCTGAAGACCTTTTATTTTTATTTTCATTTATGGATAATACCCTTTTTAACTAGGTTAACAGGAAAACCTTACATGAACTGGAGGCCTAGAGGAAAAAATCATAAATTACATGGTTTGGAGGCATAGGGGAATAATCCCTATGCATCTTTAATAACCCAACTACACCGGAACAACCCCTACCCAACACTTCTTCAAGTTTGTATCTTGATCACCACTTGACGTTGCTAACAACTTGTGGTGCCCGAGTGCTGGTTGTGTGAGTTGATGATTGGTTCCATATCCCTACTTCAATTTTGGGACCGGTTTACTCCACCTGGTGGTTTATTCTGATCTAGTTTATCATCATAGGGTTGCTCTAGTAAGTCAAGTTTTCTCTGCTTCGTGGTCCGTAGGCCCTGTGGCCTAAAGGCCTAAATATTTTGGCTCATAGGCCCTATGACCTCAAAGCCCATGGATGGACCGAAGGCCCAATTTTTGTGTCCTAAAGGCCTATTCAGGTGAATAGTTCCACTGCTATAGTAAATTGCTACAATATCTTCCATGGTACTCAGAAATTCACCTCTGCTTGGATCTTTCAGGCAGTTTTTTGAGGTGATTACCACTAAGCCAAACCCCAACCATAGAAGTTTATAAAATATAAAGTATAAATACACTCTAATTGAAATTTAAAACATTGAATGAACAATTCAAAAACTATTGAAAATAAAAACAAATTCATAAAAATAGTAAACATAAAATAATTTAAACAATGAAAAAACAATGTTGTTTGAATATATACACTAGTAGAAAATTAGTTTTTCATGTTGGGATTTTAATGTTAGTTTTTTAAAAACTGATGTTAAAATCTACTTTTATGCTCGATTTTTTAGTGTTTTAACATCTGTTTCTAAAAAAATGACATTAAATGTATACTTTTAACATCAATTTCTAACAAAATTAATTTAAAATACATTAAAAATATTTTCAATGCTATTTATTTAAAAAACCATCCCTAAAAATATTTTTAATGATAATTTTAAAAATAACCAATGTTAAAAATATACTATAATATATATTTGAAATCATTTATAAAAAAACCAACATTAGTTTTTTTAGAATATTTTTAATGTTGATTTTTTACATAAACAAAATTAAAAATAAGAAAATACTATATACACGGGTATAGTTAATTTTGTAGGTTTTGATTTGATTGGTTGTGGAGCCAAAACAGACTTACAGATCAAAATTTATGACCGTTAGGAGTTGGATGTGCTTCTCTAGAGATGTATAACTTCAGATAACCATGAATTTTAATATGTAAGTTTGTTTTGTCTTTACATCTAGTCAAATCGAATCCTGAAAAAAAAAACTATTCCTCTATCAATGCTTTTAAAGTTTGTTTTTTTTAAAATGACCTTTAAATACCTTTTAACATCAGTTCTTTAAAAAAACTAACATTAAAAGATACCTTTAAGCTCAAATTTTAAAATATATAAGTTAATATAATACTTTTAACATTATCTTAAAAAAACAATGCTAAAAGTATTATTTTATCATCGATTTTTTGAAACATGATTTTAAAAGTTAGAGTTGATTTTTTTTAAAATAAGCATGTTTCTAATTTTCAAATTTTCACATCATGAACTTGTGAATTTTGTTTTCTCGCATATAAATAAAAGGTGCAATCATGAATTTTTTTACATATAAATATATCTACCTGATCATTTCCATTGATATTTTTATTTCCCTCTCTTTTTAATTTGTGATCAACTCCTATTTCACCATTCAATCTCTTTGAAGAGATAATCTATCTGTATTATAGTTATTTTGTCAATTTATTTCCATTATATACATTTTTATGACAATTTTTATTTGTTTTTGGTGAATATAATTCTTTTAATAATGATTAAGTTTCCACATGACATCTGGAAGGTAGTCCTAAAAACGTCTCATGAATTTTTCATCACAAAGAAAACAAATATCAAGAAATTATCTCCAAAGTTGGAGGAAATGAGTGCACATTAACTCATGTTTTTTTATTTGGATGTTGTAATGTTCTGTTTTTCATCTTATTCTTAAATCAAAGAAATGTTATGGGTTTTGTGTCATAATTACTCATTTAGAGAAGTACAACTTCTAACGGCTATAAATATTGATTTGTAAGTCCATTTTGGATTCTTGACCAGTCAAATCGAAGAATAAAAAAAATAAAAAACTTTTGTAAATTTTGTTTTTATGTTTTTAATGTTGGTTATAACAAAAAGGGACGTTAAAAATATTTTTTATATTATTTTTAACGTCTTTTTTCCTTATAATCGACGTTGAAGGTGGTTTTCACATCAGTTCTACATATAACTGATGTGAAAAGTGGTTTTCCACATCAAAAATTTCTTTCAATCCAACATTTTATAACTTTACATTTCAGTTTTTATATAACCGATGTGAAAAGTGTATTTACAACATCAGCTGCAATAACGCCGGTTAAAAACCAATGTTAAAAATCCATTTTCTACTAGTAATACCATCTATACTTAATTATTTTTCTCATAACACGTGTTGTGCTTAATGACTATTTAAAAAAATTATATTATTAAATAATATTAAATATGTAAATAATTAGATTATATAAAACCTTTATAATTATTATTAATTATTACTAACTATTTTAAATTATATAATTCACGGTGTTATTAATTACATTAAAAATTGTATTATAATTAGGAATTATAAATTAATTTAACTACTTTATTAATTATTCTATTAATTACACAAATTATTTATTTATTTTTTTAAAAAAATTGGGGTTGAAACCTCTTTTATTATGAAATCAAAGACCTCTTTCTGTCCGGGTAGAGGGAGATTCATTACATAGCCCGTAAGACCAAGGCCAAGTGGCCCATGAACATTAACCAAAGGCCCAATGCAGCGTCATCCCTGTATCATCCTACCCGCATCACCAGTTCTGCATTGCCGCCTGTGTACATCATGCCAGCATCACTGACTGCCCGCGTCATGCCTATATTGTAAATCCCCTAAGGGGATAGCTAGGATTTGAACCCTGATCTTTTAGAAGTAAGATTATGGGGTTTACCACTCAGACGCCACCCCAACTACATTATGATTTTTATTTATTTATTATTAAACAAGTAATTAAATAACCTAATTTTTAAATACATTAATAATCATATTATTAATTTATTTACCAATTACTTTTATTTATATCACTAACTACCTTACTAATTATAACATTATTATTAATTAATATTAACAATCAATGATTCTATAATTAATGATAATAATAAAGTCATAATTAATAAATTCATAATTAATATAGTAATAATAATTAATATATTATTTTTATAAAGTCATAATAATTAATATATTATTTTTATGAAGTCATAATATTTAAAATATTATATTAATAAATTTTTTAATTATGATTTAATAAAGTTATAATTAATATATGAATTAATAAAGTCACTATCACGAACCAACCTAGGTACCCTGGTAACTTGATAACTGAGCTAACCCTGACATAGTTCAAAGGGAATTCCTGATCCCCACGGGTTGACGACTAGCACCTGATATCATATAAAATGAAAGTGGGAATGATTTTTCCATTAATAATGAAAAAGTAAAAAAAACAAGACAATATGCATATCAAAAGAAACTCCAATGGGAGTAATGTACCAGAAGTTGACAAGGCATAAAAAAGACCAAGTACCATAACCAATTAAAAGAAAATAGAAAAATTTCCTAAGTCTCAACTCAAACGCAACTCACTAAGCCCAAGGTTCAATGACTAGATCCACCTCTAAGATATCCCTTTCCCTTGCTCGAACCTAGAAGGAGATAATCTAAAAACACATAAAGGTACAAGTAGGGTGTGATCCAAATCCCATTAGATTTCATAACAAGATTCCAATATCAAATTAACCAATATTGTGCTTTAAATTTTTCAAATAAACACGTTTGACATTCCAAAAGCATATTTAAACAAATCATGATTTACAATTCAAAAGATGGAAATACTTTAGAAATTCATGATTCTCATTTAAAATAATGGAAATATTTTTCAAATTATGGAATTTACCTTTAAATAAAGGATTATTTACACAAATGAAACCTTTCAAAAAATGTCTTAAATAAAAACTTTTATATAAAATAATTTATATAAATTTACAAGGCATGTAAAATAGTTTACAACAATGGCATATATATATAATTTAAAATACAAACAAGCGAGAAACATGAACATGTTCCAAATTGGTACAATATTTACAGGATATAGGGACCCCAAATTGGGAAATGAAAAGTATGTACATACACCCCTTTATCCCTAAGGCAAAAGGGAATCATCACTATCACCTAAGGAATGAGATGTACTGATATGAGGTTTTAGAACATTGTAAATCATAAAGTTTCATCCAAAATAACTCACTAACTACATAAGTATTGCATGTGTTCTAATACAAGAAAAAATTGGAAATTTATTTTAAGACTTGTTAAAATACATTTTAATCCCATTCTCTATTTCAAATATACCAATTTTACCTTTAAAAACCATAATGGGGTTTTAATAAAAAACATGCCTTTTCAAAAAGACAAAACCACTAGGTTTCTATCAAAACCATTTTTAATCCATTTTTCAAAAACAGGGATTTGAAATCAATTCACCATGAAATTTTACAATCCAATTTTATAATTAAATTCAATAATTTAATTTTCAAATATATTCCATCAATTTCATAACAAATCCCCAATTCAATGGAATTGGGGTTTTTTCACAATTTTCCATCAAAACCATTTTTAACAATTAAATTCAAAAAATTAATAGAACAATTACCATAAAATATAGAATTTAAATTAAACAATTTAAATCTCATAAGCTTCCATAAACACACCCCAATTCAATGGAATTGGGGGTTTTCCAATTTTATGCCAAAAACTTATTTTTCCAAAAACCCCAATCCAATGGAATTGAGGTTTTAATTAAACCATTAAAAGAAATTTAAACAAATAAAATAATTTTATTTAAACCACCAAAGGAATTTAAAACAAAAATTTTGTGTTAAGATGAATTGAGCATCGTAATGGAACCACCTACTAAAATCAACGGATCTCACAACGTCAAACCTTAATCGGGATTTATCCATGAAGAATGACGATCATGAAAATAGGGATAAAACCTAGATTCATAACCCCAAAACAGTGGGTATTATATCCAAAAATGAACACAAGGATCCATGAAACCTTAAGGATAAAGAGAGAGATCACGGGAGATCAAGAACAAGAGGAGAAAACTAACCGAGAGGAGATCAGAGGGCATTTATCTAACTTTAGATCGCTTTCAGGAGGGATTTGAGGAAAAAAAAATCATCCTTGGGAGCTCTGAGGAAGGGAAAAATAAAGTTTGGGTCGAAGGAGGTCCATCCAAGACCTAAAAATTGCATTCATGAATTTTTAATTAAAATTCAGATTAAGGAAAAATCCATCCACGCGGCTTTGTGGGAACATACGCACGGTTTAGACACACTGTGCGCACGCCATGCACCAGTTATAAATGGGTTGTACAGTTTCTCTAGAAAGGGAACACGTTTTGTTAAACCGTGTGCAAGCCGTGTAAAGCTCACTATTCAAAATTTTCCATTTTGTTGTAGTAGGGCACAAAATTTGGCAGATCGTGTGCCAACCATGCACTAACCGTGCACTAGCCCAAAAACTTCCAAAAACATTAAAATTTTACTTAAAGCAACCCAAACGAAACCCAACCAAAGTAAGTTCAAAGGGAGGGGTTTAGGAATACCTAAAAATAGTAACAAGATATTAGAGTCACAATTAAAATATAGGCTAAACACATAAACATATGAAAAATAGTTGAAAATAAAGTATTATTAGAATACCAAATATTAATTATTATTAAATATAACATTTACTCAAAAAATAATTTATATACAAAATTACTATTTAACAATAACAACATTGAATAACAATATAATTATAATTTAGTTGAAAATAATAAGAAAATAATAACTATTACAATAAATAAACAAAAAAATATTTTGCATTTAATAATAATAGTAATAATATTATTATTATTTACAACAATTTTGTTATTATTATTATTATTATTATTATTATTCGTATATAAAATAAAAAAAAATTAAATTACATGACACAAAAAATTATTTTTTAATAATAATATAGTAAATATTAGTTAGATTATTAATTATTACTAATTATTTTTAAATATAAAATTAATTATATTATTTATTTTCATTATTTTAAATTGTTAATAATTATATTTTTATTATTAATTGTATCATTTAAAAATATATTTATTAATATTTATTATAGTTTTAACAATATTAATGACATTATTAGTAATCATTACTATGAATTTATTAGTTAGTATTTATTAAATTATTAAATAAAAATTATTTATTAAAAATATGTTATGATTAATAATTTATTATTATTAATGTGTCGTTATAAATTATATTGTATTCATTAAATGCTAGAAAAGTAGTGTTTGAATCCCACATCAAAGATATGAAAAAGTTGTCAAGAATCACACTGTTGGGGCTTGCAGGATTTATAAGAATTTGAAAAGTATTGGTAATAGTTCATGGAGAAACAATGAAGACCAACCAGATGAAAATTGGGGTAGATTTTGGAAAAGGAGAGAAATTCACATAACATTTAGGCTGTTTCACATAACAATCAAAGCACTATATAAAATCCTCTGATTCATATATGACCAAAGGGGCTTGTGAAGTACCCCACACCCACAAACGAATTTCATTTGTGGAGTGAGATGGTGATTTCCTACACTCTAAAAACGAATTTCATTTGTGGAGATAGGCAATAATTTCACACCCTTCATAAATGAATTTCGTTTGCAGAGAGAGGCGGTCATATGTGACCTTCACATAGCATATCAAGTCCTATTTGGTTGGCCGTTTTTAAGAAAATGGTTTCTTCGACACCACTTATAAATACCCAATTCATTTCTAAAGAAAACATAGAAAACAATAGAGACAAAGAGATATATATAAAGAGAATGAAAAAGGATAAAATTTGAGAGTGTGAGGTAGAAATTTCCATTCTTAGAGAAGCCTGAGACTCTAATATTATCGCAAATCACAGGTAATCAGATCACCGTAAAGGAAGATGTTCCTCCATCAAATGAGTCATTCGTAAGTGAAACCCATCTACAAAGAAATCCCTTGTGAAATGAGAGTCTTGCTTGGCCAATTCGTGAAGGAAGCATTCTCTATTGCAAAAGAATCACATCCTCTAAGGAATGAGATGTGCTGATATGAGGTTTTAGAACATTGTAAATCATAAAGTGTCATCCAAAATAACTCACTAACTTCCTAAGTCTTGCATGTGCTTTAATACAAGAAAACAATGGAAATTTATTTTAAGACTCGTTAAAATACAATTTAATCCCATTATCCATTTCAAATATACCATTTCTTCCTTTAAAAACCATAACGGGTTTTTAATCAAAAACATGCCTTTTCAAAAAGATAAAACCACTAGGTTTCTATCAGCCATTTTTAATCCATTTTTCACAAACAGGGATTTGAAATCAATTCACCATGAAATTTTACAATCCAATTTTACAATTAAATTCGATAATTTAATTTTTAAATATATTCTATCAATTTCATAACAAATCCCCAATTCAATGGAATTAAGGTTTTTTCACAATTTTCCATCAAAATCATTTTTCAAAATTAAATTAAAAAATTTAATTAAAATAATTACCATAAAATATATAATTTAAATTAAATAATTTAAATCTCATAATCTTCCATAAACACACCCCAATTTAATGGAATTGGGGGTTTTCCAATTTCATACAAAAACCTATTTTTCCAAAAATCCCAATCCAATGGAATTGAGGTTTTAATTAAACCATTAAAAGAAATTTAATACAAATCAAACAATTTAATTTAAACCATCAATTGAATTTAAAACAATTTTTTTTGTTAAGATGAATTGAGCATCGTAATGGAACCACCTACCAAAATCAATGGATCTCACAACGTCAAACCTTAATCGGGATTTATACATGAAGAATGATGATCACTCAAACAGGGATAAAACCTAGGTTCATAACCCCCAAATAGTGGGTATTAAATCCACAAATGAACACAAGGATCCATGGAACCCTAAGAAGAAAGAGAGAGATCACCGGAGATTAAGAACAAGAGGAGAAAACTAACTAAGAGGAGATCAGAGGGCATTCCTCTAGCTTTAGATCGTTTTCAGGAGGGATTTGAGGGGGAAAAATCATCCTTGGGAGATCTAAGGAAGGGAGAAACAAGTTTGGGTTGAAGGAGGTCCATCCAAGACCTAAAAAGAGCATTCATGAATTTTTAATTAAAATTCAGATTAAGGAAAAATCCGTCCACACGATTTTGTGGGAATAGACGCACAATTTGGACACACGGTGCACATGCCATGCACTAGTTATAAATGGGTTGTATAGTTTCTCTAGAAAGGGAACATGTTTTTTTAAACCGTGTTCAAGCCGTGTAAAGCCCACTATTCAAAATTTTCCATTTTGTTGTAGTAGGGCACATAATTTGGTAGATCGTGCGCCAACCATGCACTGAGCATGCACTAGCCCAAAAACTTCCAAAAACATTAAAATTTTACTTGAAGTAACCCAAACAAAACCCAACCAAAGAAAGTTCAAAGGGAGGGGTTTAGGAATACCAAAAAAATAGTAACAGGATATTACAGTCACAGTTAAAATATAGGCTAAACACATAAACATATAAAAAATAGTTGAAAATAAAGTATTATTAGAATACCAAATATTAATATAACATTTAATGTAGCGGCGGAGGGACTTTAGCAGGGGCTGTAGTAGTGGCTGGACTGTAGCAGCGTGGGTACTGTAGCAGTACTATTCACCGAGGGGTCCTTTGGGCCAAAATATGGGCTTTCAAGCCTTGTATTCAAGTCACATGGCATTGGGCCTTCGGGCTATGTAATGGGTCTCCCTCTACCCAGTCTAAAGAGGTATTTACTTTAAATAATAAATTGAGGCTTCGACCCCAACCATTAAAAAAAAAATAACAACATTAAATAACAATATAATTATAATTTAGTTGAAAATAATAACTATTACAATAAATAAATAAAAAAAATTCATTTAATAATAATAATAATATTATTATTTACAACAATTTTGTTATTATTATTATTATCATTCGTATATAAAATAAACAAAAATTAAATTACATGACACAAAAAATTATTTTTAATAATAATATAGTAAATATTAATTATATTATTAATTATTACTAATTATTTTTAAATATAAATTAATTATATTATTTATTTTAATTATTTAAAATTGTTAATAATTATATTTTTATTATTAATTATATCATTTAAAAATATATTTATTATTATTAATTATAGTTTTAAAAATATTAATGACATTATTAGTAACCATTACTATGACTTTATTAGTTAGTATTTATTAAATTATTAAATAAAAATTATTTATTAAAAATATGTTATTATTAATAATTTATTATCATTAATGTGTCATTATAAATTATATTTTATTCATTAAATTTTGGAAAATTAGTGTTTGAATCCCACATCAAAGATCTGAAAAAGTTTTCAAGTATCACACTGTTGGGGCCTGGAGGATTTGTAAGAATTCAAAAATTATTGGTAATAGTTCATGGAGAAACAATGAAGACCAACCAAATGAAAATTGGGGTAGATTTTGGAAAATGAGAGAAATTCACATAACATTTAGGCTCTTTCGCATAACAATCAAAGCACTATGTAAAATCCTCTGATTCATATATGACCAAAGGGGCTTGTGAAGTACCCCACCCCCACAAACAAATTTCATTTGTGGAGTGAGATGGCGATTTTCTACACTCAAAAAATAAATTTCATTTGTGGAGAGAGGTGATAATTTCCCACCCTTCATAAACGAATTTCGTTTGCAGAGAGAGGCGGTCATATGCGACCTTCACATAGCATATCAAGTCCTATTTGGTTGGCCGTTTTTAAGAAAGCGGTTTCTTCGACACCACCTATAAATACTCAATTAATTTCCAAAGAAAACATAGAAAAAAATAGATACAAATAGAGATAGATAAAGAGAATGAAAAAGGTGAAAGACTGAGAGCGTGAGGTAAAAATTTCCATTCTTAGAGAAGCTTGAGACTCTAATCTTATCGCAAATCATAGGTAATCAGCTCACCGTAAAGGAAGATGTTCCTCCCTCAAATGAGTCCTTCATAAGTGGAACCTATCTACAAAGAAATCCCTTGTGAAATGAGAGTCTTGATTGGCCAATTCATGAAGGAATCATTCTCTATTGTAAAAGAAGCGCTTTACAAAGGACCCCCTTTGCGGTTCCCCAATTACGCATGGTACGACTTTTATGTGAGATGGGGCACCCTAGGGTGTTTATCACCCCTCTCTACTTCTGTGTAGTGTCTAACTTTATCTCAGGCCCCTCTGTGAAGTGTCCAAATGATCCTCTCTTGTTAATTCCAAAATACAAGGAATATCAAATTAAGTCCTCCCCGCAGCCACTAGATTCACAAGATTGGGGTATCGGTCACACTAGTGTGCCCGCTTTCGATCATGCGCTCCCTTGGTAAAGGTTGTTCCCCACCCATCCTCCCTAACTGATCAAGTCCTCAGGTTGTTTTTAATCATGCACCCCCTTTGTAACAAGGGTCCCAATCCCAATGGTAGTGGTGGGAATCTTCCCGACTTAGGTAGTTGCATTTCCTTTCCACTTCCTAAAACATGAAGTGAGATGGGAAACATCTACGAATTTTGTTTTCCAATCAGTAGATGTATAAGCCCTAATACTAGGAATAGAAATAGACTAAAATACAGAAAAGATCATCCCTCCTAGAGTAAGCTCTTAGTCTCTCTTGTTGGATTCCATATTTATAATAACCCCAAACCCACACTCCCAGATCTGGTGCTCAAGATATAATATTTACATTTTTGGATTTTATATTGATAAACATGACCTAATTTTAACCCTTAAAAATATATAACATCAAACTGAAATATTGGATCACTTATAATCCCAAGGAACTTTTAGGTTTATAGTTTTAGATAATTAGGATAAACTCTTACATGGAAACTTGGATACATATACAACTGGTTCATAAAAATCTAAATTATCTCCCTCTAAGTTCTTCACATCTAGTCACCTTCTTAGAAACAACATAGTTACAACTGAATTTCCAAAGGACTGAATAACAACTGAGAAGGGGGGGGGGTTGAATCAGTTGTTAACTTTTTATAAGTTTCAATATTTTTTAAAACTTAACCCCTATGTTCTATTAAGATTAATTTCCTTATCATCCTTTTTTAAATACTCACACATGTAGAAGAAGGAAAGGAAGCAAAGCACATAAGATTTACAAGGTTCATCCTCAGTGTGAGAACCTATATCTTTACCATAGCCACTCTCATTGGTCTATAGAAATTCACTATTATGAACAAGTAAATACAACTTGTACCAAATCCCTTTAGAAACCTTATATATCCTGATAGGAAATATTATACTGACTCCCATCGGTTTACAAAGTTTTTTTATAAATAATTGAGCCAAAACAAAAGAATAAAAAATTTGTTCAAACTGATCCACAAAATCTCTATTTGAAAACCTCACTCCAAAGTGGTTGGGTCCAATTCTATCAGTCCAATGGGGATGAGTCTGGTTGACTCAGTCCGATCAACTCAATACGATAATCCCTTTCTCAATATGCACTTCTCAAACTCTGATCAGAAACTTAGTATGATATTTCTTCAATACGATCGATTAATTATGATCTTCTCAATACGATGTTTCTCAGTTCAGTTGACAAAACAACAGAAGTTTGATCTTCTAAATAGATCTCTGTCTGGAAGGAAAAACTTAACAAGAAATATGCAATTCTATTCCTTTTATGCACTTAATAAATTTACAAAATGCAAATGAAGCGTGCCTCTATTTATAGGCGACTCAGAAAAGAAAAATAGGGAAACTTGAAACCCCCCTCCACTTTCTCAAATTTCAAAACTCCAAAATTTACTTACATTTAAACTTCAACTTTTAATTTTTCAAACCTTCTTAGATTTCATCGAGATTTACACACAATTGAATAAACTAACTTTTCTTTAGTCTGATGCAACTTCCTTAGTTTCATTATGATGAAACTTCTTCAGGTTCAACTTCCTCTACACACTATGATGAAATTACTCATCTTCAGATTCCTCTACTTATTATTATTGGTCTTTATTTCTCATCTCATTATGATATGATCATCTTCATCTCAATATGACCTAACTATCCTCTTTAGAGTTATTCTGATTGAATTTTCATCTCAGTGTCACTCCGATCATCTTTCCTTCTCAGATTCAGTTTGATGGAATCCTCATAATGATAGAATTATCATTATGATGGAATTATCATTACAATGGAATTATCATTATGATGTTCTAAATCTAATGATAACTCCATTTAGCAGCATTTAAATTCTTCAAACTTCATTAGCTTTACATATTCTAACTTTTGACAACTTCTGAGTCCATTACTTCTTGATCTGATCTTCTATGTCTAGATTTCTAGAACTGATACAATCTTTTTGATTCCTCCATTTCTTAAAAAGATTTTATCATGATAGTTTTCATGATTTGTGAGATCTTCATGACCAACATAGCATTATCTAATTTATAAAAAGAAATTATTATAACTTATCTTACTCTCAACACCTTCTTTCTTCACAACCAAAACTCAATACGATTACCTACACCTTTTCTCTCATTTTATTCATAATTATTGCATAAAAAGTGTTTCAAAAAACTTATAATATTAGATAATTACAAACTACTAAAGAATCATTTGGATTTAGATTATAAATTTTGAGAACTTCCTAAAACCTAACTTCAATTTCTTCAAAAAACACAGAGTCTGATGAATTTGAACTTCATGCTGATGGATCTAAGACTGATGCTGTATCTGGTCAACAAACTCTAAAAAACTTCTAGCTTCCATATTCTTTACACCTTCTACATCTGATGCTGCTAATTCCGAAATTCTGAGTCTGGTGCTTCTTAGTATAATCTTCTATATCCAGAATCCTGTGTCCAGAAAACAACTTTTGTAAGGATAAACTTTTCCCTCCCTTTTTATTTAGTTCCACCAACATTAATAAACCTTTAGCTTTCTTATGAAAAATTAGTATGATATACTAGGTCTGATTCGGAATAACAAAAATATTCTTATACAAAAAATTTAGTTGTCAACAAATATAATTTTTTTGTTAAAATAAATTATCACAAAGGTTCTTCAATCTCACTCTTTGGATTTGTTAAAAAACCTTATTAACAACTTTTCAAACTCTCATATTTTTTTTCACAAATAATCTTTTATAAACAAATCATGTTTTTAAAACTTTTATAAAAAAATATCCTTTATCAAAAGAGAGTGTATTGACACCACACTAATGGATAAAGTAATGTTTTTGAAGGAATTCCATCCCTCATTGATAAGAAAATTTTGCATCCATTTTAAGATAAACTTTCCTAACTTTTATTTTTCTCTTCCCCATTTTATAATAACAAAAACCTTAAATTCCTAAAATAAAGATAAGTAAAAACTTCTTACTAAGTAAAAATTTGTTACTTTCCATCACCCTTCATCAATATAATCCAAAGAACAGTGGGGGAATTCCTTATGAGATTTAAGAAGTCATTTGAGGAGGCTGAACATGAATTTTCATATTCAACCCAACAAACCTTTCTTTTAGAATTTCCTTTGTGAAGATATCAGTAATTTGATACTTCGTCAAGATATATTCCAACAAAACATCTCCAATAATAAATTTCTCTTTTATAAAGTAAAATTTTATATCAATGTGTTTTGATCCTGAAAGTTGGGAAAGATTTTTAGAAAGATCAATTGTAATCTTATTATCAAAAATTATCTTCAATGGTTTAGAAAATATTTCTTTTAAATCTTCCAATTGAACTTTCATCCAAAACATTTGAGTAAAAACTTGAAAAGCTACAACATATTCAGATTCAACTATGCTCAAAGTTAATAAACTTTTTTTATTACTATTCTAACTCACACAACATTCACCCAAGAAAAATGATCCTCTTGAGGTTGATTTTCTATCATTATAATCTCCAGCCCAATCGATATCAATATAACCATGAAACTTCATCTCAATTTTTTTTTGTATAACAAACCATGTGAAGTTGTTCCTTTGACATATCTCAGAATTTTCTTTGCTACTAACATATGTGATTCTTTCAAATTACTTTGAAACCTAGAACACAAAGTCACAACATAAATAAAATCAGGCCTTGAGGATATAAGGAAAATTATACTTCCTATCAGATCCTAAAAGTCTTTCTAATTCACAATTTTTCCAGACTCATCTTTACTCAACTTTATGCTCACTGATATAGGAGTAGAAACTTATTTAGATTTATCCATCCCAAACTTTTCTAAAAATTATCTAGAATACTTTTCTTGAGATAAGTAAATTTAATTTTTATTTTTGTTGAACTTGTAAGACAATGAATAAAGTTAATTCTTCCAACATTGACACTTCAAAATTATTATTCGTTTCATCAAAAAATTATTTGCAAAATTTTTCTTCCTCACTAGAAAAATATATATAATCCAAATACATACTAATAATTATTGTGTTGGATTTAACTTCTTTCCCATAAAATTTACTATCAACCTTTCCTTTATAAATATCCATCAATCTCAAACAGTTATCAAGTTTTGAATACCAGGCACATGGAGCTTGTTTCAGCCCATACAAAGATTTCTTCAATTTGCAAACTTTATTTTCATCCTTGTCAAGTAAAAATACACAAGGTTATTCAATGTAAAATTATTCTTGAATTTCTCTATTGAGAAATGATAACTTTACATCCATCTAACACACTTTGTAATTCCAATGAGCAACCAATACTAGAAACATTCTGATAGTTTCTAATCTTACAATTGGGGAAAAAGTTTCTCCAAAATCCACACCTTCCACCTATGAATAGACTTTACAAAAACGTATTGATTTGTTTCTTGAAACTTCTCCATGATAATTAATTTTTTTTATATAAAGCCACTTTGTTCTAATAAATTTTTTATTTTCTAGTTATGGAACAAGTTCCCATGTTTTATTTTTCTCAATATGACCCAACTCTTCATTCATAGCATCCATCCATTCTTTGTGTTGAATAGCTTCTAAATCTGATTTTGGTTAAACTTTTGAGATAAGTGAAGTTTGATTTTATAATCTCAACTTTCTTCTGATATAAACTAGAGCCTTCTGGTTTCCAATAATGTTTTCAGACTCAATATGTTTTTTAAGGTAAGAAATTTCAAAGTTTCTCTTCCAGTTGAACTTTCTATATCATATGATTCTCCTAAATCTCGATAAGGATTTTTTGAATCTCTTTCTGTATCCTTGGAAATATACAGTTTATCCTCTTCGGCATTTTCAACAAATTTTGTTAAAGAATTTTTATTTTAAATTACTTTCACATCATATGAGTCCACCAACTTTTGAAAACATTTTTTCCCAAATTTGTAACTTCTTCCATTGGGTGAATAACCCCTAAAAATTACTTCTTCAACTTTCTAATCAAACTTTACCAGATATGGATTTTTTATTTTAAGTAAACATGTACTTCCAAAAACTTTTAATTACTTTAATAAATGTTTTTTTGTTATAACACATTTCATAATAAGTCATGTTGGTTTCTAGTCTCAACAGACATCTGTTTTGAACATGTACAACAGTACTAATATCTTCTCTCTAATAGAACTTTGAAACTTTGTATTTTGCTAACATACTTCTTCCCATTTACACCAAACTTCTATTATTTCTTTATGCTACTCTATTTTGTTGTGGAGTATATGGAAAACTATACTAATGTTTGATACCATGATTTCTCAGATAAGTTTAAAAAGTATTTCTTGTGAATTCGGTACCATTACCTATTCTTAACTTCTTTATGGAAACCCCCATTTCTTTCTCAACATTTTTTTGAAGAATCTGAACATTTCAATAGCCTATGACTTGTTCTTAATAAAAATTATGTTGTTAATTTGAGTGAAATCATCAATGAAATTGATAAATTATAAATCTACTTTTATTGATTGATGTCTCATTGGTCTACATAAACCAGAATGAATAAGTTCAAGAGGTTTGATTAACTGAATCTCAGCTCTCTTATGGATTTTGTTAGTCATATTTCCTTTCTGAAAATTCACACAAAAATATTCTTCTCTTCTTTTAAAATTTTTAAAGTTTCAAACCACATAAACTTTAGAAAGATTTTTCATAATTTTCTGCCCAAGGTAGCCAAGTCTTTGGTGCCACAAATTATTTCCATCTTCAACACTCAAGTAATGGGTGTTATTAAACTCTTCTATTTGGAATAGATTCCCACTAATTATTTTTTCCTTTTGTAATAACTTTTACATCATTCACAATTTTGATAACACAAGAATATTTTCTAAATATAACTTCTTTTACATCATAACAAAGTTCACTTACACTTAGTAATTTATGTTTTATCCCATCAAAAAACAAAACTTCCTTAGATTTTAACTTTTCCATTTCAATCTTAGCCATTCCAATTCCTCTGATTTTTAAGGAAATGTCATTACCAAAGGTAACTGATCCTACAACATGAATTTCAAAATGTTTCAAGAGTTTTATATCACCTATCACATGTGAAGAACAAACACTATCAAGTATCCATGGTTTGTTCCTTTTAATTGATTTCAAAGCTGTCTCAATAAAAAATGTTTTTTTAAACTTTCTTCGTTCCAGATTCCTTTTATTTTCTACCATAAGAAACTTGTTCCAGAAGGAGTGTCATATATCTTTCATAATGATAAAAAGTCTCATAAAATCTTCCATAAACTTCTTCTAGACATTAAAATTGATTTTTTGTTGAAAATTTTCTAACATCTTGAGTTTTTCATTTTCTGACTTCCTATGGGTTAGGAATGTTACTCATCCTTCTTCCAAAATTTATTTCTCTCTGTTCAAACCTTTTTTTGGGAAGAGACAAGTTACACCAACAATTATAACCTCTATATCTATAGATTCCAAAACAACAACAATAGCCATAAATCTTGATTTTCTACTGATGAAAGATCTTTCTCTATAGAAACTTTATTGAGATTGATAACTTCTTTATACTCTATCATACTAAGGATGTGGTCCATATTTCAATCTGAGTGAGTTTTCAAATTTTGTAGATGTTATAGTTTTCTCACATCCTTTCTCCACCCAAACTTCCCCAATACTTTTTCTAGAACCTGAAATGTTAGAAAAATTGGATGAAACATTATTTTTGGTAGTTGAGGATTTCATCTGATTCTTGATTTGAAATCTCTTAACAACTTTATAGATTTCAAATTTTACTTAAAAATATTTGTTAAAGTTTATATTCATTTTCCTTAATGTACTTTCAAACTCAAGAAGTTTTGATTGAAACTTATTAACTTCTTATTCCTTATTTGTTATCTTCTTACTGAGATCTTTAACCATCTTTCCCTCTTCAGAAATTATAAGTTTGTAACTTAATATCTCATGAATGTATTCTTCCTCCTACTTTATGACATCTTTTATTCCTTTAGAAAATGCTTCAAAATCTTTCTTCATTACTCTGATTTCTTTCTTGAGATATTTGTTTTTCTCAAGAAATAAAATAAGTTTTTTTCTAACCTGATACTCTCTTAAGATTCTAGACCTTCTTATTCTTCACTATTTGAGGAGTATTCTATTTTCTCAGAATTTTCAATGAATGTTCTAATTTTTTCTAAACTTTCATCTTCTAAAGAATTGTTGTCAATTGAGTCTGATTCATCTTTCTTACTCAACATACTTCTCTTGTTCCCAGTAAACTTATTTTTTGATTTTTTGGATGACTTTTATTCTTTTGA
Organism: Viscum album; assembly: GCA_963277665.1. Lineage (NCBI taxonomy): Eukaryota > Viridiplantae > Streptophyta > Magnoliopsida > Santalales > Viscaceae > Viscum > Viscum album. Next base: position 53,615,495 of record OY728146.1, on the reverse strand, counting down.
ACTTTTGTTCCACTTATTCTATCGAGGTTTTTCATCATAATCCTCTTAATATTCTCTAACTTTATTCTTAAGAAAATTCATAAAAAAGTTTCTAATTCCACCACACTTAAAACATTTGAGAGGAAGTTTACCTCCATACTTTCCTATTCCTATTTGATAGTTCTTGGATATAAGAGACATTATTTTGTCATTAAACTCATCATCATCTTTATTTTCAGAGTCACAAGGATCAATATCTTCAGCATCTTGAATTTTCATCTTTCTCATGGCATGAAAATACATTTCATATTTCATCTTACTTTTTTAACATTGGAGTTTTTATCATTTAATAAGCAACAATAAAGTTATGCAATTAATTAAGAGATAAATCATCCTTATCTTCTAAAGAGGAAATTTTAGAATCAAAACTATCAAGAAAGTTCCTCATAAGTTTATTCACAATTGTAGAATCTTCTGGGATATCACCAAATCTTATGATGTTTCAAATAATTTCATTTACTCTGGTGAAGTATTCATCAATAGTTTCTTTATCTACCATTCCGATATCTTCATACTTACTATTCCAGATTTTCATATTTTCTTCATTCACTTTTATATTCCCTTCAAAAATATTTTCCATCTTGTACCATATAATCTTTAAGGTTTTGAGACCCATCACCATCATATAAAAATTTTATGATAAGGACATAAGGATAGAATTTATATCTTTTCCATCAACTTTGATATTTATCTTATTAGAAAAAGTCATATGGGAATCCTTCTCAATAGGTGAAAAACGAATTGTAGCAGCATCAAAAATTTCTAGGACAAGAGATAGGAGTTAATAAATTATTATAATTTTCCATCCATAGTAATTTTTTCCATAAAATATAGGAATTCCTTTACTATAGATAGAATTAATATTATCCATGATAAGGATTCAACAAGGGAACCTTATATCTGATACCAATTGGATTTTCAAAGGTTTGAATAACAATTGAGAGGGGGGGGGGTTTAATCAGTTGTTAACTTTTTATAAGTTTCAATAATTTTTAAAAATTATCCCCTATAACTTGTTAAGATTTATTTCCTTATCATTATTTTGTAAATACTCATGCATGAAAAAGTAGGAAAGATAGTAAAGAACACAAGATTTACAAGGTTTGACCTCGGTGTGAGAACCTACATCCTTACCATAGACACTCCTGTGGGTCTATAGAAATTAATTATTATGAATAAGTGAATACAAATTGTTCCAAATCCCATTAGACACCTTCTAGATCCTGATAGGAAATATTATACCAACTCCCATCACTTTACAAAGTTTGTTTATAAATAATTTTGAAAAAAAAGAATAATTTTTTTTCAAACTTCTCCACAAAAGTTTTATCTGAAACCCTCAGTCCAATGTGGATGGGTCTGATTCTCTTAGTCCAATGGGGATGGGTCCGATTGACTCAGTCTGATCAACTCAATACAATTCTCCCTTTCTCAATCTATACTTCTAAAACTCTTCTTAGAAACTTAGTACGATATTTCTTCAACTTGATCAATTCAATATGATCTTCTCAATAAAATGTTTCTCAGTATAGTTGAAAAAACAACATAAGTATGATCTTCTAAAGAGATATCTGTCTGGAAAGGAAAAAATGATAATAAATATGCAGCACTCCACCTTTTCCATACTTAAGAAAAGTTACAAAATACAAATGAAGCGTGCCTCTATTTATAGGCAACTCAAAAAAACAAAAGCGAGAAACTTGAAAACTTTACCCACTTCCTCAAATTTCAAAACTATGAAATTCACTTGCATTTAAACTTAAACTTTGAATTTTTTAAACCTTGTCATATTTCTCTAAGATTTACGAACAATTGAATAAACTAACTTTTCTTCAGTCTATTGTAACTTCCTTAGTTTCATTATGATGAAACCTATTCAACTTCATCTTCCTATACTTATTACAATAGACTTCATAATCTACAACTTCCTTTGCTCATTATGACCAATCTTTCTTTCTTAACTCATTATAATCTGATCATCTTCAGCTCAATATGGTCTGAATAACCTCTTCAAAGTCAGTGTGATTGACTTTCCTTCTCAGATTTATTCCGATCATCTTTCCTTATAAGAGTCAGTTTGATGGAATCCTCATAATGATGGAATTCTCATTATGATGGAATTATCATTACAATGGAATTATAATTATGATGTTATGAATCTGATGATAACTCCATTCAGCAGCATTGAAATTCTTCAAACTTCATCATCTTTACATGTTTTGACTTCTAACAAAATCTGATTTAGTACTTCTGGATCTGATATTTTGTGTATGGGTTTCTAGAACCAATATAATATTTAAGATTCCTCCATTTCTTCAAAATATTTAATCATGATAGTTTTCATGATTTGTGAGAACTTCATGACCAATATAACATCGTCTAATTTACAAAATGAAAGTATTATAACTTCCCTTACTCTCAACACCTTATTTGTTTCCAACAAAAATTCAATATGATTGGATGAACATTTTCTCTACTTTTCTTTATAAGGCTTGCATCCTAAGTGTTTCAAATAACTTATGATATTGGAGAATTAAAAACTAGCAAAGCATCATCTAGCTTTGTATTATAAAGTTTGATAACTTTATAACACCTAACTTCACTTTCTTCAACAAACACCGAGTCCGATGAATCCGAACTTCATGCCGATGGATCTGAGACAAATGCTATGTCCTATCAATAAAATTTACAAAACTCTTAGCTTCCATATTTCTTATGCCTTCTATATCCAATGGTAATCATTCAAGAATTTTTCATCTGGTGCTTCTTAGTCCAATATTATGTGTTTGGAATCATGTTCCTATAAAACAAATTTCATAAGGATAAAACTTTTCTCTACATTTTTATTTGGTTCTAGAAACATTCAAAAACCTTTAAATTTCTTATGAAAACTCATTAAGATGGGCCAGGTTTGATCCTAAATAATGAAAACATTCTTATACATAAAAGTTAGTTTTCAACAAATACAAAAACTTTGTTAAAACAAATTATCACAAAGGTTATTCAAAAACCTTTCTTCACAACCCGAGGAAAAGAAAACATAAGAAGAGTGAGGTTAAACTCTTAGTAAGGGTAAACATAATCATCAACAATTGAATGTCATCAATGAGAATAATATGATCATAAGAGTATGATGACATAATCAAAATGCATGATCATAACATAAGATAATCCATACCCATCAAAACCTAGATCATTAAACATGTAACATGGAACAAATATTTAAAAAAGTAAAGATTTATAGAAATAAACAATCACAAGCCATGTGATGTAAATCTTGATCAAATGAAATATTAAAAACTCACAACAAACCAAAATTAAACATGTTGGTATCTTGAAATATTATATTTATAGAACCCTTGAAAGAACCCTTACAGATGGGATAACCTTGCCTGGTTAATACCTATAATCTCTTAAGAGTAACCTACTAACTAGATAACTCTATATTATCTTAGGATTTACTTATATTAAATCAGATCTATTGCCATTACCCAATGCATTAGAGGTCTATAATAGACCCACCCATCCTTGGTTTATAATGGAACCACCCATCCTTGGTTTAAAATAGAACCACTAATCCTTTTTTTAATGGAACCACCATTTAATCACCCATATATATTTCCAAGTACCATAGAATGAGTAAAAACAATCAAAATCTTTCACTTTTCAACATAACCACAACAATTGTTCATTCACTTCTTGATTTACCCATGGAAAAGAAATGGGTTCCATGAAAATAACTTTGAAACAATCATAGTCTATCCAGAGAAAGAATAAGGATGTAATCATTAAAAAATATCCCTAGTATAGCATAATTAAAAACAAATGTTGTTGTCATTTATGAATATAAATACCATAAAAATATCATTAAAATCATTCTTGAGTAAAATAACCTTTTCACTTTGAAAATCACATATGAAAACTAAAAATTTCCATAATATTAGCAAAAACATTTTATTTGAAAGGAACCATGGAAAATTATAAAGGAATATTAAAAGTAAATAATGTTTATAATATCTAGAAAATCCATTCATGTTATAAATGTTAAAAATAAACATTCTTTTCAAAATTTTGTAAAGAGAGTCAAAAGTGACCCAAGCGGAAAATGTTAAGAATTTGCCTTTCAAAATTTTATAAAATAAGGTCAATGATCATGTAAAATAATTTTAAGAGACCATTTATTTTTAGAAAATGAATTCCTTAAAATCATTTTATAAATAATTTATTTGGAAGAGAAATATTCCCGATCTAAAAGAAGATATAAGATCAGTATCACTTACAAACAACTTTCTTGGTGTTTCTTTAATTAATACAAGAGGAAATGGAAAATAAACATGTAAAACACATTAATAAGAATATGATAATAAAATTTACTTGTTTCAAGAAAATAATACCATATGATCCCTCCTAAAGGAACTATAAACATAGACACTCTCGAAATAAGATGTGATTGTATCTTAAAAATCCTTACAGTTTTGGTAACTTTTAAATCTTAAGCCTATGAAGGAAAAATATTCAAATGAAACCTTAAATACCATGAATATAAGAATATAAATGATATAAAATGACACAAGGAAGTATATACACCTCATAAAAGAAGATAGGTTCATAACATAAACATATTTCCAAAAGAAGGAAAATTTGAGTCAAATAACCGTTACAAAGATCATATCATTGAATTGAGAATTAATCAATGGTGAGATTATGAGTAAAAAATGTAAATCCAAAAAAAAAACAAGTATAAATAAAACATAAATAAAAAAAACATTATTTAACACATAAAATATAACCAATGAAGAAGTGATACATCCCAATGAAAGAAAATTGAGTTAAGAAAACCCTTACTGTTTTGGTAACTTCTGAATCAAAACCCATTAGATGGATTAAATTTAATTGTAACTTAAAATACCTTGAATTATGAATTATTCATGATATAACATGTAAAAGGTTATTATATGCACCATATAAAATAAATTAGGTGTATAAAATTAAAATATGCCTCAATGAAGGGAAATTGAGACAAAATCCCTTACCTTGAGTCCAAAATTTCCATGTATATCCTTTAAATACTATATAATAAACTTAAATAAATTATTTAATTGTTTTAAAACCTTTTAAAGTTTATTAATTTATCATTAATTTTTTTTAATTTATTTAAATGACATATTTAATTACTTAATTTGTTAAGACCATGTCGTGTATTTTGAGGACGTTTAGTTGATAATTACAAAATGAATTTGGTATGTTGACCATGGTCAAAGAGTAAATTATTAAATCATTTAAAAAATAATTATCATGAAATAATTATCATTTTTATAAATTAATTTTACTTTTAAAACTAATTATGAAATATGGTTATGGAAAATGAATAACATTACAATCATAGAGACAATATGCCATACGTATGCATGAGTAACGTTTCCATTTTTCAACAAACATGAGATAAAGAAGGTAAGTATTATTTTATCTTTTAGGAATTATTATTATATCATAAATATAATATCATATATTTAAATACACTTATATATACCATTCATGTGATATGTTAAAGAAAAATGGATCACATCGCTTCGTGGAGGTGGTAATCCAAATGCACGCATGAATGACGTTATCATTTTTCAATGAATGGAAAGGTAAGAAAATAGATGATATATTATTTTTAAATAATTTTAATTATTTTATTAATATAATATATAAAAATTAAATCTACTATTATAACCAACTATGAAAGGTGGTGATGGAAAATGAATTACATCGGTTCATGAGGTGGTAGTCTGCCATACACACAAATGATGGATTCATTTCCCATTTGATGGAAGAATGAGATGGATATATGTTATTAAATTAACATAACAAAATATTAGTATATTTAAGATACATTTTTATTATTTCATCATAATTGAATAATATTTTAAGGAGGCATAAGAATAAATAAAACTAAAACATTCAGTTAAAAGCTATACCTCTTCTTCGAACAACCTCATTTTTTATACCTTAATCCCTATAAGGTTGGTATTATGCCCAAACCAATACCTATATAATGTGGTTATGGATGTTATAAAGGGGTTTTTTTATGGTTTTTGAAGATCTATAGTTCTCAAAAGGTGTGAGGAAAAGAGGAGAGGAGGTGACCTTTATAAGTGAGGGGAGGGGAATTCATGGAATTTCTTAAAGTATTAAATTAATATAAACTAATGTTTATGATCAAGTGACTCAAAATTGATATAATTAGAATATAGTATAAGTATGAGTCTAAATAATCTCATAAAATAAATTTTTTACAAGTTTTAGTTATGTTTTTACACTTATCTCTTAGTTTTAACCCCTCGTTAACCCTTTTCACAATTACCGTGATATCAATGCTCTTTACTCTTTAGGGGTCAAAAAAGTTATTATAAAAGGAAAATTGATCCATAAATGAAAAGGGGTTTATATTTTAAACTATATAACATTAAATTGTTTTAAGATATTATTTTTATGAATTTTAAATTATTTAATAAAATATGGTTTATTATAAAATATCATTAATTCCATTTTTGGAAATACATGAAATGTTATGATATAATACATGTCTATATCATGTAAAATAGTTCCAAAATTACATTTATTTAAATATAAGGAGGATATGGTCTTAATATAATCACCCAATACAATTTATATAGGTTTGGATATCATTTTAAATCTTATCATTTTGTTTAACCCCTTGGTTAACCAATTTTAACCTTAATCATGGTATTGACTTTTTCAATATTAAAGAGTTATAATTTTACTCATAAGGTGAAAATTGGATCATAAATGGTAAAGGTATAAAATTTTAGGCCATTTATAATCCCAATTTTTCTATTTATATTATTTTATGATTTCTAAACAATTTAATAAAACATATTTTACATAAAATACTATTAATGTCATTTTAAGAACCATTCACATAATTTGAATTTGAAAACAACATGAAAGAAATTAAATTAAAATATAAACCTTTAAAAAATCTCTAAAATATTATATTTATATTAAAAAATTATTTTACACTTTAAATTACCCAAAAAATATTACTTTTAAAGTTTTTAAAATCATTTAATTGATTTTTCTACTGCTTGCACAAGTACTGTGTCAGTGTTGTATATGTATTTAAGATAATTATTTCATCACTAAAAATTAAAAATAAATTACCATGATAAAAAAATTAATTAATATTTAAAATAATAATTTATAAAAAATCATAATTTTTCTTTATCTCTATCACAAAATATTATAGATATTATAAGTAATAAAGTGATATTTTTGACTTTATCTTTTACTTAAATATTATAAAGATCAAAATCAAAGATAAATGAAAAAATGCCATGATTTAAAAGTTTGGATGAGTATGGATGAAATAAAACCATCCAATAAAACTAAGGAAAGTGTTTTAATGAATTTTAAGCCATATCACATTAGTTTTAAACCTAATTAACCCATTTTACCTTTATCATGGCGACAAAAATTTACTATGATAATTATTCATATTGACCAAAAAATAAAATGAAATTATTAAATAATATAAATTATGGTGATTCAAAATATGGAATCCATTTTATTAAATTAAATTCATATAACTAGCATAATTTAATTTAAAATTAAACTAAAAAATGCGACAAAAAGTGATTTTCCAAAAAATGCCCTTTTAAGTATAAAAATGTTTTTATACCAAATTAAAGTATAATATTGATTCAAATAAAATTTATTGGATTATGTTTAATAAAAATTAATTAATAAAATTTTAAAATTAATCCAAAATATAATGCGACTTTTTAAGCACTTGAGAAGACAATTTTCAATAAAAAATAGTATTTTTCACTATTCATTGAAAAATCAAACTTTTCCAAAAATTCTCAAAAATTAATCCTAAGATAATTTTGATATGATGGATTCAAAAATGATATCATTTTTATAAAATAAAATTTATAATAGTTTCATAAATTAATTATAATACTTGCTTATAAAAATCAATAAAAACCATTTTTTGAAGAAAACATATTTTTAAAGCATGAAATAACTTTACTGAAAAATTGATTTCTTCTTTAGTAAGAATTAATAAATAAATTTGTATTGGAAAATACCTTTATATATATATATATATTTTATAATGTGGTTAATCCTATTCATACCTACCCAAATTAAGAGATATGTTATAACTATAACGTTTAAATATTAATATTTCATGATTTGTTTAAGCTTAGTGTTGCATGTTGTATATGCCATCGAACATAGTGTTCTTTTAAAATATCAATATATCACATTCAAAAATTTAATAAATTACATCCTCCCAATTTAAACTTGATATTGGTAATCAAGGGTTTGACATTTTAAAATACCTTTTCTGAAATCCCACATCATTAAAAGGGTTAATAAAATAATCTCTTGAAAAGAGGGAAAGGGAAGTAAAAACACTGCTGGGAATAAGATCTATACCAATGGTTTTGGGAAAACTGTTGGTATAGTTCACTAATTTGGACCTATACCAACAGTTTGTCCAAAACCGTTGGTATAGGTCACTTATATGGACCTATACGAACAGTTTTGGGAAAACCTTTGGTATAGTTTACTAATTTGAACCTATACCAATGGTTTTGGGAAAACCGTTGGTATAGGTCCATTATAGAGACCCTATACCAATGGTTTGACCTCAAGCCATTGGTATAGGTCCCAAAATCAAAAAAACTATACCAATGGTTCCCAAAACCGTTGGTATAGGTCTATACCAACGGTTTTGAGAACTGTTGGTATATGTACATGTATTTTTAATAGAATCTTCTTACAAAGGACATTAAATAAATCAAAATTTAAAATACTTATGATAATACACATATATATTTATGAAATTATGTTCACAAAATTATGTTAGGTTAGTGGTTAGGTCATTCAATCACAAACGGGTGGTGCTGGGATCAAAACCAACTGAATGATTCTTTTTTGAATTATATATACCAATGGTTTTATGGAACCGTTGGTATAGATTTTCATATTACTTATACCAACAGTTTTCAAAACCGTTGGTATAGGTCTATACCAACGGTTTTCCCAAAACTATTGGTATAGACCTATACCTGTGGTTTACTAGCCAACGGTTCTCTAAATCGTTGGTATAGGATATACCATCAATTTGGAGGCCTATACCAATGGTTCTAGGGTATTTTTCCAGTAGTTAAAGGTCATGTAGAATAACACATAACTAGGTTTCCAAATAGGAGAACATTAGTAGGGAGTGGAAATATAGACATGGAGAAAAAATTTAATTTCTAAATAATGATGGATAGTAATAGAGAACATTGATCATAATAAAGTGAATGATCATGAGAAAGTATATGAACACAAAACCATAAACCAAATATATGTGAAAAAGACCATCGATTCATTAAAAATGAAAGTAATATGATAAATTGTTTGTTACAATATCCTTTTCTTAGAGTCAAGGAATTTATTTACCATATAAACTAATAACATAAGGAAATATACTTACTTGAAAAGTATAATTTCATCCTTTAATAAATTTACACCACAATCTCATATTTTTCTCCAAACGATGAGTATTCTAGATGATTCTTTTCATGTTTGAAGCACTAAAATTAACTTTTAATGGACCACATAATCCAAAAAAGGATAAAAAGTTATTCCTCCCATCTTTACTAAAACCAAAATGGTTAGCATAATGTAAGATAATATATAAAATGAATAAACCATCATATGAATAAATAATACATTAAACTTTAAAATTTCCACAATAACACTAAAGGTCCAACTTATATAATTCCATAAATGAATAACCCTATATCCCAAATAATCTCAATAAACTCAACATTAAATAAATTTTTTACCTCAAATTTATCTCATACCCTTTATCTTATATCTCAAAAAATGTAATATCATTCTTCCCAAATAATCCTCTATGTTAAACATAAGGGTTACATATAACTAAACCCAATAAAATGTATCCCAAAATATCATTAATCACTTTAAAATACCATCACTTAAAACCAAAAATGGGGTGTATAAGAATTTGAACATATGATCAACCTTAAACTTATAAACCCATGATGGTATCCATAACCCTTAAGTTAACCTAACATGAAAACATTATAATCTCCAAATTTATCTAAACTCTACTTTAATACCAACTATAACAACCTTGGACACGCACTCCGAGATCCAGTTCTAAAAACATAATATTTATATTTCTAGTTTTTATACTGATAAACACGATTCAATTTTAACCATTAAAAACATATAAAATCAAATTTAAATATTTAATCACTTACATTCCTAAGGACCTTTTAGGTTTAGAGTTTTATAGAATTATGAAAAACTCTTAAATGGAAACTTGGATACATAAACTAATGGTTTATAAAAATCTACATCATATACTACTAAGTTATTCAGATATAGTAACCTTTTTAGGAATAACATACTTAAAACCTTTCTTCACAACCTGGGAAAAAGGAAACATAAGAAGGACAAGATCAAATGATCAGTAAGGGTAAACAAAGAATTAAAAACTGAATGTCATCAATGAGAATAATATGAGAATAAGGGTATGATGAAATAATCAAAGTGCATGAGCATAATATAAGATAATTCATACCCATTAAAACCTGTATCATTAAACATGTATTATGGAATAAATCTTTAAAAAATTATGGAGTCAATGGAATCTATCATGAACAAAATCAGGTCGATACTGAACTAGTCAATCGAGCTATCCCGTGACAAGGACTGAGAGGCGTTCTCGATCCTTCTAGGATGATAACAAGTGATGGGCATAAAAGATAACACAATTTTGAACAATTTATCCCATAATAAATAGTTATAAATGAAGAAAGATAGAGTATGCAACATAAAAAGGAGAATTTATAAATCACTGAATGAAATAAATACATAAATAGATCTAAATACAATGATAGCGGGACGAAAAAAAAAAGCTAAAAACAAAATCGAAACCAAACCAGAACTATCATTATCACCATGTGACCTCTTTGTCACCACCATCCATAAGATCATCCCACTCCATATCAAATTTAAAAAAATATGAACTTGAAAAATATCTTTGTTTTACCAACACCAAGTGGCACAAGTAGGGTGTGAGCATAAAACAACTCAGTAGGTAGGCACCATAGAATCCATACATGTCTATTATCTAAAAAATACATAAAAATTGGTTCTAAATACATTTAGAAAATGGGGTTTTACCATTTAAATATCCAAACACAACTTTCTATAAATCCACTTTCAAAAAAATGGCATTCCTTTATAAAAAAAAGTTTCTTTTTTTAAGACCCGGTTTAAAAAAAAAGTGTCAAGGAAGAAAACCCAACCTAGGTGAATTGCACAATAACAAGAATAGATGATAAACATAGGCAAAAGGTATCAATAGAATCATTCCAAAGAGAAGGAAATAAATATAAATATAGGAAGGAAAATATAAATAAAGTAGAAAAAGAGCTACAATTAATACTGAAAAATACAAGCACATAATCATGGGAATTTCATAAACATACCTAGAATAAATACCTGGATGTACTCAGTTTGAACCCACCTACCAGCATATGGTGCACCTCTATAGTCAATAACCAACCTGGATGCTCTAAATTATCCTCACTAGTGGAAAATCTCACTTGGACTATCCTCTATCCAGAGGGTTCTAATCTATCTAATCGTGAATAGAAAGTAACCATCACTCGACCCTCTAGATGACATCCAAGAATACCATGATAATAGTATAAAGGAGAATGAGGAGGTTGTAACATGAATGGAATTAAACATAACTCGCCAATTCCATTGTGCCTGCCTTGCCAAATCCATGACCCGTCTATGCGAAGTCCCTCTCATCAGAAGGATGACCATAAGGGTGACCATCATACATAGAACCTTTCAAAAGTTTCAATTGAGCCTACACATCATATTAGTTTAAAACCAATTTTCCAAAATGTCACAAAGTACCAATCCGGCCTTAACATTTACAAATCTAAAACCATTTCTAAAACCATGGTGAAAATACTATTTATGCTTGGGAAAATTCAAACAAGTTTTTTATGTCATTTTGTCACCAAATTACACCTCAAGGTGAAAAAATTCCATGATTAGGAAAACACATTTTAAAACCACATTTGAATTAATTTAGAATCCATAAATCCACATGATAAGTTTTTAGGAAAACCATTTTGGATATGGAGTAGTGGAGAAGAAGGGAATAGAAGAAAAACATTTTAAAAATTGAGGTTTACAAAGATGGAAATTTTTATGGATAACATTTATATGTATGTGCCTATATATATCTACACCCTGTGCACATATAGATATGCCCACATTCACTGGAAAAAATATGGATAACCATAAAAATACCCAAAGTCTAATTAAATAATCATAAGTAACATTACAACCCATCACAAGGATCCATATATAAGAATGAAACCATAAAAAGGCACCAAACCCACACACAAAGATCAATTTCACAAGCCACAAAACTAAAAAATCTCAAACAAGGTCAAACACCTTTCTAAAGTACCCAAATCCATTTTAAATGACACCAAGCATTTTATCAAACACTTTGTATACTTATACATATGGGCATAACTAAGAGAGCCCCTTAAAAATATATTTTCATCAAATTGAAAACATAAAAACACCATAATAAATCTAACTATCACATCAAAAACAAGAATAAACCATTTAAAAATTATTTAATAAGGAGCAAGCACCAAATTGAATGTTCTAGAAAGGAATTGGATGGAAACACCTACCTCAACGATGTGCGAATACGATGAAACTTCAAGAAAAGGAATAAGGAGGCCCAAGAAGAAAGAAAAACACTCTAGTATCAAAGAAACACAATAAATAATCATCCCTATACCCCTATGATTCATAAAAGAGGGATCCAAGCCAATAAAAACCATGAAACCAAGAGATGAGGAGGAGAAGAGGAGTAAATTGACCAAAAATCAAAATAAACTCACCTAGAAACCTTGGAGAAGAATCAATGGAGGAAGAAGATCCAAGGGAGGAGGGGTTTGGGAGCCCCATGGTGTACTTAGGTCGAGTGGGGGAGGAGAAACCTAAATTGGGGTTAAAAAATAAGAGGGAAAAAGATAAATTTCAAGTTTTTAAGAATTTGAGAAAGTCACACGGTTTGGCCGCATTGTTTTCCAAACCATGTTCCAACCATGCACACTCTACTAGAAGGAGGGGACACCCATATAGGATGGATGCATGGTTTGAGGAACCATGCACCAACCGTACAAATTGGAACTTCTAAAATTATAAAACCCCTCGCATGCTTTCCGCATAGTTCTTACTAACCATGTGCAAGTCGTGTGCCTTTCCATAGACACCACCAACAAGCCACATGGTTACTCCTTTGCCTCAAATAGTTTGGGACAAACCATGCACAAACTGTGTAAGAAAAAAATTGAATTTGAAATACCCTCTGCCTCCACTAATCACATGTTTTCTCTTCAAAATTTGAACAATAACCGTGCACAGGCAAAAAAATAGACCAAAAACTCCAAAACTCAAAAAATCTCATTGGAAACTCAACCTGAACCTCAACCAAAAGATTAAACACCAAGAAATAAATAAAAATAAATGAAATAAAAGATAACTGGGGCTATGGTGTGACAATTATCCCCACTAAAAGAACATCCCACCACTAAAAATTCACCCAACCAAATGAGGAACAAAGTTAGGAATTGAAACCAAATAGGGATAAAAAAACCATGATCCTCAGTGTGACCTTCCAACTCCACAAGTCACACCCAAAAAAATCTAGATAAAAACAACAATAAGATCCATGAGGGATATTAGAGGGTCCTCTCCACCATTAATAACCAACTAACATAGACCAAACCCCAACTCAAGGGGCACCAATGAAAGAAACCCAAACCAAGACTCAAACTAAACCACGATTAATCATTTCCATGAGACATTGAAATCTTCAAATGATCACCACCCAAAACTAAAACCAACATACAATAAGTATAACCACACAAGTTTCATAACACAAAGTGCAAACACATAAATATAAGAAAAAGAGTCCACCAAGACTTTCACAATAGAAAGAGACTTTAAAAAATAAGATAAAATACAACAAGGAAACTTAAACCATCCCCGATCCAATACTAGAGCCAAAATATGGGCCAACACCCCCAAAAACAACAATTTATGACTTCATGAAGATCTTCACTCTATGGCCTATCCCTGGATCCCTAGTGTCTTAAAGCACCTGGAACCCCATTGTCAGGAGTTGGTAGCCTCCAAATAAGACCTACCCTTTTAGAAATGATACCTAAAGAACTTATCAAAGTGACCCAAATAACCATATCATCGGCAACCCTTCAGAGGATGATGGAAAGATGGATTTGAGTGCTCAAACTAACCATACTAGAAGTACATGAGTAAGTTTTCTGATGAACAATAGGTAGGAACCGACAAAGGAGACTTCTCAAAAATAGGTTCCTCTGACACATAGTCCTCACCAGATGGAAAAACATCATGAGTTACAAGAGAAACCACATCCCAAATTCTATAAACTACACTTCAGGAACTAGCTTAGCTAGAAAATGCCTTATCCACTATATTCCTAAATAGGACTTCCCTGAAGGAGAGAACTCGCTCCTTAGTCTCCGAATAAAGACCCCTGATGAAAATAGGATATTTTAGATGATTATTTGATTTTATATTCAGAGAAATAGAAAAAAAATCTTTGAAATGGTTAACATATGAATTCACTATCCATTAACCTTGCTGAATTCCCAAGAGCTCTGCCACTTTCTTCACCTTCACCTCCTCAGGTATAAACTGATAATGAAGGTGGTATTATAGACTTAATAAGACATCCCAACTTATAATGTTGATGGTATGATCACCTTCCTCAGATCCAAACCTAGAACCTTAAACGAACCTAGAATAGATCACACCCTCATGACTTTAGGAGTTTTTAAAGACCCTAAAACACTTTTGACTACCTCAAGACATTCCACTTCCTCTAACAGACCTCAATCACCATGGAAAACCAGAAAAAACCAATAAGAACTAAAATCCACTACTACATTGGGAGTTTGGGTAGAGACAATGACTAGAAGAGACTTTACAGCAACCTTTGGGACCTTTCTGGGTGGCTATGGAATCCTACCTTTTTATTACATAACTTTACATAGCATTTTACAAACACAGTATATTTTAAAGTTTTGTGTCTTGGAAAAATGGTACATAATATATAAAAACATAAAACATAATTTGATTCCTCATGAAAGGATTTTTAAAGTTTAATCCTATGTACATTTATTACATCACATAACCTGGGGACATACATCAAAGGAAAGGGTGAGTAGAAGCCCCGGTAAGGGTAAATAAGGGAAAAAATTTACTCTTGATCTTGAGGAATATCCATAAGAACTTGAGGAACTACATAAAGGCATGCGAAATGGAAAAAGGGAAATATCATAATAAAAATAACATGATTAATGACATGGAAATGTGGCTACAACATTTAATTGAGTCATTCACAAGCATATCAATAACTTTATCACTCAGGTGTCATAAAAATTACCAAGATTATTCACTAATGTATTATAAAACTTGTCATCTCTAGAGATTAAATTATTTACCCAATGAATTGGATAACTATCAAGGTGAACCATTAACATGTCTTAATTAATTTGATCTAAAAATATCATAAAAAAACATTTCATAAATAACCCATGGAGAATAAAAGAAATTGGTTTCATTTCAAAATCATGGCATTTTAGAAAGTGCTTAAAAACAAGATCCTTTTATCATTTTAAACCCATGGAAAAGGAAGGTGGGTTTCATGTATGTTAATAATAGAATTTAATAGATCATTATTAAATCTATGTGAATATCCTTGGGGAAGAAATAGGTTTGGGTATTCTCAAAATAAAATAAAATAATTTCTTGATAAAAAGAGAGAAATTTTGAGACAAAAATCCGGCAGCATAACGGGTATGAAACATGGTTTTAGAAAAAATTAAAAATAGAGGGGAAAAGGGTATCCAATTCATAAAAGAATATTAATACAGTAAATGTATAGAAAAAAATGGACATAATAACATAGCATAGAAATTTGAAAGACATACCACATAAAAGAGAACTTAAAAGGAAAAGATAAGTTGAGATTTCCCTTACCTTGAAGAGTGACTCCTAAAACTCAAAGATCAGGACCTTGGGAGATTGAGGACACCTTGGGAGGACTCATTGGGAGGTAATAATAGTATATATTCTTGTATAATGAATTCATACTGAAATATAATAGATAAATGAGTGTGTATTTACAGTAAAAGTGGGAGAGTTTTTTATTAATTTCCTTAGACACCTCGAAAGTGGTATTTACAAAACCATGGAATTATCCATGATATTGATAAATTGGGAAACCTATTATTATAATCCAAAAGAGTAAACCATCATTTTATTTTAATCATTACATAATTATAACATAGTTATGATGTCATTAAACATATCGAAAACTCAAAATTGTATGTTTACTATTCACAAAAAATTCAACCATTTCAGAAAAATCCCAAAAATTCAACCTAACCATTTTTCAATGTATATAATTCAAAAATGAACTACATTTTATAAAAATGAATTTTATTTTAAATTATATTAATTAAAAATTTGTAAATAAACATTAATGTTTTATAAAAAATAGTAATACTTAACTAATAATTTCTAAAACATTTATTTACTTATACTATGATATAATTATATCAAATTACCATTTAATATTCCTAAAATATATTTATACTTCCTTAGGTGAGGTTACTATTCCATTAGTCATATTACTATTTATTAGGGTAACATTACTATTCTAAAGGGTCAAGTTATTATTCACCAAAAAAATAAGTTGATCCTATCAGACTCTAAATATCTTACTGATCACAATTGTGTATGTATGTTTTTTGAAAATTATTTCATAGAATAAATTATTTAAAGTATAATAATTATTTAAATGAAAAATACAGTTTTACTACAAAGTAGTATTTTTCACAATTCATCAAAAATATGAAACTTCTTAAAAAATATTAAAATTTCACCCTAAATTAATTTTGATGTTTGAAATTAAAAAATGATGTTTATTTTACCATAATAATTTTCTAAGTATGATAAAAAACATACTTAGTTATTAAAAACAACAACGGATAGAAAATGCATAGTGAAATTCATAGCAAAATTTTCAACACTTAAAAAAATTAAAATTATTTTATCATTTGTAATTAAATAAGAGTGTTTTGATAATACTATTTAATTATAATACACATTAATAAAACCTTAATATAATAATTTATCTCTCTGAAAAGTACAAATTTTACCTATAAAATCAATTTATCTAATTTTTCCTAATTAAAAATATATTTTATTAAGAAAAACTATTCTTAAAATGGAAATGATGAAATAAAAATTTTATTTAAACAAATGGATTGCATTTTAAGTAACTAGGGCCTCGATACATAACCCCTTATAACACTTGCATATGTCCTAAGGGTAAGGTGTGTGATAATGATAGACCCTTGGGGAAGCTTGGATAACATCGACCGAGTGGTAATTTCCAATAACTTAAACATATCCCATAAGTGATTTTGTTCAAACTTAATGTGTTGAAGCTCAGCTTGAGATTCATCAAGAGTAAATCCTAGTGATGCTACCTCCTTCCCAAGCTCCGACAAATGGGCTTCGTACGATACGATTCTACTGAATGAGGCCATCGACTCTTATTTCTACATTAACCATTATCATTTCTATTTATAACACTAATTATAATGTTAAAATTATTATTAAGAGTATTGTTTCCAATTTTTATATTGACCCACGATCATAATTGACCAACAATCATATAACGGTCAAAACCCAATGGTCACAATTAAATTATAATCACTTCATTAATAAAGGGATATATATTTTTTGAGTATAAAATAATATAACACACATTTTTAGGAAAAAATTATCATTAAAAAATTTTGGATCGTTACATTATTTCCCCCTTAAGAAATTTCATCCCTGGATTTTTAACTTGTTCTATCAGTTGAGAAAAGGTGAATGTACTTCTAACTCATTGTTTCCTCTGATTCCCATGTCGCTTATTTATATTTGTGTCTCATCCACAACACTTTAATTAGGCGGGAAGTCTTGTTTCATAGAACCTTGTATCTATGGCCAAAGATCTCCATTGATTGCTCCTCATAAGAGAGGTCATGTTCCAGTTGTACTGCCTCAGGATTCTGTTCATGTGAAGGGTGATGGATGTACTTCCTCAAGATAGATATATGGAAAACATCATAAACTTGTGCTAGATATGGAGGAAGTTCAAGACGATAGGCCACTACTTCTATGTAGTCAAGGATTTCATAGTGACCAATGTACCTAGGTCTAATCTTACCTTTCTTCCCAAAACTCATGAATCTCTTCCAAGGTGAAATTTTAAGGAAGTATTTGTCACCAACATCAAACTCCAAGTCCCTTAGACGATTGTTAGCATAACTTTTATGCTGACTCTCATCAAATTTTATGTGTTGTTGGATGACATGAACCTTTTATGTCATCTCTCGAATAAGATCATGCCCAAGAAGATTTCTCTCACCAGCTTCATCCAAACAAGTAGAAGTTCTACACCACCTCTCATATAGAGCTTAATAGGGTGATATTTTGAATGCTTGAATGGAAGTTTTTTTGTACGATAATTCAACTAATGGGAAATTTTGATCCTATCCACCTTTAAATTCTATTGAGAATGTTCTCAGCATGTCCTCGAGTGTTTAAATAGTCCTTTTATATTGGCCATCAGTTTGGGGATGATAGGCCGTACTAAAATTCAATTTGGTACTCAGATCATGTTGAAGACTTCTCCATAATTTTGAATAGAACCTTGGATCATGATCTTATATGATAGAAAGTGGAACTCTATGCAGCCTCACCACTTCCTTCATGTATATCTTGGTGAGTTGGTCAAGAGAGAAATATTCCTGAATAGAGATAAAATGGGAATTCTTGGTGAGGTGGTCCACTATAACCCATATCACATTGTTTCCTTTGGAAGTTCTGAGGAGATTGGTGACAAATTCCATAGTGATGTTGTCCCACTTCCATGATGGTATGAGTAGTTTTTGTAATACCCCTTTAGGAATTTATCACTTTACCTTCACTTATTGACACACTAGGCACCTTGTAGTGTAGTTAATAATATCCCTTTTCATGTTATCCCACCAATAATGATCACGAAGGTCCCAATACATTTTCATTCTTCCAGATATTCATCCATCATCTCCTTATTTATTTTCGGAATAGATGGAACACATAGCCTTGTATAAAATTTCAGTACACCTTTTTATTAAATATTAAACTCAGGAAACTTTCCATTCTTTACAACCTCTATCTTCTTCTATAATAAAGGATCTTCTCTTTGAGATTTCTTGATATTCTCTAGTAATGATGGTTGAAAAATCATTTGGGATCGGGTTGATGATGTACCTTATCTTACGATTCCCATTTCTAGTTTTACTAGGTTTTTCATCAAAGGATCTCTTTGAATCCTTATCATTTACAACACAACAAGGTCTTTCCTACTTAAAGAATCAATGAATTTGTTTTCTCTTTTGAGATGATAATGAATTGAATAATCATAGTATTTATGAAGTTCCAAACATATCCTTTGTCTCATGTTCAATTCCTTTTGTGTGAAACTATACTTCAAACTTTGATGGTCTGTGTATATATCACATTTCTCCCCATAAAGACAGTGCCTCGATATCTTCAGAGCAAAAAAAAAAAAAAAACTACAGCCAGCTCCAGATCATGAATAGGATAGTTCTACTCACGAGGCTTTAACTGTCGAGATGAATAAGCAATAACCTTGTCATTTTTTATGAGGATACACTCAATACCTTTTATATATGCATCGTTAAAAATAAAAAATCCTTCTCCAATAGAGGGTAGAGTTAACGTGGGTGCAGTAACCAATCTCTTCTTCAGATCTTGGAAACTTTTTTCACACTCCTTTGTCTCAATGAACTTGACCCCTTTTTGAGTTAAATTAGTTAGTGGATTAGAAAGTAATTATTTTTTTCAAAAACCTCCTATAATATCCCACTAATCCAAGGAAACTACTAATCTCAGTTACTATTGTAGAATGAGGCCACTTCTCCAAAACTTTTGTCTTCGTAGGGTCAACTGAGGTTACTTCATTGGTTACAATGTTCCCTAAGAAAGCAATTTGTTATAACCAAAATTCAAATTTTCTAAAATTTCCAAATAACCTTTCCTTCCTTATAGTTTTTAATACAACCCTTATATGATCCTAATGATCCTCACAACTTTTGGAATATATTAAAATATCATCAATAAAAACTACCACAAAGTTATCAAGGTAGTCCTTAAATACTCTATTCATAAAATCCATAAAAATAGTAGGATAATTAGTCAAACCAAAGGTCATAAAAACAAACTCATAATTCCCATATCTTGATCTAATGGCAGTCTTTGAAATATCTTTTTTCTTTACCCTCAATTGATGATAACAAGATCAAAGATCAATCTTATAGAAGAATTGAACCCCACAATGCTAATCAAATAAATAATCAATTCTTGGAAGAGAAAACTTGTTATTAACTATGATCCCATTATGTTCTCTATAATCAATTCATAACTGCATTGATCCATCCTTCTTCTTCACAAAGAGAACATGTGCTCCCTAAGGAGACACACTTGGCCAGATAAATCCCTTATCCAAAAGATCTTGGAGTTATTACTTTAATTCCTCAAACTCAACATTTTACATTCTATATGGGGTATTTGAAATCAGATTAGAATCAAACATGAGTTCAATAGAGAAATCTACATCTCTTTCTGGGGGAGGCCCAGGTAACTCCTCAATAAATACGTCAATGTATTCATGAATGATGTGGACATTCTCTATTCGTATACTTTCATTTCCTTCTTTATCTTCACTGATCATTTTCAAAAATAAGTCTATAGGTGGTGCTTCTAGATAAATATTAGGTCAATATATCTCTCCTTTGAAGATAACTATAGGTTTTCAATTCAAGACTATTGATATTTCCTTGCTTCTGTAGTTGATTTTAGCATTATACTTTGAGATCCGGTCCATCCCTAGCATAATGTTGAATTATATAATGGGAATGACTAATATATTTTTGATGAGATTATTCTCACAAAAGTAAATACTAGAGTTTCTATACACTATTGATTCTTAGATAATCCCTCCAGAAGTTTTGACTGATAACTCTACTTCTAGAAGTTTAGAGATTAATTCAATATTCTTTGCAAACTTGGAGGAAATAAAGGAATGCGTAGAACCAGAATCAAACAAAGTAAATGATAGATTTGAGATAACAATGATAGTAACTAACACTATATCATTTGGAGCTTCAACTTAAGTCATCATGATATCAAAATAATGACCTTGATCCCTTACCCTATGCCAAGGTTGATAGTGATTCCCCTCCACTACCCTCGGATTTGGACAATGATTTTAAAATTGCCCAAGTTATCCACACTTGAAGCATTGGACTTCAGGTAGGGCCTAAACCATCTTCCCTTTGTATTTAGTGTTGATAAGTTGAGGCTTCACCTCACTATAATAGTTACAATCAATATGAACATCTATTCTACACTTGTAACACTTCCCGCACCCGATCATGTAGTTCCTCGAATGCTTCTGACCACATTTGTTGCATGTGGAAAGTTTAACTTTATTTCCTCCCCTTCCTTGGTCAAAGATCCTCCCCAAATTTGGATCCAAATATACCATCTTTTCATTCGATTTGTGAGACCACTGCATCTCACTGAACATCAGTTCAACTTTCATAGCACTCCTCATGACCTCCTCATAGTTTTCATAGTCTCGGTTTGTAAGATTCTTTTGTAAATGAGGTCTTAGTACAATAAATAACATATCAAACTTCCCATTAAGATCTATAAAAATACTAGAGGTGTAATGGTAAAGTCTTGGGAAGTTCATCTCATAGCTTCCCACAGATTCATTTTCCTTACGTTTTAGCTCTAGGAATTCCTTATCCATTTTCGTTCGCATTAAATAGGTATTTTTTGAAAAAGGTTCCCTTGAACTCATCCCAATCCATAGATTAAATATCACATCTTAGATTAGTATTTTTTATCAACACCCACCACTGATCAGATTCTCCCTCTAAGTGGTAAATAGCTAGGGTGAATTTCTCTTGTTCTGAACAATGAAGTACATAAAAGATCTTTTCGATAGATCTTATCCACCATTAAACAATAGAATGTTACTCCCTTAAAGGATAATCCAGTATCTTGGATTGATTCAAGTTATTGCCTATAACTCAATTTAGTTGATTCATCATTCTCATGAAGGCTTTCATTCTGGCTTCCATTGAAAGTCCGTCAGCGCCTAGTCTATTGCACTCACTACTTACGCAGTTTCTCATATTTCCCACCATTTTCTAAAAGAATAAAACCTTAGTGAGAAAATTGTTTCATTTAATAATATTATAGTTCCAAGGGAAATTTTATGTCATATAACATCATGCTTAAACATGTTAAACAATTACATTTCCTATAAATCCTCCATAATGATTCATAAAAAGATTGTATTTATCCAAACATATCCCCTGGGAGTGTTAAACCAGGAGTGCCGCAAAGCCTATTTTCATGCACTAGTTCTCATTAGAGTCTAGATAAAAGTGGAGTTTTTGGGTTTTACCCCTAGATATATATATGCTAAAGCCACATCCATTTGTTTATATCCAGACAATTATTTATTTGTTCAGAAAATCACTTAATTAATATTTCACCAAAATACTAGGAAGTTTTCATATATTTAATATTTTCCATAATGTTCTTTATAAAGTTTTCAAATCCCAATTTCCACAAATAACTAAACCATAATTTGATACCAACTATGGAATCCTACCTTTTTTATTACATAACCGTACATAGCATTTTACAAACATAGGATCTTTTAAAGTTTAGTGTCTTGAAAAAAAAGGTGCATAATACATGAAAACTTAAAACATACTTCTATTACTATTGAAAAGATTATTTAAGGTTAATACTAAGTAAATTTATTTCATCACATAAACTAGGGACATACATCAAAGGAAAGGATGAGTAGAAGGCCCCATAAGGGTAAACAAGGGAAACACTTTACTCGTGATCTTGAGGAATATCCATAAGAACTTGAGGAATAACATAAAGGCATGAGAAATGGAAAAAGAGACATATAATAATAAAATTAACATGATTAATAACATTTAAATGTGGTTAAAACATTTAATTTAGTCATTCATAAGCATATCACCAATGTTTATCAACGAGGTGTCATAAAAATTATCAAGGTTATTCACAAAGGTATCGTAAAACTTGTCATCTCTAGAGATTAAATTCTTTACCCAATGCATTGGATTGATATCAGGGAACACCATTAACATTTAATAATTAATTAAATCCACAAATAAAATAATAAAACATTTCATAATTAACCCGTGGAGAATAAAATAAATGGGTTTCATTTTAAAATCACGACGTTTTAAAAAGTGCTTAAAAACAAGATCCTTTTGTCATTTTAAACCCATGGAAAAGGAAGGAGAGTTTCATGTATGTTAATAACAGAATTTAATAGATCATTTTTAAATATATTTTAATACCCCTAGAGAATAAATAGTTTTGGGTATTCTTAAAAAAAAAATAATTTCTTGATAAAAAGAGAGAAATTTTGAGATGAAAATCCAGAAGCATAACGGGTATGAAACATGGTTTTAGAAAACATTAAAAAGAGATGGGAAGAGGGTCTCACATTAATAAAAGACTATTAATATAGTAAATTTATATAACAAAATAGAAAAAATAACATATCATGGAAATTTGAAAGACATGCCATATAAAAGAGAACTTGAAAGGAAAAGATAAGTTGAGATTTCCCTTACCTTGAAGAGTGACTCCTAAAACTTAAAGATCTAGACCTTGGGGGATTTAGTATACCTTGGTAGGACCCACTGGGTGGTAATACTATTATATATTCGTGGATAATTAATTGGGAATGCAATCTAATGGATAAACGATTGAGTATTTATAGTAAAAGTGAGGGAGTTTTTTATTAATTTCCTTGGACACCTCGATAGTAGTATTTGCAAACCCATGATATTTACCATGGTATTGGTCACTTGGGACACCTATTAAATTATTATAATCCACAAGAGTCAACTAGGATTTTATTTACTCATTACATCATTATGACATAGTTATGATGTCATTAAACGCACCGAAAACTCAAAACTGTATGTTTACTATTCACCGAACATTCAACTATTTCAGAAAAATCCCAAAAATTCACCCCAACTATTTTTTAACATGTAGAATTCAAAAATGAACTCTATTTTATGAAAATGAATTTTCTTTTAAATTATATTAATTATAAATTTGTAAATAAACATTTATGTTTTTATTAAAAATTATAATACTTAACTAATAATTTCTAAAACATTTATTTACTTATACTATGATATAATTATATCAAATTACCATTTAAGATGCCTAAAATATATTTATACTTCTTTAAGTGAGGTTACTATTCCACTGGTCATATTACTATTCATAAGGGTAACATTACTATTCTAAAGGGTCAAGTTACTATTCACTAAAAAATTAAGTTGTTCCCATTAGACTCTAAATATCTTACTGATCGTAACCGTGTATGTACATTTTTCAAAAATAATTTCACAGAATCAATTATTTAAAGTATAATAATTATTTATACAAAAAACACAGTTTTACTACAATGCATTATTTTTCACTATTCATAAAAAATATGAAACTTCTTAGAAAAATACTAAAAATTCACCCTAAATTAATTTTGACATCCAAAATTCAAATATGATGTTTATTTTACCATAATAATTCTCCAAGTATGAGAAAAAAGCATCCTTATTTATTAAAAATGATAGTGAATAGAAAATGCAACGTAAAATGCATAGTAAAATTTTCGACACTTTAAAAAAATAAAATTATTTTATTATTTGTAATTAAATAAGAGTGTTTTGATAATATTATTTCATTATAATAAACATTAATAAAACCTTAATATAATAACTTATATCTCTCTGGAAAGTACAATTTTTACCAGTAAAATGAATTTATCAAATTTGTCTTAATTAAACATATATTTTATTCAGCAAAACTATTCTTAAAATGGAAATGATGAGATAAAAATTTTATTTAAACAAAGTGATTTCATTTTAATTATATATGGCCTCGATATATAACCCATTATAACACCCACATACGACCCAAGGGTAAGATGTGCGATAGTGATATACTCTTGGGGCAACTCAGATAACATCGCCCAAGTGGTAATTTCCACCAACTTGAACTTCTCCTGTAGGTGATTTCATTCAAACTTAATGTGTTGAAGCTCAACTTGGGATTGGTTAAAATCGAATCCCGGTGATTCTACCTCCTTCCCATGTTCCGAAAAATGGGCTTCGTATGGCACAATTCTACTAGATGAGGCCATAAACTCTTTTTTTACATTAACCATTATCATTTATATTTATAACACTAATCATAACATTAAAATTATTATTAAGAGTATTGTTTCTAACAGTAATATTGACCAACGATCATAATTGACTAATGGTTAAATAATGTTCAAAACCCAACAATCACAATTCAATTATACTCACTTCATTAATAAATGGATATAATTTTGTTGAGTATAAAATAATATAACCCACATTTTCAGAAAACAATTATCATTCAAAAAGTTTGGGTCCTTACAGCGGCACAATCTAAATAAAATAATAAACATAAAATCAAGCCAAAATTAAATCATAACTCAACCTAAAAGGGTACATTCCAAACCAAAACAACAAATCATAAGTCAAAGCATCACAAAATTGATCCAAAATTTCTCTTTTAAAAATTACCATTTCTATTCCACATTCGAAATTAATTTATTCCAAGGCTACTTTCCAAATACTCAACCTGCTTTTCAAATAAATCCATGCCCCCAAATAATTTTTCTTTTGAAAACCCCTTTTCCAAATAACAACTTTCCATTCACGATACACTCATACTGACCAAAATCAATCCAAAGCATAACTCCAACTAAAACCCCTGGAATAGGAAACTAGTGGTCATGCTTAACCTGACCACATAGTTTAGCAAACCATGTTCTAAGCATTCATCGACCACTAAAGCATCTTGAACTGTGCACTCGGGCTCCACATGGGTTGCTACTCCATGAAAGCTTACCGTGTAGCACCAATTCACTTCCATTTTCATTCCCTAACCACACAAACCAAATAAGAACCAATGGGTTAAACATAAAAATCTAAAGAAAAAGACTCAAGTCATGGACTACCCCTAGTAACTCAGGGCTTAGAATGAGTAAGAGTTCTTAATGCTCTTCCCATCCCTACCTCTTGCATTCTAAAATTTTTATCTCCAATCCACCTGACATCCTAAAACAACAAGGGATGCTCTAAAATCATTTTTTCATGAACCAACCCAGGTAAACCCTGAATCGGTCACTTGAGATAGCCTATGACAAGGACCAAGAGGAATTCTTGATCCTCCCAATATGAAAACAAGTATCGAGCATCAAAGATAACATAATTGGGAACAATTTAGCCCATAATAAATAGTTATAAATTAAGAAAGTTAGAGTATACAACATAAAAATAATAATATATAAATCATTGAACGAAATAAATATATAAACTGATCCAGATATAATGGTAGTGGGACAAAACTAAAAACTAAAAAAAAACCAAAACCAAACCGCAACTAGCACGATCACCCTATTACCTCTTGGTCACCACCATCCATAAGACCATACCACTCCATGATAAACCTAAAAAAAGATAAAACTATAAAACATTTCAGGTATACTGATGTTTAGTGGTACAAGTAGGTTGTGATCATAAAATAGTTCAGTAGGTAAGCACCATAGAATCCATACATTTCCTTTCCCAAAATAGTCCACAAACACTGGTTTGAGATATATTTAGAAAATAGGATTTTACCATTTAAATATCCAAACATAACTTTCTATAAATCAACTTTAAAAAACAAAACAAAAATTTCCTTTTTAAAAACAAGTTTCTTTTTTTAAGACCCAGTTTAAAAAACAAGTGACAAGGAAGAAAAACCAACCCATGTGAATTGAAAAAATAAGAATATTCAAAGCTAAACATAAGTAATAGAGATAAATAGAATCATTAAAAATATAAGGAAAGCATCATAAGTAAAATCATAAAAATATAAACAAATCATGTAGTAAAAGAGATGAAATCAACACTCAAACATATAGGTACATAATCATGTGTATTTCCAAAACATACCTAGAATAAATCCCTAGATGTACTCAGTTCAGACCCACCTGCCATCATATAATGCACCACCATAGTCAATAAACAACCTGGATGCTCTAAACTATCCTCACTAGTTGAAAATACCACATGGACTATCCTCTATCCAGGTGTTCTAATATGTCTAATTGAGACTAGAAAGCAACCGTCACTCGACCCTCTAGATGGTGTCCAGGAATCCCATGATAACAACATAAAGGATAATGAAGAGGTCGTCGCATGAATGACATTAAACATAACTCCCAGATGCCATTGTGCCTACCTTTCCTAATCCCCAACCCCATATATGGGAAGTCCCTCTCATCGTAATAATGACCATAGTGGCTCCCATCATACATAAAACCTTTAAAAAGTGCCAACCGGGCCTATATGTCATATTAGTTTAATTTTTTTTCAAAACATCACAAAGTATCAAATGATCCTTAATATTTATGAATCTAAAACCATTTCTAAAACCAAGGTGAAAACACTATTTTTGTTTGGAAAATTCCAAATGGTCCTTTTATGTCATTTCATCACCAAATTACACCTCAAGGTGACAAATATTCCATGATTTGGAAAACATATTTGAAAACCACATTTGAATTCATTTAGAAACCAGAAATCCATTTAGAACAAATTGAAAGTTTTTAGGAAAACCATTTGGGAGATGGAGTGGTGGAGAGGAAGGAAATGGAAGAAGAGTGTTTTGAAAACCAGGGTTTACTAAAATGGTCATTTTTATGGCTACCATTTATATGCATGTGCCTATCTATATATGCACCCCATGCACATATAAATATGACCACATTAACCAGAATAAATATGGATAACCATAAAAATACTCAAAGTCCAATTAAAGAACCACAAGTAACATTAAAACCCATCACAAGGATCTACACATAAGCATCAAACCATAAAAGGCACCAAACCCACACACAAAGCTCAATTTCACATGCCACCAAACTAAAAAATCTCAAAAAAGGTCAAACAACTTTCTGAAGTACCCAAATCCATTTTTAAAGGACACTAGGAATTTTATCGAACACCTTGTATTCTTATACATATATGAATAACTAATAAATCTCCTTAAAAACAATTTTCATCAAATTTACAACATAAAAACACCATAATAAATCAAACTAGAACATCAAAAACATGAATAACGCAGTTAAAAATTATTTAATAAGTCTAAAGCATCAAATATAACATTTTAGAAAAGAAATGGATGAAAATACCCACCTCAACAAAATGTAAATGCGATGAAACTCCAAGAGAAGGAATAAGGAGGCATAAGAAGAAAACCACACACCCTAGAACCAAAGAAACACAAGAAAACATCATCCCTTTACCCCTAGAGTTCATCCTAGAGGGATCTAAGCCAAGAATAACCAAGAAACTAAGAGAGGAGGCAGATAAGAGAAGGGAAT
Source organism: Viscum album (assembly GCA_963277665.1). NCBI lineage: Eukaryota > Viridiplantae > Streptophyta > Magnoliopsida > Santalales > Viscaceae > Viscum > Viscum album. The sequence continues at coordinate 53,586,640 of OY728146.1, read as the reverse complement.
TTTCTAAAAATAAAGATAAACTAACATAAAAACCTTATAGGACCATTAATGGAGGAAGGGGGAGGAGGGTTTTGAGAGACCCATGGTGCACCTAGGTCAATTTAGGGGGGATAAATATGAATTGGGGTTAAAACATAAGAGGGGAAAAAGAGTAATTTCATGTTTTTAAGAATTTAAGTAAGTCGCATGGTTTGGCCACACCATTTTCCAAACCTTATTCCAACCATGAACACCCTAATAAAAGGAGGTGACACCAACACGGGCTGGATGCATTGTTTAAGGAACCGTACGTCAACTGTGAAAATATTCTCTTTCAAAATGATAGAACCCCACACATTCTTTCCACATGGTTCCTACTAACCATATGAAATCCATGTGAATTTCCCCATACACCACTCAAAAGTCTCAAAGGTACTCCTTTTCCTTGCACGTTTTGAAAAAAACAATACATAGACTATGCAATAAAAACTATGCAAGAACAAAATGAACTAGAAATACCTTGTCACACCCGTTTTTTTTCATGTCCTGGTTTTGATCCGGTTCATTGGAAATCCCAATCCTTTTCTTGGGTTTTGGGTGAGATTAATATTGAGTTATTAACTAACATTTTTTTTCTAATCATCCTACTATGGGTTCCCCATATCTTGTTTGGGAGTTTTTGGAGAAATGGATGGTTACTTCAAGATTTGGGCCAACCGTGAGCCCATTTCCAAATTTTAAAAAATAATTTGTTTCTTTTATAACTCCTTCGATTTAAACATTTTTCACTCATTCAAATTTACACTTGGCCTGCCCTGACCTATTAAACCACCATATCCTTTTGGACTCCCTTATGAATTTATAATCATGGTGGATTTGGTTTATTTATTCAGGTATTGGGCCAACCCGTGAGCCCATTTCCAGTTTTTAAAAAATAATTTTTTATTTTATTTTATATCTTATTCATTTTATATATTTTTTGGTGATTCCACCTCTCACTAAAGCCCAAGAAACCTAGGAATACCTACAAGTTCCATTTTACCTCTTTTTAGCTCATCTTAGTTACAGATTAGGGTGAAATTTCTCGAGGCTTCTTCTCAAATCGTCCAGATTTGGTAAGATAATTTGTTTATTTCATTAATCATTCATTTTTTATCTTTTCCCCTAGATATTCTTTATCTGGTTCTTCCAAACCTAAGGATCTTCCCCAAGAATTTCCAATCCATTCCATTTCCTCTAAGGGTGTAGATCTAAAGCAAGATGAAGAGTTCTCTAGTTTTCAAGGTGAGATTCCTTCTCCTTTCTCCTCCCTCTTCCTTATCCTTACACTTTATTTTGGTTTCCTATTATCCACTGGATATTCATGACATAGGGTTATGTTATACCATGATTTTTATGGGTTTTTGGTTTTTTTAGGTCTGGTCTTTATAGATCTAGAGTGTTGGGAATCGTGGCTGATGATATCGGGTGTGCGGTTCCTTTCTGCCATGGTTTTGAGGTAGGATATCACTTGTACATGCCTTTATCATTTAAGTTTCATCATTTTATTTTTTTTCAAACCTAATATATATGATTAGTATTTTTGTTCAACCTTTTTATACTTTTCTTGGTGTGAAAAAATGGTTGTTTAAGCCTTATTTTGAGAAAAGTAGTGTTGTTTTGTTATAAACGTGTACACCGCTTTCTTACTTAAATGTTCTGTTAGCTTACGCACCTAGTTTATGGTATTTTGAACATGATAAAATAGCTTGAATAAATTTATGTCATGAAAATGGTATTTTATCCATTTTAAAGTGCTTAAAATAAGTTGTTTGTTTAAAAGTGCATGCCATGTGTTCGGTAAATTGCCCGGTTGGTTTTTATGTGCTTAGTGTGATTTAAAATGATTTGTTTGGATTTATAAATACATTTTATGTAACACCCCAACCACATTTACCCATATTCGATGCATTATTTTTAATACATTGTCATGATTTCAAGGAATCAAGTCCCGAAGGACCGATCGGTTTAGTATTCTTGGAAAATAGATTACATACATGAACGTTACATTACACTTTCTAACATACAACACATCATTAATAATTCTTTGATAACGAAATTTTTACCTTATCTTAACCCTAAATCTCAATAATAAAACACTTCTTGGGATACTGAGAAAATAAAACATAAGAAAGGTGATCTCAGATGCTCATTAAGGGTAAATAATTTAGCGGAAGCTATAAAATTTTAAGGCAAGATGTGTAATAAAAACACCAGCCTTTTAAGCATAAAATTGAACATAATATGGAAAAAATAAATAAAAAATTACCATATAAACATGAACATGGATATTATACCAGTCAAATAATCACATGTAATAACTAATTTCATAACGAGGGAATGCATAATGCCGGACATTCTGAAACATCTTGTTAAGGCCTCAGCCAAGACGTCTAAAAATGATTTAGGCCTCAGCCAAAACCATATATCAAATTGGGAAAGGCCTCAACCAATTCCACGTCTAATTGTCTCATGATACCTACCTATGAATCGATGAGCTATAGCGGGATCCACCTGTTACTTACTAAGTCCAATGAATTCCTCATATGAAAAGGTCGAAACATAACATAAAAATTTGTATTAAAACTAGCATACAAAATGTTAATACTTTAACCATAAACCATGAATGATATAAAAATAACACACCCATAGTTAAACATATAACAAAAACCTTCAAATTTCTCTCTCGTTGTGAGAGTTACCCTCCTATGAATTCCTAGGGTTTGGTGGTTCCTTGGTGATCCTTTCGCAGCGGCCTGTTTTATTCAGATCGGTGCCTGCATTGGTCCTCCCCAGTTCATCCTCCCCTTTTTCTCCTCTTCGGCACACTGTGACTACTCACGGTTTTGTGTTCCCGTTTCTCGGCCTAAATCCCCGATCACATTTTAGGGGTTTTTCGTGACTTGTGGTCTCCGTTCTTCCTTGTCTCCTTGCCATTCTCAACTTGCGGATCTGGCTTGAAGTCAGGTTCCTATCTTCTTTCGGTCTGCGATCGGTTTCTGATCCTTTGATAGTTTCTGGTTGTTTGAGATCTATGGCTCCTGATCCTTCCACAGATTAAAAACTGGAACGAACTTTGATCGATCGAATTATTCAGATCGAAGAGATAGTGGAGGTTCTATTCGTGAAGGATCTCATCGATCCATCTTCTACGGCCGACGGAGGTACTGTTCACGAAGGGCCGTCCGCACAGAGCTTCCCTTTTTTTCGTCTTCCATGGCTTGCGGAGATCTTGAACTCAAAGGGAATTCCCCACAGAATCTTGTTGAATCATCATCAGCGGCTTGTGAAGGATTTCTCGCGAAGGGTGTTTCAATCATGGTTGTAGGGATTGCTCGCATGCAGGGTGGGGTTCGATCGCATGAAGGTCTGAGATTTCTCGCACACAGGTGTTGTTCACGACGTGTAGGTGTTGTTTACAGGTGCTGAGCATGCATGTGCTGTTTGCGTAGGGTTGGGATTGCGCAGGGTGTTGTTTGCAGGTTCTGAGCATGCAGGTGTTGTTCGCAGGTGCTGAGCGTGTTCGTGCAGGGTGGGGATTGCTCATGGCATTGAGTGTTTGGTGGTGCTCGCACAGGTGGCTTGAGCTCATGGGTGTCACTTGCATTGGGTGGGGCTTGCACATGGCCTTGAGTGTTATGGTGGTGCTCGTACAGAGTATTGAGCATGAAGGAGTTACTCGCAAAGGGCCGTGATCGCGACTTAAAGAGGTGTGACTACGGTGATCAGCTCGCACAATTTGTTTGCAACGATTCTGACCATGAAGGGGATACTCACATTGGGGTTTGCTACCGCGCGAAGGACCTCCTATGTGAATATTGTCATCGGGCCATTGAATCTTGATTTGTGCTGAGACTTTGGCTCGTACAATAGAGTTCTCTGTGTTTCGTGTTGCAAAGTTTTGATCGTAGTGAGGATATTTTTACGTGAGAGTGATAGGCTCGTGAAGGGTGTGGTCGAGAGGTAACGTTGAAGAGGTTCTCTTTGTTTGTCATGGAATCTGAATTGTTAAATCGGTGGAAGAACCTTTCCTTGACTAATAAAGAGAAAGCATCAATCGCCACACAAAAACATGAAGACGCCTTTCTGTCACATCGCATGTCGCTCCTAGTGGTTGGGAAATTCTTAACCAAATGTTTATTCAACCTGAGGGATTTAAAAAATACTCTGCAAAATTTATGGAGATTGGAGGTTGGTGTTTCCATACGTGAAGTGGGAGATGGGTTCATTGTATTCGAATTTTCAACAATAAATATAAATAAAAGGTTATCAAAGGTAGACCATGGTCTTTCGACAATCAAATCATTCTCATGGATGACTTTTCAGGTGGGGACGACATTCAAAAAATTAAACTGACTTGCTCACCCTTTTGGATATGAATCAAAGTAATTCTGTTTCATGGTAGAATGGAACGTGTTATGTGGGAAATTATAGAACATGTTGGTAAATTTCTGGACTGGGACCAATCTGACCCCATCCACTGGGGAACCATGGTGAGGATTGGAGCCTTAGTCGATGTGACACAACCAATTATGAGGGGTCCATTCTTATCAATTGAAGATTAAAATGAATGGATTTATTTTGAATTTTAAAAACTCCCAATTTTTTGTTTCCTCTATGGGTGTATTGGACACCTCGTGAAATTTTGTGATTTGAGGAAGGAGAATGGAAAAGGCACCATCATCTTGCAATACGACCCTTGGCTCCGCGCAAAAACAGCTGGATTTGTGACTATTTATGAGGCGGAAAAACAAAAGGATCATGACCAACTAACAAAGGCCTTCTCCAAGAAAACTGAACTAGAACTCAATACTATCATCATGCTAGGACCACCGGATTTTTTGGGGGATAATAATGATGACCAGCGGGTGGAAGGAGGGTCTTCGTACAACACAATGATCGGGGCCAGAACTATAGACAAGCATACGAGTCAGAGTTTGGACCCAGCCATTTTCTCAAGTCCGACCCCTACACCTATGAAATACAGTGTCTCACCACCATTTGGACTGAGGTCAAAATGTAAGGAACCATCCGACCTAGCTTCTGAACCCAGAACAATTTTCATCAAATCAACAGAGTCTGCTCCTGGGCCAGTTTTTGTTGCTCCAGGGATCAACCTCATGGATGAAGCCAATACGATTGGGATTAAACCATTAGGTACCTTTACTCAACGGACATGGAAAAGGGAAAATCGTGGTGATAGGAGTGGTGATACTACTAATGAAAAACTCAGGGAATATAAAAGACATCTGGAGGATTGTAAAGTGAATGAATGCCTCCCAAAAAGGTAGAAAGCGGTAGGTGATGGACAGTTCTATGAAGTTTCATAGGAGGAGGAGGGTATGTCCCAGCCCCACCTAGAGCAATGAAAATCCTATGTTGGAACTGTCAGGGGCTTGGCAACCCATGAACGGTTCAGATTCTCCAGCGCCATTGCGCACCAAGTTACCCTGATATGGTTTTTTTTGTCCGAAACCATGTTGGATTACAAGGAAAACAATTGCACTGCTCTCAAATGTGGGTTTCAGGGTTGCCTCCTGGTTCCCCACCAAGGACACTCAGGGGGACTGAGCCTTATTTGGAAGGAAAATTTCAACATCATAATCCTCTCGTACTCGGTGCATCATGTGGCTGCATCCATCCATGATGACCTCTCTCCGCCTTGGACTTTTGTGGGTTTCTAAGATTGGCCTTCAGAAAATAATAAATGGAAATCCTAGGAACTTCTTTGCTCTTTATGACAAGGTATTACTAGCCCTATCCTCTTTGGCGGTGATTTCAACGAGATTCTGTTCCAGCATGAAAAACGCGGTGGAGCACATCGTCCCTTTGCCTCGATGTCAGGATTTTGTGATGCGATTTCTAGGGAGGACATGGATGATCTGGGCCATGCAGGAAACCCCTTCACCTGGTTTTGGGGGAACAAGGAAAGCACACGCATTGTTGAGCATCTGGACAGATTTCTGGGATCGACGGAATGGAATAATATCTTCAAGATGTTTCATATCACCACTTGTCTCCAAACTGTTTGGACCATTGTCCTATCATTATCAACTTCTCTCATAGTGTCCGAAATTCAAGATGTGGGAAACCATTCCATTTTGAAAGATACTGGGACAAAGACCGTGAGTGTGAAGAAGTTATCCGATCGTGTTGGAAGGGTGGAAGTGAAGACATCAATTTTAACCTCAAGTAGGTGGCTGCTAATCTGAGATCATGGAGCAATAAAAAATTTCACCAACCCGACAAGCTGTGTAACTACCTTGAAGGACAAATCACTGGACTTCTTTCCCAACCCCCAACGGATTATATTCTCTCCAAAATTGCTAGTCTACAAAGTGAACTGGATGCAGCTCTTCACATTAAAGAAAGATTCTGGGCTATGCGCGCATGAGAAATCCACATCAAAGAAGGGGATGCAAACACCCGATACTTTCACCAGAAGGCTATTCCAGGCACCACAAAAACAACATTTCGGTTCTCACCCACCCTGATGGGGGAACTATGTCCAACATTAAAGGTATCCACAACATTATTTCATATTATTTCCAAAAACTCTACACTACAGTAGATTCCATCTTATCATCGGAGGTTGAGTCCTACATCAAACATGTGATTACTGACGAGATGAACCGCCATCTCACAAAAGAGTTCACGGACGATGAGATCCTTCAAGCTCTCAAACAAATCCACTCCACAAAATCCCCCAAACCTGATGGCTTCCATGCTATCTTTTTTAAGAAATACTGGCACATTCTCAGCTCTGACATATGCATGCTAATGAAAGGAATTTGGGCTGGGGAAATTAACCTCTTCTCTATTAATGAAACAATTCTTACTCTCATCCCAAAGATCAAGAAACCCCTTATGGCCTCAGACTTCAGGCCTATCAGTCTCTGTAACGTCTCCTACAATATTTTCTCAAAGGTCCTGGTTAATCGTTGTCGCACGTGGTTACTTGCTATTATCTCTAAAAATAAAAGTTCTTTTATAGAAAATAGGCTTATCACGGATAATTCCATCATGGCCCATGCAGTGTTTCATTCTATGAAAATGCGATCTGTTGCGAAAATAGGTATTATTTCCTAGAAACTAGATATGACTAAGGCCTATGATCGAGTGGAATGACACTTTCTCCAGGCCGTCATGACAAAAATGGGTTTCTGCCCCAAATGGATAGATATGATCATGAAATGTGTGTTGTCCATATCTTTTCAGATTAACATTAATGGTGGACTCACCCAAGGATTCTCACATACCCGTGGCCTCCACCAGGGAGATCCCCTTTCCCCCTTTCTCTTCATCCTGGTGGCTGATGTCTTCTCTAACCTCATTTCCTCGACCACTTCCTCAAAAGGGATACATGGGGCAAATATTTATTGGGATAACCCACCTGTCTCACACCTCTTCTTTGCCGACGACTGCCTTATTTTCTCCAAAGCTACTCATAATGAATGCCTCACTATCTTCCAGGTGATCCTCCTTTATGAGAGGGCATCTAGACAAGCGATCAATCTAGCCAAGTCAGAAACCTCTTTCAGTTCTGGCGTCCTACCGACCAAGAGAGCAGAGCTTTGTCTTACTAAAGGCATTCAAATGGTTGACAAACACAAAAAATACCTTGGGGCACTATTTTTGGTCACTCAAAAAAAGAAATCTTCTCATCTACGGTGGATAGAATCGAGAAAAAAATCCAAGGCAGGACTCCGAAAAGAATCTCTAAAGCAGGTAATGAAACACTCATCAAAGCCGCTCTTCAGTCCATCCCTAGCTATATTATGTCCATGTTCAAGCTTCCTGGAATGTTTGTTGACCATATCCACTCCCAAATTGCTAACTTCTAGTGGGGTCATAATAATGGAAGAAAAAAAATTCACTGTATTTCTTATAAGTCACTTTGCACCCCTAAAACAGGCGGGGGAATGGGATTTCGAGACCTCCGACTCTTTAATGATGCCCTTTTGGCTAAACATGGCTGGAACCTCATGAGTCATCCATCTTCTCTTTTTGCGTGGATTATTCATGCAAAAGACTTTCCCCACTCTGATTTCTAGAACTCCTCTCTTGGCCCCTGCCCCAACTTTCTATGGAGAAGCCTTTGGGGATCACAAAATTTATTTTTTAAAGGGCTGGGATGGAGGGTCGGAGATGGTACGAAAATTAATATTTGGACTAACCCCTGGCTGATTGATAAAGATGTCTTGCAAGAAACCTCCCCTGCCGTACCTGGATATGAGAATGCCACTATTTCCTGCTTGTTCGACGATCATGGTTCTGGGTGCTGTATGGATAAAATCAACTCATGGTTCAACGAAAGGGACAGAATGATCATTCTTAGCATCCCTTGTGTGAGGGAAGCGGGGCCAGACTGTCCCTTTTGGAGCAATGATTTCTCTGGATCTTATATGGTGAAGTCAAGGTACATGATTTCTCTCGATACTCAAAGTTAGGAAAGGGGAGGGCTCTAGAATACCCTTTGGAATATTAAGGTCCCCTCGAAAATTCGTTTTTTCTGGTGGCAGGTTTGCATAGGTATTGTTCCCACTATGGACTTCCTCTCCCTCTGACATGTCACGAATAACAAGCAATGTCCCATCTGCTCGGGTGTACTCAAATCTCCTCTGCATACGATCACCCAATGCTTGGGTGTGGAAGAGATTTGGACATTTTGGGGCTCTGATTTGGAGCTTATGATGGATATGGCTCCGGACCTTCTGACACTGCTGATGTTGTGGTCATCTTCTTTCACTGTGGACAAAGTTGCTTCATTATGCATCGTGGCATGGATCGTCTGAGCGTGACACAATGACTTCATCTTCAATAACATTTCAAATCCCCCCAGGTTTTGGATTTAACGGGCTTCATCCTGGATTGAGGGGTGGAATCGAGACTCTGACCATCATGGGCTCTCTAGCACTCACACAGCTGCTTCAAGATGGTACCCCCCAGAAGGGATCCTCAAGATTAACGTTGACGCATCTATATCCATGGATGGAATTGTCGAAATTGGTCTTGTGGCATAGGATTTTCGTGTTAAAATAATTACTACCAAACATAAATCATACCACGCTCTCTGGGAGCCTGTTGTAGATGAATCCTTCGCTGTCCTTGCCAGGCTGACATTTGCAAAAGATCGAGGATGTGAATCTATTCACATTGAATCTGATTGTCTCACCATCATCAACGCTATTGGGATTAATGATGGCGGCCTCCATTCTTTTGGCCCCATTATCAAGAACATCCAGTCTCTCAGTCAAAGCTTCACAATCTTCTCCTTCTCCTTCATTAAAAGGGACAGAAATGAAGTAGCCCATCACCTGGCTTCTTTCAGCACGTCCGGCGTGAATCATCTCTGGCTTGACCACTTTTCTTCTTGGTTGCATGACTGTGTAACTACCGACCTTCGTGATTAATATATCATCTTCCTTTGTCAAAAAAAAAACAAAAACCTTCAATACAATATGGAAGATTTTATTATAATGAATCAACCTCAATCAAGAATAACATCCAGTAAAGGATGTTGACATAATTGAAAATGACCAGTAAAACTCTTTGAGAGAAATATCCCTTTTGTGAAATCATTTAAAAGTCACACATTTATAAAGGAATTCATTTAAAATAGATTTTTGAATCAAAGTGTCCCATACAACTTTGAAACTTTTGAAATTAATTAACGTTTTAAAACAATCATGTCCATATAAATAAATCCTTACAATCATTTTTAAAACATGGACATTAATTAAAAAGATTTAGAAAAATAAATCATTAAAACATTTAAAATGATGATCTTGATAAAGAGTAACTTCCACAAAAACTTAAAATATTCATTTTGAAAACATTTTTATGAAACATGGACATGGATGATAAAAATGTCCCATTAATTACTTACACATAAATAATCTCGGATAATAATGAGATTGAGGAATTAACCCTTACCTTGCACTTTCCTTTGGTAGAGGGTACGTTTAACCTCTTGTATAATGACCATAGTATGTTATTAAATTATACCAGAACTATATTCATATTTATTATACCATACATGATTAATTTATGATTTTATACTACCCATTTAATAATTATTTCCATGTTAAATTAACATTTCAGGTAATAATCACTTTCTTTATTGTATGTGTTTTAACTTGTTATTCTTGATCGTATCATTTAGATCATGATTTAAATAATTCCAGAATATAAAAAATGATTTATATATAATATATATTTAGAATATAAATATGTATAATAAATAGATATATGAAATGGAAAACACCATTTATAGAGATGGTAGGTCATACGTATGCATAAACGCTGTTTCTGTTTTCATATCACATTGAATGGAAGTAAGTGAATGAGATAAATGTAAATACATACATAAATAAATATATATATATATATATATTTACAGGATCATTATTATGTCATATATTACATACTTATTAATAATATGTATTTTTATAATCATCGTTGAATGGTGAACGTGGAAATGAATCTCATCGTGTTGTGGAGACGGTAATCCGTACGTACGCACGAGCGACAATATCATTATATTGATGATAAAATAGTATTAAAATGGATGGTATATAAAATATACAGAATAATTAACATGTTATATTTATTATTTACATTAGTTATACTCATTATTATACCCATCCAAACAATGAAGTGTTTGAATAACAAACTACACCATGACGTGGAGACGGTAATCCATACGTACGCACGTGTGGTGACTTTGACATTTATAGGATGGATAGAATAATGAATATGGATGTACCATATTTATAATAAAATAAAAGTATATATAAGGTACTGGAGTTATTATTTTGGTATGGAAACAACAAATAAAGAGGAAGTGGAAGAAGAAAAGAACTTGAAAGAGGGTGGCAAAATCATTACCTCTTCTTCGGGTGTTTCCTTTTGATTTGAACAAAAGGGCTCCTTAGGTTGGATTTCTTCTCAAGGAAATGCCTCTAGGTTGAAGTGAGGGAATTTTAGAGGAGATTTGGGTAGGGTTTGGCCGAGACAAATGGATTTGGAGGTGTGAATTTGAGATAAGGGGAAGTATCCTTTTATAAGAGAGGTGAGGGTCACTTTAGGAAAAGTTTAAAATATTATTTTTTATAAAATCATTTTCAGTTTATAATGGATCAAAATTGATTTATTTTGAAGATAAGGTGGGTATGGATCGAAATCCTCTCAAACAATAGGTTTTGGACAAGTTTAGGTTACCATATTAACCTTATCTTTTAGATTTAACCATTAGTTAAATAGTTTAACTTTTACAGTGTCTTCTTGTATTCTTACACTATATGGTTAATAAAATTACTCTAAACTTCCAAGAGAACCTCAAGTGGTTCATTAATGATATATATATATATATATAATATTATTTAATCCCTTTTCCCGAACCTTATATTTTTAGGAATATTATATAATTTAATAATATAATATTTGTTTTAAAAACTCATTTATGTCAATTTTGACACTATTTGGTATTTTGTTTTTGTGAAAGTCATAACAACCTTATCACTTCGAAATTTTTTTATCTAATCAACCCTAACATGTCATATTAACCTATAAAATTAGTGTAATTCATTAAAAGTATGAATTTACATTTATTTTGATATTTATAATATCAATTATTTTAATCTTTCATTAATAAGGTAATTAATTACTGCATCATCATTGTGTCATAAATAAATTTAATTATTTAATGTCTAAAAATTATAAATAAAATACAATTATTTATGAAATATTTTTATATTTATAATGAATATTTATAGTCAAATTTATCTTATGTGTAACCCTATATTAAAAATGGTTTAGTTATTAAACTTTGAATTTAACACTTTTAACTCTTCTTTAAATAAAATAATAATAAATGTCCTAATCTAATCCAAGTGGACCAAAAAGATCATATTTTATTCATAAGGTTGTTTTTGGTCGAATTAAACTTATTCAATAGAATTAATACATGTGTTAGGGTAATAATAATATCATTTTTACCTTTAATTACCCTATTTACTTTTAACCGTGGTAAATAAAAGTTAAAAGGTAGTATTCACCAAAAATTATTTTCATCTTATTGAACCACATTTTACTTAATGATATCAACCATGTATCTTTGATTTTTTAAATTTAATTCACAGAAGCTGTAAAATTAAGTTTTATGCAAATTTGCAAATGCTCCTAGGAGGTGGGTAAAAGATGGTAAAAAGTTCAATAAAATTTTTATATATCTAAACTTATTATAAAATGACTCCAATTAATTAAATTGAACTTATATAGGTATTATTTATCTATTTTTACCTAAAATAAATTTAAATAAAATAAATAATTATTTAAATAAAAAGTCGGTTTTAAACAATAACGCAGTGTTTTTCACTATTCATCAACAATTGAAAGTTTTCAAAAAAATACCAAAAAATCATCCTAAGATAATTTTGATATTACGAATTCAAAAATGAATTCTATTTTACCAAATTAAAAACATATAATTTACATTAATTAATTTAAAATTAATTCCCGTTGTCAAAACCAAAGAGCGATTTTTTTTTAAAAACTATCAAAAGATTGACATGTGTTTATGTCAAATTTAAATGTGAAATTACTTATAATGACCTAAATTGTTTTAAATGATAAAAATATAATCTAATTATATTTCAAAACCATTCAAATTTATAATTTAACACTATAAATTATTTTGATTAAAAAAGTTGTTTTCAATTAAAATTTAGTATTTTTCACTATTCATCAAAATATGAAAGTTATCATAAAAGTACAAAAAAATTATCCAAGATAATTTTTTATTCCCTAATTCTAAATAATAATTTAATTTCATGAAATTTAATATATAAAAGTGTCAAATATTGGTTTTAAAAAGGGTTCGCCATTAAAAGGCGATAAAATTACATTTTTTGAAAAATACTTTTTTTATTTGAAAAAATGATTTTGTTATTATATTATGTATAGGAAACACATAATATAGATTCTAAAATTTTATATAGTATATAAAATTCAAAATTAAGTTAATACTATTCATAACCTCTTTTTGAACGGTTAGTCGTGGTGTGCTTGAACTCGTTGTTGCGTGTAGCGCAAGTTATTGGATTACTTTGAAGAGATAAAGTACTATGAAATATTGGGGTGTTACATTTTCAGCATGAATTTTTTTATTTTTATTTACGTTTATGGATTTTCAAAGTAGTTTTGGTTTTATAAACAAATAGTTTTTTGGTGGTAAACATGTTTTGGACCGAGTTGCCGAAAAATGGCCCGTTTGGCATCCTTATAAAAATCTTTATGCTTTGAATGTGTAACCTGAATGTTTAAAGGGATTTATAAATGTTTTTTTTCTACGAAAAATGGTGTGTATACACCTCTTTATTAAAAGTAAAATTTATACCTTTGGAAAATTTTAGTTTTGAGAAATGCTTAAAGGCCTGTTTGACATTTTTCTTGTAAAAATGGTTTCCATGTGTAGTTCATGTTGTATCATTTAGGACCATTTTATGGTCCATGAAATTGATTTATTAAATGGTTTTGTGGCTGTAAAATCTGGCTTGATATGATATTGGTGGGTGTTTAGCTTTAAAATAGCATTTTTGAATGGATTTTATGTGCAAGACCTCGTTATACTTCTTGAAATTATTTTATGAAAATTTAGGTGGTTTATTGATCTATGGAGGAAATGTGAGAAATGTGTGTTGGATGTTTGATGTGTGTATGATTTTTAAATGTAATATTCATGAGAAAATGGTATTTTATATATGTGTAACTTGTTTGAACATAAAAGGGAAAACCCAGGTATCTAGGTGGACGGACGTGTACTAGTATGCTAGTGATCTAGAGGGGTTTTGTCCCTATTTCACATAGCAAGTTTGACAATGACAACACTAAATAAACTATGAATATGATGATGTTAGGGACCACTAGGTTATGTATTATTCTCTTACTAGTGGCTCATGTGCATGAGAACAAATATTTGTTATGGTTACTGTTACACTAAGATATGAGGTACCTAGGGCCCACAATGAACTAGTGCCTAGGGGTGTTCCTGTGACTTGTGCTCATTGGATATTTTGTACTCACCATTTTAATACAGTGTGTTTAGTTGATAAATTTAGAAGCATGTGTGTTTTATTTAAAATTTTACATTCTTTAAAGCAACCCTCTTGAAAACTATTTTCATTTTGAAGTTGTATCTCTTTGAAATTAGTTACTAACATTTCCTGGTTATGAAAACTTGAAAGAATTTTAATTTATAATGATTATAGCATGGAACCATGTTTGGAAAAAATACCTATAGATATTTTAGTTCAAATTTGAAATTTATGTATCTTTTATTTTAAAGGATGTGCATTAGTAATAGAATACTAGGCTAACCTTCCAAGTTTTAATACTCACACCTATAGTTTTCTTATGTTTTTATCCCTTGTGTAGGTTTCAGCTTGAGTTTGGTCACTTTGGGTGACAATTATTCATTGTGTTGGAGAGTGACTAGTGGGGTCACATGGAGTTAGATGGTTTTTAGGTTTGGTCGGTTGAGTTGTTGGTTCAGTTGTATTTTCACTTTCTTATACAAATAATGCTCAGTTCAATTTTTATATGAATGTATATTGGGCCGTCTATTATTTATACTGTTTGTTTTATTGGTTATATTTTTGAGAAATCATTCTCTTGTGTACTCTATTGATTCCCCCGGTGCTTGTCACCATCCCAGGAGGATCAGGAATGTCTCTTGGGACTTGTCACAAACTGGCCTGGGTGACCAGTTTAGGGTCGAATCAGGCTAGTTCTAGACAAAATGGTATCAAAGGAGGTTGGATCCTAGAAAACCTTTCTTTTTAGAGTTACCTTTGTTATTTAGGTATGTTAAGGTAGATGGAGTAGGATTGTCTGGACTTGAGGGGTAGGTTTGGGAAGAGCGTTGTGAACTCTTGCTCGTTGCGACTCTCAGGTGTCCATGGGAAGTACAATTTTATTAGTGTCTTTGGTTATTATTGATTGTTTGGTGTTGGGATATGACAAGGGGAGTTGGACTAATGGTCTCCGTGAGCTCACAGATCTTGGAAATCCATGTGGAGCCAGGGCATGATCCTAATAAGGCTCTCTGTGTTAGTGGTGTGTTTGACATATGGTCGTCAACCATATAGTCAAGTCACCCACTGACACTAGTTCCCTTTTGTGGGTCTCTTAGACTTTTCTTGAATTTGGAATTTTGTTTTGAAAATCCTTGTGTGAGAGTTGTGAAAATGGGTTTTAAAGGAATGGTTGGTTGTTTAAAAGTATAAAATTGGTTTTCAAAATTTAATATGAGAAAGGTTTTGGAATTTTGGGTTTTGTGAAACAAATCTTGGGGACAAAGAGGAAACGATTTAACAGGATTGAATTTCCTTAATCTAAACTTATGGTTTCTTGAAATGAAATATTTGAAAAGCTTGTATTATTTTAAAGTGATTCTGGACATTGTTTTAAGTGGGGTGTTTTGGGCTGTTGAAAAGTGTTTGACTCTGATGAATTGGTTTTAGAAATTTGGTTTTGAGTGGATGGTGTTTTTTTTGGAAAGAGGTTTTGGATTTTGTGGTTGTCAGATTATGAAAAGAGACCTTGTTAAATTTTTGAAAATGGGAAAGGGATATTTGGAATAGAATGATTTTTTTGGAAGTTATATTAAATTAAATGTATTGGGTTTTTAATCAAATGGTTCTTGATGATGTGTGGTTTTTTTGTGAAATCTGAAAATGTTTTTTGATTTGGTGGTTAATGTGACTTTGTAAGGTACATGATTATTTTTGGAGTGATGATTGTTTTATTTTAGCCTTGGTGATTTCATGGGTGCTCAAATTCTTGGTTTTATGGATATATGGATGAATGGCTGGTATGGCATGGTGGTTGGGCACCTGGGGTGGCACAGAAACGTGCATATGATTGAGACTTGATGAAACACCATTGGTGAATGCGAAAATCCACCAAGTTGGTTTGTTTTTCAAAAATGTTTTAAGATGAAAAATTGTGGTGTTTGTTATAAACCGATGGTTATGTGGCTAGTTTTTCCTATATATTAGAAATGTTGTTTATTAGGTATGATTCCTTGCAATATGGAAGTCATACTCTTGTTGTGTCTTGATATGTGATCTCGTTGGTGGCTCAGTTTTGGAGAAATGTTCAATGGGTTTCTAATGATGTGTTCGATGTTGTGATGTGGCCATAGATGGTTATCCATTGGCAAGATTTACAAGTTATAAACCTAAGGATTCATTCCAAATGTTATATCCACCTCTTCGAATGATGCCTCAGCCCGTTTGTTGGAATTGAGATCTTCTCAGGCTCGATTTAAAGCGCCTTTCTATTATGGTGTCCCTCTTAGTTGGGGTATTTGTTCTCGGTGAGGTTGATGTGTTTCTCCATGTACCTTGTCCATTCTTCTCCTCATCCGGAGTGAGAGAAAACAGTGTTGTGTATCTCGAAGTTCTTGTTTGGTTAAAAGTGTGTTGTTTTAGGAAGAGAGTTTCATGGTGTCCCTTGATCTGTTGTTTCAGCCTAGGAGTGTTATGTGTCACCATGTAGAAATAAGGGTAAGAGTTTAAGTTAGGGATTACTAAAGCCTAACTATGAGGCAAGATATTCTTCATCCATCAGAGCTCTAGCCATAGGTCTTGGAGTAAAGCTGGCGCATAGTTAGGATTCCCAGGACTATGGGTAGTATTGCTAAGCTCGTGCCTTTACCATTACCATAAGGTAGTTACTTTATTAATTTTGTGGTTTCAATGGCCCAATGATTGGGTCCCCTTCCCTCTCCGCCCCAAGTGGTGGGGGTTTGGATCCATGCAGAGAGTGTTAGCCCAGTTCTTGTCCCCTCCGTTCAGGAGTGGGGGGTTTAAATGTTTATGTTGTAACCCTCTTAACTTGGGTTGGTAGGTTGTTGTGGGAGAGTTTTAGTGGGCCTATGTGGGAGAGACCCATTCCTAGTTCATGTTTAATTCTTGTTTGGTCATTGATCGTTGGTTCTTAATGGTGGGGAGAACCACCACAGGTATCATAGAGTTTCCTCCTAAGAATTTGTTGAGTGATAGTTATTTCTTAATAGTGGGGATTCCATTTCAGACTCCCATATAATCTTTGGTTTTCATGAGTGATCTTTGATTTGGGTTATCATTGGGTTCATTGGGAGAAGTCCCAATAATCTAGTTCTTGGTTTGGTTGAGGAGGTAGTGACTCGATCTTTCGGTTGATTCTCGAGAAGTGGTTGGGAGTTTGTGTTTTGGTTGAGGTAAGAGTCTTAAGTTCCATTAATGGTAGATGAGGTGTCATTGGATTCAAAGGCTGGACCATATTGATAAGTAATCCTTAGGTGTTTATCAATCAGTTGGAATGTGTTGTGGCTTTCTAGGGGCGGGAATCTTTAATTGTGGGGAGAATTGTCACACCCGGTTTATTTTTCATGTCTTGGTTTTGATCCAATTCATTGGAAATACCAATCCTTTTCTTAGGTTTTAGGTGATATTAATGTTTAGTTTTGAACTACCATCTATGTCTAATCATACTACCATGGGTTCCCCATAACTTGTTTGGGAGTATTTTGAGAAAAGGAGGTTACTTCCAGATTTGGGCCAATTGTGAGCCCATTTCCATATTTAAAAAAATAATTTGTTTCTTTTATAAATCCTTCGTTTTTCAAAATTTTCACTCATTAAACTTCCCAATTTTCCTCCCCTAACTTATTAAAACCACCATATCATTTTGGACCCCCTTATGAATTCATAATCATGGTGGTTTTGGGTTATTTATTCAGGTATTGGGCCAGCCCATGAGCCCATTTCTAGTTTAAAAAAAATAATTTGTCTCTTTTATATCTTATTAATTTTTTTATATTTTTCAGTGATTAAACCTCTAAATCGAGACCAATAACCCTAGTCTCACTCCAAAGTTCCATTTTCACTCTTTGGAGCTCATCTTAGTCGTGGATTAGGGAGAAATTTTTCAAGGCTTCTCAAATCATCCAGATTTGATAAGGTAAATTTTTTCTTTCAAAAATCATTAATTTTTTTCTCTTTTCCCACAAAATATTCTTTAACTAGTTTTTAAATACCTAATGAGACTCTCAGAGAAGTTCCAAGACATTCCCTTTCCCCTAAGGGTGTAGATCTAAGGTAAGATGAAGAGTTCTCTAGTTTCCAAGGTGAGATTCCTTATCCTTTCTCCAACCTCTTCCTTATCCTTCCACTTTATTTTGGTTTAATATTATCCCCTGGTCATGAAATACCTATGGTTATGTTAAAAAATTATTTTTATTGGGTTTTGGTTTGTTTAGTTCTGGTCTTCATAGATCTAGAGTGTTGGGAACCACAGTGGGTGATATCGGGTTTGCAGTTCCTTTCCGCCATGGTTTTGAGGTAGGATATCCCTTGAACATGCATTTATAATTTAAGTTTCATAATTTTATTGATTTTATAACCTTATATATATGTTTAGTATTGTTTTTCATCCTTTATATAATTTTCTTGGTGTGCAAAATAGTTGTTTAAGCCTTGTTTTGTGAAAAGTAGTGTTGTTTTGTTATAAACGTATACACCACTTTCTTACTTAAATGTTCTGTTAGATTACACACATATTTTATGGTATTTTGAACAAGATTAAGTAGCTTTAATAAATTAATGGCATGAAAATGTCATTTTATCCCTTTTCAAGTGCTTAAAATAAGTTGTTTGTTTAAAAGTGGATGCCACGTGTTTGGTAAATTGCCTGGTTGGCTTTTATGTGCTTAGTGAGATTTAAAATGATTTTTTGGATTTATAAATACATTTTCAGCATGAAAAACGGTATTTTTGGGTCCTTTTATGTCTTTAAAAAGTATTTTTGGTTTTATAAACAAATGTGTTTTTAGTGGTAAACATGTTTTGGCTCGAGTTGTTGGAAAATGGCCCGTTTGACATCCTTATAAAAATAGTCGTGCTTTGAATGTGTAACCTGAATGTTTTAAGGGATTTATGAAAGCAGTTTTTTGATAAAAATGGTGCGTATACAACTCTTTATTAAAATTTAAATTTTTTACCTTTAGAAAATGTTAGTTTTGAGAAATTCTTAAAGGTCCATTCATCATTTTTCTTGTAAAAATGGTTTTCATGTGTAGTTCATGTTGTATCATTTGGGGCCATTTTATAGTCCATGAAATTGATTTATTAAATGGTTTTGGGGCTTCCAAATATGGGTTGATATGGTATTGGTGGGTGTTTGTAATTAAAAGATCATTTTTGAATGGATTTTATATGCAAGGCCTCGTTATACTTCTTGAAATTGTTTAATGAAAATTTAGGTGGTTTATTGATCTGTGAAAGAAATGAGAGACATGTGTGTGGGATATTTGATTTGTGTATTCTTTGTAAATGTAATATTCATGAGAAAGTGATATTTTATATATTTGTAAATTTTTTTAGCACAAAAGGGAAAACCTGGGTATCTAGGTGGGCAGATGTGTACTAGTATGCCAGTGATCCAGAGGGGTTTTGTCCCTGTTTCACGTAGAAAGTTTGACGATGAAAACACTAACTAAACTATGATGATGATGATGTTGGGGAACACTATGTTATGTATGATTATTCTAATATTGTCTCATGTGAACTATAATGGATATTTTTTATGGTTAATTTTACACCGAGATACGAAGTACTTGGGGCCCACAATGAACTAGTGCCTAGGGGTGTTCCCGTGACTTGTGCTCATTGTCTATTTTATACTCACTATCGACATACAATGTGTTTAGTTGGTAAATTCCGCATTATGTGTGTTTTATTTTAAATTTTACATTGTTTAAAGTATCCCTCTTGAAAACTATTTTCATTTTGAAGTTGCATCTCTTTGAAATTGTTTACTATCATTTCCTAGTTTTGAAAACTCACAAGCATTTTAATTTATAATGATTATAGCATGGAACTATGTTTGGAAAACATACTTATAGATACTGTAGTTCAAATGTGACATTTATGTATCTTTTATTTTAAATTATGTGCATTGGGAATAGAATATCAGTCTAACCTACTGAGTTTTAATACTCACGCCTATAGTTTTATTCTATTTTTAGACCTCGTGTAGGTTTCATCTTGAGTTCGATCGCTTTGGGTGATGAGTATTCATTATGTTGGAGAGTGAATAGTGGGGTAACATGGAGTTAGATGGTTTTAAGGTTTGGTCAGTTGAGTGGTTGGTTCATTTGTATTTTCACTTTCTTGTACAAATAATGTTCAGTTCAATTTTTATATGAATGTATATTGGGTTGTCTATTCTTTCCACTATTTGTTTTATTTGTTATATTTGGGTGAAATCGTTCCCTTGTGTAATCTATTGATTCCATCAGTTCTTGTCACAATCTTGGGAGGATTGAGAAAGCCTCTCGGGACTTGTCATGGGCTGACTTGGGTGATCGGTTTAGGGTCGACTCGGGCTGGTTCGTGACACACCCTCTACCTCCACCAACCTCATAGTTTCTCTTCAAACCATGCTCACTAACTATACACATACCAAAAACTAGACCAAAAACTCTATAACTAAAAAAATATCACTAAAAACTTGACCCAAACCTCTAACAAAAGATTAAACACCAAGAAATAAATAAAAATGAAATAAAAGAAAAATGATGTTGGGGTGTGATAGAATTAATAATCATGAGCCATGTGATGTCAATATTGATGAAAGGAAACATTTAAAAATCATAGAAACCATCAATACTAGAATTTGGGTTTTTCTCCACACTTCCATACCAACGGTTTTATGAAACCGTTGGTAAAGGATGGTTTAGGGGAGCTTTTACCAACGGTTCTAAAGAACCATTGGTATAGGTGTGTTTATGGTAGCTTTTCCCAATGGTTCATTAGAACCATTGGTATAGATGTGGTTAGGGTAGTTTTTACCAATGGTTCAATGAGAACTGTTGGTATAGGTGTGGTTTAGGGGATATTTTACCAACGGTTCAAAGGAACCGTTGGTATAGGTGTGGCCTAAAAATATATACCAGTGGTTTTTAAAAATCGTTGGTAAAACTTTCCCCCAAATTAACAACAGCTCGTCCTCTCCCCCATTCACGATACAAAACCCTAAACGGGGGGCAATTTGGTGATCTTGGAGCTCCGTCGACTTCCTCTTCCTCCATCCCATTCAAGATTCTAATCTCCTGCCGAATCTTATCAGACCCATCCTAAATTAGGTATTTTCTTAACTGGTACCTTATTTTTATTGAAATTTATCTAATATTTCAGTTTTTAGTTTTGATTTTGATGTGAATATGTTTTTTTTTTCTATTTTGATTTAACCTATATGTGATGAGCTTGTATCGTCATTAAGATGTGCAATGATGTGGGTTAACTTTGGTTTCCCCAATTTCCAGAAGTCGCGGCGCCCAGGTGAACCCTAACCTGAGTTGTGTCATCCGATCAGCTGCAACTCCACCATCCATGTTAGACTCTTTAAACCTCTTCCCAAATACAAGTCCTCTTCCTCCGATTTCCACATTTATTTCAATATCTAGAAAGATCACGTCATTTTTTCCTATTTTAGGGATTTTGGAAAATTTTATGATTCACACTATTTGATATTGAATCAATGACTAATACATGATTGGTAGATGTCTGTGACTAGGGTTGACTTTGGTTTTATATATCATTTGTAACTAAACATACGACATACTACCACTAATATGATGATTCCACCTAAGAATGGTGGAATTTTCCTAGGATCATGGGGCTTCCTCTTCTTTTGTTCTATAGAGTTTGTAGTGTTGGTTTTTAATGTATTTTATTTTCTTATGGATTTATAGTGATTATGTATTGGGTTCCTTTGTTCATGAATTTTGAGTGAGTTATTCTTAAGTTCTTCTTAGAGATCATTGTATTCATAAAGTGTGCCTAATTTTTTTGTAGGTGGTGTCGACTCACTGAGTGACTATTTGGTTATGTTTTTATGATGCCAACATTTGATTTTTTTAATAATGAAACCTATTTATATTTTAATGATATAAATGATTGGTTTTTAAATATATGTTTATAAAATAGGTAAAATGTTTTCTAAGTGGTTTATTTGGAACTGTACAAAGACAGATCCCATTTTTATTGTATTCTAAAATCTCATTAAACATATTTATACTTAGCGAATCCTTTATAAGTTTGGATCCATGTTTGAGCATTACCACTAATATCCCATAACTTAATACCATTTTTAGATTGTGTACATCTCATTATATTTTTTAATGAGTTAACTTCTTCCTTCATTAATGTCTTCTAAGGATGTCCTAATAATCTAATAGCCACTTGAATGTTTTTCCTATATTAAATAATGTAATGTATTCCTGAAATAGTCAATTAATTTTTACATTCTAGTAAACTATGTTGATAACCTTCATGATTATATGATCTCATAGGTGGGTGTGGTGAATATGGATATAATTTTAAACATATGTATTGAATTTTGTTTTTATCTTCCATGGTTGCAAATTCTGCAGTTGGTTTTTTTTAAAGTGATATATAGCAACGTTTTAAACCCCTGCTATATATGCCTAATGGTTGTTTAGTAGTGGATTAAACCACCACTATTTAAGGTCAATAGTTGTTTACTGTTTTTTGTTTTAGAAGTTTTTTTCCATGACAAAAAATGGTGAGGATATAACGGCGGTTAAAACCACTATTATATCCTTTCCATTTTTTGGTAGGTGAAACCATCGTTAAAACCAAAAACGCCACTAAAAAACATTCTGTGACGATTCCCCGAAGCTGCCACTAAATTTATAGAACTAACCCCCCACCCCCTGGAAAGCCCCCCTACCCCCTGAACACCCCAACCCCCTCTGGACAGCCCCGCCACCCCCATGGATAGCCCTCCCACCCCCTTGGACAGCCCGTGCCCCCCCCTGGACAGCCCCCCCCCAACCTTGTTGACAGCCCGCCCACCCCACCCACGGACACCCGCACACCACCCCCTAGACACCCCCATCCCCCCAGATGCCCCCACCACCTTGACACCCCTGACCCCACTGGACATCTCCGCCACCCCCGTGGACAGCTCGACCATCCCCCGTGGACAGCCCGCCCACCCCCTGGACAGCCCGCCCACCCCCCTGGACACTCCAGACCCCCTGGACAGCCCCGCCACCCCCATGGACAGCCCTCCCACCCCCTGGACACCCCGTACCCCCCAGAAAGTCCCACCCACCCCCTGGACACCCTGTTCACCTCCTTGGACAGCCCACCCACCCCCCTGGACTCCCCCTACCCCCTTGGACAGCCTGACCACCCCTGCGGACAGCTCGCCCACCTGGACACCCCAACCTCCCTAGACAGCCTCCCACCCCCTCGACACCTTCGACCCCCCAGACGGCCCCACCACCACCCTAAACACCCTGCACCCCCCTTGGACACCCTTCACCCCCCTTGGATAGTCCCACCACTCCCTTGATCCTCATCCTACTCCTCATCCTGATCTCCCTGAAGAAGTTAAAGTATAAAACTCATGTACTCCCAATAAAACCCTTAAGGATTATGTATTCCTTGATCCACTTCCAATATCTTACTGGGCAATCCTTGAATATAGGCATTAGAAATTATGTATCTTATTTTCTTATATACACTATATTTTGTTGTATTTCTTAATATGATTCTCATATAGAGTAATGTGTCAGTTATGATTTTATATAAAGTAAACAATTTTCATTTACCTAAATATTTTTTTGATTAAACTTCAATATTATTTAATTGCTTTGAAATGACTTATTTCAATTTTTTTACAGAATGGATAGAAGTTGAATGTACAAAACTGATCATATTTCAACCGATTTTCAAAATAATTTGAGCAGCTTTCTAGATTTTTCATTTGACAAGGCTTCAGATAGTGGTCGCATACACTGCCCATGTTTTAATTGTGTTGGAAGACCTTGGCTGATTCGTGAAGCAGTTAGCTATCATATAACCAAATATGGTTTCCAAACAAACTATTATGTGTGGTATCGCAATGGAGAGAAAATGGAATCTCAAAATCTTGATGATCCAAATGATAGGACTGAATTGGAGAGTTTTATATATGATCGGTTTCATTTTATTCGACATCATCAGAAGGAAAGGATGTCCAACCAACAAGATTTCGATACAAGCACACATGATGCATCCAATGAAAATGATGATGTTAATAGGGTGAAAAAATTGAATGATGCTGAAACAACTCCAGTATATCGGCAATGTGGTAAAATGAAAAAGTTGTAATTTTTAATCCGATTGTTTCATGGGAAAACTATGTATGGGATTTCAAATACTGCAATTGATTACATTCTTACCTTCTTAAAGGACTTACTTCCAGATGATGCAGATATTCCCTCAAACTACTATATGGAATGGAAGTTAGTTGATGAACTTGGATTCTCAAAAAAAAATTCATGCTTGCCCGAATGATTGCAACTTATTTTGGGAGGAAACTACTGAAAGAAATGATTGTATCAAATGTGTAACCTCCCGATGGAAGCCAAAAGATGATGGAACACCATCTCGTGTGCCACAAAAAGTAATGTGGCAATTTCCATTGATCCCTATATTATAGAACCTTTTCATTTCTGATGAAATATCTGTAAAAATGCGATGGCATGACACCGAGAGAAAAAAGAATAATGAAGAGTTGGTTCACCCTACAGATGGATTTTTATGGCAGAAATTTGATGCTTGATATCCTGAATTTGCAGCCGATGTGCATAATGTGAGACCGGGTCTTTCATGTGATGGTTTTAATCCATTAGGGAAGATGCTTACTTTGCACAACACATGGCCGGTTTTCATACACATTTATAACCTTCCCCCTTGGTTGTGTATGAAAAAGCCTTACAATTTCTTGAGTATACTAATATCTGGCCCTTTTGATCCCAGCAATGATATAGATGTATAAATGCAACCTTTAATAAAAGAGTTGAAACTTCTTTGGGATGTGGGTGTGACCACATACGATGCATGTTCGAAAGACATATTTCAGATGCGTGCTATGCTTATGTGGACGATCAATGATTTTCCTGCTTATGCAATGATGTCTGAATGGAGCACAAAAGGAAAATTGTTATGTCCTGTTTTTATGAAGAATACTCGATTGAGAAGACTGAAATATCGTCGTAGTTTTAGTTTTATGGGACATTGATGATTCTTGCCAATGAACCATCCATATAGAAACAATCGTCAAAGATTTGACAATACCATGGAGAATGAAGATCCACCTCAGCGTATGTTTAGAACTGATGTGCTTAATGAATTGAAATATTTTAGTTATTCATTTGGGAAGGGTGTAATGAAATCTAGAAAGAGGTAAAATGTTTCCAATGATACCTGTTACAATTGGAAGAAGAAGAGTATATTCTTTGAGTTGTCGTATTGGTCAACCAACTTGTTACGTCATTGCTTAGACGTAATTCACATTGAAAAGAATATATGTGAAATGTTGCTTTCGATTATTCTAAATGTCAAGGGGAAGAAAAAAGATGATTTATGATCTTGGCGTGACTTGGTAGATTTGGGGATCAGACCAGAATTGCATCCTGTTTGTATCATTGAAAATAAATGGAAAGTTCCATGTGCTTCTTATGTGATGACACCTGCTGAAAAAAATCAATTTCTGGAAGTGCTAGATACTATTAAAGTTCCTGATGTCTATTCAAGAAATATATCAAAACGGGTCGACATAAAATAGTTGAAGATGAAATCATTGAAGACTCATGATTATCACGTCCTTTTTCATGAGTTGATTCCAATAGAAATCCGTCATCTCTTGTCCAATATTGTTAGAGTCTCAGTTATTTGGTTATGATATTTGTTTAGAGATCTTTGTGATAAGAGGTTGTCCAAATCCTTCTTAAAAAAACTGTTGGTAGAGACACCATTAATTTTGTGTGAGTTAGAGAAAATATTCCCTCCATCATTTTTTACATGCATGTTGCATCTGACTGTCCATCTTCTGACTGAAATACTTCTTGGAGGACCTGTTGCTTTCCGTTGGATGTATCCAACTGAAATAAACATGTTCACATTGAAATCATATGTTCAGAATAGGAATTATCCCGAAGGTTCTATTGTGAATGGTTACTTGGCTCAAGAATGTAGGGATTTCTGCTCAATGTATTTGTCTGATCTTACTACGAGAAAAAACAGACCAATGAGAAATGAAGAAGAACAGTATGGGAAAATTGAACCCAGGTTTCCATCACTTCCTCAGACAGGAGGAATTCCGGGATCATATACATTGACGACATTAATCCTTGAAGAGCGAGAGATGGCACATCGCACAATGTTGTTCAATTTTGATTTGTTCGATGAGTATATCTAGTAAGTAAATTGTACATGTATCTCTTATCTTATCTCTTGTAATTTTAAATATTTGTTAAACTATTATTATTTTTATCTACAGGGAACATAAATAATTGATATATAGAAATCATTATTCTTTATCTTTGAGAAGGAAGGAGACTTTGCATAGCAAAGGATTTTCTGCTTGGTTGAAATTGAAGGTAAAAATATTTCTGTAATAACTAAATAAAAATAATATTTAATTAAGTTTACTATTTGTTTATATTTCAGGTATCGAGTTTTCCTGCAGACTCTGTTTCTGAGGAAATAAGAGCTTTGGATTTTGGTTCTAATACCATGGTTCATGCTTGTAAATCACTTGTGATCAATGGATACAAATTTATTATCACTAAACGAGAAAGAAATATGAGAACACAACATAATGGTGTTATGCTAACTGCCAAAATAGACTGTTATGCCAGTTCATCGGATACTAGACCTCGTTCTGAAAATGTATCTTATTATGGATTCGTGGAGAAAATAATAATTTTGGATTATTATTCGCATGGTCGAGTCACGATGATGAAATGTCAATGGTTTGATTCAATAACGAGGCAAGGCACCTTTATTGATGATTGTGGATTTTGAGTTATTAACATGACTCGCACTCTTGCCACCAATGAACCATATGTATTGGAATCAATGGTGTAACAAGTTTTTTATGTCAATGATCATCATCATCCTAAATTCTGTGTAATTATTGAAGTAAATCCCAGACATGTTTTTGATGATGGTGATGATGAAGTTGACACTATCCCAACTGCAATTGGAAGCAATCCATTTATTACTTATGATGACGCCAATAGCTCAATTGTCAGAGTTGATTGTGAACCCGAAGTTGTGGTGGGAAATATATAGAATCATACAGTCGTGTTGTTACCTACATGTTTCACATAAATCATTCAGAGTGTGTATCCTAGTACTTACCTTCAAAACACCATAAATCTTCTGTTTCTTTATGTTTTTTATCAGAATGGTTTTTCTATATTTTTTTTGGGTTCCACATTAGTTATCTATTTCTAATTACTTCCATATTTGTTTTCATTGCAGGAAATGACACCCATTGAAGAGAGGCGGTGGAAAAAGATGACAGAAAATAATCGTCACATGATACAGATGGGCGTTTCTCCACTCATCCCTATTGTGAGTATTTTATTTCAAATGTAAATATTTCAATAACTTATAATATCATGTGTTTACTTTTGTGTTAAACTTTTTTTAGGATCCACCCCCTAGATGAGAGATATCCAACGAGGAGCCTGATATTTCTCCCAGTAGTGAGGCTGGTGGTAGGAGGGGTGGTGGTGTCAGAGTTGGACGATAATCTAGTGGTCCCGATACTGAGGCCGGTGGTACGAGGGATCATGGTGCGAGAGTTAGACGATCCACTACCACAGACATATCTTCTACGCCCCATTTTGATCCTACTGTGTCTTCAGGGATACACGAGATATTTAGACCTTCGATGTTTACACTACTAGTTGGCCAGGCGTCTATGACATCATCTTTTGCTTTTGGTTCATTATCTACGAGCTATTATATTCCACCTTCTTCGACTCCTGCTCCGACATAGTATGTGGCTGAGGAGCATACACTGAGGGACACTCCACCTATACAGGATATTCCTTCAACTTCTGCACATCTAGTGACACCCATTAATCTGACTACCACAGGTATATTTATATAACTCTATCAAATTTTTATACCAAAATTTATTTTTATTATAACTAGTACTGATATTATTTTTCTTTAATAACATATTCATCTACATATAAGAGGAGGGGGAGGGGGTGTACTCGCTTTTGTACAGTATGGAACCGCCAGACATAATTTATGGTTTAATACAGCGTTGATGGACAAATGATTGAGAAATCTGGGTATCAATGTAGAGGTTTTTTGGTGACGCTAGCCAAATACTCCGATATCATTCTAGTCAGCCCTCTCTCTTGGGGACATCTGCCACACGAAGTCAAGGATAACGCGTGAGCACAAATATGGGTAAAATATTTATTGGATTTAATGTAGTATTTTTTTTGTATTTATATGAACTAATCTATTGGGTTTCAGCTTCAGTTTAACTTCCCTGATGGCGAAGGTGCACGACCAGCACGTTTAAAAGAGCTAAGAGAGATTTGGAGAGATTATAATCATGAGATGTATGTTGGATGGTGTGATAGAGTGGGAACGGAGTTGGAGACATTACCTATCATGGATGAATTCCCGATAGAGCAATATCGCCAAATGATTACCCATTGGGCGACTGCCAAATTTAAGGTATTAATCTCATTTGAGGTATTTAAATGACAGTTTTCATATTTTGCATTAATATAATCTTACTTATTATTAAACATTATTTAGGAATCTTCTGAAAAAACAAAAAAAAAACATTGATTCAAAGCAATACCTCCACACTTTGGGGCGCACAACTATGTCAGATCATGAGAGGCAACTGGTACGATATAATGGTTTATAATTTTTCTTTAGGACTTTTCCTTTTTATTATTTCATACTTAAATTATGTGATTTATTGAATATTGAATATATTATTATACTTGCACTTTATATTGTTTCAATGTCATTAAAGAAGCACAAATTGAATATTGAAGGACGTATCCCTCGAGCAAAATTGTTTTGCTCGAGTAGAAGAAAAAAAGATGGAACTGCGGTAAATGAACCAACCCAAGAAAAGATTGTAAGTTTTAATTTGTTTATTTCAAAGTTTAATATGTATTTTGAAATTTAATAATCTATTAATATTTTTAACAGGCTGCTTTAGAGGATCTTGATGCCCAAGAGCCTGACAATTTTGGGCCACATGATCATTTATATCAGGTTTTGGGAGAGGAGCACTCTAGTCAAGTACGCTGCCGACCTGCTAAGAATATAGTCTCGACAAGGTATTGGTCCTCTCCAGGTATCCATTCTAATACCACTGAGTTGGAATAGGTCAAGGAGTATGCAAGACAGTCTGATAAAAGGGTCACAGAGTTGTAAGTACAAGTTCAAATGAGGGACAAAGAATTTATGAAACTGATGAAAACTCTATCTTCATCACTTCCACCAGAGGCCATCGTGGCTTGTCAGACATTTATGTCGTTTATGGGTGCATTATCCAATTCACCAGGCGGCAACTCTAGTGGGGGTCGAGATGATGATGTTCCTGGTGATGATGAGGATGCTGAAGAGGACGAGGGTGAGGATGAGGATGAGGACGAGGGCGAGGATGGGGCCGAGGGCGAGGATGGGGCCGAGGATGATGATGAGGCCGAAGATGAGTATGGTAACGATGAAGAGGATGAAAACGAGAATGGAGATGGTGGCGCGGATGAGGCCGATGATGACAGTGGTGATGGTGATGGTGATCAGGGGAAGATTGATCCATTACATTTTTTAATTATGTATAACTCTTTATTTTTGAACATGTTTTTCCACTCTGGTATGGATTTTTTTGAATTCAGTATAACTCTTTATTTTTGACCAAATATGGAAGCCTAATGATGTTATAATGGTTTGGAGGTGAGTGATGCTATATGAGATTTTATGGGTTATTGTGAGGAGTTTCTTTCCCTTTAATTGATTGGTTCATAAAACATAAGTTGGTTTTGTATTCTGTTGTGGGTGTGTGTAACCTGAAATTCATGGTAGGTGGTTCCATTTATAGCCTATTATAATGAAACTACTTGTTTTTATTTGAAAATTGATTTATAAATTGATTAATGAAATTGGCATGATTTTTGTATGTGTTGAAAAAGTGTTTTGAAATAAAAATTGGTTTTCCTTAGATTTTGATAAATGTATTATAAATGGTTTTGAATGGTTTTCAAGGCATTGAAATGGGTTTCTGAAAAAGAGAACATGGGTTACCTTGGGTACTTAGGTGAAAGGTTTATCTTAAGGAAATCATCCATTTCATTGTGGTTATCAAGGAGGTTTGACTTTGGTTTTACCCCTATTTTCTAGGCCTATTATTCTTGGGGACTGATATTGACATTTTGGGGAGATTACTCTTGTGGTTTTCCTCTGCTTCATAGGGACGTTGTTATCAGATCAGTTTTTTGCACTTGATTCTTATTGTATGATTAGTCTACTCCCTAGACCTTTAGTATTCCTTGGTACTGTGATACCCATTTTACTATTTTGTATTACTTAGATTTCTTATTTAGACATGTATTTCATGTTTATGCATGTGGAAAATGATATGGAAAATGTTCTTTGAATTAGAAGGCTTTTTGAGTGAAATTGATGTGATATTATGTCTAATGAAATTACAATTCCATGGTTATTTTATTCACACCATGACCAATTTTAATGAGGTAATGAGATATATAATGGGAGTGGTACCAAAAATCCAACAATAGAGGATAAGAACATATACCACTCAATAATGAAGTCATGTTTTGTGGATATTTTTTTAAAAATAATAATTATTTTCATGAATCCTATAATTATAGGAAAGTAAGGTTTCCAAACTATGTTTGAAGGATGATTGAAAGGTGATAAATGAACTCAAACCATATGAGATTTTTTTTTATCCATTTAAAGAGGTCCATGACTATATTAAATACATGATCAATCATTTTTGACGTGTACGAGTCAACCCCGCCTCAATCCGAGGTGCGGTGTGGCTGACACCACTCAAAGTGTCTCACTTTTCTTTGAAATGGACAACAGTTTAAGTAAAAACAACAACTGACATACGAAAAATGGAACAAATGGATTATTATTCTTTTGATACTTTAGGAAAAGTATCCATGGATCATTTGTGATGTGTACGATTCAACCCCGCCTCAATCTGAGGCACGGTGTGGCCGGTACCACTCAAAGTGTCTTTCTTTTGTTTGAAATGGACATGATTTTAAGTGAAAACAACAACTAGCATATAGAAAACTGACCAAAATCATTATTATTGTGTTGATACTTTAGGAAAACGATCCATGGGTCATATGTGACGTGTACGAGTCAACCCCGCCTCAATAAAAGGGCCGGTGTGGCCGGTACTACTCAAAGTGTCTTTCTTTTGTTTAAAATGGATGCACTTTTAAGTAAAAAAAAACGACATACGAAACCAAACACATTCAGATTGTGTTGATACTTTAGGAAAACGATCCATGGGTCATTTTTGACATGTATGAGTCAACCCCTCCTCAATCCGATGCGTGGTGTGGCCGACACCACTCAAAAGTGTCTCACTTTTCTTTGAAATGGACAATAGTTTAAGTAAAAACAACAACTGACATACGAGAAACAAAACAAATGCATTCGGATTATTTTTGATACTTTAGGAAAAGTATCCATGGGTCATTTGTGATGTGTAAGATTCAACCCCGCCTCAATCTGAGGCATGGTGTGGCCAGTACCACTCAAAGTGTCTTTCTTTTGTTTGAAATGGACAATCTTTTAAGTGAAAACAACAACTGGCATACGGAAAACTGAAAAAATGCATTTGGATTATTTTGAAACTTTAGGAAAATTATCCATGGATCATATGTGATGGGTACGAGTCAACCCCGCATCAATAAGAGGTCTGGTGTGGCCGGTACCACTCAAAGTGTCTTTCTTTTGTTTAAAATGGATGCACTTTTAAGTAAAAAAAATGACATACAGAAAACTGATCAAACACATTAGTATTGTGTTGATACTTTTGGAAAACAATCCATGGGTCATTTTTGATGTGTACGAGTCAACCCTGCCTCAATATAAGGCACGGTGTGGCCGACACCACTCAAAGTGTCTCACTTTTCTTTGAAATGGACAACAGTTTAAGTAAAAACAAAAACTGACATATGGAAAATGGACCAAATGAATTCATATTCTTTTGATACTTTAGGAAAAGTATCCATGGGTCATTATTGGTGTGTACGAGTCAACCTCGCCTCAATCTGAGGCACGATGTGGTCGGTACCACTCAAAGTGTCTTTCTTTTGTTTGAAATGGACAAGATTTTAAGTGAAAACAACAACTAGCATAAAGAAAACCAACCAAACTCATTCGGATTCTGTTGAAACATTATGAAAACGATCCATGGGTCATATGTGACATGTACGAGTCAACCCCGACTCAATTCGAGAGCCGGTGTGGCTGGTACCACTCAAAGTGTCTTTCTTTTGTTTAAAATGGACGTGCTTTTAAGTAAAAAAACAACATACGAAAAACTGACTAAACACATTCAAATTGTGTTGATACTTTAGGAAAAATATACATGGGTCATTTTTGAATTGTACGAGTCAACCCCGCCTCAATCCAAGGTGCGGTGTGGCCGGAACCACTCAAAGTGTCTCACTTTTCTTTGAAATGGACAATAGTTTAAGTAAAAACAACAACTGGCAGACGGAAAATGGAACAAACACATTACAATTCTTTTGATACTTTAGAAAAAGTATCCGTGGGTCATTTTTGACATGTACGAGTCAACCCCGCCTCAATATGAGGCACGGTGTGGCTGGTACCACTCAAAGTGTCTTTATTTTGTTTGAAATGGACATGATTTTAAGTGAAAACAACAACTGGCATATGGAAAACCGACCAAACGCATTCAGATTCTATTGAAACTTTAG
The DNA here is from genome assembly GCA_963277665.1 of Viscum album. Lineage (NCBI taxonomy): Eukaryota > Viridiplantae > Streptophyta > Magnoliopsida > Santalales > Viscaceae > Viscum > Viscum album. The sequence goes on along the minus strand of OY728146.1, from coordinate 53,553,723 downwards.
GAAAATAATCCATGGGTCATATGTGATGTGTAAGAGTCAACCCCGCCTCAATCGGAGGGTCAGTGTGGCCAGTACCACTCAAAGTGTATTTCTTTTGTTTAAAATGGATGCGCTTTTAAGTAAAAAAACGACATACGGAAAACCGACCAAACACATTCAGATTGTGTTGATACTTTAGGAAAATTATACTTGGGTCATTTGTGACGTGTAAAAGTAAACCCTGACTCAATCCGAGGTGCGGTGTGACTGGTAACACTCAAAGTGTCTCACTTTTCTTTGAAATGGACAACAGTTTAAGTAAAAACAACAACTGACATACGAAAAACAGACCAAATGCTTTCAGATTCTTTTGATACTTTAGGAAAAGTATCCATGGGTCATTTGTGATGTGTAAAAGTCAACCTCTCCTCAATATGAGGCATGGTGTGGCCGGTACCACTCAAAGTGTCTTTCTTTTGTTTGAAATGGACATGATTTTAAGTGAAAACAATCGACATACGGAAAACCAACCAAAAACATTCAGATTGTGTTGATACTTTAGGAAAACAATCCATGGATCATTTGTGACGTGCAAGATTCAACCCCTCCTCAATCTAAGGCACGGTGTGGCTAACACAACTCAAAGTGTCTCTCTTTTGTTTAAAATGGACATCATTTTAAGTGAAAACAACAACTGACATACGGAAAACCGACCAAATGCATTTGGATTCTATTTAATTTTATGAAAATGATCTATGAGTCATTTTTGACGTGTACAAGTCAACCCTGCCTCAAACCAAGGCACGGTGTGGCCTACACCACTCAAAGTCTCTAACTTTTCTTTGAAATGGACAACAGTTTAAGTAAAAACAACAACTGACATACGGAAAACAGACCAAACACATTCAGATTCGGTTGATACTTTAGGACAAAGATCTATGAGTCATTTTTGAAGTGTACAAGTCAACCCCTCCTCAATCCAAGGTATGGTGTGGCCGGCACCACTCAAAGTGTCTTTCTTTTGTTTAAAATGGATACGCTTTTAAGTAAAAACAACCGGTATACGGGAAACCAACCCAACACATTCGGATTGTGTTGATACTTTAGGGAAACGATCCATGAGTCATTTGTGACATGTATGAGTCAAATACACCTCAATCCGAGGCGCGGTGTGGATAAAACCACTCAAAGTCTCTCTTTTGTTTCAAAAGGACATCATTTTAAGTGAATACAACTGAAATTTACACTCATCAACCATAGTCTCAAACTCTTTTTCATGAGTTGGGTAGTTTCACTCATGGGGTCATAAGTGAAGAGACTCCTAAGAAAATACCTTTTAACCATATATTATAAACAATACAAGTTCAATGCAAAATTCATCACAAATCATTACATACCCAAATCTAGGATCATAAAAAAAGGGATTTGAGCCAATTTGAAACTCTTATTCAACTCTAATAGGTATTTCTAATACTATTCTGCCTATTAGAATTTGATGGGGAGGTGGGGGGGCTGTACTAGTTGGGGGGTTGTGCAGGGGTGAGGTGAATTACTACCGGATGATTGTTGTCATATGAAGATTGAAATAGGGAATTGTAGTACATGACATGGTTGGAAGAGTTTGATGGTTTTATGTGTTTTTTGTGCTATTTTAGGTGTTTTTATACTGTTTTAAGTATGTTTGGGTTTTGTGATATTTTTTATGCAGGTGTATAGTGAAGGGGCTAATGGAGGGCTACTGTGCAGCAGTTCTGGAAAAACTCAATACCAACGGTTTAAAACTGTTGGTATAAGAGTTCTGGAATTCTGGAAAAACACAATACCAATGGTTTAGAACCGTTGGTAAAAGAGTTCTGGAAAACACAATACCAACGGTTTTCAACCGTTGGTATAATAATTCTCAAAAAGTACAATACCAATGGTTCTAAACCATTGGTATACATTGAGAGAAATTTAGAAAAACAATATATACCAATAGTTTCTAAAAACTGTTGTTAAAAATGTTATACAAACATATACCAACGGTTCTCTTGCAACCATTGGTATATCAATAAATACAGTGGTATATACCAATGGTTTAGATCAAACTGTTGGTATAAGGCTTTCCTCATGGATTACTAGACTACGGTTTGGAAAACTGTTGGTATAGGCTATACCAACGGTTTTCCATCCTATACCAGCGGTTTAGAACTGTTGGTATAACCTTCTTTTCTATTAGTGCATAAAGAAAATGTATTTGTATCTTAGAACATTATCTTTATAGAACCCTTACTAGAACCCTTACAGATGGGATAACCTTACCTGGTTAATACCCATAATCTCTTAGGTGCAACATTTTAACTGGTTAACTCTGTCTTCTCTTAGGAGTTACTTATATTCAATCAACTTTATTATCATTACCCAATGCATTGGAGGGCTATAACGGACCTACCCGTCCTTGGTTTATAATGTGACCACCTATCCTTAGTTTATAATGAAACCAACCATCCTTGGTTTATAACAAGACCACACATCCTTGGTTTATAACAAACACACCCTTTAATAATTCATACATATGTACAGGTACCATAAAATGAGAAAAAACAATTAAAATCTTTCAATTTTCAACATAAGAATAAACATTGTTCATTCATAGCTTGATTTACCCATGGAAAAGAAAAGAGTTCCATGAAAACCACTTTGTATGATGGACCAAGAATTTTACACATATTATTACATGATTCTTAAACATAAATAACCATTAATATGAAATAAGGATCATAAAGGCCTAGTGTCATTGGAAGACTAGGTTTATAATACATAAAATAATGAATCCTTATTTTATTTTCCATAATGAGCTTCTAAAATCCATTCGAGCTCCTAAATCTTTATGGGATAACCTGGGGAATAAATAAAGAAATGGGTGAGCTAAAAATCCCATTAAGATAATAAACATGATAAGGAAACATAACATGTGAGTCAAAGGTATAACATGATATCATAAAAGAGAAGGCACATGAGTAATCACATGGAAGCATAATTTAAAGAACATTATATCATAAGATCATGGAATCATAGGAAATGAGGAATCAACATAAAACCTGACATAAGTATAAGTTAAGGATAACTACCAAGACAACATCACATTGTGGACAAAGTCCTATAATGGATTAGGTTCACTCCCTAATCCCATACATGACGTCTCATGAGACTAAAACATTACCCAATGTATTGGAGTATTACCTGGGTTCAACCAATATAATATGTTCCCGATCTATGTGTGCAAAATAAAGGAAATCAATCATAAGGAATAATATAAGAATTTCCCATGGAAAGAAAATGGGTTTCATAATATTTCTTCATATCATATTAAAAGAAAATTTCATAATGAAGGCATTCAATAAATGATCATAAGATATGTATTACCCCATCAAAGGAAGGGAGAATAAACTAGGTATAAATGTGATTGACATATATACATAATTTAGAAGTAGTACATAACATCAAAGGTTATTGTTGTTGATGAAAAAACTTAAAAAAAAACCCTTGAATAAAATAACCTTTCCACTTTGAGTAACATCAAAGGATGTCATCTTAGATGGAAAATTATTTGAAAAGATCACTTGGAACATTTCTTGAATAAAATATCCTTTCCATTTTGAAAACAATTATTTAAAATCTAAAAAATTCTCAAACTTTAAATAATATATATTTTTTAAAATAACCTTTGAAACTTAAAAAGGAATTTTTAAAACATTGAGTTTTCATGACGATGAAAGAGTTCCGTTCATACCGAATAAGTTAAAATAAAAAAATATTTCTTTCACATTTTTGTAAGAAAAATAAAAATTACCTTGTTAGGAAAATGAAACAAAGATTAATTTTAATTTTTTTTTGTAAAAATCCAATTAAGGGTAAAAATGAATTTTAAAAATAATAGTAAAACATTTTGTATAACATTTTTTATAAAATATGGATTTAGAAGAAGAAATATTTTCAGCTGAAGATACAAATGAATTCATATTTTCTTAAAAATATATTCTCAATCATTTTAAGTACAAAAGAGATTAAATGGTACTATTACTTAAAAAATTCATGAATAACCAAAGGAGAAGAAAATTAAAGGGGTTTATTATATAATTATCAAATAATTTCCTTTAATAGAAATTCAAGCATAAGTAATCCTCATTAAAATTGAGATTGAAACATAAACCCTTACTATAACACCCCAAACATTTTATGGTATGTTTCTCTTAAATAAATTCTATTCATAGCCTATATTTCATAAAGAATTAATCCTATATGGAACAAAACTTGGTTATTTATAGGATATAGTCATAACCTAGCCATTAAACTTAAATTTTCTAGTACTGTGATTTGAATTTTGAAAATCTAACATATATGGTTGTGTTCAGGGTGATATTTAGAGTCTGATAGAATTAACATAATTTTCAGTGAATAGTAACCTACACTTATGAATAGTAACCTACCCTTATGAATAGTAACTTACCCTTATGAATAGTAATATGACTCTTATGAATGGTATCCACACCCATGATTGTATAAATAAATTTAGGCACCTTAAAAATGAAGATGAATATTTTAAGTGTTTATATTTTTTGATTAAATAACGATTTTAATTAAAAATTAAATTTATCATATTTAAAAATTATTTATGAAAAATGGAGTTCATTTTTGGATTCTACACATCAAAAAATTGTTAGGGTAAATTTTTGGGATTTTTCTGAAATACTTGATTTTTTGATGAATAGTAAAATATAATAAATTACGATAAATGTTAAATACTTGATTTACTACATCATAGGTGATGCAAGGCTGATGTAAGCCCACTTGGTTCAAACTCACATTCCATTATTACTATTTAGGATCACATTAATCAATAATATTCATAGTCTTGATAAAAAATATTAAAATAACAATTAAAATAATGTAAAAACCCTTTCCCCCCTCCACTATATAAACCACCCCTCACCCCCTATTCCTCGCACACCACTCAAGCTTCAAGTCTTGAATAAATTCTGCTAAATAATCTTCCCAAGCCCTCTCCCCCACGTCCAAGGCCTTCTGGTATCACCAAAAGGTCAAAAATAAAGGTCTTAAGGAGTTTCTCAAGGAGGAGTACTCAAGAGGTGAACCTCTCTTCTCTTTTCTTTCAAATTCTTTTACAACTTTTGTTATTTTGTTTCTCTAATATCACCTAAACTCATCCAAATTCCAATATAATTCCAATAACTTAAATGTAATATATTTTCATTATGCTAACGGAATATTTCATCATCATCTCTCTTCTTCCCCTCCTTTATACTATAAATGCAAACACCGTCCGGGATGTGTTAATTTATCACACTAAAGGAAGACAAGTTTTCAATTTTCATTAATATCCTCAATACTGGTCATGAAAACTTTTTAATAGTTTAACCATATCTTAATATATGTATTTTACCTTATTCAATGTTCTGTAATCCTTACACACTCATAATACAAAATAATAATGCAAAACAAGTTCATTATGCACAAAATGGGAAAAGTTAATCCAAGCATTTATCAATAACTTTTAACTAATGAATTATCCTCAATTATGTAACCCAAAATAATTATAAGATCATTTATAATGTCAATAATAATATGTATTTACAATTCTGTGTGTTTAAACACATTTCAAATGAACTTCCATTCATGAACACAAGTAAACCTGTCATGAAAACCAAGGAAGAAAATGCATCCAAAATAATAAAATTGAATCGATTAAAACCCATAAAAAAGGTCATGAATGGACCTAATAAGATTATACCATATCAATTAAATGTTTATGTGGTTATGTAATTATTAATTAATGAATCTAAATTTTATTATTTAGGTCGTTAAGAATAATCAAGAACACCTTCGAGCTTAAGGGATATCTTAACTCAATTTCCATTCGTTGAGTTAAACATCAGTGTCATTGGTTTTGTATTTTACAAAAATATATGTGAATGACATATTATTGTTTTATTCTGTATATACTCTTTTATTATGCGGGTTTATGTTTTTCACACATAATTATGTCATTTTTCTGTCCTCAATCTAATGACACATTCTTGGTAAGGGATCCTCTCTCTCATTTTTATTCAAGAATTTCCCCTATGTTGTATCCTTTTATATTTAATTCCTATTGATGGGGTATATTTTAGCATATCCCCAATAATTATCTTATGATATATAAATGTTTGTATACCCCTTTACCTCTCATTAATACCTCATAAGAACACCCGTTACGATGCCAAATTTTTTGTAAGGGATATCTTAACTCAATTTCTATTCCTTGAGTTAAACATCAATGTCATTGGTTTTGCCTTTCCCAGAGTATGTGTGAATGAACTATGATTTTTTTATGCTATATATCCACTTTTATCTTGTGGGTTTGTTTTTTCACACATAATTATGTAATTTATTTGTCCTTAATTTAATGATATGTTCTTTGTAAGGGATTCTCTCTCACACTTTTATTCAAGAATTCCCCCTATGTTGTGTCCTTAAATTTTTAATTCCTAATGATGGGGTATGTTTTTACCTCCCCCATACTACCATTATGATATATAAATGATGGGATACCTCTTTACCTCTCATTAATACCTCACAAGAACACTCATTACCATGCCAAAATGTTGGTAAGAGATATCTTAACTCAACTTCCATTAGTTGAGTTAAACATCTTTTTCATTGGTTATGTTTTTTCCAAGAATATGTGTGAATGAACTCTGATTATTTTTTATTTTATATCCACATATATTCTGTGGATTTATGTTTTTCACACATAATTATGTCATTGATTTATCCCCACTCTAATGATACGATCTTTGTAAGGGATTCTCTCTCTCACTTTTATTCAAGAATTCCTCCTATGTTGTGTCCTTATATTTTTAATTACTAATGATGGGGTATGTTATTTCACCTACCCCATACTACCCTAATGATATATAAATGATGATATATCCCTTTAACTCTCATTAATCCCTCACAAGAACACTCGTTACCATGCCAAAATGTTTGTAAGGGATATCTTAACTCAATTTCCATTTGTTGAGTTAAACATCAATGTCATTGGTTTTGTATTTTCCCAGAATATATGTGAATGACCTATTATTGTTTTATTATTTATATCCACTTTTATTGAGTGGGTTTATGTTTTTAACACATAATTATGTCATTGTTTTTCTTTAATCTAATGATACGTTCTTGGTAAGGGATCCTCTCTCTCATTTTTATTCAAGAATTTACCCTATGTTGTGACATTTTATTTTTAATTCCTAATGATGGGGTATCTTTTTGAACCTCCCCCATATTGACCTTATGATATATAAATATTGGGATACTCCTTTACCTCCCATTAATCCCTCACAAGAACACCCGTTACCATGCTAAAATGTTTGTAAGGGGTTTCTCATCTCACTTTCATTTCCGTGAGATTTCCATTATTCACCACTTATTTTTTGCAGGTGGTGTATTGCGTACTGAATTTTGATATATATTATCATTATTATATTTATATACATGGTATTTTTTGATTCATTTGGTGTTTATTAGTTTTTGGTCATATGACTCGATTGATTACAACGGGGTAAGGGACTTTGTCTCAAATTCCATTTCATTGTCAGTTACTTGGTATTGTGCACCTAATATTTCTTATGTGGTGTATCCACTACCCATTTGATATCATTTTTTATTTAAAATTGTAAATATATTATATATCCATATTCTAGTTTCATGGATATTAATATTGTCTTAAGCTGTATACCCTTTTACCTGCAGTGTTTTTTGGAATGTTGTTTTAACTGTGGAAATATTGATGAATCTGTATCCTCTACTCTATAAGGATATTTAAAAGGCATATTTATATTGTATTAAACCAATTTATAAAGAATTATTTGTACTTACAGTGGTGGTTGGGGTCATCTATAGCCCCTCGATGCATCGACAGGTCTTATGAGACAAATTTGTTGGCGACAAACCCTTCAAGTTTGTTTCCAAAAAAATAGATGGGTTTATACCCACAGAATTAAACCATTATAAAGGTATAATGGTATCATGTGATAGATAAATTACATCCAATTAATAACAATTCTCTTTATTCATTATTAGTTATTACTATCCATGAGGTTTTCACTATGAGAAAATATATGGATGCAGTTTCATTATCAGTTTATTAATGGTGCGAGTTTTTCATTTATTCACCATGCCATATTGACTATGACAAGTTGTTTATGATTAAGTTATTATTGATTCATGATTATTATATTTGTAACCCTTACTGAGAATTTTATATCACCCCTTTCATTTTTTTATCACTAACTGGTTATGAAGAGAAGATCATTTATTGCATTTCTGTGGATGCAATTTTTAGTTTTTGTTATGTATTGTAATTTGTTACTTTTCCCAATGTAATTTGAGTTACATCTATGTATCTAGTTTCTTCAAGACTACTAAACTGATAGTTCCTTTGGGATTTCATTCCTTTTAAGCATTCTAATGTAATAATTAATGCACTGACTCTGGTCTAGAGGGGTCAGGGCGTTACAGTTGGTATCAGAGGATGTTTAGTAGAAAACTTGGAAACTAGATTAGAAATTGTAGATTAGGGAACAAATCCCTAATGTAGTATCTGAGGATAAACATAAAATATCATCATGGTATTTTGGTAAATAATAGATTATGTTAATCTTTCTAGAAAATACATCCCTATCTGGATACAAACAGGTAGAGGTGGATGTGCCACAGATGTACCTAGGAGTGAAAACTCTGACAAGGAGTTTCGGGCTTGACCCGGGGTATCCTGGTACATGAAAATAGGAATTTCTTCCCTCTTGGTATTGAAACTTCTAAGGGATATGTTTAGGATAATTCAAATCTTCTTTACAAGCCATTATGAAGGATTTTAATGTAATTTTTTTCTCAGAGAAACCATGTCTATGAGATTAGCTATGCATAGGATTTCAATTTATGTTAAGTAATTTTCTAGTCAAGATTATAAATTATGATTCATAACCTAACCTAGTGTATGCAATTATTTAGAAATGGAACCTAATGGAAGAAGGGGAATCAATACTTGTGGACAATGTAGGGATTTCCCCACTAAGAAAGTCAACACAGTCAATGTTGGAGCAGATTAGATTATGACCATATTGGGACAAATTAATTAGGTTGTGATGAATAACCATGCTACACATGTGTTGGATCATTTCATACAGTAGAATCCCCCATATTTTAGTGGTACTACTAATCCAGTGGAAGCTGAGTAGTGGATTAAGTCCCTTGAAAAGATATTCATGGCATTAAGATGAAATGATAATGAAAAGGTAGTGTTGGAAGTGTATTGTCTCAAGGGTGATGCTGATCAATGGTGGTCCTTGATCCAGAATACCACGGAGGAAGAAGAGATAGAAGATATGGAATGGAGGTATTTTAAGGGAATATTCTTTGACAAATATTTCCCTTATGAGTAGTGAACCGAAATGAAGAGGAAATTCCTGGGCTTGAAGCAAAGGGAAGAAGATAGTGTTGCAGAGTATGAGGATACCTTCACAAGACTATCCAGGTATGCCATAGATTATGTATGTGACACGAAAGAAAAGATTGATCATTTCTTTTAAGGTCTTAAGACAAGTCTTCAAAGGGAACTGAATTCTCAAACATTTTCATCATATGATGAAATTGTATTAAGTGCCATCAAAAAAGGGAGGGAGTTTTCTAGATAAATTTTTTTGAAGGGAAAAAAAGATAAGAAGCGGTACTCTGATAACCATGGAAAAGGTGAAGTGACAAAGAATAACAAGGGAATAAAGAAATTTCCGTTATGTGTGAACTGTGGAAAGAATCATCTTGGGAAATTATCGAATGGCATGGGAGTTTTCTATAAGTGCATAGAAAAGGGTCATATATATAATGAATGAAAGGGGATGAAACAATTCAATGATATTAAATGCTACAATTGTAGAGATATGGGACACTATGAAAATGAGTGTCCTAAGCGGTAAGAAAACTTGCCTAAAAAAGGTCATGAGAGTAAGGTAAATCATACGCGATTACAATTACGGAGGTTGAAGTTCCTAATGATGTGGTGGCAGATACTTTAATTATTTACTCAAACTTATCCAACACTTTATTTAATTATGGATCATCACATTAATTTATATCTTCCCAGTTTTCCAATAAAATTAGACATGTACAATTTTATTTAATAAATGAGTTGTTATCCAAAACTCCTAGGGGATTTATCATTGCAACAAAGGCATGTCGATTAGTCCCCATCATGAAACATAAATGTGCTTTAGTTGCTAAACTTATCATCATACCAATGACTGCCTTTGATATAATTCTAGATATGAATTGGCTGTAAAATTATGATGTGAAGATTTATTGCAAGAATAAGGAAGTTACAATCCTTGAAAATGGTGTAGAATTTCTTATTTTTAGATTAGAAACCTCGCCATCTGATTCTTATCTAGATCCACCCCTAGAAGCTCTATTGAATGTAATTCTTGTAGAGGAAGAGAACCTAATGTCTATGGGTGAGGAAAGAAAATTTCAAATTGAAGATGTACATATAGTGCAAGAATACATTGACATATTCCCAAAGGATTTACCTGGAAATCCTTTAGTGCGAGAAGTTGAGTTCTCTATTGATTTAATTCCTAGTGCTTGACCTATATCAAATACTCCCTATAGAATGGCCACTGTGGAGTTAGTGGAGCTAAAGAAACAACTAGAGGAATTGAGTGACAAAGGATTTATTAGACCTAGTGTTTCTCCATAGGGAGCCCCTATCCTCTTTGTCAAGAAGAAAGATGGATCCATGAGGCTATGCATTGATTACATGAAAATCAATGCTATTAAAAAAATAATAAGTATCCTCTCCCAAAAATTGATGATTTATTTGATCAAATTCATGGAGAACAATAATTTTCAAAGATTGACCTTCAATCTGGATATCATCAGCTACGTGTGAAGAAGGAGGATATTCCAAAGACATCATTTCGAACCAAATATGGGCATTACGAGTTTATAGTGATGCCTTTTGGACTGACTAATGCACCCTCTGTTTTCATGGATTTAATGAATAGAGTTTTCAAGGAATATCTTGATAACTTTGTTGTGGTATTTATTGATGATATCCTAGTATACTCTAAAAGCTATGAAGACCATGAGAATCACTTGAAAATTATTCTGAAAAATCTTAGAAGAAATGAATTATATGAGAAGTTTAGAAAGTGTGAATTCTGGATTAATAATTTTCTTTTCTTGGCCATATTTTCTGTGGGGATGGAATCTTAGTTGATCCTACGAAGACAAAGGCAATCCAAGAATGGACCATTCCAATGAACATAACTAAGGTACATAGTTTTATTGGCTTAACAGGTTACTATCAGTGTTTTGTTCAGAATTTTGTTCGACTGGCTAACCCGCTAACCAAGCTCACATGTAAAGGAGTTAAGTTTGTGTGGACGAAAGAATGTACATAATGCTTTGAAGAATTGAAAAGAAGATTGGTCAATACTCCAATTTTTGACTCTTCCATCTTGAAGTGATGGATTTGTAATATACAGTGATACATCAAAGAATGGGATGGGTTTCATCCTTATGTAAAATGATAAATTTATTTCTTATGCATCATGGCAGTTAAAGACTCATGAGAAAAATTATCCAACTCATGATCTTGAGTTAGCAGCTGTAATATTTGCTCTGAAAATATGAAGACATTATCTTTACAGTGAAAAATGTGAGATATACACATATAACAAGAGTTTGAAATACATTTTCACACAAAAAGAAATCAACATGAGGCAAAGGAGATGAATCAATTTACTCAAAAATTATGTTTGTTCAATAAAATACCACCCAGGAAAGAAAAATAAGGTGGTAGATGCATTAAACAGGAAAGATCATGGAATTCTGACTCAAATGAGGATTGAGAGAGATCCAATATTCATGGATCTACTAAATATGGATATGGGAATTGTTAAGGAAGGGGAAACATATTTCCTCTTTCAAATGATTGCTAAAACATCTTTAATAGGGAAGATAAAAATCTCTTAATCTAATGATGAAAATATACATAAGAAAATTAATGCTGTTAAGGATGGGAGATTGGAAGACTTCATGTATGAGGAAGGAGTTATGAAATTTGGGAAGAGGTTATGTGTTCCATCTGTACCTAAGCTAAAAAGGTAACTATTAGACGATGCTCATAGCTAAAATTTCTCTACACACCCTAGTAGCACAAAGATGTATAGAGATCCGAAGGAACATTTTTGGGGGGATAATATGAAGTGGGAAATTGCTGACTACATGTTAAGGTGCCTAGTTTGTCAACAAGTAAAGGCAAAGAGACAACATCCTATAGGGGTGATGAAACCTCTACCTATTACTATGTGGAAGTGGGATGACATTATAATGGATTTTTTCACTGTACTACTGAGGACACCTAAAAGGAATGATGCAATATGGGTAATTATTGATCGTCTCACAAAATTAGCACATTTCCTTGCTATAAGAGAGGATTTACCACTTGAGAACCTGTAAAGAGTTTATATTAATGAAGTTTTAAGACTTCATGGTGCACCTCTATCGATTTTGTCTGATCGAGATCCCCGGTTTATATCAAAATTCTGGAAAAGTATCCAGAAGGATTTGGATACTAAGCTTCATATGAGTATTACTTATCACCCACAAACCATCAGATAGTCTGAAAGGACTATTCAAACTCTAGAAGACATGTTGAGATCATGCTCTCTTGAATTTCAAGGTATGTTGGATAAATAATTGCCTTTGGTGAAATTTTCCTACAATAATAATTTCCATTATAGTATTCATATGGCTCCATATGAAGCATTATATAGAAAGAGATGTCAAACTCCAACTTGTTAGGATGAAGTTGGTGAGAAGAAACTTATAGGCCTAGAACTCATTGAAGAGACCACATCAAAGGTAAAGACAATTAAATACCATATTAAAGAAGCTCAAAGTTGGTAGAAGAGTTATGATGACAACCGAAGAAAGGATTTGGAATTCCAAGTGTGAGATCATGTCTTTCTGAAAGTATCTCCCTAGAAGGGTGTCTTAAGGTTCAGTAAGAAAGGGAAACTGAGCCCCAGGTACATCGGACCATTTGAAATTATGGAAAGAATTGGAGTTGTATCTTAAATTTTAGCAATACCTTCAAGTCTATCCAAAGTTCATGATGTGTTCTATGTTTCATTGTTGAAGAAATACATGCCAGACCCAATGTATATACTCACCTATGAAGAAATAGAACTGGAACCTGATTTCTCATACTATGAAGAGCCTATTTGGATTCTCGACATAAGGGAGAAGGTATTGAGAAATTGAACAACTTGTCCAGTAAAGGTTATTTGGAGAAACCATAATATGGGAGAAGCAATGTTGGAACCTAAGGATGTTATGAAGAAGAACCACCCACATTTTTTAAGGGCTTTATAAATGAAAAATTTCAAGGATGAAATTTCCGAAAGAGGGAATAATATAACACCCCAAACATTTTATGGTATGTTGATCTTAAATAAATTCTATTCATAGCCTATATTTTACAAAGCACTGAGCCTCTATAGAAAAAAACTTGGTTATTTATAGGATATAGTCATAACCTAGCCATTAAACTTAAATTTTCCAATGCTGTGATTTGAATTTTGAAAATCTGACATACACAATTATGTTCAGGGTGATATTTAGAGTCTGATAGAATTAACTTAATTTTTAGTGAATAGTAACATACCCTTATGAATAGTAACTTACCCTTATGAATTTTAATATGACTCTTATGAATGGTATCTATACTCATGATTGTATAAATAAATTTAGGCACTTTAAAAATGAAGCTGAACATTTTAAGTGTTTATATTTTTTGATTAAATAATGATTTTAATTAAAAATTAAAATTATCATATTTGAAAAATTATTTTTGAAAAATGGAGTTCATTTTTGGATTCTACACATTGGAAAATTGTTAGGGTGAATTTTTGGGATTTTTCTGAAATACTTGAATTTTTGATGAATAGTAAAATACAATAAAGTACGATAAATGTTAAATACTTGATTTACTGCATCATAGGTGATGTAAGGCTGATGTAAGCTCACTTGGTTCAAACTCACATGCAATTATTACTATTTAGGATCACATTAATCAAGATTATTCGTAGTCTTGAGCAAAAATATTAAAATAATAATTAAAATAATGTAAAAACCCTTCCCCCTCCACTATATAAACCACCCCTCACCCCCTCTTCCTCCCACACTACTCAAGATTAAATACTTTCCTAAATTCTACAAAATACTCTTCCCAAGACCTCTCCCCACGTCCAAATCCTTCTGGTCTCACCAAAAGGCCAAAAACAAAGGTCTTAAGTAGTTTCTCAAGGAGGAGTACTCAAGAGGTGATCCTCTCTTCTCTTTTCTTTCTAATTCTTTTACAAGTATTGTTATATTGTTTCTCTATTCTCACCTCATCTCATAAAAATACCATGATAATTACAATACCTTACATGTAATTTATTTTCATTATTCTAATGGAATATTTCATCATCATCTCTCTTTTTTCCCTCCTTTATACTATAAATGCAAACACGGTCCGAGATGTGTTAATTTATTACACTCAAGGAAGATGAGTTTTCAATTTGCATTAATATCCCAAAGACTTGTCATGAAACATTTTAATGGTTTAACCAGATCTTAATATATGTATTTTACCTTATGAAATGTTCTATAATCCTTACACACTCATAATACAAAATAATAATACAAAACAAGTTCATTATGCACAAAATGGGAAAAGTTAATCCAAGCATTTATCAATAACTTTTAACTAATGAATCATCCTTAAGTATGTAACCCAAAATCATTATAATACCATTTATAATGTCACTAATAATATATATTTACAATTCTGGATGTTTAACCACATTTCAAATGAACTTACATTCATGAACACAAGTAAACCAGTCATGAAAACCAAGGAAGAAAATGCTTCCAAAACAATAAAATTGAATCTCTTAAAACCCATAAAAAGGCCATGAATGAACCTAATAAGGTTGTAACACATAAATTAAATGTTTATAAGGTTCCAGACTTTTTAATTTATGAATCTAAATTTGATTATTCAGGTCGTTAAGAACAATCAAGAACACCTTCAAGCTTAAGGTATATCTTACCTCAATTTCCATTCGTTGAGTTAAAGATCGATGTCATTGGTTTTGTATTTTACCAAAATATGTGTTAATGTCCTATTATTGTTTTATTTTTTATATACACTTTTATTGTGTGGGTTTATGTTTTTCACACATTATTATTTCATTGATTTTTTCTCAATCTAATGATATGTTCTTGGTAAGGGATTCTATCTCTCATTTTTATTCAAGAATTTTCCCTATGTTGTGTCCTTTTATTTTTAATTCCTAATGATGGGGTATGTTTTCAAACCTCCACCATATTTCCCTTATGATATATAAATATTTTGATACACCTTTACCTCTCATTAATCCCTCACTAAAAAACCCGTTACCGTGCCGAAATGTTTGTAAGGGATTTCTCATCTCACTTTCATTTCCATAAGATTTCCATTGTTCACCCCTTATTTTTTGCATGTAGTGTATTGTGTACTACCTTTTGATATAAATTATCATGATTCTATTTATATTCATGGTATTTTGTGATTTATTTATTTTTATTATTTTTTGTTCATATAACTCAATTGATTTCAACTGGGTAAGGGACTTTGTCTCAAATTCCATTTCATTGTTAGTTACTTGGTATTGTGCACCTAATATTTCATATGTGGTGTATCCAATGCCAATTTTAGATAATTTTTCATTTGAAATTTTAAATATTTTATATATCCATATTCTAGTTTCATGGATATGAGTATTGTCTTAAGTCGTATACCCTTTTATATGCGGTGTTTATTTGGAATGTTGTTTTAATTGTGGAAATATTGATGAATCTATATCCTCTACTCTATATGGATATTGAAAAGTCATATTTATCTTTTATTAAATAAATGTATAAAGAATTATTTGGATTTGTAGTGGCGGGTGGTGACTTATATAGCCCCTCGATGCATCGACAGGTCTCATGAGACAAATCAGTTGGCGACAAACCCTTTGAGTTTGTTTCCAAAAAAATGAGACGGGTTTCTACCCACAGACTTAAATTGTTATGATGGTATAGTGGTATCATGTGCCAGATACATGATGTCTAATTAATAAGAATTATCTTTATTAATTATCAGTTATTACTATTCATGAGGCTTTCACTATGACAAAATCTATGGATGCAGTTTCATTCTCAGTTTATTAATGGCATGCGTTTTTCATTTATTCACCATGCCATATTGACTATGAAATTTTTTTTATGATTCAGTTATTATTGATTCATGCTTCTGCTATTTGTAAACCTTACTGATCATTTGATCTAACCCCTTTCATTTGTTTACCTCCCACAGGTTATGAAGAAGTGATCATTTATTGAGTTTCTGTGGATGTAGTTTTTAGTTTCTGTTATGTATTATAATTTTTTACCTTTCCCAATGTAATTTGAGTTACATCTATGTATCTAGTTTCTTCAAGACTACTAAACTGATCATTCCTTTGAGATTTCGTTCATTTTAAGCATGCTAATGTAATAAGTAATGCACCGACTCTTCTTGGATTGCCTTTTTCATCGCAGGATCAACTTAGATTCCATCCTTAGAGACAATATGGACAAGAAAATAAATTGATTGAAGCCAGAGTTCACATTTTCTAAACTTCCAATATAATTCATTTCTTAAGAGTTTTCAGAATAATCTACAAGTACAAAACATTCCATAAGGTAAAATACATATATTAAGATCTGGTTCAACTATTAAAAATGTTTCATGACCAGTATTGAGGATATTAATGCAAATTTAAAACCCATCTTCCTTGAGTGTGATAAATTAACACATCTTGGAATTAATTTTCCCATACTGATATTGAAATAATACCAATAGTTAAAAAAATGTAACCTATTAGAATAAGATGATAAATCCAATAATAATTTTTTGGATAAATTGATACCTGTAATAGTTTCTAATGGAAAATCTATTTTCTCCAAAACTACTAAACTGATCATTCCTTTGGGATTTCATTCCTTTTAAGCATGAAAATTTATTAAGTAATGCACCGGATCCGGTATTGAGGGGTTAGGGAATTACAGTTGGTATCAGAGGGGATCTCAATCAGATTATGAAAATCTAACAAGACTACTCACTTGGTTAAGGTACTATGGAGAAACCATAAGTATGAAGAGGCAACATGGGAACTGGAGAAGGCAATGAAGGAAAATTACCAACACCTATTTTTGGCCTAGAATGTAAAATGAAAATTTGAGGGTGAAATTTATTAAGGGGGGAAGAATGTATTATCATATATTCAATACAAGATAAAAATGCATTTACATTATCCGTATAGAATAGAGGATACAAATTCATCAACACTTCTACAGTTAAAACAACATTCAAAATAAACACCGTATGTAAAATGATATACAAATTAGACCATAATAATATCCATGATATGAGAATATGGATATTTAATATAAATATAATTTCAAATGAAAAATGATCTCAAATGGGAAGTAGGTACACCACATAAGAATTATCAGGTGCACAATACAAAGTAAGTTACAATGAAATAAAAAATTGAGACAAAGTCCCTTACCACAATGTAATCAGTAAAATCATATAACAAAAACTTAATAAACATCAAATGAATAATTTAATACCATGAATATAAAGAGAATAATAATATTATATGACAAATGGTAGTACACATACACCACATTCAAGAAATAAGTGGAAAACATTGGAAATCTCATGGAAATGAAAGTGAGATGAGAAAACCCCTTGCAAACATTTTGGCATGGTAACATGTGTTCTTGTGAGGTATTAATGATAGGTAAAGGGGTATCCCATTATTTATATATCATAAGGTAATTATGGTGGAGGTGAGAAAACATACCCCATCATTAGGAATTAAAAATAAAAGGGCACAACATAGGGGGTTAATGTTTGGTATATGGTTTAGACAATAAACATATCCATGATATGAGAATATGTATATTTAATAGAAATACAATTTCAAATGAAAGGTGACCTCAAATGGTAAGTAGGTACAACACATAATGATTATTAGGTGCACAATACAAAGTAAGTCACAACGAAATGGAAGTTGAGACAAAGTCCCTTACCACAATGTAACAAGTTGAATCATATGACCAAAAATTAATAACCATCAAATGAATCATTGAATATCATGAATATAAATGGTATCATGATATTATATAAAAAATGGTATTACACATACACCACATATGATAAATAAGTGGCGAACAATGGAAATCTCACGGAAATGAGATGAGAAAACCTCTTACAAACATTTCGGCATGGTAACAGGTGTTCTTGTGAGGTATTAATGAGAGGTAAATGGGCATCCCATTATTTATATATCATAAGGGAAGTATGGGGGAGTAGAAAAAACATACCCCATCAATAGTAATTAAAAATAAAAAGACAAAAAATAGGGGAAATTCTTGAATAAAAGTGAGAGAGATGATCCCTTAACAAGAACATATCATTAGATTGAGGAAAAAACAATGACATAATTATGTGTGACAAAAATTAACCCACATAATAAAAGTAGATATACATAATAAAACAATCATAGGTCATTCACACATATTCTGGAAAAATACAAAACTAATGACATTGATGTTTAACAATGACATAATTATGTGTGAAAAACATTAACCCACACAATAAAAGTGGATATATAGAATAAAAAATCATAGGTCATTCACACATATTCTGTGAAAATAAAAAACCAATGACATTGATGTTTAACTCAATGAATGAAAATTGAGTTAAGATATCCCTTACCAAGAACGTATCATTAGATTAAGGAAAAAACAATGACATAATTATGTGTGACAAACATTAACCCACACAATAAAAGTGAATATACAGAATAAAAAAATCATAGGTCATTAACACATATTCTGGGAAAATAAAAAACCAATGACATTGATGTTTAACTCAATGAATGGAAATTGAGTTAAGATATCCCTTACCTTAAGCTCGAAGGTGTTCTTGATTGTTCTTAACGACCTGAATAATCAAATTTAGCTTCATTAATTAATAAGTATAGAACCTCATAAACATGTAATTGATATGGTATAACCTTATTAGGTTTATTCATGAAATTTTTTATGGGTTTTAAGAGATTCAATTTTACTGTTTTAGAAACATTTTCTTCCTTAGTTTTTATAGCCAGTTTACTTGTGTTCATGAATGGAAGTTCACATGATCTCCCACTTGGAATTCCAAATCCTTTCTCCAGTTGTCAGCATAACTCTTCTTCTTACTTTGGGATGCTTTAATATTCTCTTGAATTGTATTAACCTTTACTGTGGTCTCTTAAATAAGTTCTGGTCCTGTAAGTTTTCTCTCACCAACTTCATCCCAACAAGTTGGAGTGTGACATCTCTTTCCATATAATGCTTCATATAGAGCCATTAATAATAAAATTGAAACTCTTAAAACCCATAAAAATAGTCATGAATGAACCTAATAATGTTATACCATATCAATTACATGTTTATGAGGTTTTGGACTTATTAATTAATGAAGCTAAATTTGATTATTCAGGCCATTAAGAATAATCAAGAACACCTTCGACTTCATGGTGCACCTCTATTGATTGTGTCCGATTGAGATCCCCAGCTTACATCAAAATTGTAACACCCCAATATTTCATAGTGTGTTATTTCTTCAAAATAATTCAATAACTTGCACTACATGCAACACCGAGTTCAAGCGCACCATGACTTACCAAACAAGATGTTTGAAAGAGGTTATGAATAGTATTAACTAAAATTTAAACTTTATATAATCCTTATAATTTTAGAGTCCATATTATGAGTTTCTTAGACATAATGTAAGAAAAAATTCATTTTCAGTATTGCACTTTTACCAACTTTTAATAGTGAACCCTTTTTAAATCCAATATTTTAAACTTTTATATATTCAATTTGACTAAATAAATTTACTTTTTAGAATAGGGACATAAAAAAATTTACAATGAAACATCCCAAGCTCCACGGTACGCTTTCCTTTGAATAATACAGTGGTGTGTGTTGTACGCAACTTCGAGTTATAACACACACCACGACCAATCAAAGTAGCCGTTATGAATAGTAATACCAATTTTTTGAAATTTTATAAAGTTTATCTTTCAAAATGGACTTAATTTTTGGATTCGGAATATCGAAATTATCCTAAGTTGAATTTTTGGTATTTTTCTGAGAACTTCCAATTTTTATGAATAGTGAAAAATACTTAAAAACAACTTTTTTAATCAAAATAATTTATAGTGATAAATTACACTATTGAGTGGTTTTAAAGTATAATTAGAGTATATTTTTACCATTTTATCCAATGGTGTTCATTAAAATTAATTTCACTTTGAAATTGGACATAAACAATTGTCAATCTTTTGATATATATTGTTTCTTAAAAACACGCTATTTGTGGTGACAGCGGGAATTAATTATAAAATTAATTAATGAAACTTATATGTTTGGAATTTTGTAAAATAGATATCATTTTTGATTTCGGAATATCAATTATAGCTTAGGGTGAAATTTTGGCATTGTTCTGAAAAATTTCAATTTTTGATGAATAGTGAAACTACTAAGTGGTAGTTAAAAAACTGATTTTTTCATAAAACTTAATTTTACCGCTTCTGTGATTGGAATTTAGAAAATCTGAGAGACACGGTTAATATCAAGGAGTAAAATGTGGTTCAATGAGATGAAAATATTTTTTTGGTGAATAGTAACTTTTTACTTTTATTTACCACGGTTAAAAGTAAATAGGGTAATTAAGGTTAAAAATGATATTAATATTACCCTAACACATGTCCTAATTCTATTGGACAAGTGTATCTCGACCAAAGACAACCTTAGGAAAAAAATATTATTATTTAGGTCCACTTGGATTAGATTAGGACATTTATTATTATTTAATTCAAAGAAGAGTTAAAAGAGTTAAAATCAAAGTTTATTTACTAAAACATTTTTAATATAGGGTTATAAATAAGATAAATTCAATTGTAAATATTAATTACAAAGATAAAATGATTTCCTACATAATGATATTTTATTTATAATTTTTAGACATTAAATAATTTAATTTATTTATGACACAATGATGATGCAGTAATTACCATAACAGTGAAAAAATTAAAATAATTGATATTATAAATACCCAAATAAATATAATTTGAGACTTTGTATGAATTACACTAATTTATAGGTTAATATGACATGTTAGGATTGACTTAAGTAACTTTTTTCGAAGTAATAATTCTGTTATAATTTTCACAAAAATCAATTATTTAATAGTGTCAAAATTGACATAAAAGAGTTTTTAAAACATATATTATATTATTAATTGATATTAAATTCCTAAAAATCTAAGGTTCAGCCAAGAGACTTATATCATGATAGGTGTATAATTAATGGACCACTTGGGGGTCGCTTGGATTTATATAGTAAGTTTATTAACCATATAATATAAAAATACAAAGAGACGTTGTAAAAGTGAAACTAATTAACTAAGAGTTAATACTTAAAGATAAAGTTAATATAGTAACCCAAACCTGTCTAAATTCTATTGGTTGAGTGGTTTTCGACCTATCCCCACCTTAACCTTTAAATAATCCACTTTGGAACCATTAGAAACCGAATATAAATTTATTATAAAATAATATTTCTAGCTTTTCCAATGGTGCCCCTCACCCCTCTTATAAAAGGACACTCTCCCTTCTCATTAACTCACACCTTCAAAGCCTTTTGGCTAGGCCAAACTCTACCCAAATACTCTCTCAACTTCCCTCAATTCATCCTAGAGGCCTTTCTTTAGTCAGAAAGCCAACTTAAGGATCCCTTTTGATCAAATCAAAAGGAAGAACCTGAAGAAGAGGAGGTTAACCTACCCCCAACCAAGGAAAAGTACAAGGTAAGTGTTTATTTCACAATCTCTTCATTATCTGAGGTTTTTTATACGTAATAATCTAATGAGATCTCTTTATCATCCACATCCATGTTTCTTAAAAATGTTTTTCAAAACATTAATACTATTTTACAGAATATGGGTTAAAGTCATTTATACCCTTGTTTGACTTTTTATAAGAAGTTCATAAAGGGATCTTTCTGTCGTTTTCCAAACAAGGTCCTTTTTAACCTTTTCGACAGAATTAAGGCAAGAATGTCTTTTTAACTTATACGGCGGGTGCGGCTATTTTCCGCCGTTATAAAATCGTTGAAGCTTCCCTTACAAGCTTATAAGAATATTTTCAAAGTAAATGTTTTATTTTATAATTATGTAACTTTTAAATGATTTCAAAATGAATATTTTAAGAATTTGTGAAAGGTACTCTTTATCAAGATCATAATTTTAAATGTTTTAAATATTTATCTTTTTAAATCTTTTTTATTAATGTCCATGTTTTCAAAATGATTTTAATGATTTATTTATATGGACATGAATGTTTTGAAATGATATTTCTTTTCAAAAGTTTCAAAGTGGTATGGGACACTTTGATTCAAAAATCTCATTTAAATTACTTCCTTTATAAATGTGTGACTTTTCAATGATTTCGAGAAAAGAGATATTTCTCTCAAATAGTTTTGATTTCATCTATGTCAACATCCTTTGATGGATTTTAAGCTTATTTGAAGTTGATTAATTATGATACAAAGCTTTTGTATTGTATTGAAGGTTTTGTGATACATTTTACTGTGGATGTGTTATTTTTATACCATTCATGGTTTATAGAGAAAGTATTGACATTTCGTATGCTAGATTTAATACGAATGTTTATGTTATGTTTAAACCTTTTCATATGGGAATGCATTGGACTTAGTAAGTGATAGGTGGAGCCCGCTATAGCTCCTCGATGCATCGGTAGGTCTCATGAGACAAACTAGTGTCTTGGAATAAGTCCTTGGCAAAATCTTATTTGTAGTCTTGGCACGAGGCCTTGGCTATGTGGTTATGATAGTTTGGCATTATACATTCCATAATTATGAAAGTGGTTATTGATATTGCATGTGATTATTTGATTAGTATAATATCCATGTGAATAAGTAAATGGAATTATTTCATTTTATTTTTTCCATACTATGTTGAAGTTCAAGTTTAAAAGGCTTTTGTTTTAGTTATACACTGCCTTAAATGTTTATTCTTATTTATGAAAGTTTCTGCTATATTGTTATCCTTACTGGGCATTTGAGCTCACCCCTTTTCTATGTTTTATTTTTCCCAAGATGTGAAGAAGTAAATTATGAATGACCTGCAGGGATATTATTAGGGGATAATAGTGTGGACTATGGAGATAATATGTTTTTGTAGTAGTTTTTCACTTTATGATGTAATGTAAAACTTTATGAATATATCTAGTGTTTCCAAGGCTACTAAACCAATCAGTCTTTCAAGATTTGATCTTTCTTGTGATCATGCCAATGTTATGTAATAATGCACCGACTCTGGGTAACTGGGGTCGGGGTGTTACAGTTGGTATTAGAGGAAGTTTATTACAAACCTTGGAAGCTAGATTTGGATAAAATCTGATTAGATCACATAGACCTAAGATGGACTTTGAGGATTAGTATAGAAGAACTTTCTAGAATTTTGGTATTGTAGAGATTTTGTGAGTTTTCCGAGCAATACATCCCTATCTGGATACGAGCAGGTAGAGGAGGCTCTGGCACAGATGTACCTAGGGGTAAAACCCGAAAACACCGCTTTGAGCTAGACTCGAACGAAAACTGGTGCATGAAAACGGGCCTTGCTGCACTCTTGGTTACGACACTCCCAGGGGATATGCTTAGGATAATTCTCATTTTCTTTACAAACCATTATGAAGGGTTTATGAGTATATAATTCCTCAAAGGAGACATTTTTATGATTACAGATTATATCCATAAACTATTTAATTTATGTTATGTGTTTTACAAGTTTGGGATTAGGTATTGTTATTCATAAACTAATCTAGTGTATGCCATTGTTTAGAAATGGCGCCCAGTAGAAGGAATGAGAACTCCAGCAATGCACATGATCCAAAGAGAAAGAAGGATCATATCTTTCATGGTCTTAAACCAGAATTTATAAGAGAAATAGTCTCCCATGTATTATCATCATATAAAGAAATAATATCATGTGTTGATAAGATAAGTAAAGAGTTTACTGAGTCCTATGGCTTTGAAGTGAAGTAAGAGAAGAAAATGATGGAACAAAGAAATATGGATAAAGGGAATAGGGAAAAGAAGAATTTTCCCATATGTGATAACTGTGGGAAGAAACACCCTGGAACTTGCCTGAAAGGAATGGGAGTTTGTTATAAGTGTGGAGGAAGAGGGCACAAATTACGTGACTGCAAGGGTAAGAAAATGGTTTCAAATGTACAATGCTTCATTTGCAAGGAGTTTGGACACTACGCGAACCTATGTCCCAGTCATCGGACTATGTCGCAAATGATGCTATTGGATAATAATCAAGTTATGATACTACCACAGATGAAGAGGAATGATTAAAGTTCTTATGTTGATTATATCATTTGAGTGTTGTATCAACAATGTACTTGTTATAATAATTATGGAGTATATAAGGATTTTACTGTAGTACTATTTCATAAAGGACTTGAGATTGTGTGGAACAAAGAAAAGTGACTCAATATTAGGTTAAGTTTTTGGAAAATATATGGTTGAGGGAAAGATAAACCATAATATGGTTCTGATACCGAGGTAGTGATTTTAGAATAATGCATGATTGATTTGGATAAATTATATTGGATATTCTTGACTACCTTGAAACTGATTAATGATTTGTATATTCCATCATTGTTGGGGTTTACAACATTTTTGGATTGAAGGAGTATATCTATTATTCTTTAAGGAATAAGGGATCATGAATGTAATAAATAAGGTTTTATGGTAATTCAGGATGTTGAAATGTCTTAAAAGAATACATGATGAAGGTGTTCACATGTTATTATGTGGAAAAAAGGATCTTCATTGTGTTTACCTTCCTTATAAATTTTGGACTGAAGTATTTTGGATAGTTCTAGTTTGGATTGTTTTGGATTGCCATAAAAAGGACAACCCGGAGGTCGGGCGGCAACCCGTCGCGTCCGGCAAGGCCATGAGACTTGAACCCACAACCGAAGGGCGACAAGGGAGTATCACCTACCACTGACCCACATGATGTCCTGGATTGAATAATGTTAGTTTTTAATGGTTCTTCTAGATGATTTATAAATTCATTTTTTTAACCCTATACGAATAGGATAAATAGAATATTATTTTTAAGTTCTATTATCTTTTAGAGTGAAAGATGAGTTTGTGGTAGAACTTAGTTAAAGGATGAGACTATACTTGTCAAATATATATTTTTCCTCTTCTCTTATTAAATGAAGAAATTAATTCTTATACTTTAGTGAAGGGATCTTAAAACAAAAAAATTGTGTTATCTGAATACCATATGTTTTTCTGAACCGATGGTATTTTAAATCATCATAGATTGATGAATTTAAGGCCCTCAATTTTACACTTTTTTGTGATTGATGAACTCAATCACTACCTATAAATATTTATGTTTTTCCTCCAATTATATGTCTCTAATTTCCACCAATGTTCTCCGAATAGAGATCATAATTTAGTGGTGACCCTTTCATTTCTCTTTTCCTCTTATTAAGACTAAATTTTATTAACCCAATTTCCGATGTGGGTTTTCCCACAAAGATATTTTCTATATTCAACCTTTTATTTTATAAGAACAATTTAAAATTGCGAGGACGCAATTTATTGAAGGAGGGGAGAATGTAACACCCCAAGATTTCATAGTGTGTTATTTATTCAAAATAATTCAATAACTTGCACTACACGCAACACCGAGCTCAAGCACACCATGACTTACCAAACAAGCCGTTTGAAAGAGGTTATGAATAGTATTAACTAAATTTTAAACTTTATATAATCCTTATAATTTTAGAATCCATATTATGAGTTTCTTAGACATAATGTAAGAACAAATTCATTTTCAGTATTGCACTTTTACCAACTTTTAATAGTGAACCCTTTTTAAATCCAATATTTTAAACTTTTATATATTCAATTTGACTAAATAAATTTACTTTTTAGAATGGGGACATCAAAAAATTTACAATGAAACATCCCAAGCTTCCACGATACACTTTCCTTTGAATAATACAGTGGCGTGTGTTGTACACAACTTTGAGTTCTAACACACACCACGACCAATCAAAGTAGCCGTTATGAATAATAATACCAACTTTTTAAAATTTTATAAATTTTATCTTTCAAAATGGACTTCATTTTGGATTCGGAATATCTAAATTATCCTAAGTTGAATTTTTGGTATTTTTCTAAGAACTTCCAATTTTTATGAATAGTGAAAAATACTTAAAAACAACTTTTTTAATCAAAATAATTTATAGTGATAAATTATACTATTGAGTGGTTTTAAAGTATAATTAGAATATATTTTTACCATTTTATCCAATGGTGTTCTTTAGAATTAATTTAACTTTGAAATTGGACATAAACAATTGTCAATTTTTTGATATATATTATTTCTTAAAAACACGCTATTTGTGGTGACAATGGGAATTAATTATAAAATTAATTAATTCAACTTATATGTTTGGAATTTTATAAAATAGACATCATTTTTAAATTCGGAATATCAATTATATCTTAGGGTGAAATTTTGGCATTGTTCTGAAAAACTTCAATTTTTGATGAATAGTGAAACTACTAAGTGGTAGTTAAAAAACTGATTTTTTCATAAAATTTAATTTTACCGCTTCTGTGATTGGAATTTAGAAAATCCGAGAGACACGGTTAATATCAAGGAGTAAAATGTGGTTCAATGAGATGAAAATAATTTTTGGTGAATAGTAACTTTTTACTTTTATTTACCACGGTTAAAAGTAAATAGGGTAATTAAGGGTAAAAATGATATTAATATTACCCTAACACATGTTATAATTCTATTGAAGAAGTGTATATCGACCAAATACAACCTTAGGAATAAAATATTATCATTTAGGTCCACTTGTATTAGATTAGGACATTTATTATTATTTAATTCAAAGAAGAGTTAAAAGAGTTAAAATCAAAGTTTATTTACTAAAACATTTTTAATATAGGGTCATACATAAGATAAATTCGATTGTAAATATTCATTAGAAAGATAAAATGATTTCCTACATAATTATATTTTATTTATAATTTTTAGACATTAAATAATTTAATTTATTTATGACACAATGATGATGCAGTAATTACCATAATAGTGAAAAAATTAAAATAATTAATATTATAAATACTCAAATAAATATAATTTGAGACTTTTTATGAATTAAACTAATTTATAGGTTAATATGACATGTTAGTATTGACTTAAGTAACTTTGTTCGAAGTAATAATTCTGTTATGATTTTCACAAAAATCAATTATTGAATAGTGTCAAAATTGACATAAAAGAGTTTAAAAAAAATATTATATTATTAATTGATATTAAATTCCTAAAAATCTAAGGTTCAGCCAAGAGACTTATATCATGATAGGTGTATCATTAATGGACCACTTGGGTGTCGCTTGGATGTATATAGTAAGTTTATTAACCATATAATATAAAAATACAAAGAGACATTGTAAAAGTGAAACTAATTAACTAAGAGTTAATACTTAAAGATAAGGTTAATATAGTAACCCAAACCTGTCTAAATTCTATTGGTTGAGTGGTTTTAGACCTATACCCACCTTAACCTTTAAATAATCCACTTTGGAGCCATTAGAAACCGAATATGAATTTATTATAAAATAATATTTCTAGCTTTTCCAAAGGTGCCCCTCACCCCTCTTATAAAAGGGCACTCTCCCTTCTCATTAACTCACACCTTCAAATCCTTTTGGCTCGGCCAAACTCTGCCCAAATACTCTCTCAACTTCCCTCACTTCATCCTAGAGGCCTTCCTTTAGTTATAAATCCAACTTAAGGAGCCCTTTTGATCAAATCAAAAGGAAGAACCCGAAGAAGAGGAGGTTAACCTACCCCCAACCAAGGAAAAGTACAAGGTAAGAGTTTATTTCATAATCTCTTCATTATTCGAGGTTGTTTATATGTAATAATCTACTAGGATCTCTTTATCATCCACATCAATGTTTCTTAAAATTGTTTTTCAAAACATTAATACTATTTTACAGAATATGGGTTAAAGTCATTTATACTCTTGTTTGAATTTTTATAAGAAGTTCATACAGGAATCTTTCTGTTGTTTTCCAAACAAGGTCCTTTTTAACCTTTTCGACAGAATTAAGGTAAGAATGTCTTTTTAACTTATACGACGGGTATGGCTATTTTCCGCCATTATAAAATCGTTGAAGCTTCCCTTACAAGCTTATAAGAATATTTTCAAAGTAAATGTTTTATTTTATAATTATGTAACTTTTAAATGATTTCAAAATGAATATTTTAAGAATTTGTGAAAGGTACTCTTTATCAAGATAATAATTTTAAATGTTTTAAATATTTATCTTTCTAAATATTTTTAATTAATCTCCATGTTTTCAAAATGATTTTAATGATTTATTTATATGGACATGAATGTTTTGAAATGATATTTATTTTCAAAAGTTTCAAAGTGGTATGGGACACTTTGATTCAAAAATATCATTTAAATTACTTCCTTTATAAATGTGTGACTTTTCAATGATTTCGAGAAAAGAGATATTTCTCTCAAATAGTTTTGATTTCATCTATTCCAACATCCTTTGATGGATTTTAAGCTTATTTGAATTTGATTTATTATGATACAAAACTTTTGTATTGTATTGAAGGTTTTGTGATACGTTTTACTGTGGATGTGTTATTTTTATACCATTCATGGTTTATGGAGAAAGTATTGACATTTAGTATGCTAGTTTTAATATGAATATTTATGTTATGTTTAAACCTTTTCATATGGGAATGCATTGGACTTAGTAAGTGACGGGTGGAGCCCGCTATAGCTCCTCGATGCATTAGTAGGTCTCATGAGACAAACTAGTGTCTTAGCACAAGGCCTTGGAAAAATCTTATTTTTAGTCTTGGCATGAGGCCTTGGATATGTGGTTATGATAGTTTGGAATTAGGCATTCCATCATTATGAAAGTGGTTATTGATATTTCATGTGATTATTCGATTAGTATAATATCCATGTGAATAAGTAAATGGCATTATTTCATTTTATTTTTTCCATACTATATTGAAGTTCAAGTTTAAAAGGATTTTGTTTTAGTTATACACTGCCTTAAATGTTTATTCTTATTTATGAAAGTTTCTGCTATATTGTTATCCTTACTGGGCATTTGAGCTCACCCCTTTTCTATGTTTTAGTTTTCTGAGGATGTGAAGAAGTAAATTATGAGTGACCTGCAGGAATACTATGAGGGGATAATAGTGTGGACTATGAAGAAAATATGTTGTTGTAGTAGTTTTTCACTTTATGATGTAATGTAAAACTTTATGAATATATATAGTGTTTCCAAGGCTACTAAACCAATCGGTATTTTGAGATTTGATCTTTCTTGTGATCATGCCAATGTTATGTAATAATGCACCAACTCTGGGTAACTGGGGTCGGGGCGTTACAAAAAGTCTGGAAAAGGGGAGATATCAAATGCTTAGTAAGGGTTACAAATAGCAGAATCATGAATCAATAACTGAATCATCGGTGTAGTAGCAGTAGCATAGTAGGGTGGTACCATAGGCTCACTTCTCTCCCCTGTAAAAAAACAGGAGTTGGGTGAGCGGACTGAGTCACAAGCTCTCTTCCACATGCTGGAAACTCATGATATTTCCCATCTGATCTCTTATAATAGGTCCTTATAACAAGTATTCATTTTATAAGGTCTTGTTATAAGGACTTGTCACACTTGTTGACTTTTGCCTCTCTGAAATCAGGAAGATCTATAAGGTGGTCAAATAATTTCTCAGACGACCTTCAACCTGTACGCTACGACCCTGGTATGTCCTGTACGATTGCACTTCACTAGCTAACTACTAAGAGTTTCTATCAAGAATCTACCATACTCCTCGCGAGGTTTGAAACCCCTTAGTTGTCCATCATCCATGAAGTGCACCACACCACCCAATCACACACATGGGGGGTTTAACTCCAATGCAACACCATCGTTTCCAAAGGGCACCAGGTGTACCCTACTCGAATAGTGTTGAATAGGTGAGCTTCCAAATCAATCAAACCATCATTGAACTATTAATACAACAACAATCGTTAGTACTCTACTCTAATAGTGGCTACTACCACCAAGAGAAAAAAGTAGGTCAACTTTTCTACTAGAAATGGTACTGATATATATTGTAAAGTGGGTCACTATTAGAGTATAGTACTCACTATTATAAGAGTAATTGAGTCCTAGATTCCTCAAGGCACTTGGAAAGTGAGAGTCCAATCAATCCCAAACACAGCGTACTAAACCACCTGTCCCTGAACCCCCCTAAACATATTCCCTTGTTTTTATTTGGAGATTCACATTTTACATGGTTATCAGAGTACTTCTTCTTATCTTGGGTTCCCTTGAGTACTATAATTATTTGGGTATCGCTTCTGTGGGCCTATAACCCATAGATCAAAGGATATAAACCTCCCTCTGATACCAAATGTAACACCCCAACCAATCAAGACTGGAGCCGGTGCATTACTTAATATGTTGTCATGATTAGAAGGAATGAAATCCCTAAGGAACGATCAGTTTAGTAGTCTTTAGGAAACTAGATACAAAGATTTAACTCAAATTATATTGGGAAAGGTAAAAAAGTGGAATACATAACAAAAACTAAAAACTACTTCCATAGAAACTCAATAAATGATCTCCTCTTAATCACCTATTGAAGGTAAAAAATGAATGTGGTGAGATAAAATGCTCAGTAAGGGTTAAAAATAGCGGAAACATGAATAAATAACTAAATCATAAACAACTTGGCAAAGTCAATATGGCATGTTGAATAAATGAAAAATACATTCCATTAATAAAATGATAATGAAACTGCATCCATAGATTTTGTCATTGTGAAAACCTCATGGATAGTAATAACTAAAAATGAATAAAGATAATTCTTATTAATTGGAAATCATGTATCTGGAACATGATACCATAATACTGTCAGAACGGTTTGAGTTTGTGGGTAGAAACCCGTCTGATTTTTGGAAACAAACTTGAAGGGGTTTTCACCAACTGATTGTCTCATTAAACCTGTAGATGCATCGAGGGGCATGAATCTTATGAATGATATCCATACCCATGATTATATAAATAAATTTAGGCATCTTAAAAATGAAGATGAATATTTTAAGTGTTTATATTTTTCAATTAAATAATTATTTTAATTAAAAATTAAATTTATCATATTAAAAAATTATTTATGAAAAATGAAGTTCATTTTTGGATTCTACACGTCGAAAAATGGTTAGGGTGAATTTTTGGTATTTTTCTGAAATAATTGAATTTTTGATGAAAGTGGATATACAGAATAAAACAATCATAGGTCATTCACACATATTCTGGGAAAATACAAAACCAATGACATTGATGTTCAACTCAACGAATGGAAATTGAGTTAAGATATCCCTTACCAAGAATGTATCATTAGATTGAGGACAAAATAATGACATAATTATGTGTGACAAAAATTAACCCACACAATAAAAGTGGATATACAGAATAAAACAATCATAGGTCATTCACACATATTCTGGGAAAATACAAAACCAATGACATTGATGTTTAACTCAACAAATAGAAATTGAGTTAAGATATCCCTTAATAAGAATGTATCATTAGATTGAGGAAAAAACAATGGCATAATTATGTGTGAAAAACATTAACCCACACAATAAAAGTGGATATAAAGAATAAAATAATAATAGGTCATTAACACATATTCTGGGAAAATACAAAACCAATGACATTGATGTTTAACTCAACGAATGAAAATTTAGTTAAGATATCCCTTACCAAGAGCGTATCATTAGATTGATGAAAAAACGATGAAATAATTATGTGTGAAAAAAATTAAACCACACAATAAAAGTGGATATATAGAATAAAATAATCATAGTTCATTCACACATATTCTGGGAAAATACAAAACCAATTATATTGATGTTTAACTCAATGAATGGAAATTGAGTTAAGATATCCCTTACCTTAAGATCGAAGGTGTTCTTGATTATTCTTAATGACCTGAATAATCATATTTATCTTAATTAATTAATAATTAAAAAACCTCATAAACATGTAATTGATATGGTATAAACTTATTAGGTTCATTCATGACCTTTTTGATGGGTTTTAAGTGATTCAATTTTATTGTTTTGGAAGCATTTTCTTCCTTGGTTTTCATGACCAATTTACATGTTTTTATGAATGGAAGTTCATTTTAAATGTGTTTAAACATCCCTAATTGTAAATATATATTATTAGTGACATTATAAATGATCTTATAATGATTTTGGGTTATATACTTGAGGATGATTCATTAGTTAAAAGTTATTGATAAATGCTTGGATTAACTTTTCCCATTTTGTGCATAATGAACTTGTTTTGTATTATTATTTTGTATTATGAGTGTGTAAGGATTAAAAAAAATTTATTAAGGTAAAATAAATATATTAAGATATTTTCCAACCAATAAAAAGGTTTCAGGACCAGGGATATTAATGAAAATTGAAAACCCGTATTCCTTGAGTGTGATAAATTAACACATCTCAGATGATGTTTGCATTTATAGTATAAAAGGAGGAGAAAAAGGGAGATTATGATGAAATATTTCATTAGAATAATGAAAATACATTACATTTAAGGTACTATAATTATCATGGAATTTGGATGAGGTGAGGTTAGAAGAGAGAAAAAAATAACAAAACTTGTAAAAGAATTTGAAAGAAAAGAGAAGAGAGGTTCACCTCTTGAGTACTCCTCCTTGAGAAACTTTTTAAGACCTTTGTTTTTGGCCTTTTGGTGAGACTAGAAGGCCTTAGATGCAGGGATAGGGCTTGGGAAGAGTATTTGGCAGAATTTAGGCAAGGCTTGAAGTGTGAGTGGTGTGGGAGGAAGAGGGGGTGAGGGGTGGTTTATATAGTGGAGGGGGAAGGGTTTTTACATTATTTTAATTATTATTTTAATATTTCTGCTCAAGACTATGAATATTCTTGATTCATGTAATCCTAAATAGTAATAATGAAATGTGAGTTTGAACCAAGTGGGCTTACATCATCCTTGAATCACCTATGATGCAGTAAGTCAAGTATTTAACATTTATTGTAATTTATTGTATTTTACTATTCATCCAAAATTCAAGTATTTTAGAAAAATACCAAAAATTCACCCTAACCATTTTTTGACATTTAGAATGAAAAAATGAACTCCATTTTTTCAAAATAAATTTTTAAATATGATAAATTTAATTTTTAATTAAAATCATTATTTAATCAAAAAATATAAACACTTAAAATATTCATCTTCATTTTTAAGGTACCTAAATTTATTTATACAATCATGGGCATGGACACCATTCATAAGATTCATATTAATATTCATATGGGAAAGTTACTATTCATAAGGGTAGGTTACTATTCATAAGGGTACGTTACTATTCACTGAAAATTATGTTAATTCTATCAGACTCTAAATATCACCCTGAACACAACCGTGTATGTCATATTTCGAAAATTCAAATCACAGAACTGGAAAATTTAATTTTAATGGCTAGGTTATGACTATCTACTATAAATAACCAAGTTTTGTTCCATTGAGGCTTAGTGCTTTATGAAATATAGGCTATGAATAGAATGTATTTAAGAGTAACATACCATAAAATGTTTGGGGTGTTATTGTAGTGGACCTAGCCTTTTACATATAACATTACATGATTTTAAGCATAATTATACATCAGAGTACAAGCCAAGGATCGTTAAATCTAGTGTCCTAGAAGACTAGGTATATAAAACATAAAACATGGGGCTAAAAAAACACTTCTTTATTTAATCTCCATAAAGATCTCCTAACTTCATTTGAGACCTTATATCTACATAGGGTACCCTGGGGAACACATGAACAAAGGGATGAGCTAAAAAGCCCAGTAAGGGAATGAACATAAGAATACATCTTAAGCACATGAGTTAGGAGGCATGACATAAGGATATCCAATGCATGGAACATATGAAATCATATCATATAATCATGGAATCATATAAACATGGAATCAAATAAATGTGGCAGAATCATAAAACATGTCTTTAGTATGGGTCAAGGCTAACCACCAACCTTGTTTCCCATTTTAGTATGGGTAAAGGCTAACCGCCAATCCCATTTCCCATTGCATCTCATGAGACTTAACTTTACCCAATGCATTGGAGCACTATCTGGTCACACCCATCTCAAAATTTTCATGAATATTCTTGCCACACAAATAATCATACATAATCAACCATACGTAAACATAATAATACCCATGGAAAGAATTGGGTACCACAATCATGACATAAAGCATAACCAATGAGCGTATCATGAAAGTGTCCATGAAAGAAAGGGATTAGAACATAAATGGACATTAATAATAAAAAATAGGAATATAACATGGAAAGTGGGGTCAAATAGAAGTGAAAACATATAAGAAATTTATTTGAGAAACATTGGCATTAAAACATTTTTGTGCGGTTTTAAGGAAAATACTATAGATATTTTAAAATAGGAAAGAGGAAAATATTTTATATAAAACTAGAATTGAACCAATAATGTTTTCATAATAAAAAGACTGATTTTATAAAGACAACGGTGGATTAAAATAGAGTATATAGTGCACTTGAAATTGAGTAAAAATTTGGGAAGTTCCCTTAAAACAAGTTTGCTAAATCGAAAAGTTATAAGGAGGGAATCTTTTAAAAACGTGTATATCCCAAAAAGAGAGCGATGAAAGGGTCTTCATAAATGAATTTTTTAAAACTACACAACATTTAGAATATGTACATAAATAGATAAAATAACTCCATTTTGATATAAATAAAGATAAGGCAACCCAAAATAATAAATAAGGTTTGGGTAGAATTCGTTACAGTTTATCAGCATTGTATCAGGTGTACCTAAGAGGGCTTGATGAGAGAGAAAATGAGTTTTTCATCACTTATACTTCATGAGGTTAGTATGGGGGATGTGTTTAGTCATACTCCATGATTATGGATTACACATAAAAGGCATAGCATAGAGGACAATCTTGATTAAGAGAGAAATGGACAGGACCCCTTACCTTAAATCCGGTGGTGTTCTCCACTTGTTATTATAGTCTTGATTCAAAAATATTAAAATAATAATTAAAATAATGTAAAAACCCTTTCCCCCTCCACCATATAAACCACCCATCACCCACTCTACCTCCCACACCACTAAAGATTCAAGCCTTGCCTAAATTCTTCCAAATACTCTTCCCAAGCCCTCTCCCCATGTCCAAGGCCTGCTGGTCTCACCAAAATGCCAAAAAAGGTCTTAAGGAGTTTCTAAAGGAGGAGTACTCAAGAGGTGAACGTCTCTTCTTTTTTCTTTCAAATTATTTTATAAGTTTTGTTATTTTGTTTTTCTCTTCTCACCTCACCTCATCCAAATGCCATGATAATTCCAATACCTTACATGTAATGGATTTTCATTATGATAATGGAATATTTCACCAACATCTCTCTTTTACCCCTCCTTTTATACTATAAATGAAAACACCATCTGAGATGTGTTAATTTATCACACTCAAGGAAGACAGGATTTCAATTTGCATTAATATTCTCAAGATTGGTCATGAAACCTTTTTAATGGATGAACCGGATATTAATATATGCATTTTACCTTATTAAATGTTATGGAATCCTTACACACTCATAATACAAAATAATAATACAAAACAAGTTCATTATGCACAAAATGGGCAAAGTTAATCCAAAAATTTATCAATAACTTTTAACAAATGAATCATCCTCAAGTATATAACCTAAAATCATTATAATATCATTTATAATGTCAATAATAATATATATTTAGAATTATGTATGTTTAAACACATTTAACATGAACATCCATTCATGAACACAAGTAAACCAGTCATGAAAACCAAAGAAGAAAATGCTTCCAAAAAAATAAAATTGAATCCCTTAAAACCCATAAAAAAGGTCATGAATGAACCTAATAAGGTTATACCATATCAATTACATGTTTATGAGGTTATGGAATTATTAATTAATAAAGCTAAATTTGATTATTCAGGTCGTTAAGAACAATCAAGAACACCTTTGAACTTAAGGTAAGGGATATCTTAACTCAATTTCCATTCGTTGAGTTAAAAATCAATGTCATTTGTTTTTTATTTTTATAGAATATGTGTGAGTGACCTATGGTTGTTTTATTCTGTATATCCACTTTTATTATGTGGGTCAATGTTTGTCACACATAATTATGTCATTTTTTGTCCTCAATCTAATGATACATTATTGGTAAGGGATATCTTAACTCAATTTCCATTTGTTGAGTTAAACATCAATGTCATTGGTTTTGTATTTAACCAGAATATGTGTGAATGTCCTATGATTGTTTTATTCTATATATCCACTTTTATTATGTGGGTTAATTTTTGTCACACATAATTATGTCATTGTTGTTTCCTCAATCTAATGATACATTCTTGGTAAGGGATATCTTAACTCAATTTCCATTCGTTGAGTTAAACATCAATGTCATTGGTTTTGTATTTTCCAAAAATATATGTGAATGATCTATGATTTTTTATTATTTATATCCACTTTTATTGTGTGGGTTAATGTTTATCACACATAATTATTTCATTGTTTTGTCCTCAATCAAATGATACGTTCTTGGTAAGGGATCCTCTCTCTCACTTTTATTCAAGAATTTCCCCAATGTTGTGTCTTTTTATTTTTAATTTCTATTGATGGGTTATGTTTTTTCACCTCCCCCATACTGCCCTTATGATATATAAATAATGGGATACCTCTTTATCTCTCATTAATCCCTCACAAGAAGACCTGTTACCATGCCAAAATGTTTTAAGGGGTTTTCTCATCTCATCGTGATATTTCCATTGTTTTCCACTTATTTCTTGTATGTGGTGTATGTGCACTACCATTTTCCATATAATATCATTATTCCCTTTATATTCATGGTATTCAATGATTCATTTGATGGTTATTAAGTTTTGGTCATATGATTTGACTGATTACATTTTGGTAAGGGACTTTGTCTCAACTTCCATTTTGTTGTGACTTATTTTATATTGTGCACCTAATAATCATTATGTGTTGTACCTACTTCCCATTTGAGGTAAATTTTCATTTTAAATTATATTTATATTAAATATAGATATTCTAATATCATGGATATGTTTATTGTCTAAACCGTATACCATTTTACATACAGTGTTTATTTGGAATGTTGTTTTAAATATGGAAATGTTGATGAATCCGTATCCTCTACTCTATACGGATATTGAGAAGACATATTGTACTTGTATTGAATATATGTATAAATAATTATTTATAATTGCAGTGGTGGGTGGGGCCCGCTATAGCCCCTTGATGCATCGATAGGTTTCATGAGACAATCAGTTGGCGAAAACCCCTTTGTTGTTTCCAAAAATAAAACTAGTTTCTACCCACAGACTTAAACTGTTTTGACAGTATTATGGTATTATGTTCCAGATACATGAAGTCCAATTAATAAGAATTATCTTTATTCATTTTTAGTTATTACTATCCATGAGGTCTTCACAATGATAAAATCTATGGATGTAGGTTTTATTTTTTGTTATGTATTGTACTTTGTTACCTTTCCCAATGAAATTTGAGTTACATATATGTATCTAGTTTCTTAAAGACAAATTAACTGACAATTAATTTGGGATTTCATTCCTTTTAATCATGCTAATGTATTAAGTAATGCACCATCTCTCTTCTCTTTTCTTTCAAATTATTTTACAAGTTTTGTTATTTTGTTTCTCTCTTCTTACCTCACCTCATCCAAATTCCATGATAGTTCCAATAACTTTCATGTACTGTATTTTAATTATGATAATGTAATATTTCATCATCATTTATCTTTTTCCCCTCCTTTATACTATAAATGCAAACACCGTCCGAGATGTGTTAATTTATCACACTCAAGGAAGACTAGTTTTCAATTTGCATTAATATCGTAAAGACTAGTCATGAAACATTTTTAATGGTTGAACCAGATATTAATATATCTATTTTACCTTATTAAATGTTTTTTAATCCTTACACACTCATAATAAAAAATAATATTACAAAACAAGTTTATTATGCACAAAATGGGAAAAGTTAATCCAAGCATTTATCAGTAACTTTTAACTAATGAATCATCCTAAAGTATGTAACCCAAAATCATTATAAGATCATTTATAATGTCAATAATAATATATATTTACAATTATTTATGTTTAACCAAATTTAAAATGAACTTCTATTCATGAACACAAGTAAACCGGTCATGAAAACCAAGGAAGAAAATGCTTCCAGAACAATAAAATTGAATCTCTTAAAACCCATCAAAAAGGTCATGAATGAACCTAATAAGGTTATACCATATCAATTAAATGTTTATTATTTTATGGAATTATTAATTAATGAAGCTAAATTTGATTATTCAGGTCTTTAAGAATAATCAAGAACACCTTCGAGCTTAAGGGATATCTTAACTCAATTTCCATTCGTTGAGTTAAACATCAATGTCATTAGTTTTGTATTTTCCTAGAATATGTGTGAATGAGATATTAGTGTTTTATTATATATATTCAATTTTATTGTGTGGTTTTATGTTTTTCACACATAATTATGTCACTGCTTTGTCCTCAATCTAATGATACATTCTTTGTAAGGGATCCTCTCTCTCATTTTTATTCAAGAATTTCCCTTATGTTGTGTCCTTTTATTTTTAATTAGTAATGATGGGGTATGTTTTCTAACTTCCCCCATACTACCCTTATGATATATAAATGTTGGGATATCCCTTTAACTCTCATTAATCCCTCACAAGAACACCTGTTACCATATCAAAATGTCTGTAAGGGATATCTTAACTCAATTTCTATTCATTGATTTAAACATCAATGTCACTAGTTTTGACTTTCCCAGAGTATGTGTGGATGACCTATGATTGTTTTATGATCTATATACACTTTTATTGTGTGGTTTTTTATACATAATTACTTCATTTATTTTTCCTTAATTTAATGATATGTTCTTTGTAAGGGATTCTCCCTCTCACTTTTATTCAAGAATTCCCCCTATGTTGTGTCCTTCTATTTTTAATTCCTAATGATGGGGTATGTTTTTGAACCTACCACATACTTATCTTATGATATATAAATGATGGTATACCCATTTACCTATCATTAATCCCTCACAAGAACACTTGTTACCATGCAAAAATGTTTGTAAGGAATATCTTAACTCAATTTCCATTCGTTGAGTTAAACATCTTTGTCATTGGTTATGTTTTTTCAAAGAATATGTGTGAATGAAATATTATTATTTTATATTTTATATACACATATATTGTGTGGATTTATGTTTGTCACACATAATTATGTCATTGATTTATCCCCACTCTAATGATATGATCTTTGTAAGGGATTCTCTCTCTCACTTTTATTCAAGAATTCCCCCTATGTTGTGTCCTATTTTTAATTCCTAATGATGGGGTATGTTTTTTCACCTCGCAAATACTTCCCTAATGATATATAAATTATGAGATACCCATTTACCTCTCATTAATCCCTTATAAGAACACTCATTACCATGCCAAAATGTTTGTAAGGGATATCTCAACTCAATTTCCATTCATTGAGTTAAACATCAATGTCATTGGTTTTGTATTTTCCCAGAATATGTGTGAATGAACTATTATTGTTTTATTATGTATATCCACTTTTATTGTGTGGTTTTATGTTTTTCACACATAATTATCTAATTGTTTTGTCCTCAATCTAATGATACGTTCTTGGTAAGGGATCCCCTCTCTCATTTTTTTCAAGAATTTTTCCTATGTTGTGTCCTTTTATTTTTAACTCCTAATGATGGGGTATGTTTTTGAACCTCCCACATACTGACCTTATGATATATAAATATTGGGATACCCCTTTACCTCTCATTAATCCCTCACAAGAACACCTGTTACAATGCCAAAAATGTTTGTAAGGGGTTTCTCATATCACTTTCATTTCCATGAGATTTTCATTGTTCACCACTTATTTCTTGTATGTGGTGTATTGTGTACTGCCTTTTGATATATATTATCATTATTTTCTTTATATTCATGGTATTTTGTGATTCATTTTGTGGTTATTATTTTTTGTTCATACAACTTGACTGATTACAACGAGGTAAGGGACTTTGTCTCAAATTCCATTTTATTGTCAGTTACTCGGTATTATGCACCAAATATTTATTATGTGGTGTTCCCAATGACCATTTGAGATAATTTTTCCTTTGAAATTGTAAATATATTATATATAAATATTCTGGTTTCATTGATATGAGTATTTTCTTAAGCCGTATACCCTTTTACATGCGGTGTTTATTTGGAATGTTGTTTTAACTGTGGAAATATTGATGAATATGTATACTCTACTCTATATGGATATTGAAAAGGAACATTGATCTTGTATTAAATAAATGTATAAATAATTTTTTGGACTTTAAGTGGTGGGTGGGACCCTCTATATCCCCTCGATGCATCGACAGTTCTCATG
This sequence comes from Viscum album, assembly GCA_963277665.1. Taxonomy (NCBI): domain Eukaryota; kingdom Viridiplantae; phylum Streptophyta; class Magnoliopsida; order Santalales; family Viscaceae; genus Viscum; species Viscum album. The sequence continues at coordinate 53,512,775 of OY728146.1, read as the reverse complement.
AGACAAATCAGTTGGCAACAAACCCTTCGAGTTTGTTTCCAAAAAAATCAGACGGGTTTCTACCCACAAACTTAAACCATTTATATGGTATAGTGGTATCATGTTCCAGATAAATGATGTACGATTAATAAGATTTATCTTTATTCATTATCAGTTATTACTATCCATAAGGTTTTCACTGTGACAAAATCTATGGATGCAGTTTCATTCTCAGTTTATTAATGGCGTGAGTTTTTCATTTATTCACAATGCAATATTGAATATGCCAAGTTATTTATTATTCAGTTATTATTGATTCATTATTCCTCTATTTATAACCCTTACTAATCATTTGAGCTCACCCCTTTCATTTTTTTCTCTCCAACAGGTTATGAAGAGAAGATCATTTATTGAGTTTCTGTGGATGCAGTTTTTAGTTTTTGTTATGTATTGTAATTTTTTACCTTTACTAATATAATTTGAGTTACATATATGTATCTAGTTTCTTAAAGAATACTAAACTGATAATTACTTAAATATTTAATTCCTTTTAATCATGCCAATGTAATAATTAATGCACCAACTTTGGTCTAGAGGGGTTTGGGCATTACACTTACCGCTTTGGTAAACTTTGAATCATAAATTCACATGAATGAAGAAAATGAGTTATAACTTAAAACATCATGATTTTGGAAGTATTAATAATATAATATGTAAAGTTCCATTATATACACCATTCAAAATAAATTAGGCGCATAAAAGAACATGTATATCAAAGAAGGAAGTTTGAGATGAAACCCTTACAAAGTTTGTATTATTGAGGTGAGAGTTAATCAATGGGGTGATTATGCTTAAAAAATTTATATAAACACAAATAAAATTTTAAATTCAAAATAAATAAATAAAAATTCATTTCACACATAATTTTTTCATAATATAATCAACAAAGTAGTCCTATAACCCACTAAATGAAAATTGAGTTAAGAAACCTGTTACCTCATGTTTCCCAATAGTTGAGCACTCTTAAACCTCCTATATAGAGGTTTTAAACATGTTATTAACTTATAAAATAATCAAATTATTATTTATAATATCATATATGATCCTTTTATAACATCTTATTACTCATTTTTTAATAATATTTCATTATCACTATTGTTTTGGGTGTTAATTGCCTTGTTTTCTACTGCACATTTCATCGTGAAAGTTTTGTATATTGAGCATATATTATAATCACATCATCTCCATAATGATATTAATGTTATAAATATAATTTTTCTTTATTATATACATCTTTATAATCATTATTTATTTTTAAACATGGAGAATGAATCACATTGCTTCATGGAGAATGTAGGCTATACGTACGCACGAGTGATGTAATCATTTCCTTAACGGGTGAAAGGGTAAAGAAGTGGATTATTTATTAATTTTAAAGAAAAAATATAATTTAATATATATAACATATATTAACTAAATTTATCCTTTTTTACATTCTATGTAAAGTGATTGTGAAAAATAAATCACGCCACTTCGTGAAGCGGTAGTCTGCCGTACACACGAATGACGTTATCATTTATTAAATGGATGATAAGGTAAGAAATTATATGATATATTTATTTTAAAAAATAATTAATATGCCATTAATATAATATATAAACATTAAATTAATCTTTATTACCTTCCATATAAAGCGTAATTGAAAAACGAATCACATTGCTTCACGAGGCGACAGTCTTCCATACACACGATCAACAGTTTCATTTCCCATTTGAGGGAGGAGGAGATGGTTGTTGTTCATACACTTAAAATAACTACATAAAAGTATATGAAATATAATTATGTTATTATATCATCAGTTTTACTAATATTTTAAGGATTTAGAAGAAGAAATAAAATAAAATATTTAGTTAAGGACGTTATCTCTTCTTTGGACAACTTCTTTTGGTTTGCACCAAAATCCTTCCTAGGTTGGATTTATGACCAAAAAAAGGATTCTAGGAAAATGGAATGAAATTAATAAAGTTATAAACGAATTTATTGTCTTAACCAATGAGTTTTGGAAATGTGTAAAGGAGAGTAGAGGGAGTGGCATTTTATAAGTGGGGGAGAGGACACACTTGGAATTTTTGAAAATAAAGAATGCCACCCACATTTTTATCATGAAAAAAGGATAAAAAATGTACCATTTTATAAAATTATAAGATATAATGTCTAAATATGACCATAAAATATAAATTATACAAGTTTTGGTTAATTTTTAACCTTTATCTTTTTAGTGTAACCTCCTAGTAAACCTATTTTTACCTTAACCATGGTAAATAATTTTTACTATTTTCACTATTAATTATGGTAAAAAATTAAGTTGACCTTATTAGATAATATAAAATATCTTGATTCCAAACATGTAATCCATTTTTTCAAAATTCAAATCACATAATTTTCATAATTTAATTTAAAACTATACTTGCATACATGTCAAAAAATGGTTTTTCCAAAGAAAAACTTTAAAAACTTTAAAAGGTTTTTATATAAAAATTAAAAATTAAATTGATTACAATGGAATAAATTATTTAAATTTTAATATAATTGAACTAATTTTAATTTAAAACCAATTTGAAATATAACTTACCTTTTAAATAATTTAAATGAAAAGACAGTTTTCAATGAAAATCAGTATTTTCACTATTCATCAAAAAAATAAATATTTTCAAAAAATTCTAAAACAAATCACCCAAAGATAATTTTGACATGCTTATTCAAAAAATTAAGTTTATTTTTTCAAATAAATTTTATAAAATAGGTAAAAATTAATTTTAAATTATGTGCGCAATGCGTTACTAATCCGCTATTCAGAAAAATACTATTTTTAGAAAATATTTTTTTTTCTTTCAAATGGTTATTATTTTATTTATAATGAATATATAACCATTGAATTTATTTTATATATTTTTGAAACATAAGTTTCATAATTTTTTAATCCTATTCATTCCAACCAATTCAACGATTATGTTATAATGTTCATGTTTAAATAATAATATATTAATAGAGTACCATGTTTTGTTTAAACCCAGTGTTGCGTTAATTATAAGCTATAAAAGAGATTAAATTTATGTAAAATAAATATATCATTAATTATTGGGGTGTTAAATTCTCTTCTAATTTGGTTTTTTTGTGTCATATATATTATCCAACATGATTTACATCTTTTAAAATCTTAGGGTGTTACATTCTAACCCCATTAAATAAATTGCATCCTCATAATTTAATCTTCATCTCAGTAATCAAGTGGTTGAAATTTGAAAATACCTTTGTTGGAAACCAAAATTGTAAAAAGGGTTAATAAAACTTCTTCTTGATAAGTGAGAAAGGGATTTATGAAGGTCATCTATAATAACACATTATTAGGTTTCCATATAGAATAATATTAGTGGGAAATGAAAACATGGACATAGAAGTGAATACTAACGCCAAAGGATTAATAAAGAGTGATAAAGAACATTGATCACAAGAAAGTGAATGATCATTAGAAAGTAAAAAACTAAAAACCCATAAATCTGTAATGAATTAAAATACCATTGATTCATCAAATATGAAGATAATAGGATAACATTTTTGTTTTAAGTTCCTTTTACAATAGTTGATAGATTATTTTTCTATTAAGATAGATAACAACATAAAATATACTTACTTTATATCTTTTTATTTCATAAACACAACTTCATCCTTTTATTGTGATTTTATTAATTTCCAATTTACCTATTACTTTAAGGAAATGAATATCCAATATTATTTTTTATGCCTGAAGCACTAAAATTAACTTTTAGTATATCATAAGATCCATAAAAAAGTAACAATATATTACTCTAATATTTATTAAAACCAAAATGGTTAGAATAATGTAAGATAAACCCCAAAATGAATATGAATATATTAATATCCAAAATTCAACAATTAAACCAAGGTTTAACATAGACCATTATTTAAATAAATTACCCTATATCCCAAATAACCTCAACAACCTTAACATGAAAGAAGGGTTTAACCTCAAAAGTTATCTCATACCCTTTAAACTTACATCTCAAAAATCATGATATCATTCTTCCCAAATAATCCTTTACGTTAAACCAAAAGGTTATATATACTTCAACTTAATAAAAAACCTCCCTAAATATAATTAGTCACCTCTAAATCCAATTACTTAAAACATCAAAAGGGGTGTATAATACTTTTAACCTATGATCAACCTTAAACTCATAAACCCGTGATGGTATCAATAACTATTAAGTTAATCTAACATGGGAGATATTTGCTTCCAAAATCAACACAATACTTATATATTTCATGATTCGTATAACCAAAATACCATTAGTAAAAATGATTATACAACATAATTATTTAATCCCAATACATAAATACTTCAATCCTTTTACTTAAATGATTTGGTATAACATAGTTCCTTCCTTATTCTAGGGGATAAACCTTAGTTTAGGGAATTGACTTAGATAATTCCCAAGTTCCCCATATATAAGACATAAAATTCCTTGGCGAGTCATTACTCTATGACCTCCATTTACATATAGAAAACATATTCATCTCCATTTGATATATTCTTCTAGGTGATTATTCCCACCATATTGACATGTAGGAAGCTGAATCTTCTTTCTTCTATGTTAATCATCACCTGAACTTTCATAAAATTTCATCCTTCTATTATTTTGATTGTTAGGAATCTCATTGAAGTTCATGTTGTTAATAGCATATCATGATAGCTTATTAAGAATAACCACAATATCTTTATCCTCAATCATCATCCAATTTGGTTTCTCATAATCACCAAAGTGTCCATCACATTCAGTGGTAGCATGATTCATCATGGCTCTATCCATTTACTAAAACCACAAAGCATAGTATGAGAAATAATAATTATAATGAGAAAGCACATAATCATGAAAAATCATTTATAGGATATCTAAATCATGACACCTTATTTTAAATTTATGAAACCTCAGGTTTATCCTAGTCCATTCATGGTCATAATCTATTCAAATCCATCTTGATGATTCATAAAGAGTTTGTGAATTTTAAAAGCATAACCCCTGGGAGTGTCAAACTAGGTGCACTATAAGGCCCGTTTTTGTGTACCAGGTAATGCTCGATTCAATATTGACACACCTTTTTTTAGAGTTATTAACCCTAAGTATATTTATTCCAGAACCACCTCTACATGTAGTATCTAGACAACGATGTAATTTCATGGAAACCACTCACTCTATACTTCACCAAGAATCCAAGATATTTTTCTATACTTTGTTTTATCCTTAGACTTATCCCTAGGGTTCTCACTAAAATTTTCTAATCCTAGTTACAAAGGTTTACTAAACATTTCCTCTAATACCAACTATGATGACCAAGCATTTTACAAATATTATTACATGATTATTAAACCTAAATAACCATTAATATGACACAAGGATCATAATGGCCTAGTGTATTTGGAATACTAGGTTCTTAATACATAAAAAATGATATCCTTATTTTATTTTCCATAAAAAGCTCTTAAAACCCATTCAAGCTTCTAAATATACATGAGATAACCTGGGGAATGCATAAAAAAAGGGGTGAGTTAAAAATCCCATAATGAACATGATAAGGAAACATAACATGTGAGTCAAAGGTATAACATGATATCATAAAATATAGGAAACATGAGTAATTACATGAAATCATAACATAAAGAACATGGTATTATAAGATCATGACATCATAGGAAATGTGGTAGAAACATAAAACATGACATAAGAATAAGTCAAGGCTAATTTCCAAGACAACATCACATGGTGCATAGAGTCCCATAATGGATTAGGTTCACTCCCTAATCCCATACATGACATCTCATAAGACTAAAGCATTACCCAATGCATTAAAGCACCATATATCCAGAACCATCATAACATGTTCATGATCTGTGTGTTCCACATAAAGGAAATAATAATATGGAATAAAATAAGAATTATCCATGGAAATAAAATGGATTTCATAATCTTTATTCATATCATATTCAAAGGAGATTTCATAATTAAGGCATTTGAGAAATGATCACAAGGCATGTATTACCATATTAAAGGAAGGGAGAATAAACTAGGTTTATATTTGATAGACATATATACATAATTTATAAGCAATCCATAACATCAAAGGTTATTGTTGTTTATTAAAATAATTTTAAAAAATATCCTTTTGTAAAATAACCTTTTCACTTTAACTGACATCAAATGATGACATATTAGATGGAAAATGATTTTGAAAGATCACTTGGAACATTTTTTGAATAAAATATCCTTTCCATTTTGGAAAAACTTATTTAAAATCTCATAACCCATCCCAGAGGGGCCCGTACCATGACTACCCCAAGCCTGCCTCCAATAGGCCAAGGGCTGGTGACTAGTACCAAGTAGGCATATACCATAAATGGGAGGCATTTTCCTAAGTAATTTCACACACACACACACACACATATCCAAGCCCAAAATGCTGAAATGTAAAAAAACTAATTAAACAATGCATGCATACACTAAGATACCAACCATAGAGTATGATAATAGAAAACTGGAAAGTAAACAGGGCCAAAATACGTGCCCACCAAAAGAAAGAGTATGTAAAAGTGAATGCATAAGTTCTTGAAACTCATCTGCAGAAAACCCTAGATAAAGGGAAAGGTATTGGATTTCTATCTAAATCTATAGGAGAAAACATCTACTATCTGGTCTCTCTAAGAACCATTTGGTCCTGGTCCACCCAGGACTCCGCCAAAATGTCGATCATCTTCACAAGACAAAACACGTGCGGGCAAAGTCCTTGCAGGGGTGAGTAAAACAATACTCAGTAAGACACTCAGAAACCACAAAGTAATACCAATAATAAATACACAGATTATTTCTACAAATAAATACATGAAGTATATTAAAAATAAATACATGAAGTATACCATAAAGAAATATTACAATCATCTCACACAGGTATAAGTCTATAGTATGCAAAACAGGATCATCAGACGTAATCCAAAAAACACCTAGTATCGATAAGACACGTAGTACCAATGATACAATCAGTCCCAATAAGACACATAGTCATGGTAATACACATAGTCTCGGTAAGTCACATAGTCTCAGAAAGCCACGTAGTCTCAAAGTCACAACCAACCACATGATTCCACTCATAGAACACTCATTTTGGGAGAACCTACTCCTAAATTCCTTAGGTCATATGCACACTTCGAAAAAACCCACTTAGGATATCTCAAAAGGACCTTCTTGACGCAAGGGTCCTAATTCCGTAAACGACTTGTCAAACAGATACATGGTTTGAAAGTTATGGCTATTTTTGTAAAAAGGTCTGACCTAGGTCAGGTCTAGGTTTGATCTGACTTGACGGACTCAACCTGACCTGCCGACCAACCCAACTCGGTCCAGCCAACTCGACCCAACCAAGTTTTGCCGACCCGGGCCAGCCTACTGAGCCACTGAAGTGGCCTGACTCCTCTGGACTATCCTGCATGCACGCAGGTCGGTTTGGTCCGCCAAACATAGCCCGCCCTGGCCACGTACCCCTATGCTCCACATGATGTCACACCACATCCCACGCGATCAGCTCGCCGTATCCGCCTACCTCGTGGCCTCGCCGCTAACTCAAGATCCACACGTCCGCCTCATCGCGTCCCCCCTCATAGCCTCATTGTGTCCCCCGGTTGACGCCGCCCCACTGGTCGGCGCCACTGGCACCCCACCCGATCGCTACCAGCCGTAGTCACGTGTGACACCCCCACCGCCAGCTGCACCCCCACGCCACTTCCCGCACGCGGCTGATGTTGGCGACAACACTCCAGTGGTCCCTTTTGCAGACCACCAGGGATCCTCTGATTCCCGAAATTTGGTGCGATCATAGATCTGGGTTTCTCATGACCTGATCTACCCTACTGTGGCCTCTACGATCAATTTTCCTCTAATCTAGGGGTCTAATCACATTTGCAGCCTCCCAGTAAGCCGCATCATGACCACAAGTGTTCAACAACAACAAACACCAAGAACGGAGGTAAGAAAAGAACAAAGAATGCCCTAAGGAATGAATCTTAGCCTTTGTTCGTGTCGGACTCAATCTGTTCCCATTAGTACAAATAATGAAGAAACAAGGATATATAATTTATTCCCCAATGATTTACTGAAAATATGCCCATCCTTCAAGAAAAATCAAACCGTGGATCAACCTATTAATTGGTTGATCTGTGTTCATCATTTATTCTAAAGACATGGAAATAAAATCAAGGAACAATACCCTGAATTGAAGTTGGATAGTTAGCTGAATAGAATTGATCGCCGAATCACTGCCATTGGCGAGATCCATCAAAAACAGCATCTTCCGATCTATGATCCAAAATCCCATCATCGTTCATCGTCGATCGAGTTATCTAAGTTCTCTCAAGAGTCTCTAGGAAATTCTAGGGTTATGTGCTTAGCCCCAACTCCCTGTCTCTAAGGATTATTTAAAAATAATGTCGTTGCATCGGGGAAATGTTAAAAATAAAATAAATTCATGTTTTATTTTATTTATTAAAATGAAAAAAACTACTTTCTATAGTTGACCCATGCCGGTCGATGTTAGGCCCCGCCTAAGGTAAAGTCGCTACTCTGAACACAATGGTTCCCTTGGATTTCTGATATGGGAACCCATTTAGAAGTTATTATACCTTTTCAAGAAAAATACATGTGCATTCTATTTAATATTTTTATTTTTTCAAGTAATTGTCCTGGGCACACCGAGCATTGGAATCACACGCCTTCTTATCACCTAGTCTCAAAATAATTCCATATAATATTCAAAAATAATACATGGAAAAATCTGGTACATTACATTCTCCCCACCTTGGGCCTTTACGTCCCTAAAAGCCAAAAATAAATACTATACAAACAAATGAGGGTATCGATCATGAATTTGAGCCTACCACTCCCATGTGCTATCCTGGATATTCTTGTGCTACCACCAAACGTGCACCATAGGAATCAAATGTCCACAAAGGATCATCTCATGTTGATCCTCAATCTCTATCGAGTACTCATCAAAATTCACCCCATCTTCAAAGTCCATCTCACCCTAGTCAATGATGTGTAGTGGATCATGCACGTATCTCTTCAGCTATGACATTTAGAAGACATCGTGCACCCGATCTAACTGAAGAGGTAGATCTAAGTGGTACGCCACCTTTCCAACTCTTTGTAGTATCGAGAAAGGGCTAATGAAACTTAGAGATAGATTACCACCTTGTAAAAATTTATGTATCCCGTGTTGAGGAGAGAGCCAAAGGAACACATGACCTCCCACCTCGAGCTCCAAAGGCCTCCATAGTTGGTCAGAATAAGACTCATAACAACCCTATGTAGTCTTCAAACACTCTAGGATGACCTGAACCTTCTCTGTAGTCACCTACACCAACTCCGGGCCCATGAGTGATGACTCTCCTAGGTCCTTCCAGCAAAGTGGTCACTTGCAGGGTTTCCCATACAAGGCTTTGAATAATGCCATACTGATGGTGGAATGGTAGCTGTTGTTGTAAACAAACTCCACTAGAGGTATGTGATCCTCCAAACTACAACCAAAATCTAGGATGCAATCACGTAGCATGTCCTCCAAAACCTAAATGGTTTACTTAGTTTGGTCATCCGTCTGTGGGTGAAACGCTGTGCTCAAGAGGATCTAAGTCTTAAACACCTCTGACAATATCTTCCACAACCGAGATGTAAATATAGAATCATAGTTTGGTACTATCATCGATGGAACTCCATAAAGTCAAACTATCTCTTTCATGTAGGGGTTCCATAATCTCTCTACTGAACTCTGCTCCCGAATAGCTAGGAAGTGGGCCGACTAGGTGATCCGGTCAACGATCACCCATATGGTATCATGTCCCCTGGGCGTACATGGTAAAAATATTAAAAATTACATTGATATCCTATCCCACTTCCATTATATCACCTCAAGGGGTTGATTCAAACCTGCTAGAACCTAGTGCTCGACCTTCACTTGATGACAAGTGAGGCATCAAGAGACAAAATCTACAACCCCCTTCTTCATTCTCAGCCACCAGAACTGATGTTGAAGGTCCTAGTACATCTTATCCACACATGGAAATGCCACCAAAGGGGACATATGGAACTCCCTCAAAACCTCCTCATGTAATGCCACTGGTACTATGGTGCATCCTATGAAAATAATGATGTGCTCCCCACCTTTCAAATATTCATCAGGGTCTTTCCCTATGGACATCTGAGCATGTAAATTATCATAGTTGGTATCTCTGAGCTGTGCCTCCCTGACTCACAGTAAGAGTACAGAGGTGACAACCATCAACTGAAGGTAAGTTGATCCATCTATATCCACAAAGGATATCTATAATGAGGCCAACTACTCTAATGCCTCATTCAGTTGCTGTAAAATTGATATCCTGCTGAGAGTATCAACCACCATGTTCCCCTTCCCAAGAGTATAGAAAATATAAAAGTTATAGTCCTAGAGGAACTATATCCATTGCCTCTGTCTCAAGTTAAGACCCTTATGAGAGATTATATACTTGAGACTCTTGTGGGAAGAGTAGATGATAAACCACTATCCCATAAGGTAGTGTCACCACATATTCAATGTGAAGACTACCACTGCCAACTCAAGATCATGGGTCACGTAGTTCTTCTCATGTGGTATCAACTTTCATGAAGCATATGAAATCACCACTTTCCCATGAATCATAACACAACCAAGTTCTATTCCTAATGCATCATAGAACACCACATATTTGACACCCTCCTCTAGCAATCTCAAGATATGAGTGCTCATCAATCTCCACCTCAGCAGCTGGAAACTATCCTGAAACTTCTCTATCCACATGAAAGGATATCCCTTTTGTGTCAAAGCTATCAAGGATGCTGATACCCTGGAAAAGTTGGGTACAAACCTCTAATAGTACCCAACCAAACCAAGGAAAATTCATACCTCGATAACACTCTTTGGTGGTTCCTAAGAAAGCATCACCTCTATCTTCACTGGATCCACTACAACCTTAGATTCTGAAATGGCGTGTCCTAGGAAATAGAACTCTCAAACCTAGAAATGAAACTTTGAGAGCTTCATGTAAAGTTAGTGCTCTCAGATTATGTGCAGAACCATCCTCAAGTGTATTGTGTTCTCATCCTTGGACGCAGAGTATACTAGGATGTCAACAATGAAGGCCACCATGATTAGTATAAGTAAGGCTAGAAGATCCTTTTCATGAGTACCATGAATATTGTTGGGGTGTTCTTCCTGCCAGATAGCATCAGAAAGTATTTTTAGTGGTCGTATCGACAACTAAAATCTATCTTCGGTATATCCTCATCCCATACTCAAAGTTGGTGATATCCAGAACTGAGGTCAATCTTCAAGAACTACGTCGCTCCTTTCAAATGATTAAAGATTTCATCAATCCTCAGTAGTGGATACTTATTCTTCATAGTCACATATTTTAGGCGTCGGAAGTCCACACATAATCTCAAGCTCCTATCTGCCTTCTTGGAAAACAAAACTGGGGCTACCTAGGGTGAAACAATAGGTCTCACAAATCCCTTCCTCCGCAAGTCCTCAAACTTCACCCTTAACTCACAAAGCTCTATGGGAGACATCTGATATGAAGGTGTAGATATCGGTGACATACTGGGGTATAGATCAATGCATAATTATACCTCCCTATAGGGAGGTAATCCTGGAAAAACCTTAGAAAAGATGTCCTCATACTCCTCCACCACTGCAGGAAACTAAGGACTCATATCATCCACTACGCTTAGGGTCAGGTGAGCCAACTGATGAGTGATCAGTTGGGAACTCCTATGTTTGAGTCCATCCCATTCTTCTTGTGTTTCTTTTTCACTGAAAAAGGAAAACATGGTCCCATAATTGTATACACACCACACTCTGCACATAAAACAATCAATACGAGCATGAAATGTGGATAACCAGTCCATACCAAGAATGATGTCATAAGACCTCGACACCATTACCAATAGATTCCAACCGAAACTCTAAACTCCAAGAGTAAGGTCACACTATCGACACTAGTGTGTGATCATTAAATCCCCTCCCATAGGAGTCTCTAAACATAATGGTCGAGTTAATGGTTCCACAAAAATCTCTGAGTCTCAAACAAGGGTCATGGAAAGAAAATAATGACTGGAACATGTGTCCCTCAAAACTGAAGCTAAGGTGGAAAAGATACAAATTATACCTATAATTATACCTTGAGTCTCGAGGTCATAAGCCTCCATCACCTAAAGCTAGACTCATCCCTTTCCACCAGCTCTCTCATCCTGTAGTGGACCACCTAGGGGGTGGTGGTGGTAATATGTCGAACCTCTTCCCACCTCTTACTGCCCCACCTATTCATCTGCCATATCCTCTGCCCTACATAACACCCTTCTCTTACCTCTACCTCTATATTGACAGTCCCTCGATTATCTCCCGACTGGTCGTACTACGGTTTGGCCAATCCTGATCCATATTTCCCTAACAATCGCACGAGTAAAACAACCTATCCTTCAGATGGCTCGTTCTACCCTTAGAGCCCTGTACTATTGATCTTGTGTCCTAGGGTCATTCCCTTGAGTTCCTGACCCGCTTGGGTCCCTGCAACTACTGTTAGATACCTACCATTGAAGACTCAACTACCTGGTGCCCAGTGGTAGATTCCACTGCCGATGTCTACTTCGCTAGAAATCTCTCCACTAGTAGAGTTCTCCCCAGTACCCCAACATATGTAGAAATGCTAAGGGATATCATGGATGCCCTGATCTCCTAGCGTAATCCCTATTCAAAGGTCCTAGCCTTGAAGAATGGGTATTTACCATATATGTGGAGTAGAGTGAAAGATCAGTAACCTCACCGAGTACTCCGTCATAGTCTTACTGCCCTACTGCAGATGCAGGAGCTCCTGTATGTGTACTAATCAAAACATACCTTGAAAGAACTACTATATAAATATATTCTTGAATTATTACCAAGATAGAGTCACCTCATCATGTTTCTAGGTCACTAATCACCACCATATCCCCACAAAGTCTTGAAGAAGACTCGTGGAAAGGACTAACATCTGGTTGGAAGGCACCCTCACAAGGCGGAAGACACAAGTAACTACCCCAACCAATCCTCAACTATCTGGGGGGTCTGGAACACCCCAAAACCTAGGATTTAGATACCTCTAGAACCCATGAAACGTGGTCAATATGCATGCATCCTTATTCGGTAGTGATGGTAGTATCTGCTGTTTGATGAGTGGTGGTATCGCTGGTAAACCACTCAGAGGTGCTATCTCTAGTACATGCCCCTGTACTGATGTCTTGTCACTAGGTAGATCATCCTCATGATCATTCAATATAATCCTCACTGGATGTATTCATAGAGGAATCCTGAAATAGAATAATATATACCACAATCAATAGAGTATACCTGGTGAGCTAACTCAAGAAGGACATTAGAACACACACAAATCCTATATGATGCATGTACCACTGTTTTCCCTACAAATAGTGTTTCCATGTACTGAGTCAAAAATTAGGTGTCCAGAGTCCTAGTGTATGGATATATTGTCCGCCGCACCAACACTAGAATCCCTGACCTTAAAACCACACTCAATACAATTAACATTATTGCCCCAAACCAACCTCACAGACTCTTAGTCCTTAAGTAGAACTTCCCCCCTCTGATACTACTCTTCCATGACCTATCCTAGAGGGGCCCATATAGTGACTACCCCAATCCCACCTCTAATAGTTCAGGGGCTAGTGACTAGCACCGAGTAGGCATATACCACAAATGGTAGGCATTTTCCTAAGTACTTGTACACACACACACACACATCTCCAAGCCCACAATGTTGAAATATAAAAACACTAAGTAAACAATGCATTTATAAAATAAGATACCAACCACATAGTATGATGGTAGAAAACTAGAAAGTAAATAGGGCTAGAATACAAGCCCACCAAAAGAAAGAGTCTGTAAAAGTGAATGTAGAAGTTCATGAAACTCATCCACAGAAAACCCAACCTGAAGGGAAAGGTACTGGAAAGCTGTCTGAAGATACAGGAGAACACCTTGACTACCTAGTCTCTCTAATAATCACATATTATTGGTCCACCTAGAACTCCATCAAAGTGTAAATCATTTTCATAAGACACGACACGTTCAGGAAAATCCCATGCAGAGGTGAGTAAAACAATACTCAAAAGAACACCCCAAAAACACAAAGAAATACCACTAAGAAATACACGAAGTATTTCCATAAATAAATACATGAAGTATACCACAAAAAAATAGATGAATTATACTATAAATAAACAGTACATTCATCTCACATAGGTATAAGTCTAGAGTGCACAAAAAATATCATCAGACATAATCCACAAAACACCCAATATCGATAAGACACATAGTCCCGATGAGACAATCAGTACTGATAAGACACATAGTCTTGGTAAGACACGTAGTCTTGGTAAGTCACATAGTCTCATAAATTCATGTAGTCTCAAAGTCACAACCAACCACATGATTTCACTCATAGTGCACTTATTTTGGGAGAACCTACCCCTCAAACCATTAGGTCATATGAAAACTTCCACAAAAACCATTTAGAATATCTCAAAAGTACAGTCTCATCACAAGTGTCCCAACCTCATAAACAACTCATCAAATAGATACATGATTTGAAATTTATGGTTGTTTTCATAAAAAGGTTCGACCCGGGTCCGATCTGACCCGCTGAACCTGGCTCGACCCAACCCATTGGCCGACCCGACCCAACACAGTCTGGAAAAACCAGATCAGACTGGCTTGCTGGGTTTGTTGGACTGCTGCCTGAATCCTCTGGTCCATCCCACATGCACATGGGCCGGTATGGTCCATCGCACACAACCCACCCCGACCGCGTACCCCTCTCCTCCATGCGATTCCGCACTACATCCCACATAGTCGGTTCATCGTGTTTGGCTGCCCTACAGCCTTTCCACCACTGTGGGATCCATGTAGAAACCTCATTGAATCCCCCCTTATAGCCCTGCTGCATCCCCCTATTGATGCCACTACCAACCGCACCCGCGCAAGACACCTCCGCCACGTGCTGCCTCCCGCATGCGGCCGACGCCAAGGATGGCACTCCGGTGGTCCCTTCTGTAGACCACCAGGGATCCTCTAATTACTGGAATTTGGTGAGATCATAGATCTATGTTTCTCGTGACCCGATCTACCCTACTGCTGCCTTTGTGGTCAATTTTCCTCCAATCCAAGGGTGTGATCACATTCAGAGCTTCCTGGAAATCCGAGCCGCAACCACGAGGGTTCAACGACAAAGAACACCAAGAACAAGGGTAAGAAAAGAAAAAAGAACATCCTAAGGAACAAATATATGCCTTTGTTCATGTCAGGCTCAATCCATTACTATTATAATGAAGAACAAAGAAACAAGGATAAATAATTCATCCTCCAATGATTTCCCAAAAATATGCCCATCTTGCAAGAACAATAGAACTATGGGTCAACTTGTTCGTTAGTTGATCCAAATTCATCATTGATTATAGAAACGTGGAAATAAAATCAAGGAACAACTTCCTACCTTAAATTTGGACCATTCGCTGAAGAAAATTGATCATCGCATCATCATCATTGGCAATATCCATAAAAAAAGTGTCCACTGATCTCCGATCTGAAATCCCATCATCGTTTGCCGATGAGAGAGTTCTCCAGGTTCTCTCTAGATACTTCAGAAAATTCTAGGGTTATGTGCTTAACCTTATCTCCTCATATCTAAGGCTTATTTAAAAAGAATGTAATTGCATTGGTGAAATGTTAAAAATAAAATAAATATACCATTTATTTTATTTATTGAAACACCAAAAACTACTTTCCACAGTTGACCTGTTCTGGTCAATGTTAGGCCCCACCTAAGGTAAATTCGCTGCTCTGAATACAAAGGTTCCCTTAAATTTTTTATCTAGGCATCCGTTTAGAAGTTATTTCACTTTTCAGGAAAACTGTGTGTGCATGCTATTTAATATTTTAATATTTTTCAAGTAATTTTTCTAGGCACACTGCACCTCGGAATCACATGCCGTCTCAACACCTAGTCTCGAAATTATTCCATATAATATCCAAAAATAACACATAAAAAAATCTGGGACATTACGTAAATTCTATAACTTTCTCAAAAATTAAATATTTTTTTTTAAAAATAACTTTTAAACTTAAAAAGGAATCTTTAAAACATTGGGTGGTGATGATTGCAGAAGAGTTCCGTTCATACTAAATACATTAAAAAAACAAAGATTCCTTTCACATTTTTGTAAGAAAAGTCAAAAAGTACATTTTTTGGAAAATGATAGGAATATTACTTTTAAATTTAAAAAAATACAATTAGAGGTAAAAAATACCTTAAACAATCATAGTAAAACATTTTTGAAAACATTTTTAGAAAACATAGATTTGGAAGAAGAAGGATTTTCGACCAAAGGGAGAAATAAAGTCAGATTTTCTTAAAAACATTTTCTCAATCATTTTAAGTAACAAAGAGATTAAAATGATTTTATTTCTTGAAAAATTCATGAATAAAAATAGGAGAATAAATTTAAGGGTTTTATTATATAATGATCAAATAATTTCCTTCAATATAAATTCAAGCAGAAGCAATACCAACTAAAATGTGATTGAAAAATAAACCCTTATCGCTTTGGGAACTTTTTAATAATAACTTACCATGAATGAAGTAGATGAATTGTAACTTAAAATCTCATGATTTAGGAATGACTCATGATATAGTATGTAAATGGGTAGTATATACACCATTAAAAATAAATTAGGTGCATAAAAGAGCATGTGTCTCAAAGAAGGAAGTTTGAGATGAAACACTTACAAAGTTCGTATCATTGAGGTGAGAGTTAATAAATGGGAATATTATGTGAAAAAATGTATATCCACACAAATAAAAGTTTAAATAAAACATAAATCAATCAAAATTAATTTCAAACATAATTTTGGCATAATATAATAAATAAAGTAGTCGTATAACCCAATGAATAGAAATTGAGTTAAGAAACCCCTTACATTATGCTTCTCTTTAGTTAAGTACTATTTAACCTCATGTATAGTGGTTTTAAAAATGTTATTAACTTATGAAATAATAATAATATTATTTATAATATCATATATTATCCTTTTATAATATCTTATTACCCATTCATTAATAATATTTCATTATCACTATTGTTTCGGGTGTTAATTGCTTTGTTTTCACCTGCACATTTTGTCGTGAAAGTTCTGGATCCTGAACATAGGTTATAGTTAAAACATCTACAAAATTATATTAATTTTATAAATATAATTTTTTTCATTAGATATATATTTATAATCATTATTTAATTTTGAACATGGAGAATGAATGGCATCGATTTGTGGAGATGGAGAGTCATACATATGCATGAGCGACATTATCATTTACTTAACGAGTGAAAGGGTAATGAATTTGATTGTATATTAATTTTATAAAATCAATATAATGTCATATATATCACATATATTCATTAAATTTATCTTTTTTTACCTTCCATGTAAAGTGTTAGTGAAAAATGAATAGCATCGCTTTGCAAGGCGGGGGTAGTCCTCCATACACACGAACAACATTATCATTTATTCAATGGATGATAAGGTAAGAAAGTATATTATATATTTATTTAAAAAAATGATAAATACTTAATTAATATAATATTTAAATATAAAATTATTCCTTATTACCTTCCCTGTAAAGCATAATTGAAAAAATTAATCACATCACTTCGCAAGGTGGTAGTCCACCGTACACATGATCAACAATTTCGTTTCCCATTTGAGAGAGGAGGATATGGTTGTAAGTCATAATTTAACATAAAAAATATTATTATATGAAATATATTTATTATATTATATTATCATGGTTTAATAATATTTTAAGGATGTGGAAGAAGAAATAATATAAAATGCTCGGTTAAGGATGTTACCTCTCCTTTAGAAAACTTCTTTTGGTTTGCACCAAAATCCTTCATAGGTTAGATTTATAACAAAAAAAAAACAATTCTTGGATGAGGGTAGGGAACTAATGAAGTTATTAAGGTAGTTATTGTCTTAAATAATGTGTTTTGGAAGCTTTTAAAGAAGAGGATAGGGGGTGTACTTTTATAAGCGGGGGGATATGACACACTTGGAATTTTTAAAAAGAAAGAATTCCACCAACACTTTCTCTTGATAACAGAATACAAAATGGACCATTTTAAAACCTTATAATATATAAGGTCTAAATATGATCATAAAATCATAATTATACAAGTTTTGGGTAATTTTTAACCCTTATATTTTTAGTTTAACACCCAGTAAACTCATTTTTACCTTAACCACGATAAATAATTTTTACTATTTCTCCTATTCATTACAGTAAAAAACTAAGTTGACCTTACAAAATAATATAATTTATTTTTATTTAAAATATATAATCCCTTTTAACATATTCAAATGAAAAAATTGGTAGAATTTAATATAAAATTAAATCCATAGACATGTCGAAAAAATGATTTTTCCAAAGAAAAACTTTCAAAAGTTTAAAAAGTTTTTATATTATAATTCAATATGAAATTGATTAAAATGAACTAAATTAGTTAAATTGTAATATAATTGAACTAATTTTACTTTAAAACCAAATTAAAATATAATTTATCTTTGTAAATAATTTAAATGAATAGACAGTTTTCAATAAAAATCAGTATTTTTCACTATTCATCAAAAAATAAATATTTTTAGAAAATTATCAAAAATTCAACCAAAGATCATTTTTACAAGTATATTTAAAAAATTAAGTTAAAATTTTCAAATAAATTTTCTAAAATTGGAAAAAATTAATTTTAAATTATACATGCAAAGCGTGACTAATCAACCTTTTAGAAAAATATAGTTTTTTCAGAAAACATTTGTTTCTCTTTAAAATGGTTCTTATTTTATTTCCAATAAATACATAACCATTGAATTTATTTTATATATTTTTAATACATAAGTTTAATAATTTAGTTATTCCTATTCATACCCTCTAATTTAATGGCTTGGTTATAATGGTCATGTTTAAATAATAATATTTTAATAGAGTATGATGTTTAGTTTAAACCAAGTGTTGCGTGCATCAAAAGCTATCAAATATATTGAATTTATTTAAAAATAAATATATATTAAAGTATTTTTTTTGTTACGTTCTCTTCTAATATTTGTGTTGTCTTTCATATATTCTATCCAACATGATTTTCCTCTCTTAAAATCTAAGGGTGTTACACTTTGAAACAATCATAGTCCATCCAGAGAAATAATAAAGATGATATCACTACAACATATCACCATTGAAGCATAAGTAACATCAAAGGTTTTTGTTGTTGATGAATATAAATACCATAAAAATACCATTAAAAACATTCTTTGGGGAAAATACCCTTTCCACTTTGAAAATCACTTTTGAAAACTAAAAATTTCTAGAATATTTGGAAAAATATTTTCTTTGAAAAGAACCATGGAAAATTTTAAAGTAAGATTAAAAGAAAAAATGGTCATGATAGAAGTAAAATCCATTCATATCATTGATGTTAAAAATAAACTTTTTTTTCAAACTTTTCTAAAGAGAGTTAAAAGTGATCCATGCAAAAAATGTTATGAAGTTTCCTTTTAAAACCTAAAATAAGGTCAATAAACATGTAAAATAACTTTAGGAAATAATTTATGGTTATAAAATTAAATTCATGAAATCATTTTAGAAAACATAGATTTGGAATAGAAAGATTCCTTATCTAAAAGAAGGTACAAGATCAATATCACTTACAAACAAATTTCTTTATTTTTCTTTAATCAATAAGGGAGAAAATGGTAACTAAACATGTAAAAAAAATTAATAAATAGAGTATAATAAAATAATTGTATTTTAAGAAAATAATAGCACATAATCCCTCCCAAATAACTTTTAACATAGACAATCCCGAAATAAGATGAGATTATATCATAAAAATCCCTACAGTTTTGGAAACTTTTAAATCTTAATCCAGTGAAGGAAATGGATTCAAATGAAAAAATAAATAACATTAATATAAGGATATACATTATATAAATTTTCAAGGGTCTATATATACACCTCATAAAATAATATAGGTTAATAACATAATCATATGTCCCAAAGAAGGAAAATTTGAGACAAATAACCCTTACAAAGATCATATAATTGAATTGAGAATTAATCAATGGAGAGGTTATGTTTAACAAATTTAAATCCACAACAAAAAATTTAAAATAAAATATAAATAAAAAAACTTTATTTCACACATAATATTGGCATAATATAATCAATGAAGAAGTGATATAACCCAATAAAATAAAATTGAGTTAAGAAAACCCTTATTGCTTTGGTATATTCTGAATCAAAACTCCTTGGATGAAGTAACATGAATTGCAACTTAAAATAGTATTAATTATAAATTATTCATGATATAACATGTAAAAGGTTATTATATACATCATATAAAAGAAATTATGTGTATAACATTAGAATATGCCTCAATAAAGGGAAATTGAGACAAAATCCCTTACCTCAAGTCCAGACTTTCCATGTATGTCCTTTAAATATAATATAATAAAATTTTATTAATCATTTAATTGTTTAAGAAAATTTTAAATGTTTATTAATTAATCATTAAATCATTTGTTTCATTTATATCAATGATATATTTAATTTCTTAATTAGTTAAGTCCATGTTGCGCGTTTTGAGGACGTTCGGTTCATAGTTGCAAAGCGAATTTGGTATGTTGATCATGGTTGAAAAGGTAAATGTTACATAATATCCAGAATAGTAATCATGAAATAATTTTAATTTTTATAAATTAATTATAATTTTGAAACTGAATATGAAATATGGTAATGGAAAATGAATTACATTACAATCATGGACATGGTAGACCATACGTACACATGAGTAACATTTCCATTTTTCAACAAACATGAAATAAGGAAGGTAAGTATTATTTTATATTTATATAATGATTATTATATCATAAATATAATATTAAATATTTAAATACACTTATATATACCATAAATGTGAGGTGTTGATGATAAAAAAATCACATCGCTTTGAGGAGGTGATAATCCACATGTACGCATGACCGACATTATCAATTTTCAATGAATAGAAAAGTAAGAGAATAGATTATATAATATATTTATATAATTATAATTATTTCATTAATATCATATATATCAATTAATCCGTCATTATAACCATCAGTGAGAGGTGGTGATGGAAAATGAATTACATTGGTTCACGAGGTGGTAGTTCACCATACGCATGAACGATGGATTCATTTCCCATTTTATGGAAAAATAAGATATATATAGGTTATTAAATTAACATAAATACATATAAATATATGTAATATACTATTGTTATTATTTAAACATGTTTTAATAATATTTTAAGGAGGTATAATAATAAATAAAACTAAAACATTATGTTAAAATCTATACCTCTTATTAAGACAACCTCTTCTTCTTTACACCTTAAGCCCTTTAAAGTTGATGTTATGCACAAAATAAGACCTGTAGAATATATGTAATGATTTTATAAAGGTATTTGGTTATTTATTTTCTAATATATAGTGATCAAAAGGTGTGAGGAAGAGAGTAGTGAGGGTTCCCTTTTATAAGTGAGGGTAGGGGCATTCTTATAATTTCTTAAAGTGTTAAATTAGTATAAATTATTTTTCAAGATAAAGTAGATAAAAATTTATATAATTAAAATATAATATGATTTTGATTCTAAATAATCTCATAAAATAAAATTTGGATAAGTTTTGATGATGTTTTTATTCTTATCTCTTAATCTTAACCCCATCGTTAACCCTATTGACAATTACTGCGGTATCAATATTTTTTACTCTTTAAGGGTCAAGAAAGTTAATATAAAGGGATAAGTGTCAAATAAATGGACCATGGTTGATATTTTCAACAAAATCCTATTAAATTTTATGAATATGTGATTTTTATGAATTTTAAATTATTTAATAAAATATTATTTATTATAAAATATCATCAATGTCATTTTTGGAAATACATGAAATATTATAATATAATATGTGTCTATATCATGTCAAATGGTTCCAAAATTACATTTATTATAAGATAAAGAGTATATGGTATTAATATAATCCCCCAATAAAATTTAGATAGGTTTGGACATTATTTTAAATCTTATCATTTGGTTTCCAATTTTAACCTTAACCGTGGTAATGACATTTTCAATATTAAAGAGTTATAATTTTACTTATAAGCTGAAAATTGGATCATAAATAGAAATGGGATGAAATTTATACAATTATAATAATAATTTACCTCTTAATATATTTTTATGATTTTAAAATAATTTAATAAAATATTTTTAACATAAAATACAATTAATGTCATTCTAAGAACCATTTGCATAAATTGACTTCAAAAACAACATGAAAGCAATGGAATTAGAATATAAAACTTTAAAAAAACTCTAATATATTAAATTTATCTTCAAAATTTTTGAGGCACTTTAATTGATCTAAAAAATATTACTTTTAGAGTTTTTAAACCATTTACTTGATTTTTCTACTACTTGCACAAGCACTGTGTTAGGATTGCACAAACATTTAAGGTAATTATTTCATCATTAAAAATTAAAAATTAATTAACATGATAAAAAAATCATTAATATTTAAAACAAACATTTATAAACAAACATAAGTTTTTTTATCCTTTTCAAAAAATATTATAGATATTGAAATCAAGAAAGGGACAATTTTGACTTTATCTTTTACTTAAATATTATAAAGATCAAAATCAAAGATAAATGAAAAAAAGTCATATTTTAGAATTTTGGATGATTATGGATGAAATTTAATCTTACAATGAAATTAAGACAAGTTTTTTAATGAATTGGAAGCCTTATAACATTAGTTTTAACCTTAATTAACCCATTTTACCTTTACCATGATAACACAAATTTACTTTGGTTACTATTCATATTAAACAAAAATAAAGTTAACCTTATTAGAAAATATTAATTATGTATATTAAAGATATTAAATAAATTTTATTAAATTTGATTCATATAATTTTTATAATTTAATTTAAATTAAACCCACAAAACATGATAAAAAATGATTTTTTCAAAAAATTATTTTTTAAGTATAAAAATATTTTTATACCAAATTCAAGTATAATATTGATTCCAATAAAATTTATTTTATTATGTACAATAAAAAATAAGTAATTAAATTTTAAAACTAATTCAAAATAGAATGTGTCTTTGTAAGTACTTGAAATTAAAATTTTGTTTTCAATAAAAATCATTATTTTCACTATTCATTGAAAAATCAAACTTTTTAGAAAATTCTAAAAAATTCATCCTAATATAATTTTGACCTAATGAATTCAAAAATTATATCATTTTTATCAAGTAAATTTTTAAAATTTTTCTTAAATTAATTATAATATTTTTTCATAAAAATAAATAAAAACTATTGTTGAATAAAATAGATTTTTGAAGCATAAAATTAGTTTTCTGAAAAATTGAGTTATTATTTCCTAAGAATTAATCAATAATTTTTTTTGAGTAGGATGATTATTTATATTTCATAATTTATTTAATCCAATTTATACCCACAAATGTAAGAACCCAGATCTTCTTTTCAGGTATGTTTTTCTTTCCTGGTTTTTTTTGAGGAAAAAGAGGAGTTTCTGGAAAATTCAGGAGTACGCACCGTGTAATTATAAGTACACACCATGTACTCGGTTTCCGTGGGTGACCGTGTGCTGGATGGGTAATGGTCGAGTACATGTCCGTGTGTGGTGACCTGGAGACCGCCTAAAGTAGAGGCTGGAAAAGGCAAGTACACGCCGTGTACTTTTAAAATATACATCGTGTAATTCCTTTTTATTTCATTAAATGAACCAGGGTCACGTCTAATGGACAGAACACACTTCTTCTCAACATTAGGGGTGTCCAGACCCGACCCGACCTGACGAGTCCCACCCGACCCGACCGGGTGGGGTCGGGTTACACAAAAAAAAAACCCAGGTCGGGTTCACATCGGGTCGATTTTATATGGGTTAGGTCAGGTCTCGGGTTGGGGTCATTTAGACCCGACCCGACCTGTGACCCGATGGGTTCCCAACCAAAAAAAAAAATCCCTAACATTTTTGTTGTCTCAGTTGCGGGAGGGCCGACCTCGCTCGCCCCTAACATTTATCTCCTCTCCTCTCCCTCACACTCTTGCCATCCTCCTCTCCCCCTGAAGAAACCCTACCCACTTATTCCTCTTCCCTCACAATCAAAAACAGTCCTCCCTCCATCCCTCACATGATTCGTGCTCTCGCCTCGCCTCAGCCAACCTGCTCCTCCTCTCTCTCCCGCCAACCGACCCTGACCTTCCCTCGTGGTGAATAAAGAAATCCTACTCTCCCTTCCTTCCCTCACGAGTTGTGGTCAGATGAAACCCTACCCTCCCTCTACTCCATCCTCCTTTCCCTAGTTTCCCCAACCCTTGGCTTGTGGAGCCTCCTCCTCTTGTCTAATAGACTAATAATAAGTAATTTTTACTCTAACACATTATTAGTGGTGGCAGGACTTTGAATTTAATTTGGTTGTTGATTTTTTAGTATTTATCTTGCTTTTAAAGGTGGATTAAAATATGATTGAAAAAGTTAGATTTTGGGTGTGCTTTGTGGAGCCCCCTCCTACTGCCTGTTTCTATGTGTGCATGCGGTCTAGATTGGTTAACTAAATGGTAAGCAATTTTTATTTTAAAACCCTTATTAGTGATTTGTTGGTGATTTTTTAGAATTTATCTTTATTTTACACCATTGATGAGTGTGCTATAACCTATTGTTTATACTTGTGAGAATTCATTTGATTATATGAATTTTGATTCATGTTTCCTAGTTTTGGATGAGTCAATTTATTAAATTTAAGAGGGTGTGTGTGTTAGAGGTCAAATTTTATTTTATTATTTTGTTATAATGAGTTAGGGTAGTGTGAATCTCACATTAAACCATTTTCTTTATGTTAACTACAACTTTTTATCCATGACATGAGGAACCTAGGTTACCAAGTGTAAATTTTAGGAATGTTTCCTGAGTGTGATAACTTGGCTAGACACCCATACCATAGTAGAATGTTATAACTAGCTAGTGGGTCTGTCTGTCACCAATGAGGCTTTTTGAAAGTAATTTGGGCGATGAGTTGTGTCACCATTAACTTATTAATCGAAGGTTCAATGTATGAAATCCAAGATAAACATGTTCCATTAGCTCCTTTGTGTGTTTCTACATGGATTATACATTATGTTTTGATCATTGATTATTTTTGGCATATGAGTTGTCATGTTTTTTATGTGCTTATATTGGATTTTTTTGAGTAAGAATCATGGTGGTGAGACTTTCCTTTTATGATTATTGTCAATTGTTTAGGAATTTATGGATTTTCATTTCATTAATTATTCCCTTTCACAGCAGCTAGAGATCATGGAAGGTGATAAAATAAGTGGTTCTAATCCTATAGTTGGTGCAAGAACCCAAATCCAGATGGGGTCTACTCCAACTACACATTCAATAGAAATAGGAGGGGGGAGTAGTAACATACCAGTTGAAGAAATTGAGGGTAATAGGTATCCTAAAAAGGTAAAAATTCCTAAAGATCCTACTAGTTCTAGAATTTCTCAATCATGGGATCATTTTCATAAGAAAAATGGTAGATCTATTTTTAATTATTGTGGCAAAGATTATGCTTGCACATATGGTCAACATGGAACTAGTAATCTGAATAGAAATTTGATAAGGTGAAACAAAAATCCACACAAAAATCTTGATAAAAGTCAAACCACTCTTGGTATTAGGAAGAAGTGTGAAGATGAGGATGATGAGATAGTTAAAATTTCAGTAGCTCATTTTAACCAAGAAGAGTGCAGAATAGATCTTTCTAAAATGATAATCATTGATGAGTTATCATTTAAGTATGTTGAGAATCAAGGTTTTAGAGAATTTATTAAAGTTGTTCAACCTTGATTTAAAGTTCCATCTAGGAAAACGGTTGCTAGGGATTGCTTGCAGTTATATTTGGCTGAGAAAGAAAAATTTAAGTCTATGTTTGATATGTTCTCTCACACGGTATGTCTTACCACCGACACATGGACATAAATTCAGAATCTGAATTATATGTGTGTGACTGCACATTTTATTGATGATAATTGGATATTGAATAAAAAAACATCCGGTTTTGTCTTTTTGCGGATCATAAAGGGGAAACAATTGGCCGAGTATTAGAACAAACATTGAAACAATGGGGGATTAAAAGGATTAACATTGTTACAATTGATAATGCTAGTTCTAATAATACAACGATCAATTATTTGGCGAGGATGGTTAATTATTGGAATAGGTCTATTCTTAATGGAGAGTATATTCATGTTAGATGTTGTTCACATATTTTAAACATTATTGTTAGTGATGGGTTAAAGTAAATATCGACATCAATTGCTAGAATCAGAGTTTCCTGAAAATTTGTGAGAAGTTCACCTTCAAGATTGGCTCTTTTCAAAAGCATAGACGAGGAGTTAAAAATTCATAGTAAACATGCCATATTTCTTGATGTTCCTACTAGGTGGAATTCTTGTTACTTTATGTTGGATGTTGCATAGAAGTATGAACAAGTATTTGTTCACATTGAGGAGGATGCAAGTTTTATGAGTGCTCTTGTCTGTTAAGGTGGGGCTCCTACAACATATGATTGGGAGCATGCTTGTGTATTTGTCAAGTTCCTAATTTTTTTATGATAGCACTGTTGAGTTTTCTGGTTCTATGCATGTGTCATGTCACACATTCTTTTATACACTTTTTGACATATATAGAAAAATCAAGAAATGGATAAAGAGTCATGATATTACTGTGAGTGCAATGGCTATTGCAATGAATCTTAAGTTGGAAAAGTATTGGGGTATTGGTTCAAATTTTAATTCTCTCTTTCTTTTTCCAGTTGTTCTTGATCCCCGATATAAATTGGAATATGTTCGGGATAGTTTTGAAATGATGTTTGATGATGAAGAAGACAAAAATCAGTTGATCAGTAAATTAACAGAGGTTCTGAATAATCTCTACGAGTTTTACAAATGTAGATATCCCATACCCATTGCAGTTGGTGATAAATGTGAGTCCAGTTCTCATCAAGACTCACATATTCATGATGCTAGTACCGATAGTGAGGATGATGAGAAATGGAAAGATGCATATAGATTAAAGAAAAGGAAAAGGTAGCTGACACAACAAAGGAATGAACCAGAGAGATATCCTGAGATTGTTTATTGTGAGGATGATTTTGAAGGATTTGATATTTTGAGTTGGTGGAAAGGAAAGGAAAGAAAATATCACGTTCTCTCATGCGTTGCTAGAGATATTGTAGCAATTCCTTTAACTACAGTATCTTCAGAGTTAACTTTTAGTATAGGAGGACGAGTCCTTGATCCATTTCATAGTTGTTTGAATCCCAACACTATTGAAGAATTAAATTGATCACAAAATTGGTTTTTAAAGTCTAAAACAATTGACATTCAAAAGCAACTAGAAGAAGTGGAATCGATTGAATCAGGTAATACCATTAAAATATTATGATTTTTTATAATTTTTCATTTTTAAATTATAAATGTTTGTTTGAAAAAGTAAAAGACTGACTTGTTCTTTCTTTTGTTGTGTTTTTTAAGATATTCCACCATCCATCACAATTCATGATCAGAGTTTCACTATTTAAAGTATAAGAAGCAAGGATGATGGACCACTCTTAATTAAGGTATAAATTTATGATTATTTTACAAATTCTTTTCATAATACTGTCATCACATATGAGTTTTTTTAGATCTTGTTGTCTGATATAGGCTAGGTTTGTGATTCTTCTTTAAATCTGGTTGATGACTCAGTGAAGGATCAACTACCTACCCACTGCATTATTTGATATTGAAATGGCTATAGATGAGTGTTGCATATTTCATCCATTTTCATTCATTTCTGAATTCTGAATAAGCATGTTCCTGCCTACTACCTACAATGTTTTCATTTCATTCCCTCCATGAATGCACTCACAAATCAGAGGGTGAAAAACAGTTTCATTAAACTCACAAATCCAGGCTTAGCCATTTTTATTCACAGATGACAAACCATTTTTTTGTTGGACATTAGATTGAAAACTTGGAAAAAAGTTCTTTTATTAATAGGTGGAATATGGTATATAAAAAAATTCAAGGTGAGTCCCTACATATCACATTAAAAACAGACATCAAATGAGTTAGTCTATGTCAAGTATAATATAGGACATTCATTAGGCCTAATTCAACTAAGTTTCGATATAATTTTAAGTGTTTGTCACAAAACCAATTGATTATATGATAAGTGGCTCAACATGGTATTTCATGTATTATATTCTTCTATGTTTTTTTTCAATGTGAAACTCTAATGCCTTAAAATTAGGGGATTCTCCTTGGATACACCAAAAATGGACTAGTTTTCCATCATCAAAGGTTAAAAAAATGATAATGAAATAAGAGTAGTGGTAAGTAGTTCATGAGTGTTGCCTCTCCAAGAGTCAGCCCTCCCACCCCCTTCTTTCAGAAATTAAATTCTTTTTTATAGACTAATGCTCATTTATTTTTTCATTCTTCCCTCTATGTGAGAGGAACATGGTTCTTCATATAATTTGGTTAAATCTTTATTCATTAGGGATCAGGTTTACTTTTTATTGAATAGTTGACACACCACTAGAATGAAGGGACTAGATGAATTTTTCTAAGGAATCAGTGTTCACCCATAATTCATCCCACTATCTTTTTGATAGTGGAGTGTCTCCATGATTTACAGCATAGTTGGAATGGAAATATGTTCTTGGTATTTTAGATGATGGTCCTCATTTATTCATTTTTCACCTAAGAATAATTTTTTTACCCACGAGACATCATAATATTCTAGTATCTGCAACTCAGATTCTCCCATCATTATCCAACAAATGACAAAACTTTATTTGTCCTTGGTGTTGCATTTCTTGGAAGAATGGATTTTAATTCTTACCTTATGTTAGAAAACATACACCCACCTATGCTTCTATTTTAGGATGACATAAGCTTATCAAAAACATAGTTTGACATTACATCCTTATTTCCTTTTGATTCTCATGGAATCTTGGAAATTTTTCACCCATCTTGGGTGTTGATAGGTAGTGATATCCTTCGAGATATAGAGGAATTCCAATGACCCCATAGAGGATGTGCAGGCAGGGAAGCTTTGTTCAGAGTGCATTCGACTAGATCTCATCCTTGATCGATATAGAGCTCCGATTGAATCTAAGTACTATGGATAATATCTTGAAAAGGTAGATTCACTCAGTCATCATCATAAATCAATGTGTGGAAATTGAATGTGGAACTGTTAGGGTAAGTGGATCAATACATTTCCTCATAGTGGTGGATGATAAATAGTGGTAGTGACTTTTTGGAGAAATAGGCTGCACTGAATGAAATAAAGCCCTAGGCTCCATGATGATATCTATACATAAGAGCATAGTCAAGTTTATAGTTAAGATTTTAATTTATAAGCTTATTTTGACATTTCCTGGGTTTCTGATTTTTTTATAAATCTTGTTCATGCTTATCTTTGTCCCCTATTACAATGTTGATCATCACAGAGCTTGGCGGTGCACAGTTTCTACACTGGAGAGGGTTTAGATTTCTCTGGTGTCCCAACAATGCTTCTTACAATCAACGGGTCATTAAGGAAGAATGCGATAATAACCCTGCAACTTTTTTTGGCATCCATGTCATCCCCTCTTCAATCACCCTGATGTATTCAGAAATCGCAATCGCAGCTGGCCAGGTGAGGGACCTTTTCCCTTGAAACACCTCTATTGATGGTCTCGTTTGTTGGTTTGGTGAGGATTCAAAGTAATTCTTTGCCTTGTGGGGTGGTGCTTGAAATGTTTCCTTTTACTTGCATGTTCTTGCATGTTCCAGCCTTGGCCATTTTCATTCATTTCCTACAATGTTTTCCCTCCATGCTACCTTGTAATGTTAATGTTTTCATTTCATTCCCTCCTGCTACCTGCAATGTTTTCTTTGTGCCTAGGTAGGTAAAAAATTATTTTAGACCATTAGACCAGTTTATACTCTATTTAAATATGGTTCTACATGATTGTGAATTACCCATTTGATTCTCTATTGCACTGACTGCACCATAACCTGAATTTATGGTGAAAAGAGCTGGGTCTGGCTGCACACAGGGGTCCTACTACGGGTTGGGTATGGGGTTGGAGGGGATGGCTATGGGGGGGGGGGCTGGACATGGGTGTGGGGGGGGGATGTGTCTGGGGGGCTACACAGGGGGCTGAGTCTGGCTGCACACAGGGGGGAGGGAGGGAGCTGGGTCTAGCTGCACAGGGGGGTTTGGCTGCACAGGGGGCTGGGTCTGGCTGCACACAGGGGTGAGGGAGTCTGGCTGCACAGGTGGCTGCACAGGGGCTGGTTCTGGCTGCACATAGGGGGGAGGGAGGGGGCTGGGTATGGCTACACACAGGGGGGAGGGAGGGGGCTAGGTCTGGCTGGCTGGCTGCACACAGGGGGGAGGGAGGGGGCTTCTAGCTACACAGATGGGGGTCCTAAAGGTTGGGGTCCTACGGGTTGGGTCTGGGGTGTAGTGCAGGGGTCGGGTCTGGGGTGTAGTGCAGGGGTCAGGTCTGGGGGGGGGGGAGGGAGGGGACTGGGTCTGGGGGGTTGGCTCAGGCTGGCTCGAGCTGGGTCGGGCTAGTTAGGGCTAGCTCGGGTTGGGTTAGGTCCACCCAAGTAACCTAACCCAAACTGACCCGACCCACAAAGGGTTGGGTTGGGTCGAGTCCTTCGACCATGAGTCGGGTAACCCGACCCCAACAGGTTGGGTTGGGTTAGGTCAGCTGGCCGCGAAGTATGAGACCCGGCCCGACCCTTTCTCCTCGGGTTGGGTCCTAGAACACCCTCGACCCGACCCGACCCAACCCATGGACACCCCTACTCAACCTATCTCATCCAGGAGCATCTGTACGGATACAGATCTTCTACAAGCCCCCCGACTCTCCATCTGTTCTTCGAATCGACCACTTTCAATTGCGTTGGAATCGCATCAGCGAGTTATTCCTTCTTCTAGAACTTCATCTCCTGATTTCTCCTCTTTCGTGAAATATGCTCGGTTGAACATTTTTAGTGTTTTTTTGTAGATATACAATGTTCTAGGGAGATTAAAGGCCTGAGGTTCACGTATATTGATCTCCAGATGATGAGGTAGGTGGTTTGTGCCTTTCTGTAGTTAGTCTTTGAGTTATTTGTGAAAAGGTGACCAATACCCTTGTTCAGGGTATTGTGTGTTTATGATTTTAGCCCCTTTTAATTGTATGATATGCCTAGTTTGATTGGATAGAGGTTAATTGTTGAGAATAAGGTAATCTTTTCTAAGCTATGGATGTTTTCCCCATGTTTTCTTGTTTTGACCATTTGGTCTAGCCTTGCCTGTTAGGCTACTGCCTTGATTTCCATGCCTAGTATTGTTAGGGTGGAGTGATTATTAACTGACATTATATAAAATGATGTAGTTTGTTTAAACAAGTAGTTCTTGAGGTTTAATTTGGATGCTGATTATCATTATGCATGTTTTCTTTACACAGGGATGCGGTAACCTGGTGTAGTGAGACCATAGGGGAAATTGACATTGAAGGATTTCCTAGAGCGTCTGTTATAATTATCACGCTGCGAGACCATACACGGGATTAACGTTGAGTGCTCCCTTAGAGTGTCTATAGTTACGTTACGACACCACAAGAGGAATTGACGTTGAGTGCTTTCTTAGAGTGTCTATAATTTACCATTAAAAGACTATATGGGGAATTGACGGTGAGTGCTTCTTCAGAGAGTCTTTGATTACACATGACTATAGGGGGAATTGACGGTGAGTGCTTCCTTAGAGAGTCTTTGTTACATATTCTCCTTTATTATGAACTAGAGGGGTTAGTCCGTGATAACTACCCAGAGGGTTTCTTGTATTCATGTTTGGTTGATTAAATACTTAAAATTAAATATTTGTAAATGAAACTATAAGACTTTTTACTTTTGAGTAATTCCTTGTTTACTACTTCTTTTGCTTATTGCCTGCCCTATATATTCACTGACTGTTAGGCACAGATCTTTGGGTGGTTGCCTATTGGGTTTAGTCTCACACCCTATTTGGGTCATGATTTTGGGCTCAAAAAGATTATATTTTTGCACATATAGATAAGGGAAATCACCCTTCTACTTCAGGTACTTGATTGCTGTGGATCTGGGGAGAATGGGACCAAGATGTGGCTTGTGATTCTATGGAGCTATTTACTTTATTTTCTTTTGTACTTTGGTTTAGTATTGTATTCCAACATTGTAATTTGTTTGGATGTTTTTATATACATGTGTATCATGCATCATTTATATAAATGTGCTCCAGTTTATTTCTTCTAGTCACCTAATATTTACTTTTGTATGGTATTATTACTTCTTCCGCTATTGTTATCGGTTTTACTTCCGCTGTGTTACTCTGCCAATGAGGGAATAGTTTCCCCACTATCACACCTAAGGCCCTCACTGCTAGTCAGCAGTCTCTGGCGTTCGGGGAAATGCACTTGATGCCATGTGACCAACCGGATATGGGGCTCCTCTGGGTGGCACCCGGAACCAGGATGTTACAAAAAATTTAACATATAGGTTTTAACTATAATATTTATATATCAATATTTCATGGTTTGTTTAATATCGATGTTGCATGTTTTATGCGCTATCTAACATAGTGATCTTTTAAAATGTCAGGATGTTACTTTCTACCCCATTTAATAAATTTAATCCTTGAAATTTGAACTTGATCTTGGTAATCAATGGTTTGAAATTTGAAAAAATCATTGTTGAAATCCCACATCGTAAAAAGGGTTAATAAAAGTTCCTCTTAAAAAGAGGTAAAGGTAAGTACAAAGGTTATATGGAATAATACTTAACTATGTTTTCATGTTAGATAACACTAGTAGGAATTGAAAATATGGACATGGAGGAAAAAACAATGTTCAAATAATAATGTAGACTAACAGAGAAAATTTATCATAAGAAATTGAATGATCATGAGAAGGGCAATGACCAAAAAACCATAAACCAAATAGGTGTGAAAAAGATCATAGATTCATCAAAAATGCAGGTAATAGGATAATTTTTTTATTTCAAGATCCTTTTCCTATATTTGAGGAATTCCTTTACCATCTATACTAAGAACATAAGAAAATACACTTACTTTAAAAGTATAATTTTATCCTTTAATAAATTTCCACTACAATCTCATCTTTTTCTCCAAATGATGAGTATTCAAGATGATTTTTTTTATGAATGAATCATTGAAATAAAATTATAATGGATCACATAATATACAAAAGGATAACAAGATATTCTTCCCATATTTACTAAAAACAAATGATTAGCACAATCTAAGATAATACCGAAAATTAATAAACCTTTATAAGAAGAAATAATACATTTAAATCCAAAATTTTCATAATAAAACCAATGGTTCAACTTAGATCATTCCATAAATAAATAACCCTATATCACAAATAACCTAAATAGCCTCAACATTAAATAAAGTTTTAACCTCAAAGGTTATCTCATACCCTTAAGATTAAATCTCTAAAAATGTAATAATATTCTTTCCAAATAATACTTCACATTAAACCTAAGAGTTAAATATACTTAAACCCAATAAAATTTCTCCCAATATATCATTAGTCACTTTAAAATCCCGTCACTTAAAACCTCCAAATGGGTGTCTAAGCCTTTAAAATTATGATCAATATTAAAATTATAAACCCATTATGGTATCCATAAATCTTAAGTTAACCTCACATGAAAATATCATAATATATAAATTTATCTAAACCCTGATATGATACCAAATATAATAACCTCGAACCCTCACTTCTGGATATGGTGCTAAAAACATAATCTTTATATTTCTGGATTTGATACTGATAAAGGCGATCCAATTTTAACCCTTAAAAACATATGACATAAAACTTAAATATTTTATCACTTACATTCCTAAGTACCTTTTAGGTTTATATTTTTAGAGAATTAGGATAAAATCTTACATGGAAACTTGGATACATAAACAACTAGTTCATAAAAATCTACACCATATCCCACTAAGTTATTCACATCTAGTAACCTTCTTAGTAATAAAATACTTAAAACCTTTCTTCAAAACTTGGGGAAAAGAAACATTATAAGGGTGAGATCAAATTCTTAGTAAGGTTACACATAATAATTTCAAATTTAATGTCATAAATGATCATAAGATGAGCATAAGGGTATATTGACACAATCAAAGTGCATGATCATAACACAAGAGAATTAATAACCATCAAAACTTGGATCATTAAACATGATAATTATAATAAATCTTTTAAAAAGGAAATATTTATAGGAATCAATAATCATGAGCCATGTGATGTCAATCTTTATCCAAGGAAGAATTAAAAACCCATAGAAAAACATAATGAAAATATGTTGGTATCTTGAAACATTATCTTTATAGAACCCTCACAAGAACCCTTATAGATGGGATAAAACTACATGGTTAATACCCATAATCTCTTATGAGTAACCTATTAACTGGTAAAATTCATATTCCCTAAGGAGTTACTTATATTTAGTTAACTCCATCGTCATTACCTAATTCATTAGAGGGATATAACGAACCCATCGATCCTTAGTTTATAACATAACCACCCATCATTGGTTTACAACAGAACCACCCATCCCTGGTTTATAATGGAACCAAACATCCTTGGTTTATAACATAACCACCCTTCAATAAACCATACATATTTATAAGTACCATATAATGATAAAAAACCAATTAAAATCTTGCACTTTTCAACATAATAATAACCATAGTTCATTCATAGATTGATTTACTAGTGGAAAAGAAATGGGTTCCATGAAAATCAATTTAAAACAATCATATTCCATAAAAAGATAAGGATGGTATTATTACAATATATCCCTAGTGGATCATATGTAACATCAAGTTTTCTTTTTGTTGATGAATAGAAATACCATAAAAATATTATTAAAAACATTCTTGAGGAAAATACCCTTTTAACTTTGAAAATCACTTTTGAAAACTAAAAATTTATAGAATATTTGGAAAAAAATTTTCTTTTATAATAAAAATATATAATTGGAAAGTAATATTAAAATAAAAAAATGGTTAGAATGATGTTAAAATCCATTCATTTTGTAAATGTTAAAAATAAGCATTCTTTTAAAACTTTTATAAAGAGAGTCAAAAGTGACCCATATAGAAAATGTTAAGAAGTTTCCTTTTAAATT
Organism: Viscum album; assembly: GCA_963277665.1. Classification (NCBI taxonomy): domain Eukaryota; kingdom Viridiplantae; phylum Streptophyta; class Magnoliopsida; order Santalales; family Viscaceae; genus Viscum; species Viscum album. The sequence goes on along the minus strand of OY728146.1, from coordinate 53,477,207 downwards.
ATTTTAAAATATGGTCAATGATCATGTAAAATAACTTTATGAAATAATTTATTTTTATAAAATGACATTCTTGAAATAATTTCAGAAAATATGGATTTGGAAGGGAAATATTCCCAATCTAAAAGAAGTTACAAAATCAGTATCACTTACAAATAACTTTCTTGATATTTCTTTAGTCAATAAAAGAATAAATATAAAATAAACATTTAAAACACATTAATAAAAATAGGATAATAAAATATATTTGGTTCAATAAAATAAGAGTATATGATCCCTCCCCAAAGGAACTTTAAATATAGATAATCTTGAAATAAGATGAGATTGCATCATAAAAATCTCTATAGTTGGTAACTTTTAAATCTAAATACAATGAAGGAAAAAGATTAAAGTGAAAAATTAAATAACATTAATATAAGGATATAGATGATATAAAATTTCAATGGAAATTATATACATATCATAAAATAATATAGGTTCATAACATAAACATGTGTCCTAAAGAAGGAAAATTTGAGACAAATTACCCTTACAAAGATCATATCATTGAATTGAGAATTAATAAATGGAGAAATTACGTGTAACAAATTTAAATACACATAAAAAATTCTAAATAAAAAATAAAAAAAAATCATTTCAAACATAATATTGACATAAAATAATCAATTAATAAGTGATATAACCCAATGAAAAAAATTGAGCTAAGAAAACCCTTACTGCTTTGGTAACTTCTGAATCAAAACCCCTTGGATGAAGTAACATGAATGATAAATTAAAATACCATGAATTATGATTTATTAATTATATAACATTTAAAATGGTATTATATACATGATAAAAAATAAATCATGTGTATAACATTAAAATTTTCCTCAATGAAGGGAAATTCAGACGAAATCCCTTACCTTGAGTTCAAATTTCCATGTATTTCCTTTAAATCATGCATAATAAACTCATATCAATTATTTAATTATTAAATAAAATTTTATAGGTTTATTAATTTATCATTAAACCATTTTTTTAATTTATATCAATGTTATATTATCAATTAAGTCTATGTTGCGTGTTTTGATGATGTTCAGTTCATAGTTGCAAAATGACTTCAGTATATTGACCATGGTAAAAGAGGTAATTGTTCCATCATATCAATAATAATAAAAATAAAATAATTATCATTTTTATACATTAATTATACTTTAAAACCAACTATGAAATATGGTTATGAAAATTGAATTATGTTTTAATCACAGAGAAGGTAGGTCGTACACACACATGAGTAATGTTTTCATTTTTCTACGAACATGAGAGAAAAAAGACAAATATTATTTTATCTTTAAATAATTATTATTATATCATAAATATTATATTATCTCCTTAAATATACTTATGTATACTATCCATGTGCAGCTTTGATGAAAAATAGATCACATCATTTTATGGAGGTGGTAATCAACATGTACTCACGAAAGACATTATCAATTTTCAAAGGATGGAAAAGTAAGAAAATTGATGATATATTGTATTTAAAGAATAATAATTATGTAATTAATATTATATATATAATTTAAATCCATAATTATAACCATATTTGAGAAGTGGTTATGGAAAACAAATTACATTAATTTATGAGGCGGTAGTTCTTTGTATAAACGAACGATGGATTCATTTTCCATTTGATAAATGAAGGATATAGATATATGTTATAAAATTAACATAAAAACATAAAATTATATGTAATATAATTTTTTTTATTTCATAATTTTTGAATAATATTTTAAGGAGGTATACAAAGAAATAAAACAAAAACATTTGGTCAAAAGTTATACCTCTTCTTCAGACAACCTTATTTGCTTTATATCTTAAGCTCTATAATGTTAGTATTATGCCCAAAATAATATATCTATAATTTGGGTAGGAATTCTATGAAGGGATTTTGGTTGGTATTTTTTGATATAGAGTTATCAAATGGTTTGAGGAAGAGAGGAGAGTGAGTTACCTTTTATAAGTGAGGGGAGGGGCATTCCTGAAATTTCTTAAAGTATTAAATTAATATAAATTAATTTTCATGATAAAGTGGATCTAAATTGATATATTTAGAATATAGTATGATTATTAGTTGAAAAAATCTCATAAAATAAAATTTTGACAAGTTTTGATTATATTTTTAATCTTATCTCTTAGTTTTAACCCCGTTAACCCTTTCGACAATTACCGTGATCTCAATGTTTTTTACTCTTTAGGGGTCAAGAAAGTTACTATAAAAGGAAATGTGACCCTAAAATGGACCATGGTTTATATTTTCAACCATATAAAATTAACTTTTCAAAATATGGTATTTTTATGAATTATAAATTATTTAATAAAATATTATTTATTATAAAATATCATTAATGTTATTTTTGGAAATACATGAAATATTATAATATAATATGTTTCTATGTCCTGTAAAATGGTTCTAAAATGAAATTAATTACAATATAATGAGTATATATCTTGATATAATCTCTTAATAAAATTTAGACAAGTTTGGATATCATTTTAAATCTCATCATTTGGTTTAACCCCTTGGTTAACCAATTTTAACCTTAACCGTGGTAATGATTTTTTCAATATTAAAGAGTTATAATTTTAATTATTAGGTTAAAATTGGATAATAAATAGAAAATATATAAAATTTTATACCATTTCTCATAATACTTTTACTATTTCTATTTTTTGATGTTTTTTAAATAATTTAATAAAATACATTTAACATAAAATACTATTAAAATCATTTTAAGAACTATTCACATAATTTGACTTTGAAAACAACATGAAAGAAATAAAATTAGAATATAAACCTTTAAGAAAACTATAATATATTTTATTTATATTAAAAATTCATGGTACATTTTAAATCACCCAAAAAATATTACTTTTAGAGCTTTTAAAATTATTTACTTGATTTTTATATTGCTTGCACATGCATTTTGTGAGTATTGCATAAACATTTATGGTAATTATTTCATCAATAAATATTTAAAATAAATTTCCATGATAAAAAATAATAATTAATATTTAAAATAGATATTTATAACTAAAAATAAGTTATTTTTATCCCTATCACAAAATATTATAGATATTTAAAACAAGAAAGTGGTATTTTTGACTTTATCTTTTACTTAAAAATCATAACGGTCAAAATCAAAGATAAATGGAAAAGGCCATATTTTAAAATTTTGGATAATTATGTACAAAATATACTCATATAATGAAATTAAGAAATTTTTTTAATGTATTTGAATCCTTTTCACATTAGTTTTAACCTTAATTAACCCATTTTTCCTTTACCGTGGTAACACAAATTTACTATGGTTACTATTCATGTTGATAAAAAATTAAGTTTAAATTATTATATAATATTAATTATTCTAATTATAAATATGGAATAAATTTTATTAAATTCAAATTATAGAAGTGGCAGAATTTAATTTAAAATTAAACCTGTAAAACGTGACGAAAAGCAATTTCCATAAAAATGCCTTTTTAAGTATAATAATGTTTTTATACCAAATTAAAGTATAATATTTATTCCAATAACATTTAATGGATTATTTTTAATCAAAATGAACTAATTAAATTTTAAAAATAATCCAAAATCGAATGAGACTTTATAAGTACTTGAAAGAAAAGACATTTTCAATAAAAAATAGTATTTTTCACCATTCCTTGAAAAATTAAACATTTTAGAAAATTATGAAAAATAAATCCTAATATAATTTTGAAATTATAAATTCAAAAATAATATCATTTTTATCAAATAAAATTTCTAAAAGTTTTATAAATTAATTATAATTTTCACTCACAAATTTTAATAAAAACCATTTTAGAAGAAAACATATTTTTGAAACATAAAATAACTTTACTAAAAAATTGAGTTTTTATTGCATAATAATTAATAAATAAATTTTTATTGAGTAGGACCTTTATATATTTTATAATTTTGTTAATCCTATTAATACCCGCTAATTTAATGACTAGGTTATAACTATAACATTTAAATATTAATATTTCATGGTTTGTTTAAGTCCGGTGTTGCGTTTTGTATATGATATCAAACATAGTGTTATTTTAAAATATTGGGATATTACAATATACCTCACACAATCCATATCACCTTTCTCATCTATCAGTGTATGGGGAGTAGATTCCATCTATGGACCACCTTTTTTAGGTGTAAGTTGCATCCAAATCTGATCATGCAATGTGATTAATCTTCTACAATCACTTGTTTATCACACTAAACATGACTCACATGGTCTTAGGGATATGTGCTGATTATTCCATTAGTGTGTTGAATATGACTCCATAAAAGTCTCTTTGTTAGGTGTAAGTCTCAATAGTATTTTTTCCTTATCAAGGGTCTATATTCCTCGTATGATACTACTTAAAAAGGCGATATTAGAAATTAAGAATCTCATGTCAGCTTTAATGTATAAGCCTCACTCAATCCTCTACTATTGTACCTTTAAAAACAATGAAATCCCTACAACATGATGGTAAACTGCATAGACAATGTTCTGGTCGCATGATGTTAAACTATGTCACTCTAACTACATGAGCTTTAATTCTTATCTTGATAGGATACATAGAATGCCTCCCTGATGTTTAAATATAACATCATTAATCCATTGACATCCTTATTGGGCCATATCCCTAATAAGAATCACACACCCACCTGAAGTGATATATTTCTTCTGGGTTCTATTATCTCATCCTCATCATTCCATATTTCCAATGGGATCCATCTTCACTGGTTCATATTCCTTGTAAGATCAACTTAATCTCATAGGGCCATATTCCGTTCAAGGATAAACATAATGGGATACTCATGCATAAGTCCCACACCTACTATTGATAAAAACCTTTTTCCAAGTATTCCTTAATACATGATGTTAAAATTCATGAATCAATCCTTGTCACTTGACCTTAAAAGGTATGATGTGTCCCTTAAGTGGCACCAAACAATGTGGGTTCTGATTCCTTTCACAAGGATACATTGGAAGCCCAATCATGGGCCTGATCCCAACACCGAAACAATCACCACCTTTCTGGATGGATATAAAACTCTATAGTTTCTAATTATTTGGATTTAAACCATAGTGAATTATTAATCAATACCACCAAGTAATAATGAAATAAGATGGCGAACCTCCGATACATGCAGATGGTTCCATTGATGGAAAAACATTGATATATACAGATGTTCACATCTATGTGATACCTATAAAATTTATAGATGTTCATGTCGACACTCACAAATAAATAATTACTAATATGGGTAACCGGTCTCATGCTGGGATTTGGGAAGGATTCATGAACATAACTTAAATCTACAAGAGAGTCTCAAAGTAGGTAATAATCCCCCAAATAGGGTGTAATGAGCTTGACCTCCCTTCCTATCAATCAATGTAAATTCCTAAGCATCACTGATAAGAAACCCCAATGAACACCTTCTTTTTGAAAGAAAGTCTATAGAAACACCTCTGTCATGGATATGGGAGTCGTTGAGTGTTTTTAGCTCCACAAATAAGCCCCATTGGAAACTATCCAAAAATGAATATAATTCACCATATACAAATGAAAATGTGTTCTTTGGGTTGAAAAAAATGGAAAACTTGATGTGAATATTTCATTAACCAAAATAATTGGGTTCCCCCACATTGGTACATTGTATTTTGCCTATTCACCACAAAAAATGGACCCGACGTGGATCCTTTAACCATAAAAACTATCAGCCAGACATGCATTTGTTTACTTGTGATGCTACTTTGATGTGTGTTCTTGTTTTTCTTAATTACTTCTAAATAATAGATCACTAGAACTCTCTTCAACCCAAATGGAATCCTATCAACCATGTAAAACTTTCACATCAATAGTTTTACAGGTTGGGTCCTCATTGAACTAAAGGATGCTGTCACCCACCCAGAGCCTTTTTCACCAGGTGGAGAATTCAATAATTTGGGAGTACCACCTAAAAATTACTATCCCCACATTGGAGGTTCCACATGAATCCATCCAAGACACAGATCCCTACCAACCATCTATCCAATGATGAGTTTTGGTGAAGAATAAAATGACACATGCTTCCATTTCAATTCATTTTAGGATCCTCTCCCTGATATGTAGCAATAAATACCTCCCTTATCATAGGGAGGTGTATGAGGAGGTCAACATCATCATGAAAAAAAATATATTCTTCCTATAGGTATCCTTTCAATGATCATCTTTTTCAATTATTCATGATACCAATCCCTTAGTAGCTCGCTAAGGACACCACCCCACAAGTCCTAACTCAGGTCACTCAGACTCAAGCACCCAACAAATCCCACCATGAGAGGTAGATTTTCAACAAATGGGAGTGGAATCATGTACCCACTTCCAACCAAGAATCCCACCAATACACTATGATGAAAAATAGTGAGCAATCACACATTCCTTCCTGCACCTAGTAAGCCTTCCAACATACTCTGGAAACATCAGGGGAAGCTTGTTAGTATATTATGATAATGAACAAGGGGTAGAATCACACACTCTTATACCTACATATGAAGATCATCATCACATTCTAGTAGAAAATGGAGTATAGGATCAATAATACCTTCTCACTCCAACCAAGGAACGATCAAACATTCCCATTCTAGCTATGGAATCCCTTCAACACATCCTAATATAAATGAAGGAGAAGGTTTGCATCTTTTTCCACATTTTACGAAGTCTTCAACATATCTTAGAAACTAAAATAGTTAGGGAGAAGGAATATATCCCTAACCCCTCCAACAGAGTAGCTAATCAACACACTTCTAGAGTTACTCAGGAGAATACAAACATTCCTTCTCCCGTTCAAGAGGTTCATCAACACATCTTGATGTATAGTGAACAATAGGATTAGACACACATTCCCATTCCAACTGAATACCATTATCCCACTATAATGACCGCTTTAGGATATGCACACATTCATTCCAAAACCATAGAAACTTATTGTAATATTTTTAAAAAATCATAGTAGTCACATGAGTGGGAACCCGTACATGAAAGTCACTGTTCACAACATGCAACTCTAGTCACCCAATAGATAAAATATAAGAATAAATCTCACCAAGGGTAATATAAAGTATATAAGTATGCCCACCCATACTCATCTTGATTATAGTGTTCTTGTGGCCCTAAAACATTTATCAATGGAGGCTCAAGATCTTGTTGACTCGTTTCTAGATCAAGGAAGAAACAGTTACAATTGTAGAGGTCCTCCCCATAATTCTGCTACCAGAAGCTCTAGAGGTCCTCCCTAGAGTGTTCACCATGAAGGATCTCTTTGTTTCTATACCAAGGTTGATCACATGAACTTTTCTCATGATGAGAACCATAAAAACCCTCCTGCGATCAGAAGATCAGATGACAAGAAGGTCCTATCAAGGAATATATCATAGGATCCCCTATGTACAAATTATAATCTATGATGGTAGTCATCCCCATGATGATATTCACTGCGAAGATCCTCTCCGAAGTGATATTTCATTTTAGTAAGAAGGTCCTACCCTTACCAAATTAACTATAATAAATCCCTCATATCACAAAGAAATTGAAAGGATGAGGATAGCTACACAAAATGTATTATCTTTAACAAGAGATATCCTTTATTAGATAGGAGAAAACCTAAGGAAATAATCATTCTCCAAACCATACTATGTCATTTTAGCTTCCACTACAATAAAGAATATTCTTTTCCAACCTTCCCTTTATAATAAGGAAGTTGAGAAACAACCACTTTTCTTAGAAAGAGTGAAATAATATACCATATAAGATGAATAAAATATACTTATTATGAAGAAAAAACTAGTAAGGATCTAGCCTTTGAGTAGCTCTTAGTAAAATATTTTGAAAACTTTGGCAGATGAATGTACACATCAAATTCATCTAAATATATGGTTTAATCTTTTCCACTTAAAAGAAAAGTTCTTACCTTATAAAGGATATTCAAATCATGTTGAGGAAATAGAATAATTTCATTGAAACATTGAACTAGATTCTTTATTAGTCATATGATGTCCAAAATTGGGAAAGTCATGTGAGAATCTTCAACGCACATGCCTCTATGCTTTGAGAAATCTATGTCAATTGATTACCGATTCTCCATCTAGTGTTCATATCATAAGATATGATGAAGATGTAGAATTTAATTTCACCTTTATCCTTGACCAAAAAATCCTTCTATAAGTGACAAAATTTAATGTTATTTCTTCAGGTCAACTCTTAGAATTAGGATTTTCACATGATAATTGGTATGGTCATAAAGGATCTTCTATGACTGAATCTCAGAAACATTGAACCCAAGGAAAAAATCCATCAAAAGAATCCCACATAAAGCCTATGAAAAGGTTGATCAAGCCTCTATTTTGAGAAAATAAAAATCTCAAGTGGTAGTGTTTCTTTCGATAGAAAATAGCTCACATTCAGAACATGAATTTCACCTAGATTATGTTCAGACAAATATTCAAAAGATAAAGAAGGAAATAGAAAAGACCACAATAGCAGCAGTCTGAGAGCTACCCATCCCATAGTGATAGGGTAAGTTTTACCAATTTTGTTCCCCTAAGGTCATCAAATCTCTAACAGGTCCAAAATATTGTAACAGTGGAATAGGAGCAGTCATAACTAGTAGGGTTGATGTAATTTTCACCTCAATATCTTCATCCTATGTGGAAGTTGATATTTTCTTGATTGAGAGTAATTTTAAAAGAAAATCCCTCACAATTTATCCTATTTCATGACTCTTATTTATCCTTTGGGATATGTATGATATGAACTTTTAGGGAATCTATTTGGATTTCCCTCTATAAATAATTCCTAGGGGAGTCATAGAAGGAGAAGGTGAAGCCTAGTAGAGGCTGCAAACTAAAAAATCCCCTCAATGGGATGAAAAATCAAAGGGATTTCAATATATCACTGAATAGATACACAAAGGGAGATGAATAATATTATTTTCATGATGAAGATATGACACCAAAAAAACATTTTGAATCAATAAACATCATCATCATTGGCCCTATAAAGGATATGGAGCATGAATCAATTATAAGATAATTATATAATGATGTTTCCATATGGAATATAGCGCACTCTAAATTTATTGAGGAAGGCGTGAAAACCAAAAACCAATAGAAATATAAAAATTAGAGAGATCCCTCAAATGTTAAGTTACCACCTCTCTGATTGTATTTAAATAAAGAAAAGTCTAAAGGTGTGGCTATATCTCAACCGTTACCTAAAGAAGTAGAACCCCCTACAATTGAAAAAATACTTGCTCAATATGAGTTAGAAATAGAGAAGTTAAGGAGGCTCAATAATGAGTTACTCATGGTAAATATTACCACTAGTTATATTATCCAGGAAGAGCCTCACATTACTCTTTTAATAAATCTCCCTCAACAAGAAGAGTCTATTATACCTGTAAGAGAAGAGTTAAGTCATCCAACCAATGTGGGATCTAAAAAACCAATTTATTTAGATTCAATGGTGGAATAATATATAGACCTCCCTATATTAGGAAGGAAACCAAGACCATGTCAAGAAAGTTACCTTAGGCCAACCCACACTGGTTATCAACCACGAACATAGACATTACCACCATGTCAAGCTCCACCCATCGCTTCCCATACTAAAATTATTTCCCAAAAAACTATCCTATTAGAACTCATTAAAACTATTGAGTCACTGACAACCTAATTAAAGGTTATGGAAAGGATGTGTGCATCAGTGCAACCAGAGAAAAGGACTTACCCTGAATGGGTGGATGAAACTCTTCCCCCACCCAACTTTGGGAATCCTAATTTCCCAAAGTTCAATGAAACTAGGGATCCAAAGAAAAACTTGACACATTTCGTGTCTCTATGTGGTCTTCTGGTGGGAAACCTTGAGTAAATAGAAGCATCCAATCATAAATTCTTCATATAGAATCTAGATAGTCTGTCCTTTTTTTAGTATACCAGTTTTCTAGTGTGGTCAATCAAAAGATGGGAATACATCCACTAGAAATTACTTAATAAATTCAGCTCTAGACCATAAAATAAAACAATCCTTGATCTCTAAAATTTCTAAAAACATGAGAATGATAGAGTCTCAAAATTTATTTCTAGGTGGAATGGTTTTACCTACTCCCTGAACTTGAAACTTACCCAAGAAGAATTTTTGGGTCTCTATATAGAGAAAAACTATGATGAGCTTCAAACACCACTCATTATAGTGAAATATTCATGTGTATTCCATTAACTTTCCATGGTTTTGAAAAGATTGGAAGATTTAATCCAATTAACCAAATCTAATTCTCGACCAACATCGACAACTCATAGAAAAAAATTAGCTAAGTGTAAACCACAAATATTACACTTAATCCAAATCCAACACCCACTCCAGCTCCCAAGCCTACACAGTATCATTTGGTACCTCCTACCAAGTGACTACAAAAATAGAAATATCCCTATTAGGATAGGAGAAAAGAGTAGAATTGACTACAATATGAGGATCATAAGAGTAAAGTATATTATTTTTGATATGATCAGGTCTCTGGATACTTCATAGAAACCATGGAGAATGATTTTTTGAGGTTACAAAAGCCTATAATACCTAATAATGTTGGTATTAGTGATCTATAAAATTATTCCACTTTTCACTAATCATTGGACCACACTAACCATAAATTATTATTTTTTAAATACATTCTCTAGAATATGGTTGATTATGGACAAGAAAAATTGGGAAATCCACCAATAAAAGTGGCATGCATTTCTACCTCTCTAGTGGAATAAAGTGTATGGAAATAAATTCCAAGTATGGGTAAACAAAATTTTTATAATTGGATGACCATAAAGATAGTTAATTGAGCTCATGATATCCTCAGGTCATAGATAAACTATCCAGTCATATACCCCTTCCCTGTGTCCTCTTTCTCCCCTATATAAGAGCTTAGTCCATATAAAATTATTTGGAACACAACCCATATGTGACTTAGATAATTAATTCCCCCTCTTATATGATCCAGATCTATACAGGGTACCTTCTATTAAATAACTACATGTGGATTGATTCCTATCAATACATGATATATAGTGATGCCCAAATTCCCTATCCCAATACCAACTACAAAGTCTAAAATAAAAAATTACCCCCTACATATGATTCATATTTATATAGGGGAATTATTGTCAAGAACTATGTGTGATGTAATTCCTACTATTGTAGGATACACTGTGATTCCTAGATCTCCCATCCTATTCCCAACCACATATGTCATTATATAACCTAGGTTACATGAATTTAAACTTCCTAGTGTATGTCTTAGTCACATGATGTATAACTGCATGACTACGTTCATACTATATGATGTTAAACTGTATGGTCACTATCCTTGTAGTATGATGTAAAACCACATAGTGCTTATGTCCTAGTCCTATGATATTAAATTTAAAGACAATATCCCCACCATAAAATTATGATACCACATGATGTTCATTGAAAATATCCCCAAATAGCATCTTAGTTTTATTTGGTCAATCATTCAATTCCCTCATGTTTTCCACACCAAACATGAATCATGTTAACTTAGAGGTTTTACATGATTTTTCTAACCAACATGACTAAGTTACACTATGTTAAAGTCATGGAACATTTGGTCCATCATGTATGACCCCAAAATGCTTATAGTGACCAATTTTTCATAGACTTCTCCTATACAAGATCGAAATCTATGTAAGGATTCTTAGCATATAACTTAGATGTGTCCAGGAATAAAAAATGCCTTTAACTTTATTTAAGATCATGATATGAATAATGGGATTTCATTAAAAATACTTGTGTCTTGATTCTCATCCCTATGAGATGCATGGTGATGTTTGGATATCCTCTCCTAGGCCTAACCATAGATTAAAAAAATCCCTCCTCCATGCATATGAGCTAGATATATGTAGAGAATTTCCTATAGAAAACTATGTGTGACTTGATTCTCATTATGATGAGATATGTAGTGATGCTTGGACCCCTTATCCTAGGACTATCCATAAAAAAATAAATTCCCCTTTTCCCCATATTTAAGCCATATCTATGTAGGTAAATCCTTACGAGATCCATATAGGGTTTAGTTCATACCTCTTGATAATATCACAACCACCCATTCATGGAATGTTCAAGTCTAAATGCCTCCATTATTCTTTTTAAACATATTCATTTTGTAAACCACACTTCATGTCTTGAGAAACCTGGATCATCTCAAACCTTCCTTGGCTATTAGTGATAAGATAATCTAACTCTAAAGGACAATTATTTTATTGACTATGCATACTATTCCCCTAACATGGATATGAATATTCACCCTCAACATGAACTATCAACTAGAGGCATATGTGTCTTGAGGAGAAGGTCCTATAATCCCCGTTTTCCCTTAAAATATCATAGTGATACCCTCTTTTTGATTATGGTTTATGTTAATACCTTTCACACTTGTTCCATGACACCAATTTAGATCTGATATCCTCAAGTTATGATTTCTAATGTCTCCTACCATTTTCAAAAAGGGAGTTGGAAAATTCTCATCATGTGAGACCCATTTGGGTCATTACTCCCATTTCATTGGTCCAAGAACCATGACCTTAAACTGCATGCATGCCTTCATGGGATTGGTTCCATAAAACATATTCCCACCATGAATATGTGTCCCATACACAATGATATAATTTCAAATGGTCTTGAACCCTTCTTGAATATTCATTTCTCTACAAATTTACTTCATGAAAAAAATGTTTGAATCCTCACAAATCTTTACGTATATCGGTGATAAGAACATATAAATCCAAGGGAAACTTATATTTTGACTATGAATACTATGTACCCAATATGGTTTTTATATTCACCCCTACATGTCCTATCAACCAAAGGAATCTACAACCTGAGTATAATTTCATCTTATCTTCGTATGTCTTGACACCATTATAGCGTGACCCGTATTGCAAATTTGGTCTGCAGTCATCCCTGACTTGTGTGTCCATATCATCCATAAAAATCTAAACTTAATGAATTTTGGTTTACCTTATCCATAATAAAACTATTCAAGTAGATTCCACACCCTTTATTTTATACACTTGTGTATCATACCCATTTCTAGGACATAAATCTAATGTTCCATATGAGGAATTTAATCGGTCCTTGTCATGTGGCCTTAAACCATATGATATGATGGTCTGAGCTTCACAACCATAAAATAAATTCCCCTTTACCCATAATTTAAAATTTATAGATCATGTATTTCACCTGATTTCAAATCATCAAGCTCTAGATAACTCTTGGAGAATGAAAGTTTATCACCATTGAAGGTGATGGTCACTCTGATTGGGCATCATGCCCATGAATTATGTGTATCTACCCATGATGTTTCCTACATCATTAACATTAGAATTTATTAATTCACATTCAAGACTACCTTACCCATAAAATTAAATAATCCACCTCAATTCATGGTTAAATCTATAAAACCTTAAACTACAACAATTGTTGGTCAAATCTATACGCCCTTAAACTACAACAACTACTGGTCAAATCTGTAGGGCCTTAAACAAAACCTATATTGGTCTAACTTGCATGGCCTTTAAACTCCTAAGGAAATAGACATAGGACTTGACAGAATAAAAACTCACAAATGGATTTATGGAGAAAATTCGAGTTTCCACTCACTAGACATGTGCTTTATGTGGCTTAGTAAAAACCAAGCACATGAAATTGAAAAGGTGCAAAACTTGTTAGATTAAAAACTTGAAAAGGGAGGCCCAAGAAAAATGAAAGTATTTCCCAATAAGTCTTTTTCATATCAGGATTAGGAAAAAATTAGAGTGATGAAATAAAAGATAAATTTTTTAGGGACTAGTATAATGACCTTATAAAAGTAAAAAATATGCTCACTAGGTCCCCTGTCCTAGGAAAAAGTTAGATAATTATTCTATTCCTAACATATCAATTTGGATATTTATATAAAAGCATAAAAAAGTTTAATATCAGATCACACACCCAAAAACCAAATCTAGTGTTTTATTGATGGTAGTTATGCCCATACCCATATGTGATCCATGCCTAGGAGGATATTTATTTTCTGACTCATTCATTTTGAGAACCATGCTTGACTTTATCTAATTTCCATTCAATGTTCAAATGGTTTTAGGTTATCTTGTTTTCACTAATTATAGAGTTTCAATAGTTATTATAAAGTGATAATCGAGATAAAATAAACCTATGGAATGAATAATAAATTTATAAAAACATACACAAAAATAATTTTCATTCAGTGATCAAAATGAAGAAGGAGGAGCACCCACAAGCTGGAGTCTCTTATTGATGTTGCAAGTAAAGGGAAATGAATAAAAAAATATAGATACAATAAAATATGATCAGTATTGTACAAAAAATTATACAAAACTAGATGTAAAGTATTGAGGGGCCATTGAAAGTTTTTTTCATTGGATAGCTTCTTATTTGGCCAATGGGTGTGTTCATTTCATATAAGTGTTTAACTCCTGACACCTCTATTTGAAAGATTCAAGCCCTATGTTTTCCAATAGTAACTACACCTTCACTCTTTACATTTGAGCCTCATATTAATACAAATATAAAGCCTTCATATCTATCCAATCATGAATTTATGCTTCTTTAGAAATAAAATGATGTAGCTCCATAGTATCACCCTCCAAATCTTCCACATGATGATTATCAAGATCAAATTGGATGAGGTTTCATTCTTAGGACACTAGTTCCTATATATAGGTGAGAACTTGATGGGTGATAGAGTATATGTTTTGATAGTTAAAACCAATTGTACCCAATCCATAGAAGATTTGACAAAGTATCTCCACTTTATCAATGATTTTCTCTAAAGGAGTCTCCATGATGATAGAAAAAACTTGGCACCAATACCATTTTCTCACAACCTAGTTTTTTATAGAAGTATTAGGATCCAAACTCTTGTTACTCACTGTTATAGGTATATAGTCTAGAATAAATCTCACTACAAATAGGTTTGATTTAACTGATAATACACATAGATAAAGAGATTTTATCATTGATTTCTGGTTGACTCCAGGGACTAGGTCGATGGGGATTATCCCCATTGATGAATTGATTATAATTATCACAGCAAGATTAATGTAAGTAACACAACCATGAACCCTAGTCAACAATAACTAGTCTATAATACTCCCAATATGAAGGGGACTTGAAGAAAAATATTCCCCATAACATTTGGAATATTTTTCTACATGATTATCTATCTCAAAAATAGATTCTGAAAGGATAAAAGGTGAGGGGATCTCAAAAGTCAATGGATTATTTACCCATCAAACCAAATCTCCTAATATTCTATCTGGATAATAATCCACCCATGCATTGGTGTATCAACATGAAAATTTGTTTGGAGCACCAGGGGATGGATGTATGATCTTCATGCTAGTATCCTAATGAATCATCATCAACCAAAGCTGATGGAGGATGTATGGATGTTTCTCCCACCTAATCCTGACAGGAGATAGTGACATAACCTATTATAGACATGAAAACTATTATGAAAACCTTTAAGGGGTTTAATGTTTAAAAATGATCACTCCATCCATTTGATAGATCAAAATCCCATCTTGAAATGAGATGATGTAAGAACATTCTTCTAGGGTTCCTCCACTATTTTCCATTACCATTCAAAAAGTTATAATTCAAGGAATAAAAGAAAAGTTAATGGGATTCTTCAACATTACAATAGAATTTTCAATATCAAAAGATATTGAACGAACAACAAAAATATTGAGATACTTGGGTTAAAAAGTAGAATAAGGGATTATTTTGGTATTCTGATACTCATAAGATTGAAAATATTCATCCATCCAACCATATAGAAATCAGAATGGTCTGCTAATGTGATGTGGAGACCTTACTTATTATATATGACCCAATAAACAGTAAACTTGATCAAGGGTGGGTATGACCAAGTAAATGGGATGTACTTACAACAATGAATCTTCCATCATCAAGGTTTTGATCCTGACACCTGAATGAGAATCAAAGGTTGAGAAAATCTATCTAGTTAAAAAACATGGTGAAAAATATATCTAGATGAAGATATAAATTTACATTAGGTTGGACCTTGTAACCCCATGTGGTGTATTAAATGGCTTCTAGGATAGCCCTATATCAGCCTTAAACATATCAAGATTGTTAAGTAGGGTGGGTCCTTGTGTTCCCAACCTTTGGCATCAGCCTGTTAGGTCATAAAAATATTTTTAACTAGTTCCTAAATGTGATAATTTAATTTGTATGAAGATATTTTCTAATTAACTTATCTGGAATGGTTAATAAGTCTCTTTATTGAGTAGAGATATGATTAGAATACACCCAAGTGTTAGACATGGGGAGGAACTCATCATATATCTCCCCAAGGATTAGGATTACTCCTAGTTGATAGAAATCCCACAAACTAATAACAACTTCATCATATGGTAGATGGAATGTGTTGGTGATTAAACACTAACGACTGATCAATTTGGGTAGGATCCCAATTGGTGGATACATTATAAACTGATAAGTCCATACTTCTTGGTATAAACCAACTCCCTCCAGCCACTTAGGGTATTCTATATAGCTTTGATGCACCCAAAAATCCCAGGCCCACTCATTAGATAATTTACCACTATATTGCAAGTCCCACTTTGGACTCTACCCTCCCTTGAAATTATCCCACAATAGGACGAAATTAATAGGTAATCTAGAGTGATAAGCCAATAGGATGTATCGTGACTATCCTGAGTCCATAAAGATCTATTCAAAATGAAATATCATCTTTAACATGACTCTAGGATTTTCTATCCCATGGTAGAAATGTTCTCCTAAACCCAGTTTGGGAAAAACTCAAACCGAGAAGATAACAAGCCTTGACTAGCCACTGGAATCATAAGATCATCTTATAACCCAAAATTGTATAGATAAAATCTTCCATATAGTGGGTAATTATTAAATCTATATGAAATAAAATTTTTTGGGGTCACATCTTGAGGAATAATATGGGATTAGGGGTTAGCCTCAACATTTCTAGTGATAAAAATTCGTCTTTCAGCCACATTCATTGAATTAGATAAGTATATTGGCCCAAAATATATTGTCTCTACAAATAGAAATAATAAGTAAGTTGTCAAAACCTAAGGAAAGTGAGAAAATCATGGAAATTTTTCAATGTAAGAAATACCACATAGCATTATAGGTGCAATGTCATTCACATAGAACCTCAATAACCATGAGAAAAACTAATTCCACATCATTACATCAATGTTACTTAAGAAAATATTCCACAAAATATCATTATAAGATTCTGAAATACCAATATGAAAGGTGTTTATTCCAAGTTTTAAATAAAGAAAACCAAAAATGGTGATTTCTAGGCAGAAGGAACCACTGGTCATGAGATCATAGTCGATCACACACAATACTTCTTAAAACCATTCCAAATGAGACCCCCATGACACACTTGATATTAGGGGGGCCCTCCTCTTGGTCCATAAATACCCCATGAAGATCCTACATGGACTAATATTCTTTCTTATAATTGACTGACACGTGCCTATAATGGGGTGTGGAAAAAAAAATTATTTACTAAGTTAAAATATAGTAGAATGGTTAACCTAGGTTGTCTCCCAATGAGGAGTGCACACAAAATAGTTTGTCACTTTCTAATTAGAGAAAAAGTTAAGTGTTTTTGAAATTGTTTGGTTTTGAAATCAAAGAGAGAAACAAAACAAAATAAGAAATTAAGGAAAATATTCAAGACAAATATGGAATGAAAGTGATTTAAAAACTATTTTATGAGATGGGTGATCAAGTTGGGGTCGGTTTTATAATTTCAATACTATCCTTATTCCATTTTATTTCATCCTCTTCTGCTAAGTTGATTTAAGTGAGATTCCATAATTACTTCAAATAAATTCCTTGGTTAAATGATTTAAAAAAATTCTAGTTTGGTATACACTTCTTCTGTTGTGTGATAGAGTTTTAGTGAATACCCCTAATTATGTTAGGCAATTCCCAATCAGGTACTGTTTATCCTAAATAATCGTGAATATTCACCTCCCCTCCCACACGTACTAGCGATCTCCAAGTACTTCAGCACTAAGACCCGATCTTATTCTATCGAATATAGACCAAAAAATAATGGAGGGATAAAAATTATCATTTATCAAAGCAATAATAACAACAAAATATAAAATTGAATACGATCACATAAGATAATAAATACTATTTTTAAAATTTGAAAATAACTTTGCAGAAGAGAAAGTGTTTTTATTCAATAAAATGTAAGAAATCAAAGAATTACAAATATAAAACCTTCCCTCTCCAATCACATCATATGTTTACCCCACCATGGTAAGGGTAATTGAGAGGAATGGGTAAGATGAGGGCATTACAAAAATAAGAAGAAAAGAGTGAAGATAAGGAACAAAATTTTCTCCTCTAGATTCTTTCCTCCAGAAGTTCATCCTCAGTTCTACCACCATCTCTGTAACACCCCAAGATTTTATAGTGTGTTATTTCTTCAAAATA
This sequence comes from Viscum album, assembly GCA_963277665.1. NCBI lineage: Eukaryota > Viridiplantae > Streptophyta > Magnoliopsida > Santalales > Viscaceae > Viscum > Viscum album. The sequence goes on along the minus strand of OY728146.1, from coordinate 53,458,559 downwards.
ATTCAATAACTTTCACTACACGCAACACCAAGTTCAATCGCACCATGACTTACCAAACAGGCTGTTCAAAAGAGGTTATGAATAGTGTTAACTAAATTTTAAACTTTATATAATCCTTATAATTTTAGAATCCATATTATGAGTTTCTTAGACATAATGTAAGAACAAATTCATTTTCAATATTACACTTTTACCAAATTTTAATAGTGAAACCTTTTTAGATACAATATTTTAAACCTTTTGACTAAATGGGGACATAAAAAAATTTAAAATAAAACATTCCAAGCTTCCACGGTACGCTTTCCTTTGAATAAAACAGTAGCGTGTGTTGTACGCAACTTCGAGTTTTAACACACACCACAACCGATCAAACTAGCCGTTATGAATAGTAATACTTAATTTTTGAAATTATATATATTTTATATTTCAAAATGGACTTCATTTTTGGATTCGGAATATAAAATTTAGCCTAAGGTGAAATTTTGGTACTTTTCGGATAACTTTCATATTTTGATGAATAGTAAAAATTACTAAATTTTAATTAAAAACAACTTTTTTAATCAAAATAATTAATAGTGATAAATTATGAATTTGAGTTGTTTTAAAGTATATTTAGAATATATTTTTACAATTTAATATAATGTTGGTCATTAGACAAAATTTTACAATTAAACCGAACATAAACAAGTGTCAATCTTTTGATAGTTATTATCTCTTAAAAACACGCTTTTTGTTTTGACAGCGGGAATTAATTTTAAATTAATTTCTGCCACTTCTGTGTTATGAATTTAGAAAAATGGATTCCATATTTGGAATCAGGATGTTCAAATTGTGTAAATAGTTAACTTTTATTTTTAGACATTTTGAATAATTACTGTGGTAAATATTTTATTTACCATGGTTAAGGGTAAATCCGGTAAATAAGGGTTAAAAAATAATATTATAATAATACTAAATTACCCTAAAACGTGTCTTAACCCTATTGGTTGATACATGGTCGACCATGGGCATCTTTGGGTCAATTTTTGGACCCCATTGATCCACTTGTAAGTGATAATGACACTTTATTTTAATTAAGTTAAAATGAATACAAAAATGACACAAGCATATATCTTTTAGAAAAACAATTTTTACATAGGGTTATATAAGTTGGATTTTAGATTATAAATATTCATTAGAAAGATAAAAAGATTTCATACATAATTATATTTTATTTATAATTTTTAGACATCAAATAATTAAAATTATTAATGACACAATAATGATGCAATGTTTACCTCATTAATAAATCATTTAAATAAATAAGATTATAATGATTAAAATATTATCTAAAACCTGTCCAATTCTTATTGGTTGATGTTATTTAGAATATGAGTCATCTTATCTTCGACCTCAATGATTTTTGGACCATTATAAACCGAATACAAATATATTATAAAGTAATACTTTCACACTTTCCTAAAGAGCCCCTCCTCTCCCTTATAAAAGGAGACCACTTCTACTCATTCCTCACACCTCTCAAGCCACTTGGCTCGTCCAAAATCTGCCCAACTAAGCTCCCCACATCCCTATCCTCCTCTTTGAAGCTTCCCCTTAGGCAGAAAGCATTTCAACAAGTCCTTTGGTTCTAACCAAAGTGAGTTACCTAAATTAAAGGTAACGATTTCTCTTAAATTATTTTCATTTATTTTGCTTCTCCAACCCCCAAACTCTTTTTATTTCCTTTATTTTGTAACAACACCAGTATCCTCAATATACTAGGATGTTGTTATAAGAAGGATTCAAACTACACATTCACACAACTCCATCTAATGGATGATGAAAATAATGTTTCTGTGGATGGCAAACTAACGCCTCACGAAACGATGATTGTTCAAATACATATTACCGCCTCTCATGGTGGCCATTAGGATGGAACTGTAATTAAATATGATATTAATGATATATATTTTATATATAAGCTTCTGTAATTCCATTTTATTTCATACCATTATTCGTTTCATGTTGTATATACATACGATAATTTCATTTGAGGAAGTGCGGACTACCGCCCCCTTAAAATGATATGACTCGTTCATACCACACATGGAACGTATAAAGGATGGTGTAAATGAACTTAAGTAACATATATAAAATATTATATTATACTGGAATAGTAATATACCTATGTATAATTTGGATTCGATTCTTTTAAAATAAAAATTAAATGGAAGTAGCGTTCGTGCGTACGTACGGACTACCGTCTCCACGAACGCGATGAGATTCATTCTCCATCGTATCCATTCAAGTATAATTATCATTTGATGATTTAAAAATGATGTTTAAGAACTTGATACCATTCTAGATATGAATAATATACATCCCATTAATAACGAATATGTCTCACATAACAAAGAATATAAAGTAAAATGAACCCGTTAACACCCGAAATGACGATAATTCTAAAATATTATTAACAAATCAATGATAAAAGATCATATATGATATCATATTAAAGTAAATGATTCTTTTATTATTCAATAACAATTATTTCACCATTATACAGGAGGTAAACCTACCATCGACCAAGGAAAAAGTACAATGTAAGGGATTTTCTAATCTCACTTTTAATTTCGTGAGAATTCTATTGTTCACCACTTAATTATTGCATGTGGTGTATGTGTACTGCCCATGATTGTATTCATTGTGTAATATACTTTAATTTATGGGTATTTACATCATCATGGTATGATACTTCTTTCATGGGTGTATGTTTCGAAAGTTACCTAATCGATAAGGGAATTTGAGATTTCGATTTCCACTCATTTGGCTTTACGCATATTTCATTGATTATATTACCCCAAGATTATGTGTGGAATCACTATTCATTTGATTATGTCAAAATTTCCACTCCCCTTCCTGTGGATATAAGTTTTATACACATAATCACTCCATTGATAATTCTCAATTCATTGATATGAATTTGATAAGAGTAATTTTAACTCATTCTCCATTTGTTGAGTTAAACATCCAATTCGTTGGTATTGTTTTTACAAGAATATGTGTGAATATCCTTTGATTGATTTACACTGAATATCCAATCATATTTAGTGTATTTATAGTTGTCACACATAATTATGTCGTTGATTTATCCTTAACCTAAGGATACAACCTTTATGAGAGATTTCATCTCAATTTACATTCCATTGAGACTTCTTTGATGATATACACCAAATCACTTTTATGTGGTGTATATAATGTACTTTGACATTGTATATCATGAATCCCTTTATTCTCATGATATTACAAAGTTTTGATTACCTCAATTATTTGTACTCAAGTGTCTCTCTTTTGGTTAGAATCTCTAACAAAAATACCATTTTAAAATGTTTTAAAGACTTATTGTTCTAAATCTTGCTCATTAATGTCCATGTTTTAAAAAATGGTTTTAAGGATTTATTTATATGGACATTAAAGTTTTAAAATTAAAACTCCTTTTAAAAGTTTCAAGTGGTATGGGACACTTTGATTCAAAAATCTATTTTTAAATGGCTTTTTGACAAATAGTATGACTTTTAAATGATTTCAAGAAAAGGGGGATATTTCCCTCAAATAGTTTTGATGATTATTTTCATCTATGTCAACATCCTTCATTATTAATGATTGTGGTTAATGTGATACAATACAATCTTCCATATTGTATCAAATGAGTTATGTTTGACTGTGGATGTTCTATTTTTATACCATTCATGGTTTGTGGTTAAAGTATTGACATTTCGTATGCTAGTTTTAATATGAATGTTTATTTTATGCTTAAACCTATTCATATGAGGAATGCATTGGACTTAATAAGTGACGGGTGGAGCCCGCTATAGCTCCTCGATGCATCGGTAGGTCTCATGAGACAAACTAGTGTCTTGGCACAAGGCCTTGGCAAAATCTTATTTGTAGTCTTGGAACGAGGCCTTGGCTATGTGGTTATGATAGTCTGGCATTATGCATTCCATCATTATAAAAGTGGTTATTGATATTGCATGTGATCATTCGACTAGTAGAATATCCATGTGAGTAAGTAAATGGCATTATTTCATTTTACCTTTGCCATTTTATGCTGAAGTTCAAGTTTAAAAGGCTTTTGTTTTAGTTATAAATTGCCTTAAGTGTTTATGCTTATTTATGAAAGCTTCTGCTATAATGTTATCCTTACTGAGCATCCGAGCTCACCCCTTTCAATGTTTTATTTTTTTTCCAGGATTATGAAGAAGTAATTTATGAATGACCTGCAGGGATAGTATGAGGGGATATGAAGACAAGATGTTTTTTTTTATGATATAATGTAAAAATTTATGGATGTATCTAGTTATTCCAAGGCTACTAAACTAATCGGTCATTCGAGACTTGATATTTCTCATGATCATGCCAATGTTATGTAATTAATGCACCGACTCTGGGTAGCTGGGGTCGGGGCGTTACAGTTGGTATCAGAGGAAGTTTAGTACAAACCTTGGAAGCTAGATTTAGATAAACTCTGATTAGAGCACATAGACCTAAGATGAACTTTGAGGATTAGTATAGAAGAACTTCCTAGAATTTTGGTATTGTAGAGACTTTGTGAGTTTTCCGAGCAATACATCCCTGTCTGGATACGAGCAGGTAGAGGCGGCTCTGGCACAGATGTACCTAGGGGTAAAACCCGAAAACACCGCTTTGAGCTAGACTCGAACGGGAACTGGTGCACGACAATGGGCCTTGCTGCACTCTTGGTTACGACACTCCCGGGGGATATGCTTAGGATAATTTACATTTTCTTTACAAACCGATTTAAGTAATATATACATAAGATGATAGTAAATGACCTTGGTTAATCCTAATATGTTTCAAATTGAGAATATGGTGACATTTTAATCTCTAAATGATTTTACGACTACTATTACTCACACAATGCGTTCTGGTTTTAGTCAATGGCTGGATTCCAAGGAAGTCATAGTGACTTTGAGAATGATGTACAAGTTGGGAACAGTGGTGGCAATGAGCAACAAAATGGAATGTTGATAGGCGTAAAAGATATCTTCTTTATGCCAAATCAGTTTTCCAAAAATATGATCAACAACATATATATTAACCAACTCCCAGACTCAACAAGGAAGAGAAAGGTGATAAATGATAAGATCTCCAGCAATGGAGACCATGGAGAAAAGAAACCTCAATTTTCATCATGCAGGAATTGTGGAAAGAGAAACCTAGGAAAGTGTCTCAATGGGACAACAAAATGTTTTACGTGCGGGAAGGAAGGACATAAAGTGAAGAATTGCCGAAGAAAAATGAAGAGTACTATGGAAGAAGATAAAAATGGTCCCAAGAGTCCATTTACAGTCATTTGTCGTAAATGTAGGGGACCTGGCCATTACCCGAGTGAATGTCCTATTCTATAGGATATTTTCTTGGTCAAAGAAGAAGCTATGTGGAAATAAATGGTTGGAGAAAAATTATCACTACTTGTTGATGGGTTTACATTGGAATAATTTTCTCTTGTATTTGTAACCCCGCAGTTTGCCATGTGAGAATGATATTTGAGGAAGAATTGTCTCTTCTCTTGTGGATATAGGTATAAATAACCATTTGGTTTTATATGATCATTGGGGTTTGAGAAAATGATAAGTTATTATAATTTGGGATGAAAATGCAAAGTATGATATAACATTTGTGGTTAAATTATGTTATTTTTAGGAATTTATCTCATTTTGGTAATATTATAAAATATAGTTTTGAAAAAGGACAACACGTAGACCGTGTGACAACCCGTCGCGTCGGACAAAGCTGTGGGAATCGAACCCACAACCAAAGTGCGATTGGGATTTATCGCCTACCACTGGACTACGTGAAGTCCCTGGTTAGTATGACTATTTTTTTGTTAAATGATTTTATTGATCAATAATAAGATGATTTGGGTTCTTATGTCTTATCAAATGAATACCCTTGGTATAGGAAAATGATTTGGTGATTAAGTGATAAATGTTATTTTGGAAGATGTTCATTTTGTTAGGAACACTATATGCCCAAGGAAAATAGAATACAATGAGGTTTCATTTGTAGAGTAATGGTGGATTTTTATCTACATTTTTATTGTTGATTTATAGTGATTTGGGTTATTTATGGAAATGATTAACCTATAACAGAGAATATGTGATGATGTTGATTACATTTAAGTATGTGACTTTAAGATTATTTGATGTAATTTGGAGATACAATGTAACATGGGAGACTACATAATCAAATTCTTCTATGTTTTGGGTTTCAATATTAGTTTGGATTATATTAAAGGATTTTAAGGACAATTGGTTATTGAATGGTATCTATTTAACTTTGGGGTATTGTTGGTTTAATTTTATAAATTAAGATTAGTGCATATTTATATCAATGAATATCCTTTTGGGGGATCATTAGATCATTCACTAACCATTTTGGTTTTGATTAATCTTCAAAGACAATGTAAATATATGGTTTATCCTGCATGGATCATGTGATTCTATAGAAGTTTATTCTAGCTCTCCCAGTGTGACCAAGTCTTCTTGAATACTCATCGTTTAAAAAAAAATTGAGTTAGTGGTGGAAATTTATTAAAGAATGAAAATCTACTTAAAATTTAAGTATATCTCATAATGTTCTTAGTCAATATCATAAATGAATTCCTCTTCCTTATGTAATGTAACTTTAAAAAAAAAATGTTGTCCTAGATGGTACCTTAAATCATCATTAATTTATGGCTTTGGGATTGTTGGCCTTTTCATAGCCATGTTCTCTACCACTCTCCATCAGATAATTGATGGTTAGATTTCTCCTTCATATCCATATTTTCCTACATGGAACCCTAGTATGTGTTATTTTCGGTAATCTTCATACTTTCCACTCTTTATTTTAGATAGAGGCCTCATTAATTCATTTTTCGATGTGGGATTTCAACTAAGATATTTTGAAATGTCAAAAATGTGTGATCCCAATACCCTATATTTTGTTGAACCGATGGTACTTCAAATCATCATAGATTGATGAGTTTAAGGACCTCAATTTTATACTTGTTTGTGATTGATGACCTCAACCACTACCTATAAATATTTACGTTTTTCCTCCAATTATATGTCTCTAATTGCCACCAATGTTCTCCTAATCGAGATCATAATTTGGTGGTGACCCTTTCATTTCTCTTTTCCTCATATTAAGACTAAATTTTAGTAAACCAATTTCCGATGTGGGTTTTCCCACAAATATATTTTCTATTTTCAACCTTTTATTTTTGAAGAACAATTTCAAATTGCGAAGACGCAATTTATTGAAGGAGGGGAGAATGTAACACCCCAAGATTTTATAGTGTGTTATTTCTTCAAAATAATTCAATAACTTTCACTACACGCAACACCAAGTTCAATCGCACCATGACTTACCAAACAGGCTGTTCAAAAGAGGTTATGAATAGTGTTAACTAAATTTTAAACTTTATATAATCCTTATAATTTTAGAATCCATATTATGAGTTTCTTAGACATAATGTAAGAACAAATTCATTTTCAATATTGCACTTTTACCAAATTTTAATAGTGAACCCTTTTTAGATACAATATTTTAAACCTTTTGACTAAATGGGGACATCAAAAAATTTAAAATAAAACATTCCAAGCTTCCACGGTACGCTTTCCTTTGAATAAAACAGTAGCGTGTGTTGTACGCAACTTCGAGTTTTAACACACACCACAACCGATCAAACTAGCCGTTATGAATAGTAATACTTAATTTTTGAAATTATATATATTTTATATTTCAAAATGGACTTCATTTTTGGATTCGGAATATCAAATTTAGCCTAAGGTGAAATTTTGGTACTTTTCGGATAACTTTCATATTTTGATGAATAGTAAAAATTACTAAATTTTAATTAAAAACAACTTTTTTAATCAAAATAATTAATAGTGATAAATTATGAATTTGAGTGGTTTTAAAGTATATTTAGAATATATTTTTACAATTTAATATAATGTTGGTCATTAGACAAAATTTTACAATTAAACCGAACATAAACAAGTGTCAATCTTTTGATAGTTATTATCTCTTAAAAACACGCTTTTTGTTTTGACAGCGGGAATTAATTTTAAATTAATTTCTGCCACTTCTGTGTTATGAATTTAGAAAAATGGATTCCATATTTGGAATCAGGATGTTCAAATTGTGTAAATAGTTAACTTTTATTTTTAGACATTTTGAATAATTACTGCGGTAAATATTTTATTTACCATGGTTAAGGGTAAATCCGGTAAATAAGGGTTAAAAAATAATATTATAATAATACTAAATTACCCTAAAACGTGTCTTAACCCTATTGGTTGATACATGGTCGACCATGGGCATCTTTGGGTCAATTTTGGGACCCCATTGATCCACTTGTAAGTGATAATGACACTTTATTTTAATTAAGTTAAAATGAATACAAAAATGACACAAGCATATATCTTTTAGAAAAACAATTTTTACATAGGGTTATATAAGTTGGATTTTAGATTATAAATATTCATTTGAAAGCTAAAAAGATTTCCTACATAATTATATTTTATTTATAATTTTTAGACATCAAATAATTAAAATTATTAATGACACAATAATGATGCAATGTTTACCTCATTAATAAATCATTTAAATAAATAAGATTATAATGATTAAAATATTATCTAAAACCTGTCCAATTCTTATTGGTTGATGTTATTTAGAATATGAGTCATCTTATCTTCGACCTCAATGATTTTTGGACCATTATAAACCGAATACAAATATATTATAAAGTAATACTTTCACACTTTCCTAAAGAGCCCCTCCTCTCCCTTATAAAAGGAGACCACTTCTACTCATTCCTCACACCTCTCAAGCCACTTGGCTCGTCCAAAATCTGCCCAACTAAGATCCCCACATCCCTCTCCTCCTCCTTGAAGCTTCCCCTTAGGCAGAAAGCATTTCAACAAGTCCTTTGGTTCTAACCAAAGTGAGTTACCTAAATTAAAGGTAACGATTTCTCTTAAATTATTTTCATTTATTTTGCTTCTCCAACCCCCAAACTCTTTTTATTTCCTTTATTTTGTAACAACACCAGTATCCTCAATATACTAGGATGTTGTTATAAGAAGGATTCAAACTACACATTCACACAACTCCATCTAATGGATGATGAAAATAATGTTTCTGTGGATGGAAAACTAACGCCTCACGAAACGATGATTGTTCAAATACATCTTACCGCCTCTCATGGTGGCCATTAGGATGGAACTGTAATTAAATATGATATTAATGATATATATTTTATATATAAGCTTCTGTAATTCCATTTTATTTCATACCATTATTCGTTTCATGTTGTATATACATACGATAATTTCATTTGAGGAAGTGCGGACTACCGCCCCCTTAAAATGATATGACTCGTTCATACCACACATGGAACGTATAAAGGATGGTGTAAATGAACTTAAGTAACATATATAAAATATTATATTATACTGGAATAGTAATATACCTATGTATAATTTGGATTCGATTCTTTTAAAATAAAAATTAAATGGAAGTAGCGTTCGTGCGTACGTACGGACTACCGTCTCCACGAACGCGATGAGATTCATTCTCCATCGTATCCATTCAAGTATAATTATCATTTGCTGATTTAAAAATGATGTTTAAGAACTTGATACCATTATGGATATGAATAATATACATCCCATTAATAACGAATATGTCTCACATAACAAAGAATATAAAGTAAAATGAACCCGTTAACACCCGAAATGACGATAATTCTAAAATATTATTAACAAATCAATGATAAAAGATCATATATGATATCATATTAAAGTAAATGATTCTTTTATTATTCAATAACAATTATTTCACCATTATACAGGAGGTAAACCTACCATCGACCAAGGAAAAAGTACAATGTAAGGGATTTTCTAATCTCACTTTTAATTTCGTGAGAATTCTATTGTTCACCACTTAATTATTGCATGTGGTGTATGTGTACTGCCCATGATTGTATTCATTGTGTAATATACTTTAATTTATGGGTATTTACATCATCATGGTATGATACTTCTTTCATGGGTGTATGTTTCGAAAGTTACCTAATCGATAAGGGAATTTGAGATTTCGATTTCCACTCATTTGGCTTTACGCATATTTCATTGATTATATTACCCCAAGATTATGTGTGGAATAACTATTCCTTTGATTATGTCAAAATTTCCACTCCCCTTCCTGTGGATATAAGTTTTATACACATAATCACTCCATTGATAATTCTCAATTCATTGATATGAATTTGATAAGAGTAATTTTAACTCATTCTCCATTTGTTGAGTTAAACATCCAATTCGTTGGTATTGTTTTTACAAGAATATGTGTGAATATCCTTTGATTGATTTACACTGAATATCCAATCATATTTAGTGTATTTATAGTTGTCACACATAATTATGTCGTTGATTTATCCTTAACCTAAGGATACAACCTTTATGAGAGATTTCATCTCAATTTACATTCCATTGAGACTTCTTTGATGATATACACCAAATCACTTTTATGTGGTGTATATAATGTACTTTGACATTGTATATCATGAATCCCTTTATTCTCATGATATTACAAAGTTTTGATTACCTCAATTATTTGTACTCAAGTGTCTCTCTTTTGGTTAGAATCTCTAACAAAAATACCATTTTAAAATGTTTTAAAGACTTATTGTTCTAAATCTTGCTCATTAATGTCCATGTTTTAAAAAATGGTTTTAAGGATTTATTTATATGGACATTAAAGTTTTAAAATTAAAACTCCTTTTAAAAGTTTCAAAGTGGTATGGGACACTTTGATTCAAAAATCTATTTTTAAATGGCTTTTTGACAAATAGTATGACTTTTAAATGATTTCAAGAAAAGGGGGATATTTCCCTCAAATAGTTTTGATGATTATTTTCATCTATGTCAACATCCTTCATTATTCATGATTGTGGTTAATGTGATACAATACAATCTTCCATATTGTATCAAATGAGTTATGTTTGACTGTGGATGTTCTATTTTTATACCATTCATGGTTTGTGGTTAAAGTATTGACATTTCGTATGCTAGTTTTAATACGAATGTTTATTTTATGCTTAAACCTATTCATATGAGGAATGCATTGGACTTAATAAGTGACGGGTGGAGCCCGCTATAGCTCCTCGATGCATCGGTAGGTCTCATGAGACAAACTAGTGTCTTGGCACAAGGCCTTGGCAAAATCTTATTTGTAGTCTTGGCACGAGGCCTTGGCTATGTGGTTATGATAGTCTGACATTATGCATTCCATCATTATGAAAGTGGTTATTGATATTGCATGTGATCATTCGACTAGTAGAATATCCATGTGAGTAAGTAAATGACATTATTTCATTTTACCTTTGCCATTTTATGCTGAAGTTCAAGTTTAAAAGGCTTTTATTTTAGTTATAAATTGCCTTAAGTGTTTATGCTTATTTATGAAAGCTTCTGCTATAATGTTATCCTTACTGAGCATCCGAGCTCACCCCTTTCAATGTTTTATTTTTTTTCCAGGATTATGAAGAAGTAATTTATGAATGACCTGCAGGGATAGTATGAGGGGATATGAAGACAAGATGTTTTTTTTATGATATAATGTAAAAATTTATGGATGTATCTAGTTATTCCAAGGCTACTAAACTAATCGGTCTTTCGAGACTTGATCTTTCTCATGATCATGCCAATGTTATGTAATTAATGCACCGACTCTGGGTAGCTGGGGTCGGGGCGTTACAGTTGGTATCAGAGGAAGTTTAGTACAAACCTTGGAAGCTAGATTTAGATAAACTCTGATTAGAGCACATAGACCTAAGATGAACTTTGAGGATTAGTATAGAAGAACTTCCTAGAATTTTGGTATTGTAGAGACTTTGTGAGTTTTCCGAGCAATACATCCCTGTCTGGATACGAGCAGGTAGAGGCGGCTCTGGCACAGATGTACCTAGGGGTAAAACCCGAAAACACCGCTTTGAGATAGACTCGAACGGGAACTGGTGCACGACAACGGGCCTTGCTGCACTCTTGGTTACGACACTCCCGGGGGATATGCTTAGGATAATTTACATTTTCTTTACAAACCGATTTAAGTAATATATACATAAGATGAGAGTAAATGACCTTAGTTAATCCTAATATGTTTCAAATTGAGAATATGGTGACATTTTAATCTCTAAATGATTTTACGACTACTATTACTCACACAATGCGTTCTGGTTTTAGTCAATGGCTGGATTCCAAGGAAGTCATAGTGACTTTGAGAATGATGTACAAGTTGGGAACAGTGGTGGCAATGAGCAACAAAATGGAATGTTGATAGGCGTAAAAGATATCGTCTTTATGCCAAATCAGTTTTCCAAAAATATGATCAACAACATATATATTAACCAACTCCCAGACTCAACAAGGAAGAGAAAGGTGATAAATGATAAGATCTCCAGCAATGGAGACCATGGAGAAAAGAAACCTCAATTTTCATCATGCAGGAATTGTGGAAAGAGACACCTAGGAAAGTGTCTCAATGGGACAACGAAATGTTTTACGTGCGGGAAGGAAGGACATAAAGTGAAGAATTGCCGAAGAAAAATGAAGAGTACTATGGAAGAAGATAAAAATGGTCCCAAGAGTCCATTTACAGTCATTTGTCGTAAATGTAGGGGACCTGGCCATTACCCGAGTGAATGTCCTATTCTATAGGATATTTTCTTGGTCAAAGAAGAAGCTATGTGGAAATAAATGGTTGGAGAAAAATTATCACTACTTGTTGATGGGTTTACATTGGAATAATTTTCTCTTGTATTTGTAACCCCGCAGTTTGCCATGTGAGAATGATATTTGAGGAAGAATTGTCTCTTCTCTTGTGGATATAGGTATAAATAACCATTTGGTTTTATATGATCATTGGGGTTTGAGAAAATGATAAGTTATTATAATTTGGGATGAAAATGCAAAGTATGATATAACATTTGTGGTTAAATTATGTTATTTTTAGGAATTTATCTCATTTTGGTAATATTATAAAATATAGTTTTGAAAAAGGACAACACGTAGACCGTGTGACAACCCGTCGCGTCGGACAAAGCTGTGGGAATCGAACCCACAACCAAAGTGCGATTGGGATTTATCGCCTACCACTGGACTACGTGAAGTCCCTGGTTAGTATGACTATTTTTTTGTTAAATGATTTTATTGATCAATAATAAGATGATTTGGGTTCTTATGTCTTATCAAATGAATACCCTTGGTATAGGAAAATGATTTGGTGATTAAGTGATAAATGTTATTTTGGAAGATGTTCATTTTGTTAGGAACACTATATGCCCAAGGAAAATAGAATACAATGAGGTTTCATTTGTAGAGTAATGGTGGATTTTTATCTACATTTTTATTGTTGATTTATAGTGATTTGGGTTATTTATGGAAATGATTAACCTATAACAGAGAATATGTGATGATGTTGATTACATTTAAGTATGTGACTTTAAGAGTATTTGATGTAATTTGGAGATACAATGTAACATGGGAGACTACATAATCAAATTCTTCTATGTTTTGGGTTTCAATATTAGTTTGGATTATATTAAAGGATTTTAAGGACAATTGGTTATTGAATGGTATCTATTTAACTTTGGGGTATTGTTGGTTTAATTTTAGAAATTAAGATTAGTGCATATTTATATCAATGAATATCCTTTTTGGGGATCATTAGATCATTCACTAACCATTTTGGTTTTGATTAATCTTCAAAGACAATGTAAATATATGGTTTATCCTGCATGGATCATGTGATTCTATAGAAGTTTATTCTAGCTCTCCCAGTGTGACCAAGTCTTCTTGAATACTCATCGTTTAAAAAAAAATTGAGTTAGTGGTGGAAATTTATTAAAGAATGAAAATCTACTTAAAATTTAAGTATATCTCATAATGTTCTTAGTCAATATCATAAATGAATTCCTCTTCCTTATGTAATGTAACTTTAAAAAAAAAAATGTTGTCCTAGATGGTACCTTAAATCATCATTAATTTATGGCTTTGGGATTGTTGTCCTTTTCATAGCCATGTTCTCTACCACTCTCCATCAGATAATTGATGGTTAGATTTCTCCTTCATATCCATATTTTCCTACATGGAACCCTAGTATGTGTTATTTTCGGTAATCTTCATACTTTCCACTCTTTATTTTAAATAGAGGCCTCATTAATTCATTTTTCGATGTGGGATTTCAACTAAGATATTTTGAAATGTCAAAAATGTGTGATCCCAATACCCTATATTTTGTTGAACCGATGGTACTTCAAATCATCATAGATTGATGAGTTTAAGGACCTCAATTTTATACTTGTTTGTGATTGATGACCTCAACCACTACCTATAAATATTTACGTTTTTCCTCCAATTATATGTCTCTAATTGCCACCAATGTTCTCCTAATCGAGATCATAATTTGGTGGTGACCCTTTCATTTCTCTTTTCCTCATATTAAGACTAAATTTTAGTAAACCAATTTCCGATGTGGGTTTTCCCACAAATATATTTTCTATTTTCAACCTTTTATTTTTGAAGAACAATTTCAAATTGCGAGGACGCAATTTATTGAAGGAGGGGAGAATGTAACACCCCAAGATTTTATAGTGTGTTATTTCTTCAAAATAATTCAATAACTTTCACTACACGCAACACCAAGTTCAATCGCACCATGACTTACCAAACAGGCTGTTCAAAAGAGGTTATGAATAGTGTTAACTAAATTTTAAACTTTATATAATCCTTATAATTTTAGAATCCATATTATGAGTTTCTTAGACATAATGTAAGAACAAATTCATTTTCAATATTGCACTTTTACCAAATTTTAATAGTGAACCCTTTTTAGATACAATATTTTAAACCTTTTGACTAAATGGGGACATCAAAAAATTTAAAATAAAACATTCCAAGCTTCCATGGTACGCTTTCCTTTGAATAAAACAGTAGCGTGTGTTGTACGCAACTTCGAGTTTTAACACACACCACAACCGATCAAACTAGCCGTTATGAATAGTAATACTTAATTTTTGAAATTATATATATTTTATATTTCAAAATGGACTTCATTTTTGGATTCGGAATATCAAATTTAGCCTAAGGTGAAATTTTGGTACTTTTCGGATAACTTTCATATTTTGATGAATAGTAAAAATTACTAAATTTTAATTAAAAACAACTTTTTTAATCAAAATAATTAATAGTGATAAATTATGAATTTGAGTGGTTTTAAAGTATATTTAGAATATATTTTTACAATTTAATATAATGTTGGTCATTAGACAAAATTTTACAATTAAACCGAACATAAACAAGTGTCAATCTTTTGATAGTTATTATCTCTTAAAAACACGCTTTTTGTTTTGACAGCGGGAATTAATTTTAAATTAATTTCTGCCACTTCTGTGTTATGAATTTAGAAAAATGGATTCCATATTTGGAATCAGGATGTTCAAATTGTGTAAATAGTTAACTTTTATTTTTAGACATTTTGAATAATTACTGCGGTAAATATTTTATTTACCATGGTTAAGGGTAAATCCGGTAAATAAGGGTTAAAAAATAATATTATAATAATACTAAATTACCCTAAAACGTGTCTTAACCCTATTGGTTGATACATGGTCGACCATGGGCATCTTTGGGTCAATTTTGGGACCCCATTGATCCACTTGTAAGTGATAATGACACTTTATTTTAATTAAGTTAAAATGAATACAAAAATGACACAAGCATATATCTTTTAGAAAAACAATTTTTACATAGGGTTATATAAGTTGGATTTTAGATTATAAATATTAATTAGAAAGCTAAAAAGATTTCCTACATAATTATATTTTATTTATAATTTTTAGACATCAAATAATTAAAATTATTAATGACACAATAATGATGCAATGTTTACCTCATTAATAAATCATTTAAATAAATAAGATTATAATGATTAAAATATTATCTAAAACCTGTACAATTCTTATTGGTTGATGTTATTTAGAATATGAGTCATCTTATCTTGGACCTCAATGATTTTTGGACCATTATAAACCGAATACAAATATATTATAAAGTAATACTTTCACACTTTCCTAAAGAGCCCCTCCTCTCCCTTATAAAAGGAGACCACTTCTACTCATTCCTCACACCTCTAAAGCCACTTGGCTCGTCCAAAATCTGCCCAACTAAGCTCCCCACATCCCTCTCCTCCTCCTTGAAGCTTCCCCTTAGGCAGAAAGCATTTCAACAAGTCCTTTGGTTCTAACCAAAGTGAGTTACCTAAATTAAAGGTAACAATTTCTCTTAAATTATTTTCATTTATTTTGCTTCTCCAACCCCCAAACTCTTTTTATTTCCTTTATTTTGTAACAACACCAGTATCCTCAATATACTAGGATGTTGTTATAAGAAGGATTCAAACTACACATTCACACAACTCCATCTAATGGATGATGAAAATAATGTTTCTGTGGATGGAAAACTAACGCCTCACGAAACGATGATTGTTCAAATACATCTTACCGCCTCTCATGGTGGCCATTAGGATGGAACTGTAATTAAATATGATATTAATGATATATATTTTATATATAAGCTTATGTAATTCCATTTTATTTCATACCATTATTCGTTTCATGTTGTATATACATACGATAATTTCATTTGAGGAAGTGCGGACTACCGCCCCCTTAAAATGATATGACTCGTTCATACCACACATGGAACGTATAAAGGATGGTGTAAATGAACTTAAGTAACATATATAAAATATTATATTATACTGGAATAGTAATATACCTATGTATAATTTGGATTCGATTCTTTTAAAATAAAAATTAAATGGAAGTAGCGTTCGTGCGTACGTACGGACTACCGTCTCCACGAACGCGATGAGATTCATTCTCCATCGTATCCATTCAAGTATAATTATCATTTGATGATTTAAAAATGATGTTTAAGAACTTGATACCATTCTAGATATGAATAATATACATCCCATTAATAACGAATATGTCTCACATAACAAAGAATATAAAGTAAAATGAACCCGTTAACACCCGAAATGACGATAATTCTAAAATATTATTAACAAATCAATGATAAAAGATCATATATGATATCATATTAAAGTAAATGATTCTTTTATTATTCAATAACAATTATTTCACCATTATACAGGAGGTAAACCTACCATCGACCAAGGAAAAAGTACAATGTAAGGGATTTTCTAATCTCACTTTTAATTTCGTGAGAATTCTATTGTTCACCACTTAATTATTGCATGTGGTGTATGTGTACTGCCCATGATTGTATTCATTGTGTAATATACTTTAATTTATGGGTATTTACATCATCATGGTATGATACTTCTTTCATGGGTGTATGTTTCGAAAGTTACCTAATCGATAAGGGAATTTGAGATTTCGATTTCCACTCATTTGGCTTTACGCATATTTCATTGATTATATTACCCCAAGATTATGTGTGGAATCACTATTCATTTGATTATGTCAAAATTTCCACTCCCCTTCCTGTGGATATAAGTTTTATACACATAATCACTCCATTGATAATTCTCAATTCATTGATATGAATTTGATAAGAGTAATTTTAACTCATTCTCCATTTGTTGAGTTAAACATCCAATTCGTTGGTATTGTTTTTACAAGAATATGTGTGAATATCCTTTGATTGATTTACACTGAATATCCAATCATATTTAGTGTATTTATAGTTGTCACACATAATTATGTCGTTGATTTATCCTTAACCTAAGGATACAACCTTTATGAGAGATTTCATCTCAATTTACATTCCATTGAGACTTCTTTGATGATATACACCAAATCACTTTTATGTGGTGTATATAATGTACTTTGACATTGTATATCATGAATCCCTTTATTCTCATGATATTACAAAGTTTTGATTACCTCAATTATTTGTACTCAAGTGTCTCTCTTTTGGTTAGAATCTCTAACAAAAATACCATTTTAAAATGTTTTAAAGACTTATTGTTCTAAATCTTGCTCATTAATGTCCATGTTTTAAAAAATGGTTTTAAGGATTTATTTATATGGACATTAAAGTTTTAAAATTAAAACTCCTTTTAAAAGTTTCAAAGTGGTATGGGACACTTTGATTCAAAAATCTATTTTTAAATGGCTTTTTGACAAATAGTATGACTTTTAAATGATTTCAAGAAAAGGGGGATATTTCCCTCAAATAGTTTTGATGATTATTTTCATCCATGTCAACATCCTTCATTATTCATGATTGTGGTTAATGTGATACAATACAATCTTCCATATTGTATCAAATGAGTTATGTTTGACTGTGGATGTTCTATTTTTATACCATTCATGGTTTGTGGTTAAAGTATTGACATTTCGTATGCTAGTTTTAATACGAATGTTTATTTTATGCTTAAACCTATTCATATGAGGAATGCATTGGACTTAATAAGTGACGGGTGGAGCCCGCTATAGCTCCTCGATGCATCGGTAGGTCTCATGAGACAAACTAGTGTCTTGGCACAAGGCCTTGGCAAAATCTTATTTGTAGTCTTGGCACGAGGCCTTGGCTATGTGGTTATGATAGTCTGGCATTATGCATTCCATCATTATGAAAGTGGTTATTGATATTGCATGTGATCATTCGACTAGTAGAATATCCATGTGAGTAAGTAAATGGCATTATTTCATTTTACCTTTGCCATTTTATGCTGAAGATCATGTTTAAAAGGCTTTTGTTTTAGTTATAAATTGCCTTAAGTGTTTATGCTTATTTATGAAAGCTTCTGCTATAATGTTATTCTTACTGAGCATCCGAGCTCACCCCTTTCAATGTTTTATTTTTTTTCCAGGATTATGAAGAAGTAATTTATGAATGACCTGCAGGGATAGTATGAGGGGATATGAAGACAAGATGTTTTTTTTATGATATAATGTAAAAATTTATGGATGTATCTAGTTATTCCAAGGCTACTAAACTAATCGGTCTTTCGAGACTTGATCTTTCTCATGATCATGCCAATGTTATGTAATTAATGCACCGACTCTGGGTAGCTGGGGTCGGGGCGTTACAATCTCATCGAATCAGGATAATTTCACTTCTTATAGGAGGTGTGGAATGGGGTTTTCCATCTACCCACGAAGGTTCAAGGCATTTTGAACCGTGTCGAATGAGTTATGGCCGAATTAGTATACCAGACTTTTTCTATACGCCAATCACTATTCCGCCAACCATACTTTGACCGATTGAAGGGCAACCTATATGAAATAATTTCTCCATGAAATTTAATGTGAAACTTCCTAGTGAAGTTGGATTTTTGACCCATCTAGAAGCTCCCCATTTGGTGGTCGGTATCCTGAGATATGGATCATTGAATGAATTAATTTCCATTCTACCATCCATAATAATTGTTCACATTGACCAATTTGTTTTGGCCTCTTGGATTTCGAATTGGATTTGGGACCTGAAGACTTATTTGTAGAATACATATCATGTCATCCTAAAAAAAATTAATCACATAAATTGGATGAAAATTTTAGAAATTATTCTCGAAATACAGAGGTAACATAAAACTATTTAATGTCCAGAATTAACCACATTTCACATTTAAGCTTAAAACTCACCAAGAAACATAAAATGATCAAAATAAGATCAAATTGGTTTATTGTAAGGGATTAAATAATTTAAAAAAAATATACAGAAATATGAAAATATGATATCTATCAATTCCCCGACACTTATCACTTGGACTCCTGGACAAGTAAATATCGATATCAAATAAAAGAAAATTTTAAAACACATATCCTTGAGATCCAAAAATTTAATTACCATGAAATAAAATATATTGTTCCTAAAAAAATGATTATTTCAAGTTCTTAATTTCATATCATTAAATATATTTCCTCTTCATTTCTCCTCCCATTCACATAAAACAGTTACCTAACATTCATTTTCTGTCATCACACCAATATCAATTTTCAACAGTTTCTTTATCATCCAATACTCATGCAAGGGTCACCATAGGCTTGATAAATTCATACATATCCACCTGATGTGAGTCAAGGACATATATTTATCATGAGTACTTATAAAGGCTTTTATGTGGCTTTAGGATGGTAGGATTTAGATGTGAAAAATTCTGAGACTGAATAAGGAGTTCTTGGATCTTTTTGAAGCAAAATTTCATTATTCTAATTTTTACTTAAGTACGGTCTCCTCCTCACTCCCCTTAGTAGTAAATAAGCTCCATCCACATGAAAAATCAGTGAAATTACACACCATTCATCATTTTAGAAACAAAATTATCATTCATCTCAAAAATTATTTTTCTTGAAAGCTCTAGATAGGAAAAACTTTCTTTTTTTCATTGGAAGCTCTAGAAAGGCACAACTTCTTTTACATGAAAGCTCCAAATAAGGCACAAATTTCAACAAAATGTTTTATTTTTTCAAAAACAAGAACATCTCTTAAAATTTTTTATTTTAAACCCAAAGTATAACAAAATGAGGTAGCATAATACAAGTCAACCTCCTCCCACACTTAAGTTCAACTAGATTATGCAATTTCACTTCAAGTGTAGGTTGGAAAAGGAAAATTGGTTTGTAATGTGGCTAACCTAATATGATGTTCATGGATTCTATGTCTAAAAGGATTAAATGTACAAGGTGGGACATTATAAAAATGATTCTTTTGAAGTAGGGGATTTAATACCAAAGAAATGCCTTAATCATTTAAAATACATGTACCTCAAAACCTCAAGTTTTGATAGAAATAAATCAAATTATGGTTAAATAAAGCATGTTATGGTTCTCTCAAGAAGTGAGGTGAATAAAAATAATTTGAAAAATAGGTTTATAATCCTCACATGAAAATTATTTTAAATATAATGATAGTGAATTGTGGCATGGGATTAAAAAAATCAGATTACTTTTCATGAAATTTCCAAATATTTAAAATTGAAACAAAGTCATTCTCAATATTAATTTAAGCTCAGTTTCATGGGATAAATTGTTTCACACATTTACATGGGTTTCAAAATATATAATGATAATCATTTATGCTCAAAAGTTACAAAAACACACAAAAATTTGAAAAACACACAATTGAAATTACTAAACTATAAATGTTCCCTTCCCCACACTTAAATGATGAAGTTTCCTCAATGTATTAAATTAGATTGAATATGTAATTATATTTTAAATGGAATCATAGAAATCAAGAAAGTGGTAAGGATAGGTACAACCTGATGAATTTATTAATAAATGGGTTTGAGGAGTGTGATATCCTCAACTGGCTCTGATGGTATGGTCCCAAGTAATTTCTTCAACCGATGACCATTAACAGTGAATGGCTTCATCTCCCCTTCCTTCACAATATTCATAGTACCAAAAGGATATACATGAGTAACTACAAATAGACCTTCCCATATGGAATGAAATTTACCTGGCATTATCTTGATTCTTGAGTTGAATAATAGAACCATGTATACAAGATGAAAGTTATTCGTTTGGATCAATTTGTAATGATCCACTCTTGTCCTCTCTTTATAAATCCTGGAGTTTTTAAAAGATTCCCTTCTAATTTCTTCCATATCTTACAATTGTAATCTTCTTTCCTTACCAGAACTTTCAAGATCCTAATTTATCTTCCTCACAGCCCAGTATGCTTTATGTTCCAATTATACACGTAGGTGGAAACTTTTCCTATAAATCAACCTATATGGACTCATTCCAATCAGGGTTTTGTAGGATTTCCTGTAAGACCATAATTTTTACTCAACACTTTGGCTCCAATCCTTCCTATTTGGATTAATATTCTTTTCTAAAATTCCTTTTATTTCCCTATTTGACACTTCATCTTGACCATTAGTCTGTGGATGATAGGGAGTTGATGTTTTATGATGCACCCCATATTTCTTCAGCAATGCCTCCATTATCCTATTAAAAAAGTGATTCCCTTGATCACTAATGATTTATCTAGGAACTCCAAACCTACAAAATATGTTAGTCATGACAAAATCACAAACAAATTTAGCATCGTCAGTCCTGGTGGATTTTTATTCCACCCATTTGGAAACATAATCAACGACAAGAAATATATAATAATTTCCAAATGAAATTGGGAAAGGTCCCATAAAATCTATTCCCCAAACTTAAAAAATTTCACAAAAATTAATTGGTTATTGGGGAATTTCTTTTCTCTTTGAAATATTTCTAGAAAACTGACATTTTCACACCTTTTACAAAATTCATGAGCATCTTTTAAAAGGGTGGGCCCATAAAGTCCAGATTATAAAACCTTAATTTATATCCTTTGAGGTCTAAAGTGACCTCCACAAGCTAATGTGTGACAAAAATCAAAGACAAAATTAATTTCACTTTTAGGAAAACATATTCTTATTACCTGGTCATTACAAATCTTCCAAAGAAACGGATCATCCCAGATGTAATATCTAGATTCAGATTTCATCTTTTTATTTTTTTGGGAATTTAAATGAAATGGGACTTGAGATGTTACTAGATAATTGACCATATTGGAATACCATGGAACTTCACTGTTGATTATATAGAGTTTTTCTCTAGGAATTTCATCATTAAGTGGGTTCTGGTTTGGAATTTCTCCTTCAGCGGTGTGGGGTAGATGAATTAGATGATCAACCACCTAATTTTCAGTTACCTTTTTATCTTTAATTTCCAAATTGAACTCTTTTAAGAGTAGCATCTATCTCACTAGACTTGGATTTGCATCTGCCTTTTTCATTAAATACCCGAGTGCTGAATGATCATAAAAAACCACAAATTTAGTTCCGAGAATATATGATCGGAATTTATCTAGTGCAAATACAACTGCAAGGAACTCCTTATCAGTGGTTATGTAATTGATTTTTGTGGTATCCAAGGTCCTTGATCCATAGGATATGACTTGAGGATTTTTTTTCAATTCTTTATGATAGAGTATCTTCCACTGCTTGGTTGGATGCATCATAAAGAAACTCAAAAGGGTAATCCCAGTTGGGTAGTTGCATTATTGGAGGTGTGATCAAACTTTTCTTCAGTTTATCAAATGAATTTATATATGCATAATAAATATTAAAGTCATCTTCTTTTAGTAGAAATATTTAGAGAGGGAGAGAAATATTACCAAAATCTTTGATGAAACTTATCTAAAATTCCACAAGTCCTAAAAAGGATCTAACATGTTTTAAACAAGTTGTATATAGAAAGGAATTTATTACTTAAAATTTTGATTTATCAACCTTTATCCCTTTTTGTGAAATTATGTGCCCCAAAACTATTCCCTTTTCAACCATGAAATGACATTTTTCAAAATTTAAGACAAGATTCTTTTGAATGCATGTTTTCAAAATTTTTTCCAAATTTTCTAAGAAATGGTCAAATAAATTACCAAAAACTGTGAAATCATCAAGAAATACCTCCAAGAAGTCTGCAATATGATCTGAGAAAATACTCACCATACACCATTGAAATGTACCTGGGGAGTTGCATAGCCCAAAAGGCATCCTTTTATAGGCGAATGTACCAAATGAATAGGTGAAGTTCATCTTCTCCTAGTGTTCTGGTGCGATAAGTACCTAAAATTATCCTGAGAATCCATCTAAAAAACAATAATGGGTTTTTTCAGCTAACCTTTCTAGCATTTGATCGATGAATGGAATGGGGAAGTGGTCTTTTCGGGTAAATTGATTTATCTTCTTGTAATCTATACACACTCTCCAGTTATTTTGTACTCTCATGGGGGTCAATTCATTTCTTTCATTTTTGAAAGTTGTTAGGCCAGTTTTATTTGGGACTACATGAATAGGGCTAACCCATTGAGAATCAGATATTGGAAAAATGATGTCAGATACTAGCAATTTCTCTATCTATTTCTTAACAACCTCCATGATTGTGGGATTAAGTCTTCTTTGAGGTTTTCTAACTAGTCAGGCATCACTTTCTAAAAATATTCTATGAGAGCAGACCTTGGGATTGATTCTGGGTATATCACCTGAAATCCATCCTCCAGCTTGGACATTTCTTTTGAGTAGGTCAATTAGAGTTTCCTATTATGAATGGGATATGTTATTGGAAATTATTACTAGAAATTTCCCTCCTTCCATTAGGTAATCATTCTTCAAATCACTTGTCAATGGATTAAGTTCTAGACATGGGGGTTGTTCAAGGGATGACATTGAATTAAGGTATCCTATTCCTAAGATTGGAATCTCTAGTATCATCTCATTTTCTTTTAATAAATCATCAAAAAATTCATATTTTACCTCATTATATAACATGGGTTTAGGATTTTTAGGTTCATGGGAATTGGAATTTTCAAATGAAAAATGTTCTCCTAATGATAAGAAATCAAGAAGCATACCTGAATCTTCAATTGGTTCTATACCTTCTTCATAGGAGATCACATAAAGTGAGTGATTACTGGAAGGATGTTTCATTGCATCAAGAATGTTGAAGTGAACTGTACTATATCCAAGTTCCATTGTGAGTGTTCCTTCATGGAAATTGATGATAGTCCTTGTTATTTTTAGGAATGGTCTCTCCAAGATGATGGGAGAGTGGCCTGAATCTATGTATTCTTCCATAGTAAGGAAATAAAAGTCTGCTGGAAAGATCAATCCACTTACTCCAATGAGTACATCTTCTATAACTCAAGTTGGGAAAACGGTGGATCTATTTTCTAATTGGACCACCAATCGAGTTGGTTTTAGTTCTCTAATCTGCAAGGATGGAAATACTGAGTGAGGCATAACATTTATTGAAGCTCCAAGATCAAATAGTTCATCAGTAAAATTTAAATAACCAATAGTGCAGGGAATAGAGAATGTCCTTGGATCTTGACATTGTTTTTGGTATCATTGGTGTGATCAGTGCTGAGACACTTCTTCCTAAGATGATTCTCTCATTCCCATCCAACCGCCTTATTTTTGTGCACTACTACTTCAAAATTTTTGCATACTTTGGGATTTGTTTGATTGAATCTAGTAGTTGGATATTGATCTCAACTTTCTAAAAAGTTTCCTGAATTTATTTTTGAAGTCTCCATTCTTCAACCTTCTTCGACTCAACTAATGCAGATGGGAATGGTGACTAGATATCCTTTGTCTCCCTTTTTTGTTTTTTGTAAAGGTGTTTCTGGCCTTTCCTTTCTAAACCCGATTCTTTTCCCTTTTCTATTTTGGTCTTATTCTTTTGGATGGATGTGTTGTGATTCAGTAGGTTTCTTAGAATCATCATCCTCACTTTTTTAAAGTGACATTATCTCTTTTCCACTTCATGTTGTAATGATGCTCACGCTTTCCTTGGGATTTGGATCTGTTTGTGCTGGGAGTTTTCTTTGATTTTTGGTTAGAATATCCATAAGGTTTTAAAATTTATTATCTAAATTTTTATCTGTCTTATTTATATCTTTAATCTCCATTTCATGGTGGTTCCTATGAGAACTTGTTGAAGGTTGTTCATATGGTTTCTATTGGTATGGCTATTTATAGGGTTGTTGGAATGGTGGAGGATTCTGGTATTGCTACTGCTGGAATGGAGGTTAATTTTGGTATTGATTTTGAAATGGAGGTATATCCTGATTATATCAGAATCAATATCCTTGTTGGGGTTGACATGGTTGATTTGACTGGATTTTCCTTTCTTGATAGGCAGCTACACAATTTTCAGTTCCCTGCACTTCTGGACATTGATCAATGTAATGATAACTAGAAGAGAAAAAACCACATACCTGATTCGGGCATTATTGTTCCTTCACTTTGTTCACATCAATTTTTCTCATCACACTAGTCATTTCCTTAAGTGTTACTTCAAGTAATGGTGAGGATGAATCAGAAGTTCTTACCTCATGGATGCCTCTAGGGCTCATACCTCTAGTTCTAAATTGTTGTAAGTTTTGAGCAATCTTCTCAATCAGGCCTCTAACATCTGCTAGTGACTTGTCGATCAAGGCTCTTCCAGATGAGGCGTCTAGTAAATTGTGATCATTGTCGAGAAATCCTTGGTATAATAACATAAAAAATTGGTTCTCTTTCATTTCTTGGTGTGGGGATCTTGCACAGAGTTTCCTGAAATGTTCCCAGTATTCGTAGTGAGTCTCTCCAGTCAATTGATGTATGGCATAAATCTATTTTTTAATTACTGTGCTCCTAGATTTAGGGAAAAATCTCTTCAAGAATCTTCTTTTGAGATCTTACCAATCATTTATCTCACCTGGTTGAAGATTTTACATCCATTATTTTGCTTCTCCCTCAAGTGAGAAGGGGAATGACCTCCACTTTACTTTCTCTTCTGTGACTCCTCAGGGTTTGAAGCTAGAGAAGACATAGGTAAAATCTTGGATGTGTCGATTTGGGTTTTCACCTGTAAGACCATGAAATTTTGGTATCACTTGAATTATATTAACGCGTTGTTCAAAATCAATTTCTATGTTAGGGATAGTGAGTTGGTTATTTTGAATATCAAATTGAGGTGTGAAAAGATCACATAGAGTTTGGTTGGGTTTATTAGCCATTATCATAGGTTTAGAGTGATCAATGAAAGTATCACTTGAATCCATGAGGTGTATTTATTCAAAATATATTTGAAAATTTTGTTTTCTCAATTGGGTTATTGTACGATCAATTTTAGGATCAAATTCAATTAAAGGGTTATTTGAACTACGGGTCATTCAAGAAAGTTTTTTTTAGTTTTTGTGTTTTAAAGGACTTCCTCCCCAGCAACAGTGCCAATTTTTGACACGTTCCTATCGTGGGGTGTGGAAAAAAAAATTATTTACTAAGTAAAAATATAGTATAATGGTTAAAGTAGGTTGTATCCTAATGAGGAGTGCACACAAAATAGTTTGTCACTTTCTAATTAGAGAAAATGTTAAGTGTTTTTGAAATTGTTTGGTTTTGAAATCAAAGAGAGAAATAGAAAAAAAGAAGAAATTAAGGAAAATATCGAAGAAAAATATGGAATGAAAGTGAATTAAAAAATATTTTATGAGATGGGTGATCAATTCGGGGTCAGTTCTATAATTTCAATACTATCCTTGTTCCATTTTATTCAATCCTCTTCTGCTAAGTTGATTTAAGTGAGATTCAATAATTACTTCAACTCACATCCTTGGTTAAATGGTTTAACAAAATTCTAGTTTGGTATAAACTTCTTTCGTTGTGTGATAGAGTTGTAGTGAATACCCCCAATTATCTTAGGCAATTCCCAATCGAGTACTGTTTATCCTAAATAATCGTGAATATTCACCACCCCTCCCACACGTACTAGTGATCGCTAAGTACTTCACCACTAATACCTGATCTTATTCTATCGAATATAGACCCGAACCTAATGGACAGAGAAAAATGATCATTTATCAAAGTAATAATAACAACAGAATATAAAATTTAATATGATCACATAAGATAATAAATACTATTTTTAGAATTTGAAAACAACTTCGCAGAAGAGAGAGTGTTTTTATTCAATCAAATGGAAGAAATAAAAGCATTAAAAATATAAAACCTTCACTACCCAATCACATCACATGTTTACCCCACTATAGTAAGGGTAATTGAGAGGAATGGGGAAGATGAGGTCATTACAAAAATAAGAAGAAAAGAGGGAAAATAAGGAACTGAATTTTCTCCTCCAGATTCTTTCCTCCAGAAGTTAAGCTTTGGTTTTCCCACCATCTCATCAAATCAGGAAAATGTCTCTTATTATAGGAGGTGAGTAATGGATTTTTACATCTACCCAAGAATTTTCAAGGAATTTTGAGCTGTGTGGAATGAGTTATGTCTGAATTAATAGACCTGACTTTTTCTAGCCGCCAATCAATATTCCACCAACCATAATTTGACCGGTTGAAGGGCAGCCTATATGAAATCCTTTCTGCATGAAATTTAATGTGAAGCTTCCTCGTCGAGTTGGATTTCTGAACCAGCTGGAAGCTCCCCATAAGGTGGTTAGTATACCGAGATATGGATCATTGAATGAATTAATTTTCATTCTACCAGCCAGGATAATTGTTCACATTGACCAATTTGTTTTGGCCTCTTGGAGTTCGAATTGGATTTGGGTCCCGAAGAATTATTTGTAGTAAAAATATCATGTAATCATAAAAAAAGGAATCATGTGAATTGGATGAAATTTTTTGGATTTATTCTCAAAATACAGAGGTAACGTATAACTGTTTAATGTCCAGAATTAACCACTTTTCATATTTAAGCTTAAAACTCACCAAGAAACATAAAATGATCCAAAGAAAATCAAATTGGTTAATTGTAAGGGATTAAATAATTTAAAAACATATGTGTAAATATTAAAATATGAGCTCTATCATTGATTTCTTTTCATTATAAGAAAACCCCATTCCAGGGTAGGAATTTATTGGGGTCTGCATGGGCATTTTTTATAGCTCATGTGATTTTAATGAATTTGAAAAGTATTGGTAATAGTTCTCAGTGAAACAAAAAATACCAACCTAATTAAAATTGAGGTAGATTTTGTAAAAGAGGATAAATCCACATAAAATTTAGTCTATTTTTTATAAAAATAAAATCACTATGAAAAATACCCTGATTTGTATAAGACCAAAGGGGTGTGAGAAGCACCCCTCTCTACACAAATGAATTTTGTTTGCAGAGAGAGGTAGTGATTTCCTACCCTCCACAAACAATTTTTTTACAAAGTGAGACATTGATTTAATACCCTCCATAAATGAAATTAATTTTCAGAGTGAGGAAAACATATGTGACCCCCACATAGCATATCAAGTCATATGCAACCAACCATTTTGAGAAAGCAGTTTCTTAGACACTGCCTATAAATTACTTACTAAAGTAAACACAAAGATATACAAGTACATAGACAAATAGATGGAGATAAAAAGGAGAAATAACAAGAGTGAGATAAAGAAATTTACATTCTTGGATAATTCCAATACCCTAATCTTACTATAAATCATAGGTAATCATCTCACTATAAAGGAAGATACTTCTCCTGAAAAGTAGTCCTTCTTGAGTGGAACCTATCTGCAAGAAAATCCCTTACAGATGGAGAAGCTTTCCTAGATTATTTGTTAATAGGGAATTATCCTTAATGAAAGAATCACTTTATAAAGGACCCCCTTTGAGGTTCCCCCATTTCTCATAGCAAGACCTTTATATGATTTGGGGTACCCTATGGTGTTTATCTCCCTATTCTCAATGCCCCCCCACATAATGCCTAGGTTTATCTCATCCCCTACACAAAGTGTCCAAATGGTCCTCTATAATCAATGCCAAAATACAATGAAGACAAAATTAAGGCCTCCCCACAGCCACCAGATATGCATGATCAGGGTATTAGGCACACTAATGTTCCCTCTTTCAATTATTAATTCACTTGATAAATGTTGTCCCCCACATATCCTCCCTAACTTATGGGGTCCTTAGGTTATCTAAAATCATGTATCCCATTGGTAATGAGGGTCCAAATATCAGAGGCAGTGGTGGGAATATTCCTAGATTAGGCAGTGTCACTTACTCACTGCTTGCTGCCTAAAATATAAAGTGAGATGGGAAGAATCCACATAGAAATAGGTAGGAAGATGGAAAAGGGAATCCTTCTCAGTGTAATAACCCAATATCTCTTACTAGATTCCATATCACTCCTACCTTCCATATCCCCTCCCCTATCTATCAGTATATGAGGAGTATATTCCATCCATGGGTAAATCTTATCCAAATCTAATTATGCAATGTTCATAATCTTCTAAAATCTCTTGTTTCACACATAGAGCATGAATAAAATGGTCTTAGGGATATGTACTAATTATGCCTTAATGTGTTGAAGATTCCTCTATATAGGCCTCCTTCTTAGGTGTAATCCCTTAAAATGTTTTCTCCTTTTGAAGGGTGCATATTACCTTTAAGACACTCCTTAAAAGAAACATATTCTCAATAAGGAATCTCAGAGAAGTTTCAATGCATAAATCCCAATTAATCCTCTTCTTTCATACATTTTAAGACACCAACATCCCCACACCATGACAATAAACTTCATGTACAACATCCTAGTCACACTATGTTAAACCGTGTCATTTGAACTATGTTGTATTTGATTCTTATCATGATAGGATACGTAGGATGCCTTCATAAGGTTAAAACCAAACATCATTAACCCATTAATTTTATTATTCGTCTATATCCTTGATAAGAATCATGAACCCACCCAAAGGGATATATTCCTTATGGGTATTATTATCTAATACTTACTAGGATATAATCCCAGTGGGATCCATATTCATAGGTTAATATTTATTATAAGATCAACTCAATATCATAGGGCCATATTCCCTTTAAGGACAATCATAAAGGTCCACTCACATGTAAGTCCGACACCAACCATTGATAGACAAATTTTACCTAGCTTTCCTTACCACACCGCATTAAACTACATGGATTGGTCATTTTTACATGACCTTAAAAGGTATCATGTGTCCCATTAAGTGGCATCATACTGTGTGGGATTTGATTCCTTTTATAAGGATATATAGGAAGCCCCATCATGGGCCCGATCCCAAAACCAAAACAATCATTTCCTTCCTAGATGGATATAATACTCTAGAGTTCCCAGATATATGCATTAAACCATATTGAATTATTAATCATGATAGCAAATTAATAATGAAACAAGATGTAGAACTGCTGATACAGACATATGGTTCCATTGATTGATAACCTTTGGTACATGCAGATGTTCACATCGATGAGATACCTCAGACACATATAGATATTTACATTGACACATGAAAATAAATTATTGCTAAAATGGGGGGTAAACCATCCCAATTTTGTATTTGGGAAGGATTCATAAACGTGAATTAAATATATAAGATAATCCCAAAGTAGGTAACAATTCCCCCTCATAGGGTGAGATGAGACCGACCTCCCATCCTCTTGACTATTATGAATTCCTAACCATTATTGATAAGAAACCCAAATGACTGCCTGCCATTGAAAAGCATGTTTCTAGAAACACCTCTACCATGGATATGAGATCCATTTAGTGTTTCGAGTACCACAAATAAACCCCATTGAAAACCATATGAAAATGTAGATAATTCCGCATATGAAAACAGTTGCACGTTCTTTAGGTAGAACCACATGCCTTTATAAAAGTGGAGATTGGGTAGGATTTTATGAAATATTTTCAGAATACTTATCTTAAAGAAATATTTAATATAAAAATAGTCAAAAATTATTATATATAAACTAGATAAAATTTATATTAAACCACAAGCTAACTTGTTCTTTTCCTAGCGGCATGTGTTGGGAAGTATTTGAGGATATCCTACTGGGTTGTATACTCACCCCCTATATATGCACCTTGGTGTATATGTAAATGTTGTTTACCGTGATACAGGAAAAGGAAAGGGATTTTATTTCTCTATTGGAGCATCATGATGCTATCTTATTGGGGATAACATATAGAAGGGATGATGCTGTTTGGGACAACACCTTCTTAGAGAATCTTTCAAAGAATACATTTTCCGTGACATCACGTTATTTAGAATGATCTTGAAGAAGGCATTGTCTAAGATAGTGCCCACCCTTTTGGCCAATAACCCCCCAATTTCATTGGTAGTTTGGGAAATAGTTTCGCAATCTACTAATTTTTGGATTTTGTTTTATGTGTGCTTTTATGGGAAAATTTTCCCAACCCTACCCACTAAGTTAGTATACCCGATTAATCATTCTAATGGATGTTGATCTGGTTTTTATGTAATTGGAATAGTGAAAATTAATTTATATTAATTTATTAATTATATATTTTTTAAAATATTAATGAATTTATAAATTCATTTGTTTATATGGACTCTAACTCATATTAAAGTTATGAAATAATTCTAAATTTGAATGAAATCACATTAATAATAATTAATTCATTAATTATATATTTTTAAATGATGATAAAATGAAAAAAATAATATTCATTAATTTTAAATTTATAATGATTTTAAAATTTTAAAAATCATTGAAATATTTTTACATGCATTGGGTTAGAGTAGTTAAACAAGTTGAGGATGAAGTATCCCATATTTCATG
Source organism: Viscum album (assembly GCA_963277665.1). NCBI lineage: Eukaryota > Viridiplantae > Streptophyta > Magnoliopsida > Santalales > Viscaceae > Viscum > Viscum album. The sequence continues at coordinate 53,426,360 of OY728146.1, read as the reverse complement.
GATTCTTGACTAATTTTCATATCTAATCATAAATAACATTTTCTAAAAAACATTCCACAAAATAAAATAATGGATATTTATATACTTAAATCATTATGGAATATAAATTTTATAAAATTTTATTTGAATTGATTTAAATCGATAAAAAATGATTAGAGTATATTATATAATTTGATATTTTCAATTTGATTTGATTTTGATAAGTTTAATTGTCATTAATTGAAATTGAATGATTAAATAAAATATATAAATATTTATTAAAATTTAAAATAAGGATTATTTTTCTATGATTAAGGTTTAATATAATATTAAACCTTATTAAAATTGATAAAAACATGGTTTTAACAAAAAATATTTTACATTAGTTATTTTATAATCAATATGAAACATGTTTTTGATAACAATTATTCAATAATTTATGTACAATGACTATTTTATGTCAGTCATTGGAATAATCGAAGTTAATGATGTTTTAAAAAAATATTATACATTTTTTATTCCCAACCCTACAACCTTCATTCAACTCAATCATACAATGTTGATGCCCTACCGAGAATAATCTCCCTTATAACCCCATTGTCCTTGACTTCCCTAGTCCCCTTGTCATATGTTGATGCTTTTTCCCTCACCCCACCTGACTTTATCAAACCCAATTAGTTTCTCCCGAAAAGACTCTCATTCATTCACAATACTCAATGCCTTGATTTTTCATTGCAACATAATTTATTCATTCTTCTGTTACAAAACAAGTCTCAATCAATTATTAATCCTCCAATGATAACATGAAGATATCTTAGTGTCAAATTACACCATTTTCATTCGATAATTCTCTATCTTTTTTTATTTTCTTAAATATAGAAGATAATATATTTTCATTTTAAAAATATTTCATTATTATTTTTACATTGAATGTAAAGTTGTATAAATTATTGATTTTGAATAAATTTTACTTATTTTTTGTTATCGGAAATGAATTAGGGTTAAGGGTTATCTAATGAGTTTCAAAATTAGACATATTTTAATTAACACAAGTATCCATTATCCAATTTATGCGATGATTGGGTTTGTTTTCATTATTATATGTGTTAGAACCAAGGTTATTTATGATGAAATTTGTTGAAACAAGACCTAATTTGGTTGTTTTTTAATTAATGGATATAATATGATGTTGGAAAAGACTTAGATAAGTTTTATAGAGGTTTAAAGTGATTTGGAAGCTATTTTTTGATGGATAAACAAATCACTCCACAATAGGTTTACATCACACCATAATAATTGTATGTTAATTTTATGTGAACATGGATTATGTCATGACCCACCCTAGAGGGGCCCATGCCATAACTTCCCCAATCCGACCTCCAATAGGCCAGGGGCTGGTGATTATCATTGAGTAGGTATATCCCAAAAATGGGCGGCATTAGCCTAAAGTATATATATGCATGCACACATCTCAAAGCCATAAATGCTGAAATGTAAAAACACTAAGTAAAAAATGCATTCAAACCACTATATAGCAAAACCAAAGTACAATAGTGAAAGTATTGGAAAGTAAATAAGGCCAAATACAAGCCCACCAAAAAGTGTCGATAAACACAAGTACAACCTGTAAGAAAACAGGTATTGGGATTTCTTTCAAAATCATAGGAACACACCTCATCTGTCCACCCTTGCTAAGAACTGCCTAGTCCTGGTCCACCTAGGACTCTGTCAAAGAGTCGATTGTCTGCATAAGATACGACACATGTGGGTAAATCCTGTATAGGGGTGAGTACAACAATACTCAGTAGGAAACCCAAATACCAAAAAGGAAATACCATAAATGAAATACCACAAAGGAAATTCCAAAAAGGAAATACCACAAAGGAAAGTACTATTCATCTCTACACAGGTATATGAAAACGACACATATAAAAAGAATATCCAGATATACTCATGAGAAACACCCTGCCATTGAGTAGTCTTAACCAACTTCCAGCCACAGGATTATTCTTGAAGCACTCTCATTTTGGGGGAACTCACTCCTCAATATATGATATCATCAGAGACACTCACAAAGAGTTTTAGCTAATTTGGGTCCTACCCAAATGAGAACATATTGGTTAAGGAAGACCATGATACATATAGAGATGATCCTGACCAAATACAATAGGGAATACTGCTAACCCAATCTGGATCATCCCATAACGTAGAGGATCCCACCCAGTCACACTGGGGAATAACACTAACCCTATTGACATGGATCGCAACGTAGGGGATTCTTCCTAGATACACCGGGGAATACCACTAACCCTATTAATGCATCCTGTTAGATGGAGAACCAATTCCCTTCTCTTAGAGGTTATATCAAATCCACAAAACTCCACTAGGGGTGATAGAGGATCCTACTCCAGTCCCATATAGGGATACCATAACTCTATCTGGGGCTCATCCTCTATAGGGGGATATAATCTAGTAATGTGGATGTAATGCCGTACGAAAACCTCTAAGAAAGGACCAAGGGAAACACTATCAACCTATACAAGTCCATATTAAAAACTCACCACTTATTTCAAAACATTCTTATTGTCTCTAGGGTCCCAAATCCATAGATGAATCTTCAAACAGATGTACCATTTCAAAGTTATGGGGGTTTGAAGTTTCAAAGGAAGGGGGTCACTATGCTCATGGATCGACCGTGGCAATTGACCACTACGGTTGGTATACCCCATGGTCTACTATCCATGGTTGACCACACCATGACCGCTTGAGATGCCGTGACAGTCTACCACCATAGTTGACCGTGCAATTGCCCCGAGTCGACCCGGTGTCCGACCCCGATCCAGCCCAGTCCGTTGGGCTGACTCGACCCGCTGATTTTGAACCAGTCCGCTGGGTCTGGCCCAGTCGACCAGGCTAGATTAGGGTTAGACCCAGGTCAGACCTCGGGTCGACCCAAGGTGGTTGTACAGTCGACCGCGGGGTAGTTTCATGGTTGACCATGGGGTGGACCGACCGTAGTGGTCTACCGCCATAGTCAATGGACCGACTGTGCGATTGGTCCATAGGCCTAGTGACCCCCTTCCATCGAAACTTCAAACCCCCATAACTTTCAAAAGGTACATTCATTTGATGAGATGTCTTTGGATTTGGGACCCTAGAGATGAGATAGATATTTTAACATAAGTTGTGGGTTTTTAGTATGGACCAATATAGGTTGAGAGAATTTTCCTTGGTCCTTTCCTTGAGGGTTCAGTATGACATTACATTCGAATTACTAGATTTTAGTCTCCTCTAGTGGTCGAGTCCTAGATAAAGTTATGGTATCCCTATGTGGGACTAGAGTAGGATTCTCTATCACCCCTACTGGAGTTTTTTGGAATTGATGTAACCTCTGAGAGTAGGGTGTTAGTCCTCCATCTAGCGGGCAACATCATTAGGGTTGGTATTATTCCCCAATGTATCTAGGTAGGATCCTCTATATTATGAGCCGCATTAGTAGGGTTAGTGGTATTCCCCAGTGTGACTGGGTGGGATCCTTTACATTACGGGTTGTTCCAGATTGGGTTAGTGGTATTCCTCAGTGTATCTAGTCATGATCCCTTCTTTGCATATCATAGTCTTCCTTGACCAATATGTTCTCATTTGGGTAGGGACAAAATGAGATAAACCTATTCGTGAGTGTATCTGATGATATCATAGCTCAAGGACTGAGTTCTCCCAGAATGAGAATGCTTTGACCATAATCCTATGGCTAGTAGTTTTTTAAGATCGCCTGATGACAGGGTGTTTCCCATGAGTTTATCTAGATATTCTTGTTATATGTGTTGTTTATATATACCTATGTGAAGATACTAGTAATTTCCTTTGTGGTATTTCCTTTGCATTATTTCCCTTATAGTATTTCTTTTGTGGTATTTCCTTTGTGGTTTTGGGGTTTTCTACTAAGTATTGTTGTACTCACCCCTACACGGGATTTTCCTGCACATGTCCTATCTTGTGTAGATGACCAACCCTTTGTCAGAGTCCTAGGTGGACCAGAACCAGGTGGTGCTTAGAGAGGCTAAACGAATGAGGTGTGTTCCTACAGTTCAAACAATAGTCCTAGTACCTCTTTTCTTACAGGTTGGACTTGTGGTTACAAACCATTTTTGGTGGGATTGTATTTGGCCCTGTTTACTTTCTTGTAATTTCACTATTGTACTATGGTTGTTGGATATAATGGTTTGCATGAATTTTTTACTTAGTGTTTTTTCATTTCAACATTTGTGGCTTGGAGATGTGTGCGAGCATACATGTACTTTAGGATAATGCCTCCCATTTGTGGGATATACCTACTCAGTGCTAGTCACTAGCCCCTAACCTATTGGAGGTGGGCTTGGGGTAGTCACAGTATGGGCCCCTCCAGGATGGGTCGTGATAGATTAAGTATTGTACCATGATGGTAAACGGACATGTTGTAATGATCATTTTATAAGATAAAATGGTTCTCACATAAGGTTTTTATGGTCACATCATATAAGAATAAATCATGCTACAATTTCCAGTGTTTCACTGTGATATGTGAAACCATGGCATGATAACTTGGTCATAATATTTTATAGTTTCTTCTAGAATTATGCTTTATGTCGTAATACAAAATGTTATGTCGTAATAAAGCAGGGGTCATTAAATGAGAAGTCTGGATCACACAATACTGAAAGGAAATAAAATTTTAATGTTGTTTATGTAATCTGGTGTTATTTTGTAATAATATACGTCACACCATAATGAGATTGACATCTTTGTGTATTTTAAGGACCATAATAAAATTTTTATGTAATAAAAAAATAATATTCGAACAGAGATTTGTGAATCTGATTTTGATTCATTATTACACTATAAACACAATAGTTATGTTGTAATGTATGACAGGGGATATTTATTATTATGTGAACAATGAGGTTTGTGCACTAATATACCAACCACAATGTGGTCACTACTAGAAATGTTGGTTATACCAACACCTCTATACCCATGGTTTTCTCAAACTGTGGGTAAAGAGGACCCTATACTAACAGTTTTGAAAAACCGTCGATATAAAATCAAAACCGAGACCCTATAAAAACAATTTTAAGAAACCATTAGTATATGGTTATCCATACCAATAGTTTTTTAAAACTTTAGGTATATTTTCTCCCTAAGTGAGGCGTACAACCTCCCCTTCTCCCGAAATCCCTAACTCCCCCTTGCCTGTGCGATGACCTCCCCTTAGTTCTTTGACATGGTCTATAAATTTATGATATTTTATTAATATTAAATTAATTTTATTCCCTCATATTTATTTATTTATTTTATTCTAATTAGTGTTGTAATTAGAGTGTAAAATCATTTTATTGTGTGAATATTGTTTTTAATGAAAAAATTTGTAATTAAAGTCACTTATTTTATTTTTGGAGTAATGTGAATGGATTGATACTGATGATATTTTACCTTGATTTTGTGAAGGACTTGTAACATGGATGAGATAATGGACGACGTGCTTGATTTTACAACTATTAAAGAATGTGGTGATTCTTGGTGGATTGTTATGAATTCATCTTCCTAAAGAAATAATGATGAAATAGAAATGCATGAGTGCTTACGAGTTATTTTAGCTTTGTAAATGTGTCATTTTCACCTATGTAAGAGTGATATCCACCTAAATATGAGTCGTTTACTCTACCTACATGTGAGCCTCATCTAAGTATGTGTTATTTTTCATTCATGTAGGTGTGAATTTTATCTATATATGAGTCATTTCAAGATACATATGTGTCATTTATTAGTGTGTATGTGTCATTCATTTGTAAAAATTGGTCAAAGAATGTTCACAAGAAGACTTCAAGGGGGACTCACCTGTTCTTAGAGAAAGGTATATGGGGTGATTCCTCAGCATTTATGAAACTAGTCAGAGGCATCCACATGGATTGTAATATACTAAATATTATCATTAAGTACTAGGAAATAAAGCCGCAAATTTTTAGGAAGAGAGGTTCGTAAGAAGATTTCAAGTTGTGGTGAAGAAGGAAACTTTATAAAAGATTCAATAAGTAAGTATCTATAAAGTTTAACCCTGAATAAATAATATTTAAACTAAGTATTTATAAATAGAACATGTGGCTAAATCTTAGGAGGGGGAGTTTGATCTATGGTGAGTCTGTTCTAGAGACTTCCACTGCTGCTGTTTATAGTGGTCATTTTATTTTTTGTTTTATTTAGTTCAATCATTATTTCTTATTCTCTATTCATATTTTTAATCTTATAATAGAGGGATAAAATCCAAGTAGTTGGGGGAATATAACTTTTTCCTTTTGTAATGCTCAATTCTTCACACCTCAATGAATAAAATCTCTCTCTTTTGTTAAACTGGTTTCAATACCCAATAGCAGTTCTTCATTTAAAATATGGATGTATTTTATTTAATCTTGTTTATTTTATATTATCATGTTTTATGATATATAATATCTCTTTATGTAGTTTCAAGATATATATATTAGAATAGTTTAAGATGAGTGGTAAAGTTCTTGGAGGTTCTTTGCACATGTGGAAGGGTTGGTATTTACTTCTGAATTTCTTGGGAGGAACATGACACTATTGGATATTGAATAAGTAATATAGTAATGATTAACTATATCAATTAAACACATTGGATGGATGGTATATTGAGAAAAGGTATTTGATAAGTTAATTCTCACTAAGACCACTCAACTGAGGGTGAGAGGTGAAACAGTCGTAGATCCTCTAATTTATCAGTTTATATGTATAAGAATTACTAATTTTGGGACTAGGATAACATTGAAATAGGATATCCAACCATTACCCAAATAAATCCCATATTATTAATATTTTTAATCTTCTATTTAATGTCTCCATTTAGCTTTTCTAAAGTCAAAAAATTCAAAAACACCCCCTTTTTATTAAGTGAAAATCAATTTTTGAGTATTCCTCTCTGGACAAAACCCTCGGGTTACAACTAATACTACATTTAACCTAGGAAATTAATTAATTTTGTCACACCCCATGATATTATTAAATGTCAAAACTTGGTTCCATTTTAAGGGAGGAAGTTCCAAAAATATAATTTTCAAATTGAATAAAAATGACCTCTAACACTAATCTTTACCCTCTAGACCATGAAATTGAAATAACCTTGGTAACTAAACTTAAAAAATAAACTTATAATATAAAATTGAGTGAGTTTCATTGATATACTCAAGTGAGACATTTAGTATTCATCTTAATCCTACCATCATGTAAACTAATTCAAATTAGACCTTGAGATATCTATGTGCACCATAATTCATTAGTAAAAATAATCAGATAGTTATGCCAGTGATACAGAATGATTTTTAGTTAAAAAATAGATTGATTAAATTAATTCAAAAAATATATGAGTCAGGAGGTGAAGACTCAAATAAATATATTACATAATTCACATTTTCCTGCTCATCTCTCAAACTAAATGAAGTGAAATAAGAACAAGTTAAGTAGAGGGAATTCCCCTTTTCTATTTAATGAGAGAGAAAGGAATGGTTATAAAACCTAAAAAAGGTAAAGTCCATGAATGGGATGGCCCATAAAGATATTTTCTTCATATATTATTCCCTAACTCTATAAGTACAACCATTAGAGAGGATCTTTCTTTGATCATTTTTTTGGAGACACACTCTATTAGTAATGGGAGAGTGTGAAACCCACATGCCACTTTTATGCTATTTATTTTATATTAATATTTTGAAACCTTGAGAGTCCAGTTTAAAATTTATGAAATCTATAATTTTTATTCTGTTGCACAGTTAGTGTTCCTGGTTTAGTTGAAATCATGTAATGACCATTATGTAGGGAGTTTCATAGTTCATTTTTTTCTTGTATGATTTATCTGCATGGGTAGTGCATGGTTTGGGTCTAAACCATGCAAGTTACATTAGAAACCATGTGTGTTCCATCATACACCATATAGGAAATTTTGAACATGGGGTGGTGTTGTATGGATTGCACATAGTTAGGAGGAATTGTTCAGAAATCATGCGACAACACTTCGGTTTATTATAGAGGAATTTCACATAGTTGGTGTATAATTTATCTAACCGTGCAACCAAAATATGTGAGTGTGTAGGTTCCTTATAGTGGATATTTCATAGTTGGTACATAGTTTACCAAAATGTGAAAGTTTTCTAGTTTCATTAAAACACAACTTTATGGTTTTCCCCCATATGTATAACTCAATTTTTAGACCTCCCTCTCCCCATTTTCATTTGACCAGACCTATGGTGCATCCAAGGGAGATCCCTCCTCCAACCTCTTGATTTTGTAATCTTATTTCATTGATTTTCAAGTGGGTTTTATGAATAAATATCCTCCTTTCCTATAACATCCTAACATTTTAAAAGAAAGACTATATTCAATAACATACAAGATATGCAACACCGAGATTAAACTAAGCATGAAATATTATTTATGACCATTATAACCTAGCCATTAAATTAGAATGTATGAATAAGATTAACTAATCTATGAAATATATACAAAGTAACTATTAAATATAAATGTATTTATTAATTCTTAGGAAATAATCACTCAATTTTTATTAAAGTCATTTTATTCTTCTAAAATACATTTTCTTCAGAAATGATTTTATTTCCTTTTCATGAGGAATTATAATTAATTTATAGAAATTTTAGAAAATTTATTTAATAAATTGAAATTAATTTATCAAATTATCATATCAAAATTATCTCAAAGTGAAATTTTCATATTTTACTAAAAAGATTGATTTTTCAATGAATAATGAAAAAGATTGATTTTTATTGAAAACCATATTTTATTTTAAGGTATTTATAAAAGTAAAATTCTATTTTGTATTTGTTTTAAAAAATAATTAGTTTATTTTTATTAAAAATAATCCAATTATGGTCTTTAAAATGAATTTTATACTTGAATTTGTTATAAATTTGTTTTATACTTAAAAAGACATTTTTATGAAAAACTGTTTTTCATCATGTTTTTTTGGTTTAATTTTAAATTAACTTCTTCTAATTATGTGGTTTTAATATTAAAAAATTGATTCCATATTTTTAATCAGAAGTTCCAAATTTGGTACACATGTCTTTTTTGTTTTTGGTCATTATGAATAGTAACCTTAGTAATTGTTTTAGCATGGTAAAGGGTAAATTGGGTAATTAAGGTAAAAAAATGTTAAAGACTAAAAAATAACCCTAAGACTTGAATTAATTTTATTAGACGAGTATATATCATCCATAATCTTCTAAAAACCGAATATATGTCCTTTTTTTCCATTTGACCATGATTTTGACCTTTATATTATTTTATATAAAGAAAAGTAAAAAATGTTATTCTCTTTGTTTTATTATCTTTAAATTTTTGACATCAAGATAAAAAGAATGTATATTCATTTATAAAAATTAATTTTAAGTAAAAATGATTAATATTTATTAGGGTAATTTATTTATAATTTTAATGAGGAAATAATTTCCTTAAGTGCCTGCGTAATACTGATACTATATTTATTCAATTAATTAAGAAAAAAAATAAATGAATTTAAAAATGTTAAAATTAATATTATTTGAAATAATTTTTGTGCTCAATAATGTTTTATATAAAAATGACATATAATAGAGGTTTTAATGTATTATATCCAAATTCCATTGTTTTCTTACAGTTTTAAAAGTCAAATTAAATGAATAGTTCCAAAATTACCCTTAATGTTATTTTATAATAAATAATATTCTTTTAAATGATTTAAAACTCCAAAAAATCCTATTTTAGTACAAGGGATTGAGATATTTTTTAATATACCAACTATAGTCCATTTATTTTCCATTTTTTAATTTTATATTAACCATATTGACCCCTAAGGAGTAAAAATATTATTATCGTGATAATTGTCAAAAAAGGGTTAAAACAGTTAAAACAAAAAGATAAGGGTGAAAACATCACCTAAACTTGTCTGATTTTTATTATATGAGAATATTTATAATAAAAATATTCTTATATTCTAATTATATCAAATTTTTTACATTTTAACATGAAAATAAATTTATATTAATTTAATACATTAAGAAATTTCAAGAGTGCCCCTCCCATCTCTTACAAAAGGGAACCTCCTATATTCCACTATTATCACTTTACAAGACTTTTTATCATAAAATCCATGAAATATCCCTTAATAAAATCCCTAACCACATAATATATTCCTTATTTTGGATAGAATACCAACCTTAGATGTCTTAAGGTGTAAAACAAATGAGTTGTCTGAAAAAGAGGTGTAGTTATTAATTGAGTGTTTTAGTTTTATTTATTATTATAACACATTAAAATATTATTTAAAGATGATAAGATAATAAAAAAATTATATTACAAATACTTATATGTTTTTATGTTAATATCATAACCTATATCTATCTCCACTACTATTAAATGACACTATTGGAAAATGGGTCTATAACCATGGTTTTGTGCAGAACCATGGGTATAGCCCCCCCTATACCCACGGTTTTGGAAACCGTGGGTATAATGATAGTATCGGGACCTATACCCACGGTTTTGGAGAACCGTGGGTATAGGTCTCCTATACCGACGGTTCTTGGAAAAACCGTGTGTATAAGTTTTTTTTGAAGACCTATACCCACGGTTTTGCCAAAACCGTGGGTAAAGGTGTTGTTCTACAGGCCTATACCGACGGTTTTTGAAAACCGTGGGTATAGGTGGTATTTTTTTCAAAGACCTATACCCACGGGTTTTCAAAATCGTGGGTATATCGTTCCCACGTTATGGAGGGAACAAAAAATTCCGCGGGAGAGGAAATTTGTTTTGGTGAAAAGACAATCTTGAATAATATAAATTTATGGATACAAAATATTAAATCATATAAAGAGTTTAGGTTGGTTGGTTTAGAATGCTGGTTTTCATGTGGAAAACTCGGGATCAAATCTCACAGCTAATTTTTTTTAAATATATGTATAATATGAATATAAGTAAAGAGACGTATATATATAAACCAATAATGTTGTTAGGTTAGTTGGTCAGTCCGTGTTGTCCCTCATCATAGGTCGTTGGTTCGAAAACTCGCGGATTTATATTTTTAGATTATATCTGTTATATTAATATATTAAAACAAAAGTATATTGATATATTAGTTTCTGAGTTATCTCAGTTGGTCACTGTGACTTTACAGGAAACGGGAGGCTCGAGTTCGAAACCCGGTGGCCTTTTATTTTCGATTATAGCTGTTATATTAATAAAATAAAATAAAATTATATATATAAATCAATAGCAGTGTTAGCCCAGTTGGTCACTTGGTGGGGCATGGGATTGAGTCGCTACTCGAGGTTCCGGGTTCGAATCCCCCCTGCCCCATTTTGGGAATTTAAAATACCCCACAGTTTTCAAACCGTGGGGTCCGCTGTGTGCCATGCTGGAACAGCAGTGTGGCACCTATACCCACGGTTCTCCAAAACCGTGGGTATAGGCTGTGACCCCTATACCGACGCTATTCCAGCCCATGGTTCCCAAAACCATGGGTATAGGCTATACCCACGGTTTTGGGGGCTATGCCCACGGTTTTGAACTGTGGGTATAGGTCATTTTTCCAGTAGTGTGAGAAACAAAAATGTCGTTCATGTGTACAACGGACTACCGTCCCACGAACTGATGTAATTCATTTTCCATATCTGCTTCTCAAATATGATAATAATGATATAATTAATTTTTATATATGATATTAATGGAATATTTATCATTATTAAAAGATAATATATCATATATTTTCATCCAATTCCATTCTTTGAAAAATGATAACGTCATTTGTGCGTACGTGTGGACTACCACCACCATGAAACGATGAGATTCGTTTTTCATGATCACATCACATATATGATATATATAAGTTTATCTAAAGATATAATATTTTATTTATGAAAAAATTATCATTTTTTAAATATAAAATAATACTTACATTGTTTCCATCATCACCGTTGAAAAATGGAAATGTTACTCATGTGTATATATGACCTACCATCTCCGTGATTGTAACATAGTTCATTTTTCATAATGGTTAGTTTCAAAAATATAATTAATGTATAAAAATGATATTCATTTCATGTTTATTATTTTATAGATTATGGAACAATTAACCCTATGACCAAATTCAACACACCAAAGCTATTTTGAAATTATGCAATGAATGTCCTCAAAATACACGACATAGACTTAAATGATTAAGTAATTAAATATATCATTAAAATAAATGAAATAAATGGTTTAAGTATAAGGGATTAAAAATATAAAATTTTATTAGGAAATAAAATAAATTATATGAGTTTATTATACAAGAGTTAAAATATATACATGGAAAGTTTTGACTCGAGGTAAGGGATTTCATCTCAATTTACTTTCATTGAGGCATATTTTATTGTTACACACCTAATTTATTTTATATGGTGTATATAATAAAAATTAAATATTATATAATGAATGCATTATACTTAATATTATTTTAATTTTTAATTTAAATTATTTCATTCAAGGGGATTTGACTTGAATGTTAATAAGTGGTAAAGGGTTTCTTAACTCAGTTTCCTTTTGTTGGGTTATAACTCTTCTTAATTGAATTTATTATGACATGATTATGTGTGAATAAATATATCAATTGTTTTATTCTGTATTTAATTTTTTATGGATTTATATTTTTTACACATAATTTAACCATTGATAAATTCTTAATTTAATAATATGATCTCTGTAAGATTTATTCGTCTCAAATCCCTTTTCCTTGGGATATATGTTTATGATATGAACCTATAATCTTTTAAGAGGAATTTATACTACCCACTTGATATGATATATCATGAATCTACTTATTTTCATGATATTTAAACTTTCATTTTATGTTATTATTTCATGGGGATTATGATTGAAAAGTTTCCAATGTGGCAATGCCTTTATGTTAAAATATCCTTTCTTTTCAGGATTGTTTATGTTCAAGGTTCCTTAGAGAAAAATAATACGTTCTTATTTTATTTAACCAAATATATTTTATTATACTATTATTATGAATGTGTTTTACATGTTTATTTTCCATTTCACCCTTTACTAATTAAAGAAACATAAGGAAAGTTATTTGAAAGTGATAATAATATTGTATTATCTTTTAGATCGAGAATATTTCTCTTCTATATCCATATTTTTTATGTTTTTTCAAAAATATTAATTTATAAATATAAATTATTTCATAAATCAATTTTATATGATATTTTACCTTCTCTAAAAATGTTTTAAAATGAAAATTTATTAATGCTTTCCAAATGGGTCACTTTTGATTTCCTTTTACAAAATGTTTGAAAAGAATGTTTACTTTAAAAATTTACAACTTGAATGGATTTTCCTAATGTCATGACCGTTATTTTATTTGAATATTACTCTATAATTTTCCAAGTTTATTTTTTGAAAAGTATTTTCATAATATTTTATAATTTTTTAGTTTTTAAAAGTGATTTATAAAGTTAAAAGTGTATTTTACTCAAGAATGTTTTTTCATGATATTTTAATGGTATTTCTATTCACCAACACCAAAAACCCTTGATTTTACTTATGACCCACTAGGGATATTTTGTAATTATTCCTTCCTTATTATTTCTATTAATAGATTATAATTATTTTAATAAAATGGTCCTCAAAACTGTTTCTTTTCCATGATTTAATAAAGATATTAAAGAAATAATGGATATTACTATGAGATTTATAATAAATGAAAGCTCAATGTACTTTATTTATATTATAATTATTGAAAATTATTTATGATAACATGTATGCCTGATATAGATTATACGACAGGTTGTTATCCATTATATCTCATGATGAATGGGTGTGTCTGATACAACTTATATTATGGATGGACCACATTATAACTGTCCAATGCATTGGGTAACTATATTAAAATTTGACCACATGGTTATTAAAATTTTTAAGGGTTTTTAAGGGTTCTATAAAGATAATGTTCCAAGATACCAACACATTTTTTTATGATTTATATGGGTTTTTAATAATTCCTTTGATCAAGAGTGATATCAAATGGATCCCAATTATTGATTCCAATGACTATTGACTCTGTTAACACTTTATGCCATGTTTCATGATTGATGTTCCAAGTATTTATGGGTATGAATTTCCTTATGTTATGCTCATGCACTTTTATTATTTCATTATACCCTTCTGCTCATCTTATTCTCATTGATTACATTCAATTATTAATGCTTATGTTTACCCTTACAAAGTATTTGAGTTCACCCTTCTTATGTTTCATTTTCCACAGGTTATGATGAATAATGTTAAATTATTTGTGTCTAGAAAGGTTTTATTTTTGGAGAATTTTTTGGGATATGTTATTGAGTTATTGTGAAATGATAAAGTCTAGGTTTAAGTGGGAAAAATGACAACTTAATGATATGGGTATTATTATGTAAGAGTTTGTCATAATTCTATAAAAATATAAACCTAAAAGGTCCTTGGGTATGTAAGTGATCCTATATTTCATTTTGATGTTGTGATTTTTTATGGATAAAATTGGGGCATGTTTATCAGTATCAATCCATAAATGTAATGATTATGTTTTTATCACTAGATATAAGAGTATAGTTTCGAGGCTGTTATAGTTGGTATTAGATAAGGGTTTACACAAATTTGGAGATTGTAATGTTTTCATGTGAGATTGTATAAAGAGTTATGGATACCATAATGGGTTTATAAGTTTAATGTTGATCATAAGTTAAAAGTCTTAAACACCCATTTTGAGGTTTTAAGTAATGGAATTTTAAAGTGACTAATGATATTTTGGGAGATATTTTATTAGGTTGAGGTATATGTAACCCTTAGCTTTAAGGTAAAAAATTATTTCATAAAAATGCCATTACACTTTTGGGGATGTAAGATGAATGGTATGAGAATACCATATAGTTAAAACTATCATTAATTTTGACGTTATTGAGGTTATTTGGGATATAGGGTTATTTATTTATATAAATAATTAACATATGTTAGAGATTATTTGATTAGGGAGTATACATTTTTATAAGACTTTAAGAATGATTATAGTTATTTAGAGATAAATGTTAAATTATCATGAGAAATTTATTATCAAATCATTATAATATTTGGGTTTCAATCTTATTTTGGAATATTTTGAATAACTTTAATGTTAGTTATTTATTGAATGATCTATGTTGAACATTGGGTGTTAATATTGAGGCTTTAGAGATTAAAGTTGTATTTATTCATATGAAGGTTTATTTATTTTGGGAATTATATTATCGAACCATTTTGGTTTTTCTTAATATCTAAAGATACGAGGAAATTTTTTTATCCTTTTATGGATTATGTGATCTTTTATAAGTTGATTCTAGTGCTCCAGGCATGAAAACATTATCTTGAATCCTCATCATTTGGAGAAAAAAGATGAGATTGTGGTGGAAATTGATTAAAGGATGAAATTATACTTGGAAAGTAAGTACATTTCTTTATTATTTTAGTCTATAAGGTAAATTAATTCCTCAACTCTAGTGAAAAGGATCTTGAAACAAAAATATTATCCTATTGCTTTTATTTTCAATGAATTCATGGTCTCTTCACCAATCATAGATTTATGATTTTTTGGTCATTAACTTTATCATGAACATGTTTTTTATCACCCCATATCAATCCTTGGGTGTTAGTTTTCTATTCCATTTCCATATTTTCACTTCCTACTAATTTTATCCTATTTGGAAACCTAGTTTGGGGCTATTTCAGATGACCTTTGTATTTCCCTTTTCCTCTTTTTTGGAGGATGTTTTATTAACCATTTTTATGATGTAAGGTTACAACATGGAATTTTCAAATGTTAAACCCTTGATTTTCAAGCATGAGTTTAAACTCAAAGGATGTAATTTATTAAATGGGGTAATGTATTACCCTAATATTTTAAAACAAAGACTATGTTATATAGCGTACATGATACACAACATCGAGCCTAAACGAACCACAAAATATTTTTATATGACCATTATAACCTAGTCATTAAATTAGAAGGTAGGAATATGATTAAATAATTTGTGAAATATATATAAATTTAATACTCAATATAAATTTATTTATTAATTATTAGGAAATAAGCACTTAATTTTTTAGATTCATTTTATGCTTCAAAAATATGTTTTCTTCAAAAATGATTTTGTTTTCTTTTTATGAGAAAATATTATAATTAATTACAAAAAATTTTAGAAAATTTATCTGATAAAATGAACTTAATTTTTTAAATAATCATATAAAAATTATCTTATGGAGAAATTTTTAGATTTTCCCATAAAGTTTGATTTTTCTATGAATAGTGAAAAATACTGATTTTTATTGAAAAATGAATTTTATTTTAAGGTAATTATAAAGTAAAATTATATTTATTATTAGTTTTAAAATGTAATTAGTCTATTTTTATTAAAAAATAAATAAAATAATGGTCTTTAAAATGAATTTTATACTTTAATTTGGTATAAAAAAATTTATACTTAAAAATGATTTTTTTGAAAAACCATTTTTCATCACATTTTTTCAGATTAATTTTGAATTAAATTATACCACTACTATGGTTTGAATATTGAAAAATTGATTATATATTTGGAATCATATGGTACATATTTAGTAAATAGGTCCCTTTTTTGGTCATTATGAATAACAACCTTAGTAATTTTTGTTATCACAGTAAAGAGTAAATCGGGTAATTAATGTTAAAAATAAAATGATAGTTACTAAAAAAATAACCATAAAACCTTAATTAATTTTATTGTATGGTTATTTATCATCCATAATTATCCAAAATTCAAATATATATCTTTTTTTTGTTATTTGACAATGATTTTTACCTTTATATTATTTTATATAAAGAAAAGTAGAAAAATGTAATTCTCTTTGTTTTATTATCTTTAAATATTTTAAATAGGGATAAAAAGACGATATGTTAGGTTATAAATATAAATTTTAAATATAAATAATTTTTTATTTATTATGATAATTTATTTATAATTTTTAGTCATGAAATAGTTACCTTAAATACCTACACAATAGTGACACCATATTTATTCAATCAATAGAAAAATAAAATTAAAGATTTTAAAAAATGTTCAAATTAATATGATTTGGATAAAGTTTTGTGTTCCAAGGTTTTTTATATAAAAATGACATATAATAGATGTTTTAATTCATTATATTCAAATTCAATTATTTTCTTGTATTTTTAAAAGTCAAATTAAATGAATAGTTCCAAAATTAACCTTAATGTTATTTTATAATAAATAATATTTTATTAAATTATTTAAAACTATAATAAATCCTATGTTAGTACAAGTAGTTTTTATATGTTTTAAAAATATAACCGTGGTCCATTTATGGTCAAATTTTTATTTTATAGTAAATATATTGACCTATAAAGAGTAAAAGCTTTGTTATCATAGTAATTGTCGAAAAGGGTTAAAACAAAATGATAAGGGTGAAAACATAACCTAAAATTTTCCATTTTTTTATGATATTATTTAGATTAAAAATCATATTATATTTTAATTATATCAATTTTGATTCATTTTAACATGGAAATAAATTTATATTAATCTAATACTTTAAGAAATTATAAGATTTCCCCTCCCCTCTCTTACAAAAGGGAACCTCGTCTCCTCCTTTATAACAAATTAAAAATCCTTTTAAATCATAAAATACCTACCTAAATCCATTTTTAACATCCCTTAACACATTAGAGATATAAGTACCCGACCTTATTACATTATATAATCTTGAATTTTAGTCAATAACTCACTTCCTTTCATATTGAGTATCTTTTCAAGTTTCGAGTTTTAGATAATTAGGATATAATACATACATAACAATCAACATTTATATAGAGAATATACCAGAAAACAGTATCCATTTCTTCCAAAATATAAAAAATTTAAAATTAAACAAGATTTATTTGGCATATATTTATAAAATTTAACTTGGATTCCTTCTTTGTCTTACACATCTTTATAACTAGTGAAAATCATTTAAAAAGTTGGTATGAGCACAAAAAGCTCAGTAAGGGATATAAAAAGAAGGAAAGAAAACATTAGTCCATGAGCACTTGAAATGTATGAAATAATTTTCAAAAAGACATACTTTTTACCCATATAAAATTACTTTGTTAAACTTGAGATTTCCATGATATTTACACAAAACATATAGAATATAAATAGAACCATTAAGGTATCTTGGGGCATTACTTACTTATATTATAACCCTCACAGCTACCTTATGATTTGTAACCCTCATGGATACCTTAAAATGTAACCCTCATAGATACCTTATTTTGTAACCTTCATAGTTACACTTGGGGTAAAAACATATTGATGACATCCAACTTATACATACCCAATGCATTGGAGGGAGATATATGTCCCACCCTTCATTATAAAGAATGCCCAAGAACCAAAACATAAAGATAATCCCCTTACAAATATCATATAATTAAAGTGATACTTAATAGAGTGGATGGAATATTTATATACGCTGTAAATACAAATAATTCAACATAATATAAAAAAAATTAATCACACAAACAATTTTAGTACCACATAAATAATGAAGTAGAAGGTTAACCCAAAGAATTGAAATCGTGTTAAGAATTCCCTTATATCGAGTTTGTCTTACTTCAAACTTGTTTAAAACTTTTTTATAATGGTTAAAATAGTGTTATTAACATCTTAAAAAAATATATTCATGTTTATAGAACCTTATATGAACATTTCATAACATCATTTCACCCTTTAATTATTAGTATTTTGTTTCTTTCATTGTTTTGGGTGCGTTCTTTACATGATTTCCATGTCTAGTTTGTATTTGATTTTCTTGTCGTTTGGAAATAAAATTCTAGAAGTGGAATTAAATGGTATTAATATGTTTCAAGAATATATAATTATACCATAAATAATTTTTTAACATATATGATGATGAATATTTAGATAAAACATTAATGATATTTGTTTAGATCATTTTTGGCGGTTCATAGATAATTATGAACTTGTTTCATTATATAATTTAATTTCATGCATATAATTTCATTATAAAAAATAAAATATTTTCAATAATAAAATTTAAATTATATTTCAATCATTTAAAGGGTTTTATGAACATATTTGAAGGAAGTAATGGAAATTGAAAACACATCGTCCACGATTTTGGTAAATCGGCACATCACGAACGATGTTTTTATTTTTAGAATAAAAATGGGAGTAAAGGAAGAAAGATGATGAAATTTTTACATGAAAATGATAAAATAAAGAATATATAATATTTTTGAGATTTCATACCTCCTGGATAAGGGGGTGGGAATAGAGTATAATAAAATAAAGGAATTGAAAAGAAAACACATGAAAAAGGAAGAGGATTCTTACCTCTTGATCTCTTCTCTATGAGATCCTTCTTAAGGCCTTTGGTTTTGGCCTTTTGGTGAGAACGAAAAGTCTTGGATGTGGGGAAAATCCTTGAGGAGGGTATTTGGTAGAAATTAGACAATTCTCAAGACTTCATAGGTGTGATAGGAAGTGGGGAATTAGGGTGGTATTTATAGTGGAGGAGAGTAGGGATTTTACATTATTTTAATCATTATTGTAATATTTTTGCTGAATAATATGAATAGTCTTTATTCATGTGACCCCAAATAGTAATAATTTCATGTGAATTCTAAAAAAGTGTGATTACATTATCCTTGAATCACCTATGATGCAATAAATTAAGTATTTAGAATTCATCGTAATTTATCATATTTTACTATTCATAAAAAAATTCAATAATTTTAGAAAAATCCCAAAAATGAAACCTAATTTTTTTTTGAAATTTAGAATTAAAAAATGAACTCCATTTTTTGAAAATAATTTTATAAATATTATTAATTTAATGTTTAAATAAAATCATAATTTATTCAAAAATAACAATTTTAAATCTACAACTCATTTTTAATACCTTGAAAAATTAATCAACATCTCATTATATTATAACATTAATAAAATAAAATAAGAATATGATTTACTATTAATAAGGGTCATATTAATATTCATAAAGCTATGTTACTATTCACCAAGAAAAAAAGTTGGTTCTATCATACTTCAAATAACTTACCGATCATAACCATAGATGACTGTTTTTTGAAATTCAAATCATAGAAGTGGAAAAATTATGTTTAAAGGATAGTTATAACTATATACTTAAAACAAAGTTTCCTGAATTTAATTTTTTTTAAACCTTAGGGTGTTACACTAGAGGCCTTATTTTGGGCAGAATACCAACCTTATATGTCTTAAGATTTAAAGCAAAGGAGTTTGTCCAAAGAAGAGGTATAGTTCTTCACTGAGTGTTTTAGTTTTATTTCTTCTTCTAACTCATTAAAATATTATTCAAAAATGATAAAATAATAACACTTGTATATTCTATATAATCATATATTTTTATATTAATATAATAACCTATATCAATATCCTCTTCTATCAAATGGGAAATGAGAACATCATTCACGTGTATGACAGACTACCACCTCACGAACCGATGTAATCTATTTCCCATAACCGCCTTTAAAGACATGTTTTAAGGATGTAAATAATGTTTATATATTATATTAATGATTCATTTATAATTATTAAAATATAATGTATCATATAATTTATTATCATTCTATTTATTGAAAAATGATAACGTCATTTGTGCGTATGTGTATACTACCACCTCCATGAAGCGATGTGATTATTTTTTCATCACCACATCACATTAATGATATATATAATTTTATCTAAAACCATAATATTTTATTTATGATAAAATTATAATTATGAAAATATAAAATAACACTTAACTTCTTTCCATCATGATCGTTGAAAAATGGAATGGTTACTCATGCGTATGTACAACCTACCATCTCCATAATTGTAACATAGTTCATTTTTCATAACCATATTTCATATATATTTTAAAAATTATAATTAATGTATAAATATTATATTTAATTCATTATTATTATTCTATATTTTATGTAATAATGACCCATTTGACCACTATCAACACACTAAAGTAGTTTTGAAATTATGAACCGAACGTCCTCAAAATGCCTGATCTAGACTTAACTAATTAAGTAATTAAATATATCATTAAAATAAATGAAATAAATGGTTTAAGGATAAGTTATTAAACCTGAAAATTTTTATTAGGAAATAAAATAATTTATATTATTTTATTATGTAAGAGTTAAAAGACATATATGGAAAGTCTGAACTCATGGTATGAGATTTCGTCTCAATTTACTTTCATTGAGGCACATTTTATTGTTATGAACCTGATATATTTTATATAGTGTTTATATTACCCCTTAAATGTTATATCATGAATCATTTATAATTCATAGTATTTTACGTTTAAATTGAAATTATTTCATCCAAGGGGATTTGACTTGAAAGTTACTAAGTGGTAAAGGTTTTCTTAACTCAATTTACTTTTATTGAGTTATAACTCTTCTTCATTGAATTTTCTATGAAATTATTATGTATGAATTGATCTCTAATTTTTTATTTAAAATTATTTTTTGAGGATTTATATTTTCTACACATAATCTCACAATTGATAAATTCTCAATTCAATGATATGATCTTTGTAAGAGTTATTCATCACAAATTCCCTTTCCTTGGGGCATATGTTTATGATATGAACCTATATTCTTTTATGAGGTGTATTTAATTCCCCTTAAATATGATATATCATGAATCTACTTTTTTCATGATATTTATAGTTTCATTTGATGTTATTATTTCATGGGGCTTACGATTGAAAATTTACCAAAGTGATAAAGGATTTATGTTATAATTCCTTTATTTTCGGTGTTGTTTATGTTCAATGTTAATTGGGGAGAAATTATATGTTATTATTTTCTTGAAACATATATCCTTTATTCTTATTTAATTATGAATGTGGTTTACAATTTTATTTTTCATTTCCTCCCTTATTGAGTAAAGAAATATCAGGAAAGTTGTTTGAAAGTGACACTGATCTTGTATTTTATTTTAGATCATGAATCTTTCTATTCCATATCCATGTTTATAAAATGTTTTAAAAAATTTTATTTTATAAATATAAATGCTTTCATAAATCTATTTTAAACGATATTTTACATTATTTAAGAATGTTTTAAAATGGATTTTTCTTAACATTTTCCAACTTTTGATTCCCTTTTACAAATTTTTTGAAAAGAATGTTTAATTTTATGTTTACAACGTGAATGGATTTTACCATTGTCATGACCATTATTTTATTTTAATATTTCTCTATAATTTTCCATGTTTATTTTCATATAAAATTATTTTCACAATATTTTATAATTTTTTAGTCTTTAATAGTTATTTTCAAACCGAAAAGTGTATTTTCATCATGAATGTTTTTCATGATCTTTTCAAGGTATATCCATTAATCAATGAAAATAACCCTTGATGTTACTTATTCTATACTGGGGACATTTTTTAATGATTACTTTATTATTTATCTAGATATATTATTTTTGTTTCAAAGATATTGTCATGGAACCTATTTCCTTTTCATGGGTTAATCATGTTATGAAAGGAATAATGGATATTCCTATGAGTTTTATAATGAAATGAAATCTCAATATAATTTATTTAGATTATGGTTCTTGGATTTTTTTATGATAACATGTGATCCTGATCAATCTTATATGATGGGTTGAGTCTCATTTTAGCTCATGATGAATGGGTGAGCTCGATACAACTTATATGATGAGTGATCCCCCTTATAGCTCTCCAATACATTAAGTAATTATATTTTAAGTCAACCATATAGTTATTCAAATTTGTAAGGGTTCTATAAGGTTTTTATGAAGAACATGTTCCAAGATACCAACATTTTATTTATTTATTCTTGATATGGATTTTTAATGATTCCTTTGATCAAGATTGACATCACATGGATAATTATTATTGATTACAATAACTCTTACATTTGTAAAATAATTATTACATGTTTCATGATTGATGATATAGGTATTTATGGGTATGAATTACCTTATGTTATTCTCATGCACTTTGATTATGTCATGATAACCTTATGATAATCTTATTATCACTGATGAAATTTAATTTTAATGCTTATGTTTACCCTTACTAAGTATTTGAGATCACCCATCTTTTATTTCCTTTTCCACATGTTTTGAAGAATAATGTTAAATGATTTGTGTCTAGAAAGGTTTCACATGTGTATAATTTTATGGGAGTTGTTAAATAATAATTTTGAAATAAGAAAATATGGGTTTAATTGGAAAAAATGATCACTTAATGACATTGGTATTATTATGTAAGAGTTTGTCCTAATTATCTAAAACTCCAAACCTAAATGGTCCTTGGGTATGTAAGTGATCATATATTTCCTTTTGATGTGGTAAGTTTTTTATGGCTAAAATTGGGGAATGTTTATCAGTATCAAGACAATAATGTAAATATTATGTTTTTAGAACTCGATCTAGGAATGCGGTTTTGGGGCTGTTACAGTTGATATCAAAGTAGGGTTTAGAATTTTTTTTAGATTATGATGTTTTTATATAAGATTGTCTTAAGATTTATGGATAACATCATGGGTTTATAAGTTTAAGATTGGTCATAAGTTCAAAGTCTTAGAAATTCATTTTATGGTCTTAAGTGATAGAATTTTAAAGTGACTAATGATATTTTGGGAGAAATTGTATTGGGTTGAGGTATATGTAACCCTTAAGTTTAACGTGAATTATTATTTTGGAAAAATGGTATTACACTTTTAGGGATGTAAGATGAATTGTATGAGATAACCTTTTAGGTTAAAACTTTCATTAATGTTGAGGTTATTGAGGTTATTTGGGATATAATGTTATTTATTTATAGAAATAATTAACACATCTTATAGATTACACAATTAGGGCATATACATTTTGGTATAAGACTTTAAGAATGATTATAGTTATTTTGAGTTAAATGTTAAATTGTATTGGAAGAATATATGATCAAATAATTCTAATATTTGGGTTTCAATATTATTATGGAATATTTTTAAGAACTTTAAGCTTAGTTATTTTTTGAATGATCTATATTAAAATTTGGGTGTTAATATAAAGGCTTTAGTGATTAATGTTGTATTTCTTCATGTAAATATTTATCCATTTTGGGAATTATCTTATCAAAACATTTTGTTTTTTTCTTAATGTATAAAGATATGAGGAATATATTGTTATCCTTTAGTGGAATATTTTATCTGTTAAAATTTTATTCTAGTGCTTCAGGCATGAAAAATTACTCTTGAATACTCATCGTTTAGTGAAAAAGATGATATTGTGGTGAAAATTGATTAAAGAATGAAATTACACTTGGAAAGTAAGTATATTTCCCTATTATTTTAGTCTTAATGGTAAAAAAATTCCTAAAATCTAGGGAAAAGGGTATTGAAACAAATTTTTTATCCTATTTCTTTCATTGTTGACCAATCAATGGTCTCTTCACCCATCATAGATTTATGATTTTGTGGTTGTTTAATTTATCCTGACCATGTTCTCTATCACTCTATATGAGTCCTTGGGAATTATTTCTCTCTTACATGTCCATTTTTTCAATTACCACTAATTTTATCCTGTTTTTAAACCTAGTTTGAGGTTATTTTATACGACCTTTGTATTTTTACTTTCCCTTTTTTAAGAGGAAGTTTTATTAACCATTTTTATAATGTGGTTGTCCACAATAAAATTTTCAAATGTAAAACACTTGATTTTATAGAACAAGTTCAAATTACTAGGACATAATTTATTAAAGGGGGAATGTAATATCCTTATATTTTAAAATAAATACTATGTTCAATTGAATACAAGATACACAACATCAAGCTTAAACGAACCATACAATATTATTATATGACCGTGATTACATATCTATTAAATTGGAAGGTTTGAATTGGATCAAATAATTTATGAAATAAATATAAATTTCCTACTCAATATAAATTTATTGATTAATTTTTAGTAAATAATCACTCAATTTTTATTAAATTCATTTTATGCTTTAAAATATGTTTAATTTAAAATTAAATTTTATTGATTTTTTTGTTAGAGAATATTATAATTAATTTATAAAACTTTTATAAAATTTATTTGATAAAATAAGATTAATTTTTTAAATCATAATATCTAAATTATCTTAAGGTGAAATTATGATATCTTTCTGAAAATTTTGATTTTTTAATGAATAGTGAAAAATAATTATTTTTACTGAAAAATGTATTTTATTTTAAAGTATTTATAATGTAAAATTCTATTTTGAATTATATTTAAAATTTCATTAGTTTATTTTTATTAAAAATAATCTAATTATTATCTTTAAAATGAATTTTATAGTTCAATTTGGTATAAAAAAATTTTTATACTTAAAAGTCATTTTTCTGAAAAAACACTTTATCATTGCACTTTAGTGGATTAATTTTAAATTAAATTATTCCAATTATGTGTTTTTAATATTTAAAAATGGATTACATATTTAGAATTAGTAGGTCCAAATTTTTTAAATAGTTATCTTTTTTTAGGTCATTATGAATAGTCACCTTAGTGATTTTTGTTACCATAGTAAAGGGTAAATCCGGAAATTAAGGTTAAAAATAAAATGATAATGGCTAAAAAAATAACCCTAAAACTTGAAATAATTTTATTGGATGACTATATATCATCCATAATCATTCAAAATTATAATATTTGGCATTTTTATGCCATTTTCCATGATTTTGATTTTTATATTTTTTTTTATATAGAAAAGTCAAAAATGTCATCCTCCTTATTTTATTATATTTAAATTTTATAAATACGAATAAAAATAATTTATTTTAATTTATAAATATTAATTTTAAATATAAATTATATTTATTTATCATGGTAATTTATTCATAATTTTTAGTAAGTAAATAATTACCTTAAATGCCTACGCAACACCGATACTGTATTTATTCAATTAATAGAAAAATAAAATAAATGATTTTAAAAAAATTAAAATTAATATTATTTGAATTATTTTTTTCATTGAATGATTTTTAGATTAAAATTACATATAATTGAGGTTTTAATGCATTATATTATAACTCCATAGTTTTCTTGTAGTTTTAACGGTCAAATTAAATAAATCAATCAAAAATTGACCTTAATGTTATTTTATAATAAATAATATTTTCTTAAATAATTTAATACTAAAAAAAAACTATGTTACTCCAAGTGATTGGTATATGTCTTAAAATACTAAACCTGGTCTATTTATGTTTTAATTTTCCTTATATAGTAACTATATTGACCCATAAAGAGTAAAAACATTGTTATCGTGGTAATTGTCAAAAAGGGTTAAAATAAAAAGATAAGGGTGAAAAAATCCCCTAAAATTTTACAATTTTTATTGTATGAAATTATTTAGAATAAAACTAATATTATATTATAATTATATAAATTATTATTGATTTGAACATGAAAAAATTTATATTAATTTAATACTTTAAGAAATTCCAAGAGTTCCCCTCCCCTCTCTTATAAAAGGGAACCTCCTATCATCCTTTATTACCACTTAAAAAGAATTTTGGATCAGCCAATAACAGCTAAAATACCTTACTAAAATCCATACGCACATTATAGAGGAATTATTTTCAGTATAATACCAACCTTATAGGTCTTAAGGTGTAAAGAAAATGAGGTTGACCGAAGAAGAGGTATAGTTCTTAACCGAGCATTTTAGTATCATTTATTCTTATACCTACTAAAAATACACTTAAAACATGATAAAATTATAAAAAAAATATATCAAATATATTGAAATTATGTTATGTTAATATCATAACCTATGTCTTTCTCCTCTTCCATCAAGTGGGAAATAGAAATATCATTTGTGTGTACGGTGGATTACCGCTTCACGAACCGATGTAATTTTTTTCCATCACCATCTCTCAAGGATGGTTATAATGATGGAATTAATGTTTATATATTATATTAATAACACACCCTCATGATAAAGTTTATTAATATTATGGTTCTTGGAAATTATTTATAATAAAGTTTGATTGTGACATAACTTATATGATTGGTTGATCCCTATTATAGATCAATGTAATTTATTAATATTATGGTTCTTGGAAATTATTTATGATAAAGTTTGATTGTGACATAACTTATATGATTGGTTGATCCCTATTATATCTCATGATGATCGGGTGATATCAATATAACTTATATGACAGGTGATCCCCATTATAGCTCTCGAATGCATTGGTTAATTATATTGGAAGTTAACTATATGGTTATTACAATTTTTAAGGGTTTTTAAGGGTTCTATTAAAATAATTTTCTAAGATACAAACACATTTTCTTTATGCTTGATATGAGATTTTAATTATTCCTTTGATCATGATTGATATCACATGGTTCACGATTATTGATTCCAATGGTTATTTCCTTTATGAAAGATTTATTCCATGTTTCATGATTGATGATATAGGTATTAATGGGTATAAATTCACTTATGTTATGCTCATTCACTTTGATTATTTCATCACACCCTCATGCTCATCTTATTCTCAATGATGACATTCAATTGTAAATGTTTATGTTTACCCTTACTGAGTATTTGAGATCACCCTTATTATGTTTCATTTTCCAAAGGTTATGAGGAATGATGTTAAATGATTTTTTATAGAAAGGTTTTATGTTTGGATAATTTTATGGGTGAAGTTTAAGAATTATTGTGACAAAAGAAAATATGGGTTTAATTGGAAAAAATGACCACTTAATAACATTGGTATTGTTATGTAAGAGTTTTTAATAATTCTATAAAAATATAAACCTAAAATATCCTTGGGTATATAAGTGATCCTACATTTCCTTTTGATATTTTAAGATTTTTTATGGATAAAATTTGGGCACATTTATTAGTATCAATCCAGACATGTAAAGATTTTTTTGCACTAGATCCGAGAGTGTGGGTTCGAGGATATTATATTTCCTTTTACCATCTTCCCCCTTTACTTTTCCCCTTTATTTGTCTACTATAACAAACCCTAAACACTATTTGAGTTATTATTAGGTATGGGGATGAGTCTAATATCAGGGTTTGATTTTTTAAGGTTTGTAGAGGCCTTTTCTTTCCTTGGTTGGACATTATCCATTGAAGGTGACACATTGTGATGAGTTTCTTCTTGAAATAGGTACGTTTTTTATGTAGTTAATTTATATTACATTCTATATTATTCTTGAGTGTCTAAAAATGTTTTTATTTCTAAATTATACCTATATTAATTACCCATGGGGATTTATAAATGGTTTTCAAATGGTTTTAACACATGAAATGGACCTGTGGCATACCAAGTGTTTGATAAAATTAATGAGTGGATATTTCAACAGAATTTAAAGGTTTCAAGAGTTTTTTTGATACCAATTTATTTTTAAAGAGTGTGTTTTTTTAAAAGTCATGGTTTATTTAAAAAGGGTATGTTAGTCCAAATTCTATTTTTAAGACTTTTTAGTTTTACATTTTTTAAAAGTGATTCCAAATGGATATGGGTGATTTCAAAGGGGTTATTTGAACCAATTTATTTCAAAGAACATTTAAATGGATGTTTTTAAATGGGGATAAAGTATCTTGGTAGACAAAGAGTATTCTTTAAAGGGTTTTTTGGCACTTTATTAAAAATTTGTTGCTTTGAAATTTTGTTTACCCTTATTATTGAGATCCCTTTTTATATTGAGTTCATTATAGATTGTGACCCTAAAGGGGATGCTGTATATTATTTACTATTATTTCTTGTGCATGGATATGAAATAGACTGTTTCATGTGAGGCAGTTGGAGGTGATACGGGGTTTATTGTTTTTGTCTTAAAATATTTATTTGCAAGATGATTACATTATTTGTTATTTCTCACATCCTTTTGAGGTTATCATGGGAATCCTTGGTAACTAAATATAAGTTGTGGATACATGTTATGATATCTTAGTGTGTGTATGATGGCTAGTTCCTTAAGAAAGTTTCTCCCCCTAGGGGTTTATTTTGTAATTGGTGACCCTAAGGGGTGATGATATAGATGTTCTAGTTCAACATAGGGAGACCCTAGAGAGATGTGATCTGAGGAAACCAAGAACAATATCATATTTATTATATCCTAGAGAGTTATACATGATTCTAAACCCTTTTTAGTATGATTTAGGTGATACTGATTCATATAGCTTGATTGTATCCAATAAATATTGATCACACAGAACCTTAGTTTGGTTGTTGGTTGTTTTATTTTGTTCTATTGGTATCTTGGTGATATTATGTTATACCTTATTTTTTATTATTGTTTGGGTAAAAATTCAAACTGATTTTTAAATGGTTTTGAAAGTGTGGTTTTAAAAAGGAAAATGATGTTTTTTTGAAGAATCATTTGAGAAATATTTTGGGAAAAGAAGAAAAAATGATTATTTTGTTTAAAAATTAAAATGTCCAATTTTATTATTTTGAAAGAAATATTTAATAAAAATTTTGAATTATTAATTGGGTTTTAAAATATGGTTTAAGGATATATGAGTCGTATTTATTCACAAAAAGATTTACCCTAGTTTTGGAAAGAATGTGATTAATCATGATACTTGTTTTTATTATGATTTATTATGTGAAAAACATATTTAATAAATTATGTTAAAATAAGAATTTATGGATTATAATATTAAAGAAACTATATAAATTCTTTGGGAAAATCCCACTGGTCATCTTTGGATCACAACCAATATATATTCCAGTGTGTTTGTGTGAAAGTCTTATGTTTTTTCTTAAGGTTCCCGCTATTGATCCCATTATTTAGATTCTCATCGGGTTCATTATTTGGCATGGTGGATTATGGTGAGTGACATTGGGGAACATATAGGTTTACATTGGAGTTTTTCAAGTTCCATTTTATATTTTTATGTTGTATGAACTAAATCATCCTAGTGTATCTTTTATTTGGTTATCCAAATGTATGATTTTAGATTGATGTTTATTTTATTATATCATGTTTGTTTGCTTATTTATTTATTTTTTGTTTATTTGATATGAATGGAAGTACAAAATCTAGATATGACATGACATATTCTTATTAGTTATCACTTATCAGTTATTTGTTTATACGAGAATGAAATCATTCCCAAGTATACATTCTTGATACCCATACACTAGTTTCCAGCTTGTAGGGATTGGGAATACCCTTTGGGCCTAGTGGAATTTCTGAGTTGAGTGACATGTCAGGTCATCCTGGGCTAGTTCATTATGAATGGTATGCGAGCCTTGGTTTTTAAAAAGAAAATAAGTTCTTAGAACACCCTCTTACTAGTTGGGTGTGTCATGGTATAATGGAAATTAAGATTATTTTTGGGGATTATTTGGTTGGTTAGGAGTAGGTTCCTGACCACCAACTTTTATGATGAAACTTGAGTTTCCATGTCCAATTAGGATTAGGATTTTTCTTTTATTATTATATTTTATTGTGGTTTTAGATGATGGTGTTTTTATCCTCATTGGAATTGTTTGAGTTTCGTTGAGGGGTGTTTTATTTTGGGATAAGAACATAAGAAGTACCAGTTGCGCACAATTATCTCACATGAAGAATAACCATGTAGTGGATATGCACATGATTCAAAAATAGTTTCAAAGGCCTTTTCATGATTTACGCATAGTCCTTAAACCAGGAATATAATTCATTCATGGATCTACATTCCATTAGGTTTGATATTTAAACTTCCCTTGGGTGATACTTAGGGATATAGATGAATTCAAGGTATTTTTGTGATATAATGATGTTGTGGATTGTATTTTTTTTGGATTTGTGGTATCTTCTTGTTTATTTGGTTTTTGTGAGAATTGATTTTGGGGAGGAAAAGGTGTATTTCATAAAAAAATGTTTTTTATTTGAAATGAATTCTTAGTGATTTTTTGTGAATGGAATTTGTTTTCATAAAATGTTTTTGAAAATTATTGATTCATAATGAAATATCTAAAGTTACCAGTTTAGTGGGTTATTTGGAAAGGGTTTTGGCCTTCTTAGAGTCTATTTTAAAAATTGGATGGGATAAAATGAAAATAAAAAAAATCTTGTGAAATTTTGTGAAAAGGGTGATGTGTTTTGAAATGAAAAGTTGGTTCCTCATTTTAAAGAGAAATTATTGGTTTTTGAAGTTAGGTAATTGTTTTGAAATTCTATTGAGGAGTTTGGATTTTAAATGAAGTTGAGTGAATTGAAAATATTTGGTTGCTTTTAAAATCATGTGTGTTTTTGTAAAAGGAGTTTTGATTCCTTATAGAATGTGATGGTTTTTAAAGAAAGGGTAATTTTGTCATGTGTTTGTTTTAATAAATACATGATTTTGGGTTTTTTACCTTGGTGTGTTGGGACATATTAATTTGGTTTAGGAAACATGAATTTTTTAGATTATTATTTTGGACTATTTAAAGTATTCCTCCTAGAAATTTCTTGATTAAAGGTAGAAAGCTTTTCTTTTGGGATAAACCTTAGGGTAAATTCTCTCATTACTTGACTATGGTACTCATAGAGTTGGAACTAATCAACCTATATATGGAGTGAAATATATGATTTCTATGTCTCTTTGTGATTTGGTTCATCTTAGAGAATCATTATAGATGATATTTATTCAGTGTCATTATCCTGATACCATGAAGGTGAAGAAGATACTGAGTTCTTGAGACCTATTTTGGGGTGAGTGTGTGGTGAAAGTTTGTGGAACTTGATAGGAGTTACCATTCAGGTAAACATTAGTGTTTTCATATGGAGATTATGTGTAATTATTTTTTTGATGTGATCTAAATTTGGGTGATAATATGTTTTGGGATTCTTTCTTTAGGATCTTATAGTGGTTGAGGTCTTGAGTTTGCTATCACCTGGTGTATCTTTTTAGTGTACTTTTGGTTTCTCACATTTGAGCGATGGTTGTTTTGGGATGTTCATACCTCATTATTTGGCTATTATTTTTAGGTGATATTTAAAGCTAGTATTGTGGTGAAATTTATACATGAGTTTTGTTTGATGGATTGACCATGGGGACACCTTGGGCATGTTCTTTGGGTAATACGGATAAACAATTGGTTTCCAATTATACCATAGATTCTAAAAGGTAGGAATTTTCTATTAAAATCACCATGATTTGGTGTTCAATGAGTTTGGACCTAAGTTACCCTCTGTGTAGTTTCATGACCTGAGGCTATAACCATATTATTCCATGTGGAACCATGTTCATAATCGATTTAGTTTCTACAATTTCATTGGGATATATTGGGTTAGTGAATCAGTTTTGTGATCTTTTGGATGTCCCTTTATAGGCCATTATTTCTTTATGTATTTTATCTAGTTGTATTTTGTGGTTATTTATGATTGGTGGAATTTTGTTATGTATATTTTTGATAAGTGGAAATGTGATAATGCAAGACCCCAACCTTGAACATTACAATTTTTTTTAGTTTTAGTCAAGAAATTACTTTCTTTCACACTGAATATCTTTTCAACTTTATAGTTTTATAGAATTAGTACATAACTCATACATAACAACTAAAATATTAAAAAGTAAACACTTCTACTCAATATCAATTTTTTTTCAAAAAATAAAACTATTTAAAATAAAACATGGTTTCTTTTCATGATCAATCATCACAATTTCCCCCTTAATCTCATCCTTATATCTATTATCCCTTAAATCCTATGAAAAACTTTTTAAAACATGGAATGATCATATAATCTTAGTAAGGGATAAAAAAAAGAAAGGAAACCATTAGTTCATTAAAAACATGAAAACCCTAGAAAAACACTTTCCTTGAAAACATAAAATTTTACCCATAAAGGTAAATATCATTTCTTTAAAATATAATTTATTTTAAATTTTAAAAAAACTTCTTCCATTAAAAATCCATTAGAAATCATAGAAAAATCATGTAGGTACCTTGGGACATCATCACATAAAACCCTTATAGAATACTTATATGAACCTTACCTGTTGGAATTACCATATGACCTACTTCCAATATAATTCTCCAAAGAATATAATTATTACTCAATGAATTGGAGTATTATATAGGAACATCTATAATTTATAATGTACAAGAACCATATAATGAATAAAACATTTCAAATATCATTTTATAAACATGGAAATGGAAGAAAAAGAGTTTGAAGGAAAACCATAATAGAGGTTTTTTGCAAAGAAAATCCCCTTATCACTTAGGAAACTATTGAATCATAAAACCCATAAAAGAATGAAATTAAACAGAAAATATAATTATAATAGGTAAAATAATTTCATAGTATTTATATACACCTTATAATATAATAAAGGTGTATAGAACTAAGATATGCCTCAATGAAAGGAAATTGAGACAAAGTCCCTTACCTTAAATCTGACTCATCATGTACAATCTTCATATTCTTGAATAAGAAAAATAGGTTAATTATTTAATTTTTTTATAATTTTTTTCAAGTTTATTGTTCCTTTTATATCACTTATTACCATGTTATGATAGTTACTTAATTATTTGAGTTCACGTCAGATGTTTTGATGATATTTGGTACATTAGTCCAAAATGGATTTGGTATGATGTATATAGTCAAAAGTGGTCATTAGTCCATAATATCTAGAGTAATATTCATGAAATAATAATCAATTTTATAAAAAAAATTTAATTTTTAAATCCATACATTAAATAAGAAAAATGAAATACGTTACAATCATGGAGACGGTTGTCGTACATATGTATGAGTAACATTTTCATTTTTCAATGATCATTATGGAAAGAAGGTAAGTATCATTTTATATTTATAGAATTATAATAATATCATTAATATAATATTAATTATTTCATTATACTTATATATATCATCCATGTGACGTGGTGATGAAAAATTAATCGCATCGCTTCGTGGATGTGATACTTCACACGTATGCATGAACGACGTTACCATTTTTCTATGCATAGAAGGGTTAGAAAAATGATATATTATTATTTAATAATGATAAATATTTCATTAATATCATATATAAACATTAATTCTATCATTATAACTAGTATTGATAGATGGTGATGAAAAATGAATTATATCGGTTCACGAGGTGGTAGTCTGTCGTACACACGAACGATTAATTCTTTTACAATTCGATGGAATTAGAGATGGATATAGGTCATGAAACAAACATAATAAAATCTTAGTATATTGAGGATATTGGTGTTATTATTTTATAATGTTTGAATAATATTTTATGGAATTGGAATAATAAATAAAACAAAAATACTTGATTAAAAAAGACACCTCTTCCTCGGACCACCTCATTTTCTTAACACCTTAACACCTCTAAGGTGAGTGTTCTGCCCAAAATAAGTGCTCTAGAATGTGGGAATGTATTTTAGTAATGGATTTTGGTTGATTTTTTCCAAACCAAATGTATTTTTAAGTGTTTATAAAATAGAATAAGATGAGTCCTTTTATAGGAGAGGGGAAGGGTACTCTTGGAATTTCTCAAAATATTATCTTAATATAAATTAATATTCAATTAAAAATGGATAAAAAGTGATTTATTTAAAATATAAGATGAATTTTTGTGTAAATAAATTCATATAATTAAAATTAGACATGTTTTTACTATTTTGGAATCCTTATCGTTTGGATTTATCCCTTATTTAACCACCTTAAGTCTTACCGTGACAACATGTGTTTTTACTCTTTGAAGGTTGATATAGTTACTATAAAATAAAAAACAAACCATAAATGAATAATGGGTGACATTTTAAACCTTATAAAAATATTTTTGATGAATTTCATATTTTTATGAATTTTATATCATTTAATAAAATATTATTTATTTTAAAATACCATTAATGTCAATTTTGACATTATTCATTACTTTAATTTTTAAAAATATCATAAAAACATGATATATTCTAAAAAATCACTTAACACATCAATAAAATGTAAAATTATTCTATAAAATTCACAGATGACATAAGTTATATCAAATCATATAATATGTTTAATAACATTTATTTGATATTTCAATTAATTAAACAATTACTGTATCATCATTGTGAAAGCCTTTAATTTAATTATTTCTTCCCTAAAAATTAAAAATAAATTACCATGGTGAAGATAAATATTTTATATTTCAAAACACTATTTATAGTCTAACATATCCCCTATATATATTGCACTTATTAAAATCAAATTATGATAAGTTTGACTTTTCTTTGAATAAAATACTATAAATGGCTTAAAGTCATCCAAGTGGCTCCAAGAACTTATAAAATTAGAACAAGGATGATTTAGGTCTAAAATAACTCATGAAATAAAATTAGGGAAAGTTTTAGGTTAATTTTATAATATTAATTATATTATTTTTACCCTAAATTACCCGATTTACCCTTAATCGTGGTAATAAGAATTACTAAGTCTACTATTCATATTATCCAAAAATAAAAGGTAATATTTTATAAATTTAGAACTTATGATTAAAAATTTATAATCCATTTTTCAAAATTTAATTCACATAAGTTTCATAAATTAATTAAAAATGAATCCCACAGAGAGGATGAATCAACGAGTTTTTAAAGTAGAAAAGTTCAAAAGATTAAAATGCTTTTATACACAATTTCAATGTGAAATTGATTAAAATGAAATAAATTAGATTAAATTATATAAAATTGATCTAATTATTCTTTAAAACCAATCAAAAATATAATTTAACCCTATAAATTATTTAGATGAAAAAGATGCTTTCAATTAAAATCTAGTACTTTTCACTATTCATCAAAAAAATGAAACTTATAAAAAAATACCAAACATTAAACCAAAGTAAATTTTGATATAAGATTTAAAATAATAAGTTTTTTTTGTCAAATATAATTTATAAAATTTCAAAAAATATATTTAAAATAAGTGCACCATCAAAAGGCGGTAAAACTGTTTTTTAGAAAAATACATTTTTAAGAATAAAACTGGATTTATTTGTATATTATACCCATAAAATATATTGGATGAATGTAAAAAAAGATTATAAATGAGTGTAAACTTATTATATCATTACCTGGGTATTTATATTATTCCACATTTTGGAGATTACATCCTCACATTTTTATTCACTTATTAAATAAGTGGGGATATCTTTGCCTTATAGCAATTTAGATTCCCATATAGTTTTTACATAAAAACTTAACCTAATGAATAAAATTTTTCCAAAAAAGTTTCTCTCTATGGTCAAGAACCTGAAATGGCTATTCCTCATAAGAAATATTTTCTTCTAATTGAACTACTTTAGGTCTAAAACACATGAGATAAGCCCGACACATATTTCCTTGTCATTAAAAGATGAAATACGTTGTGTTCCCTGGATAAAATCGGTGAAAAATCCACTTGGTAGGAAACTAATCCAACTTTCTCTAGGATTTCATTGGGTCCAATGAACCATGGAATAAAATTTTCCTTCTTACCAAAATGCATCACACTTTTCAATGGAGAAACTTTGATAAAGACATGGTCACCTGCCTTAAAAGAAAGATCATTCCTCCAGTTATCCGCATAATTTTTTCGACCACTCTAAGATATTTTAATGTGTCATTTAATAAAATAAACTTTATCTACCATTTCCTCTAATAATTATGATCCCATCAGCTTTCTATCACCTACTTTATCCCTAAATGTTGGAGTTTGAAACCACTTTCTATATAATGCCTAAAATGGTGCCATCTGTATACTGGAATGAAAACCGTTATTATAAGAAAACTCAACCAAAGAAAATTTTAATCTTAAATACCATGGAAATCTATTGAACAAGCCTGTAGAACATCCTCCAAGGTCTAAATTGTTCATTCTGATTTTATATTAGATTGAGGATGAAAGACTGTCCTGAAATTTAATTCAGTTTCCAATGGCTTCTGAAGGCCTTTCCAAAAGTTTGAATTGAACTTGAGATCACGATAAGATACAATAGAGAGATGAAATCCATATAACCTGACTATATCTTTACAATACAACCAATAAAGTTTATCTAGATATATAATGTCTCGAATAGGAACAAAATGTGCAGTTTTAGTTAATCAATAAAAAATAATCTAGATCACATTATTACCTCGAGAAGTATTTGGTAATACCACTATGAAATCCATAAATATATTTTCCCTTTTCCACTCTAGCACTGTCAAAGAATTAAGAATCCCCTTCGGCAACTGTTATTCTTTTTTAACCTGTTGACAAGTCAAACATTTCATGGAAAAGTTAGAAATATCTCTTTTGATTCCATACCACTAGTAATACTCTTGAAGGTCTCTATACATCTTATTGCTGCCCAGATTAATGAAAAATGGAGAACTATGAGCTTCTCTAAAAAAATATTTCCTTAATTAGTAATCTTAAGGCATGTATAATCTTTTTTTGATTCATAAAACACCTTATTAATCAATATTAAAATTAAAAAACTTACCTTCCTTAACAGATTGTACATTTTATTGCAATGATTGATCCACCTTATGAGATATCTTAATTATTTCTGAAAAGGTCAACTATATTGATACCTAAAACAAAATAGAGGACATACCTACATCCATAACTTCTAATCCAAAATTCATTAAATCATTAACCAAATGTTTATATTCCAAATGTAACATGGTTAATGTAGAATTAATTTTTCAACTCAAAGCATTGAAGAATTTGTTTTCTTTTCCAGGATGGTAATGAATCGTGAAATCATAATCCTTGATTAGTTTCATCCATATCCTATATCTCATGTTCAATTATTTCTGAGTGAATATATACTTCAAGCGTTTTTGATCAGTATATATTTTACACTTTACTCCATATAAATGATGTCTCTAGATTTTTAATGCAAAAACAACAACTAATTCCAAAATCATGTGTAGGGTAATTTAACTCATTAGGTTTCAACTAACATGAAACATAGGCAGAGCCAAAATTGGAGCTTTCATCAATCTTATTTTCAATTCTAAAAAACAATCATCACATTAAATTTTCCAGATGAACTTGACTCCTTTTCAAGTTAACTTAGTCAGTAGGCTAGACAACAGATAATGTTTTTCAAAAAAACGTCGATAGTAACCCAATAATCCAAGAAAAGTAAGAATCTTGGTGATATTTGTGGGTATTTTCAATTCATAAAAAAATTTCATTTTATAAGGATCAATAATTATAATATATTAATAAAAAATGTGACCAAGGAAATAAATTTGTTATAACTAAAAATCACACTTTCTAAATTTCCCTTATAATTGATTTTATTTTATGGTTTTACAAACAACCCTTATATGTTTTTCATACTCCTATTAAATTTTAGATTATACCAAAATTTCATCAATAAACATAACCACAGACTTATCCAACATCTGAAGGAAAATGATATTCATAAGATACATGAATATGCTAGGTACATTTGATAATCCAAACGATATAACAACAAATTAATTATGAACATATATAATCTAAAATGTAGTCTTTGGAATGACTTCTTCTTTCACTTTCAACTAATGGTAACCCAAACTTAGGCCAACCTTCAAAATATACTATTCTCCCTAGTGCTGATCAAATAAATCATTGATATGAGGAAAATGATACTTTTTATTAATAGTGATGTTATTAAAGGCTCTATAATCATTGCAAAACTTCATTGATCCATATTTATTTTTAACAAACAAGATAGGAGCACCCCATGGTGAAATACTAGGTTAGATGAAACCTTTATCTAATAACTCTTTCAATTTCTTTTTCAATTAAAAAAATTCTACTTGATCCATTTGATAAGGGGGTTTCAAAATAATATTAGCATTAGGTACTAAGTAAAAAAATAAACTCAACCTATTGATTATAAATAACACTAGGAAAATCATGTGGAAAAACATTCATGTACTCATTTACTATTGGTACATCAAAAATTTAAACAGTCTCTTTATTTTCAACAATATGAGCTAAGTAACTTTCATTACATTCTCTAATAAATTTCTCATATTATTGGAGAGTTATAAAAGGCATGAAATTATTAAACACTACTTTCTTAACACTATAATATATTTTGAAATGATAAACTGAAAGACGATCCATACCATGAATTATATCAAATTCTACTATGTCCAGTTCAAAAATATTTTCACGAAATACCACCCCACTGATAATAATAGGAAGATTCTTATAAATATTGGTTTCTTTAATACTTACACCCAGAGTTTTAAACAAAAGTTCCATATTTATTTCATTAGGTGACATTTCCAATTCACTTGAAAATTTATTAGGAATAAAATAATGTGAAGATCTAGAGTAAAGTAGAGTATTGGAATTATTCAAATACACAAGTAACATACCTATCACCACTTCATTTGATAGATCAATATCAATTGTAGTATTTGAAAATGACCTCACTACACCATTATGTTTTTAATCATGAATATTTCCATATTACGCAACTAACTTTGGACAAAAATTAGAATAATGATACAACTCATTACAACTAAAACATCTCACCATAGGATGATTATTATTTACCCCATTATTTGATTCCTTGAGATTATTTTCCTTGAATTCACAGGACATTTGAATAATCTTTCCACATTAGTAACACTTCCATGACTTCATAAGACATTCTCCAAGGTGATTTTTACCACACTTTCTATAATATCGGAACTTCATTTTATTACCTTTAGATTTATTAAATTTATGTTTCCCCATCTCCCTCTATCCCAAATGAATATTACTTTCATCATTATGAGGCACATAAGAGTCAAAAAACTCTATCTCAACCTTTTAAGTACAATGAGAAACTTTCTCATAGCTTTTGAATTCTCACATGGCCAAAGATCTTCATAGAATTAGTATCAATTCTGAGTAAAACAGATTATTTTTTCTATCAGTGTCCCAAATAAAATCTGGCACATACCTAGATAATCTTGTGAAGTTTTTGTTTATATGTAGCTACAAAATGATCATCTTTTTGCCTAAATTCCAGAAATTAATTTTCTATTAAAAGTCAAACTACCTTAGGGAAATATTTCTCAAGGAAAAGATCCTTGAATGTTTCCCTTTCCATGGAATTAAGATCATATTTCTCTCTAGTATTGTTAACCAAAGACCAACATCGATCAAATTCACCTTCAAAATAATAAACAAAAAGTGTTACATTTTGATGTTTCGAACATCCTATGACATTAAATATATTTTTCCAAATAATTGATCCATCCTTCGACTACCACCAGGTTAGATGATCCACTAAATAATGGGGGATGTTGTCTCATGAAATGATCCACAAAAAACATGTTCCTTCATGGTAGATAAGGTTCCTCTCCAGAATGGATACCACCACAATTTATCACCTTCTTCAACTGATACATCACTATAAAAACTATTCGGTTCCAATTATAACCATCTCAGGATGCTAATTTGGAAGGATATCTCCCTCTTGGTTCTTTCCCACTACAGCTTCCCCATTTCCTTTGTAGAAAACCATTCTGAACAGACATTGTTTATACAAAGCAACAAGGTAATCTTCAAATGTTATAAAATTTTAACTTGATAATCAGGTAAAAAATTTCAAGGGAAAGTTATTAATATTACCCTAACCTATAAAGTTATCTAAACCAATCTTTAATACCAAATTTAAGCCCTTGACCTTAAACATTACAAAATCTTGAGTTTTAGTCAAGAAAATAATTTCTTTCACATTAAGGATATTTTTAGGTTTAGAGTTTTAGATAATTATTCCATAACTAATTAATAACAACTCAAATATTACAAATTAGAAACTTGTACTCAATATCCATTTTTCCAAAAAATAAAACTCTTTAAAATAAAACATGTTTAGTTTTCATGATCAATCATCACAATTTTACCATTGATCTTATTATTATCTCTATTCTCCATTAAATCATTTGAGAAACATTTTAAAACTTAGTATGTGTACATAATCTTAGTGAGGGATAAAAAAATAAATGAAATTTTTTGTTCATTAAAAACATGAAAACCCTTGAAAAAAAATTTCATGAAAACATAACATTTTACCTATAAAAGATAATATCATTACTTTAAAAGATAATTTATTTTACCTTTTGAAAATAAACCATTCCATTAAAAACTCATTAGTAATTCTAGAAAATTTATGTTGGTACCTTTGGACATCATCACATAGATCCCTTACAAAACCCTTATAGATTGGAATGACCATATGACTAACTTCCAATACAATTATCTAGAGATTATAATCATTACCAAATGCATTAGAGAATTATCTAGGTGAACCCATAATTTATAATTTACAAGAATGATATCATGAGTAAAACATTTCAAATATCATTTTAGAAACATATATATGGAAGAAAAATATTTTGAATGAAAACTATAAAATAGGATTTTTTCCAAGAAAAAACCCTTATCATTTAGAAAACACTTGAATCACAAAACCCATAAAATAATTAAATTAAAAAATAAATATAATCATAATAGGTATAAATAATTTCAAATAGGATTTATATAAACCTTATAAGAGAATAAAGGTGTATAAAACCAAGATACGACTTAATGAATAGAAATTGAGACAAAGTTGTTAGTTTTAGATGTTTATAACGAAGGAAAAGACACAATAGGGTGGGGGTGAATTTTATTCTTAAAAAACTTTGATAGATTCATAAAAATCCTCTTGTCATGTAGTGAAACTTTCCTTATCTCAAAGACAAGTGAGTAGCAGAAATAAATAAGGGAAATGAGCACAATTATGTATATTGGTTCAGGGAAGAAAGATCCCTTAGGACACTCCACCAATGCTTTAC
Organism: Viscum album; assembly: GCA_963277665.1. NCBI lineage: Eukaryota > Viridiplantae > Streptophyta > Magnoliopsida > Santalales > Viscaceae > Viscum > Viscum album. The sequence continues at coordinate 53,384,450 of OY728146.1, read as the reverse complement.
TCAACAAGTTTGGTGACTTTCACTAGGTCCTCTTATCCAAATACCTTTAACCAACAAATGAGTGTAGGAAGTTGACACCTTTACAACACAATTTTACAAATATTTCTAGTTCTTTTACAAGGAACTGTAAATTCATAGCTTAGTGAAAGAATCTAATACTTAACCACAATTGAGTATGATCAGTTGGAACTTAAATAAATCAAAAGAGTTTGATTTGTTTGATGTTATAGTTTGAACTTCATGGTTTTTATTAGTAAATGAAAGGTGAAATCAGATCTTTAATATAACACAAAAATAAATAAATCTTCAATATCATTTAGGATTTATTCAAATAACAATAGAAAAAACACTAGAATGATGTATAAACATGTATGTCTCTAAAGTGTATCTCTTACAAATGCTTTCTTATTATTGAAGAAGATGATGTAACAATACAATAAAGTATCAATGACAAAAACAAAAGTATGTAGATCAGATAGATCAAAAACTGTATGTCTATAAAGCGTATCTCTGAAGACAACGAAACATGATTTTTCTTTTCTTATACATATCTCCTATGTATATTATACATCTATATTTTGGATGAATAATGTCCCAATATTTATACTATAGATCGAACAGCTCTTGGTCAAACTAGTTCTAGAAATATCACATAATAAATAATGAATATTTTAATTCAAAAAAATTCAAGAGATTTGTAGCTTCCTGTAAGAATATAAACGATTTACACCATTGAATACGATCCTTTAAAACAATCAAAATGAGTTTTTTAATTGTTCATAAAATAGTTTTGAATAGATCTTTACTTTCTTCAAGACCATTACATAAATCATGGATTATATCATGAATTTAAAACTCCATCATTTAATAGTCAAACATAGGGTTCCTTAATATGAAGACAAAACATCAAATGCATGGTTGAAAACATACAGTTGACTATAAAAGTAGGGTTGATGTACCAAATGTTTGTTTCCTCAAACGTAGGGTTTCATAGCAATGTAGGGTTCCTTATCCATACTTTTCTTATTCTAAAATGTAAGGTTCAAAATAAATGTAGGGTTGATTAACCATAATTTTCTTGATAGCATAGGGTTTATGATCCATACACACTGTTTCAAATGTAGGGTTTATTCTTTATGTTATGCTATCACATGTAGGGTATGAACAATGTTTCTAGAATATGTTAAAATATATCCCAAATACTTCAACAAATATTCCTCATGGATTAATGAATTGAATATAATTCTAGAATAAATATTTACATGAATAATAATTTCCTAAAATTAACTTAAAATTAAATTCATTAGTAACACAAATGTTGGTGTTTTTGAGTATCAAAACCAAAAAAAAAAATTAACAAATTTTTTGAATAAACACACACTAAAAAATATCCTCCTTTTTGATGGTAAAAAAACCCATAACATATATATGTAAAAATAATATTAGAAAAATATAAAATAAATATCTCTAATATTTTCATTTAATAATATTTATTCTATAAAAAAGAAACTTCTCCCCCATCATAAGGATTAAAAATTCTCCCATAATAATTGTTTTACAAAAAACATTTCCCTCATAAATATAAACATATAAACTAGAAGCCTAGAGTATAAACTATAAAATTCTCTCATAAGACATGGATATTAAGAAAAAATAGTTATAAATAATAAATTTTCCAAACTTTATAATCATGATAATAACTTTGATGTAATAGAACACTTCTCTCCCATTTTGGGACATCAAAAAGATAAGAGTAGTAAAATTAACTTCCCTTAAATTTATTCTTTATTTAAAAAATATAAAAATTTAACCATGGATAATATATTAAATAAAACTATTATATGATTAATAATCCCTATAAATCATAGAAATTAGGTTTATTATTATTTTTTTCATAAGTAAAAAACCAAAATTTTTACTTACAGAAATAAACTAATTTGTGAGATAATAAAAAGTTCATGATTACGTAAGAAAAATAATAAAAACTAAAAAGAAATTACAAATCAACTTATAAAACTATTTTCTCTAAAAAATATATTAAATAGAATAAATATAACAAAATAAAATTGAATAGTTAATAAGTACACTATTTTTTTGAATTTTCCAGACTTCAAAATCATTCGCTTAAAGCAGCTAAAAATATTGATAACTCCTATAATCTATTTTGAATATCTACTGTTCTTCGATAAGAAGATGATGAATATTGTTCAAGAAAAAATAGTCTCATCTTATAAAGGTCTATCTTGGTAATAAATTCTCTTCAAATAAACTCTATTTGAATTAGTATTTATTACTTGAATACATTATAGTATGCTCTTAAGATCAAACTATCTTTCACATTCTGATATTCCTTTTGTAATGAATCAAAAAATATTTTCAACATAGATGCTTTCCATAGATCATCATACGAATTTCTAGACACATCCAAAGTAGCTTGTAGATTTACTTTTTCATCATTTAAGATTCCTAATTTTAATAGAATCCTTTAATAAGGCATTTGAGAAGAAGATAATTCTAGTTCTTCATCACCATAAAATTATCTATTTATTCTTATAGACATTTCGAATGAATATTTAACAAATGAAACATACATTTCTTCTAATATATCATACAAATTACATTTTATTCTTATGTAATAATGATTTTCTTCTGAATCTATAGAACTAGATCTTTTCATCTTACTGTGTCTAGTTTCCTAGAAACTTTTGAACAAGATATTCTGAAGAATAAGACCAATAAAATAAAAAGATTTACAAAGAATATGACAAGTTCTTTTCAGACATAATGCAGATGAAATTTCTTATTTCTTGGCTGAAAATAATAGAATAATCATTATATATTTAAAATTATGAAAAGACATGTTTTATTTAGAAATATGTTTAGGTTTTGTAAGAAAACTAAAATTTAAGAACATGAAATAAAATGATTTCAAAAAAGAAAATATAAACTTTTCATAATTTAAACAAATATTGTATTTTACAAAGAGTTTTAAAATAGGGTTTTAGAGATATTTGAATATTTAGTTTTATTCTTTATTAAATTTTTGAGAAATATATTTATCCCCTTGTATAAAATAGTTAGTGTACTAAAAGTATATAAATATAAAAAAGAAGTACTTCATGGATCAGTATCTATAGAAATAATAATTTTTTTGATAATGAACCACTTCAAAGTTATTCACTCCTTTGGTAGAGACTTTTATGTATCCATCAATTGAACACTTAAAGATCTGACTATATATATTAGTGGTATAAACCTTAAAACTATAAAATGAAAGTGCCTTTTGATACCCTATAATTTTGGGTCTAGTAGTGCTAGCATCTAATTTTTTTTAACCAAAATTGTTTATTTTGAGCAGGAATTTTTCTATTCATGTTAAACAATTCTTTTGTAAAATAAGAATTTTTGAAACTAAAAATTTAAGGTTTTATAAAAAAACAATCATTTGTATAATGACCACTAATAAAAAAATAAAAAAATTTAACATTAGACATATTTTTTCTATTTAAACTAGGAAAAAATAATTCTTACATAGTTTTGGTTTTTCACAGTTACTTCTATTTCCAAATTTTTATTTTAGTATTTTATTTTTTCCAAGGATTTGATTTAAATATTTTTATCCTTTAATTAAAATAATAGAAGATTATTTTAAATTATCAAATTCAGCCAATAATTATTTAATCTTAGTATTATAAAAATCATAGGAAAATTTAGAAGCAATATACTTTAAATCATTAATCTATTTTGACAAGTTTTCTTTATTCAATAAAATTATATAATAATTTTTTCTAATTTTTCTATGATATTTATTTAATAATTAATATTTTTATTGTAACATAAAGAAATAATTATTTAATTCATCATAAAAATGTTTCTCACAACTAGAGTTTTGAGAATAAGAAGGTTGTACCTCATGATCAGTATAGATCATAAGACATACCATATTATTTTTATACCGAGACTCAGAATCTATAGAAGATTCAGCATGCAAAAAAAAGTATTACTCCAAGTATCCTTTGATAATTTTCTTCATTTCTCTTGTAATTATCGTTTCTTTGAGCTTTGAGTAAATAACAATTTTCCTTTGTATGAACTTTTTCCTTGCATTCACATCATTTTCTTTTATCAGTCCCTTTATTTTTCTTTTTGTATATATTTTCATTTTTTTTGAAATATTTGATAAAAATTTATCCAAATATGGATGATTTGAATAATATTATTCATACATAGTAGTTTTAAGAGCATATTCTTTATATTTTATATGATTTTCAGCTTTATCTTGTATCTCAACTTCATACATTATTAAAGTTCCAATCAACTATTTTATAGACATATTTTTTAAAGGTGTATATTGACATATAACTGTAGATATTCCATTCCATTCAGAGGGTAGTAGTGTATGTAATTTTAATTTTTGTTTTGATTTTGAAATTAAATCTTATAAAGTAGAAAAATAATTGACAATCTATGTCAATATTTCATTAATTTTAGTGATAATCTCACTTTCATTCATCCTGAATGTATAAAAATTTAGTTTTATAGTTGTGTACCATAGTTGTTTGATATTTTTAGTTCCTTTATAGAAAATGGAAATCATCTTCAAAATATCATATAGAGTAATACATTGAGATACTTGATTCAATTCATCAGTTACTAAACCACACATAATAACATTCATATATTTTTTTATTGAGATCATATTCCATTTCTTGTTCATTACTCCAAACTTTAAAATCTTATTTTGGAATCTCATAAGGTTTAACAGCTTTCATATACACCCTTATTCTAATATTTTTGAAATAAATATTCATCTAGGATTTAAAATATCTATAATTATTACCATTAAAATATGAATCACAGATCATCGACATACCTTCTCTAGAATAAACCATTTTATAGTGTCTTCATATGAATCTTTAAATCAGGCTTGTTAGAGCCATCAAATATTTATTAGATCCTTATGATTACACTTTTTGATGTTTGAATAGATTAAACCAAATATTCCAGAATAAGTTAGGAATTTAATATTAATTGTCAGTATCTAATAGAGACAAATGTATTCAATGATTTCCAACAATAGAAATATAGCAATAGAGAACTTCCTTTGATGTCAGGAAAAAACATTTCAAGAAGAAAATATACTAGTAGAGCTCTAGATTTGATAAAAATTGTTAGGTCTGGATTCTTATAGTGAATAAAAAGTCATAGTAGGGGGGTTAATTATGTTATTTAAAAACTTTGATATATTCATAAGACTCCTAATATTATATAGTGGGCCTTTACCTCTCTCAAAGATGAGTGAGCATTAGAAATAAATAAAGGAAATGAACACAAAGATGTATAGTGGTTCAGGGAACAAAGATCCCTTATTCCACTCCACTAATGCTCAAATTACGATATTGGTGATTTTAACCAGGTCCTCTTATCCTAAGACCTTTAACCAAAAACTTAGTGTAGACAGTTGACACCTTTACAATAAGACTTTACAAATCCTTCTAGTTCTTTTATAGGGAACCATAAATCCAAATATTAGTGCAAGAAGATGACACTTAACCACAACTGAGTAGAGAAGTAAAAACTAAAATAAATCAAAAGAGTTTGATTTTTTGATGGTACATGTTTAACTTCATAGTTTACAACAGAAACTAACAAATGAAATCAGATCTTCAATATATCACAACAGTAAATAGATCTTCAATGTCGAACATGCTTTCTTCAAACAATGATAGAGAAAACACCAGATATACGTATAAACATGTATTTATCCAAATTTTATCTCTTAAAAATTCTTCTTCATTCTTACAAAATAAAATGTAATAATAAAATATAGTAGCAATGATAACAAAAATAATATGTAGATCAGATATATCAAAAAATGTATGTCTCTAAAGTGTATATCTGAAGGCAATGATACATGAATTTTCTTTTCTTATTTATATCTCCTATATATATCATACATATATATTTATGAGGAATAATATCCCAATATTTATATAGTAGGTCAAATATATTAGGTAAAACCAGCTCCAAAAATATCGCACAATGAATTGTGAATATTTTAATATAAAAACCTTAAAGAGAGTCATAACTTCCCATAAGAATATAAATGATTGACATCATTGAATATAAGCCTTTAAAACAATCATAATTATCTTTTTAATCAGTCATAAAATAACTTTGAACAAATATTTACTTCCATCAAGACCATTTCATAAATCACGAATAATATCAAAAATTTAAAACTCCATAATTGAATAGTCAAATGTAGGGTTCCTTCATATGAAGAATAAAAATCAAACATAGTGTTGAAAATTTATGTTTTATTATAAAAGTATGGTTTATTTACCATACATTTGTTTCCTAAAATGCAGGGTTTCATACTAATGTAGTGTTTCTTATCCATACTTTCCTTATTCTCAAACTTAAGGTTCTATCTAAATGTAGGTTTGATTAACCACACTTTTCTTGATAGTATAGGGTATATGATCTATATTAAATGTTTCAAATTTAGGGTTTATTCCTTATATTACACTTGTACATGTATGGTATGAACAATGTTTCCAGAATACATTAAAACACATCCTGAATACTTCAATGAATATTTCTCATGGATCAATGAATCGAATATAATTCCAAAATAAATATTTCCATGAATAATAATTTCCTGAAATTAAATTAAAATAAAATTAATTATTTACACAAATGTGGGAATTTGTGAGCATCAAAACCAAAAAGAAATCAACAAAATTTTTGTATCAACACATGCTCAAAAAAATTCCCTTAACTTGAGTCTAACTCATCATGTACAATATTTATATTCCTGAATAATAAAATGAGGTTAATTATTTACTTTAATGAGAACCTTTTTCAAGTTTATTTTTCATTTTATATTACTTATTACCATGTTATAATAGTTACTTAATTATTTAAGTTCATGTCAGACGTTTTGATGATATTCGGTACATGAGACCAAAATAACTTTGGTATGATGTATATAGTTAAAAGTGGTCACCAGTCCATCATATCTAGAATAATATTCACAAATTAATAAACACTTTTATAAATCAATTATAATTTTAAATCTATCCATTAAATATGAAAAATTAACTATGTTACAATCATGAATATGGTAAGTCATACATATGCATGAGTAACAGTTTCATTTTTCAATGTTTTTTTTAAAAGGTTGGGGTTGATGCCTCATTTTTATTATTAAAGCAAAGAAAATACCTCTTTTAACTGGGTAGAGGGAGACCAATTACATAGCCCGAAGGCCCAGTGGGTATATAACCCATTACATAGCCCATAGGCCCAAATTTTTGGCCCAAGGACCATTTTGTGAATAGTAACATGGCTTCTACAGTACTGTCACTGTTACAATACCCTACCACCGCTACAGTACCCACTGTTCAACAGTACCACCACTGGTACAGTACTACTACAGTACCTGCACCCAATGGGTAGAGGGAGACCCATTACATAGCCTGAAGGCCTAGTGGGTATCTTTTTATTTTCCCAGAATTATAATAATATAATTAATATAAAATTAATAATTTAAATATACTTATATATATCATCCATGTAATGCGGTGATGAAAAATTAATCACATCACTTTGTGGAGGTAATAATTTACACTTACGCATGAATGACATTATCATTTTTCTGTGCATGGAAAGGTAAGAATAAAAATGATATATTATTATTTAATAATGATAAATAGGTCATAAATATTATATATAAAAATTAATCCCATAATTATATCTAGTATTGAGATACGGTGATGAAAAATGAATTATATTGGTTCGTGAGGTGGTCGTCCGCTATACACACAAACAATTGATTCTTTTCCCATTTGATGAAATTAGAGATGAATATAGGTCATTAAACAAACATAATAACATATAATTATATTTAGGATACTATATTTAGTATTTTATCATTATTTAATAATATTTTAAATATGTGGAAAAAGAAATAAAACAGAAATACTTGATTAAAAATGATACCTCTTCCTCAGACCACCTCCTTTACTTAACACCTTAACACCTCTAAGGTGAGTGTTATTCCCAAACTAAGAGATATAGAATATGAGGAGAGATTATAGTATGGTATTTGGCAATATATTGGCCAAACCAAATATATTTTAAAGTATATAGAAAAGAGAAGAAGACGGGTCGTTTTATAGTAGAGGGGAGGGGCACTCTTGGAATTTCTCAAAATATTAAAATAATATAAAATAATATTTAATTATAAATGGATCCAAAGTGAGTTATTTTGAATTTAGGATTGTTTTGGGTCTAAATAAATTCATCAAATGGAAATTATACATGTTTTTACTATTTTTTAATTCTTATCATTTGGTTTTAACCCTTATTTAACCTCTTTAACTCTTACTATGACATCATGTGTTTTACTCTTTGAAGGTTAATATAGTTACCATAAAATAAAAAATGAACCATAAATGAATCGTGGGTGAAAATTTAAACCTTATCAAAATACGTTGGATGAGAATTTTATTTTTCTGAATTTTATATCATTTAAAAAAATATTATTTATTTTCAAATATCATTAATGTTAATTTTGACACGATTCATTACTTAACTTTTTAAAAATATCATAAAAACATGATATATTCAAAAAAATCCTTTAAAAAATCACTAAAATGTAAGAGTTATCTATAAAATTCATGTATGAGATAAATTATATCAAATTATATTTAATTTAATATTTTTAATACTATTTATTTGATATTTCCTTTAATTGAACAATTACTACATCATTATTATAAAAGACTTTAATTTAATTATTTCTTCCCAAAAAAATTAAAAATAAATTACCATGATTAATATAAATAATTTATATTTAAAAAAATTATTTATAGTCAAAAATATCTTCGATATATCCCCATATTAAAAATATTTTACTTGTTAAAAACAAAAGTATGATAAGGTTGACTTTTCTTTAAATAAAATAATACAAATGGATTAAAGTCATCCAAGTGGCTCCAAGATCTTGTAAAATCAGAACAAGGATGATTTTGGTATAAAATAACTCATCCAATAAATTTAGGGCAAGTTTCAGGGTAATTTTATAATATTTATAATATTATTTTTACCCTTAATTATCTGATCTACCCTTAACCATAGTAATAAAAATCACTAAGTTTACTATTCATATTGTAAAAAAATAAAAGGGGAATATTTATTAAATTTTTACCTTATAATTAAAAATATGGAATCTATTTTTCTAAATTAAATTCATAAAATTTCTATAAACTAATTATAATTAATCCCACAGACAATACGAAACAATGGGTTTTTAAAGTAAAAAAGTTCGAAAGTTCGAAATGTTTTTATATCCAATTTCAATGTGAAATATATTAGAATGAAATAAATTGTATTAATATATATATAATTTATCTAAATATACTTTAAAACTAATCAAAAATATAATTTAATGTTATAAATTATTTAAATGAAAAAGCAGTTTTTAATTAAAATCATGTATTTTTCACTATTCATCAAAAAATGAAACTTATCAGACTAGTACCAAAAATTTAAAAAAAGTATATTTTGATACTACAATTTGAAAGAAGAAGTTTATTTTTTTAAAATATAATTTATAAAATTTTCAAAACTAGATTTAAAATAAGTGCGCCATCAAAAGTTGGTAAATTTCTTTTTAGAAAAATACATTTTTAAGCATAAAACTAGATTTATTCTTATATTATACCTTTAAAATACATTTAATGGATGTAATTTTTTTATAAATTAGTGTAAACTTATTCTATAATTACCTAGGTTTTTACAGTTAGTTTAGGAAATGTTCATTTTCTTAGGCATGCCTATCAGTTGTTTCACCTTTCTAGATGAATTCTAAATAGTGGGGAGACATATTCTTGGCCTCCATTTTATTACGACTTCATATTGGATAGTTTTGATTTGTCCTATGTTTGAGGTTTTATATTGATACTTGAGTATCCTTGACCTGGGTTTTTGGGAATGATATTTTTTGTGGCATTTCCTTCCCTTAGGTGTTGTCCCACATTTTATGTTCGGGTGTAGAGTTTTTGGATTTTTATTGATTCTACATTTTTAAATGAATTTATGGAGGTATAAAGTGGAATGGTAGGGAGAATTGTGACTCCCACATGTCATTATTATATAATATATTTAATATTACTTTTGGGTATTTTAGAACTTGAGAGTTTTAATTAAAATTTGTGAAATATGGAATATTTATTCTATTGAATGATTTAATAGAAACCTGGAAATGAACCTTACACATATATTTTTCCAATTCTTTTTATTCATTGATGGTTTATTTTTCAGGGTAGTTCATGGTTTGGGTCCAAACCATGTGAGTTATGACATAAAATGTTTGGGAAATTATGGAATTGGGATGGTGTTTCATGACTTTCACATGGTTAGAATGAACCATACAATAAGCATAAAAGAGTGATTCAGTTAATTATAAAGGAATTTAAAACAATTTTCACATAGTTTAACTAACCATGTAACTAAAATGTGTGGGTGTTCATGTGACTTCTAGTGGCTCTCGTATTGTTGGAGCACAATTTACCAAATCGTACAATCTAACTATGTGAGCTTCCCAGTTTCATTAAAACATGAATTTATAATTATTCCCCATATATATAACTCAGTTTTGGCCCTACCTCTCCACATTTTAAATTTTTCAACCTTATGATGCATTTAAGAGAGCTCCTTCCTCCCTTCTTCTTGATTTTGTTCCCTCCTTTCATCGATTTCAAGTGGGTTTCATGAGGAAATCTCCTACTTTCCTCTTTCCCTATTCTCCATTTTCTTTCTACCCTAGATTTTCCGACTCTCACAAACTATAACCACAATTTGGGTTGATATTAGGGTCAATGGTGTGTCTAATATTGGGTTTTTGATTTTTTAATGGATACAGAGGCCATTCCTTTCCAAGGTTTTGGAATTTTCCATCGAAGGTGACCCATTGTGATGAGTTTCTTCTTGAAAGAGTTAAATTTTTATATTACACTCCATTATATTACATGATATGCGATGCTTGAGTGTTTAAAGATGTTTTTATTTCCAAATTATACCTATATGCATTAACTATTATGGGTTTGAAATGGGTTTCAAATGGTTTTAACACTTTTCATGGACTTGTTACGTGCTAAGTGTTTAATAAAAATTTTGAGTTGCTATTTCAAAGGAATTAAAGTTTTCAAGAGAGTGTTTGAAACCTGTTGATTTATAAAGAGCGTGTTTTATGTTTAAAAATTCATGGTTTATTTAAAATGGTAGTATTTCCACAAATTCATTATTTTTGAGAATTTTTAGTCTTATAATGTTTTAAAATGATTATAATTGGAAATGGGTGGTTTCAAAGGGGTTCTTGGCACTATCGGATTTCAACGAACATTTAAATGATTTGTTTTTAAATGGGTATAAAGTGTCTTGGCATCCCAAACATGTCTTTCAAAGGTCTGTTTGATACACTGCTAACAAGGAGTTGATTTAAAATTGTGGTGACCCACATTGCTGAGACCCTTTGTTTATATTGTGTCCATTATGGATTATCCCTCCAAAGGGGATGTTGTATATTGGTTACTATTAATGATTATGCATGGATGTGAAAGGATTTTTTTTCATTCTAGGGTCTTGGATGTGAGATGAGATTTATGAATTTTATTTTAAAATATTTATTTATGCGATGAACACATTGTTTATTATTACCCACCTTCTTTTATTAATATCAAGAGAACCATAGGTAACTAAGTATATGGAATGTATATTTGTTATTCTATATTAGTTTTTGTAGATAGACTAGTGCCATAGAAAGTTTATAACCTCCTAGGGGCTTTCTTTGTACTCAGAAACCCTAAGGGGTGTTGAGAGGGATGTTATAGTTCCACATGGGCCTCCCTAGAGAGATGTAATCTAAGGAAACCAAGTCCAGTATCGTTCATGTTATAGTATAGAGAGATTACCATGATGATAGATCCTTTTTAGAATGATTTAGGTAATCCTAATACATATACCTTGATTTTATCCCCTTGGGTTTGATTGCATGTAACCTTAGTTTGGTTATTGGTTGTTTTATTATGTTCCATTTTTTTATCTTAGAGTAATTGTATTATACCTTGTATTTTATTATGTATTTGGTTTACTTTCAAACCAATTTAATTTTTTTTGGGAAGTGTGTTTTCAAAAAGTAAAGAAATTTTTGTTTTGAAAATGAATTTTAGATTTTTTTTGGGAAAAGTGGAAAAAATGACTGTTTTGTTTAAAAATTAAAATTTACTCTTTTCATGTTTTGATATAAATATTAAAGGAAATTTTTGAATTATTAATTGGGTTTAAAACTATGGTTTTAGGCTAGATTATCCTTGATTGTTCATAAAATAGTTTTATCTTGATTTTCTAAAAAATAGACTAAAAATGAAAATTGTTTTTCTTATTCTTTCTTATGTGAAAAACATATTTCATAAATTATGTTCAAAATATAATTTATAGATTTTAATATTAATGGAATTGTATAAAATTATGGGTGAAATCCTACTGGTTATGTTTGGATCATACCCTACATATACACCGCTGTGTGTGTGTGTACAATCCTAATGTTTTCTATTTAGGTGAAATATATTAGTCCCACTCTTTGGATAATTTTTGGGTTTATAATTTGATGTGGTGGGTTATGGTGTGTAACCTTATGCCACATAGAGGTTCTCATTGGAACTGTTCGGGATCCATTTTATTTTTTGATGTTGGATCATCCAATTCATACAGGTGTATTTTTTATTCTAGTTACACTATATATTTTATTTGGTTATCTAGATTTATTCTTTTATATGGATTTTAATTTTATCATGCCATGTTTGGATTAATTTATTTTTTTTGCTTATTTTTTACACTTAGATGTCCAATGTCTCATTAGGTCATGCCAAATTCATAGAAGTTTAAAATCATTGGTTATTTGTTTATATGAGGGTGAAATCATTTCCAAGTTTACGTTCATGAATCCCATACACTAGTTTCCATCCCATGGGGATCGAGAATTACCTTTGGGGATAGTGGTGGGATGGGTTAGGTGATGTGACTGGTCATCCAGGGTCAGTTCATTAAAAATGTTATTAAATCCTAGGTTTTTAAAAAGGACCTAGGTTCTTGGAACACCCTATTCTTAATTAGGGATGTCATGGTATAATATAGATAATGATTTTTTGTTGGGGTTAAGGATGTTAGTCATTCGTAGGTTCCTAATCATCACCTTTTTTGATGACATGTGAGTTTACATGAGTGATTTGGATTTGGATTTCATTTGGATTATTTTATTGGATCATGGTTTGAGATGATGATATTTTGATCCTCATTAGAATTGTTTGTGTTGCCTTTGGGGATGTGTCTTTGGTTTTAGGATGAGAATGGAAGAAGAATTAGTGGTGCATAGTTATCTCACATAGATGGAAACTATGTAGAGGATATGAACTTGATTTGAAAACCATTTCATAGGTTGTTTCATGATTATCACATAGTTTTTCAACAAGGTGGCCAAGTAATTCATGGTTCTAAATCCCATTTAGTTTGATATTTAGATTTCCATTGTGTGATACCTAGTGATTGGGGTGAATTAAAAGGAGTTTTGTGATGTGTTGATATTATGGATTGTTTTTTTTTAAAATTTATGGTATGTTATTATTTATGTGGTTGTTTTGAAAATTGTTTTTGGGGTGGAAAAGGTGAATTTCATGATTTTTTTGTTTTTAAATGAATCCTTAGATACTGGTTTCAAATATAAATGTTTTTTATGATTTTTTTTAAAAATGATTGAATTTATAATGAAATCATGAAAGTGTTTTAGGTTTAAAACTAGTTTTTTGGGTTATTTGGAAAGGATTTTGGCCCTCTTAGAGTGTGTTTTTTAAAATTGGATAGGTTAAAATGAAAATTGAGAAATGTTTTAAAATGTTATAGAATGGGTGAAGTGTTTTGAAATGAAAATCGGGTTCCTCATTTTAAATAAAAAAGTGGTTTTCAAAGATAGGTAAATTTTTTGAAATTACCTTGAGGAATTGGTATTTTTAAATGAAGTGGAGTGTTTTAGAAATATTTGAGTTCTTTTAAAAGAATGTATGTTTTCGATAAAAGTGCTTGGATTCCTTATATAATGTGGAGTTTTTTTAAAGAAAGGTATATTTTGGTATTTGTTTGTTCTAATAAATATGGGATTTTATATTTTTTCCATTGGTGTTTTGGGACTGATTTATTTGGTTTAGGAAATATAAATGGGTTGGATTTAATTTTTTTTTATTTAAATTACACCTCATAGAAAGGTCCCAATGAAAGGTAGAAATATTTTATTTTGGGATGAACCTTATGGAAAAACCTCTTATTTCGTTAGTGTGGTCCTCTTAAAATTTTCACTATCTATAATTTGAATATAGTGGCATATATTATTGCTCCATCTCGTTTTTTCTTCAGTTTATCTTGGAGAATCATCTAAGATTAAATTTATTTAGTGGAATTATCTCAAGCCTATTTAGGTGGAGAATCCACTAAGTTTTTCAGCCCTATTTTTGGATGAGTATGTGGTTGAAGTTTTTGGAACATATTGGGAGTGACCATTCAAGTCACCATTATTGGTTTCAGATAGAGATTCTATGGGATGAGTTTTTGGATGTGATTCGATTTTTGGTGACAACCTATTTTGGGATTATTTCTTAAGGAGATTATAGTGGTTGAGTTATTGAGGTGTCTATCGTTTAGTGTATATTTTGGGTGTCCTTGTGGATTGGTCTCAAGTGAGAGGAGGTTTTTTTAGTAAGTTCATGCCATGTTGTTTGGTTTTTCTTTTATGGGTAATTTATGATGATAGTTTTGTGGTAAAAATATGCATGAGGTTAGTTTGATGGATTCACTATAGGGACACCTTGTGTGTGTGATTTGGGTAATATGGATGAGTAGTTGGTTTCAGGTTAAATTTTGGGTGTTAACAGGTTGTGATTTTCTATTGGGATCACCATGAGTTGATGTTATGAGAGTTTGGATGCAAGTTACCCTCTATTTATTTTCATGACCTGAGGCCAAAACCTTATTATTTCATGTTAAGGAATGTTCTTTATCAGTTTTGTTTATTCTGTTTCATTAGGTTGTGTTAGTTTGGTGACCCAATTTTATGATCATTGGATGTCCCTTTTTGGGTTGTTCTTTCTTTATGGATTTTAACTAGTTGTATTTTATGGTTGTTTGAGATTAGAAAAATATTATTAAGTATTTTGATAATTAGTGGAAATGTAGCGGTTTGGGAGATGTTCATTTTCTTGGGTATACCCATCAGTTGTTTCACCATTTAAGATGAATTATAAAATGGTTGAGAGAATTATGTTAGTCCTTAATTTTCTTAAGCCTTCATATTGATTGTTTTTTATTTGGACTATGTTTTAGTTTTTTTTGTTAATGCTTATGGATCCTTCCCATGGGTTTTGAGGAATTGTAGTTTGTGTGTCATTTACTTCTCATAGGAGTTGTCCCACCTCTTATGTTTGAGTGTAGAGTTTTTTTTTGTTTTTTATTGATTATACATTTTTCAATGAATTTATGGGGGTAGAAAGTGGCATGGTGGGGCAAATTATAGAACCCACATTCCACTGTTACCTCATTTATTTTATATTACTTAATGTAATTTTAAACCTTTGAGAGTTCAATTTAATTTTTTTTAAAATTTGGAATTTTTCCTCTATTACATAGTGAGTGTGTACAGTTTAGGGAAAACTATGAGGTAACCCATACACATGTATTTTTTTAGTTTATTTTTTTTCTTAAATGGGTTTTAAATAAGGTAAACACATTGTTTGGGTTTAAACCATATGATTTCCAACAGAAATCATGTGGGACATTTTAGACTTGAGGTGGTGCTGCATGACTTGCACACAATTAGGAGGAAACATGTAGCAAGCATGTAGAAGTGCTGAAATTTATTATAGAAGTGTTTTTAATGGTTAGTAAATGATTTAATAACCATGTAAATAAATTTTTTTAGATTGTGGATTCCTTCTAGTAAAGCCTGTACAATTGGTATAAAGTTCACTAAACTGTGTAGCCTAACCATGCGACCTGCCCAGATTCATTAAAACATGATTTTACCCCCACATTTATAACCCCATATTTATCCCTCATTATCTCTAATTTTTTTGAACCAACCCTATGTAATGTCCATGGGAGCTCCCTCCTCACCCATCTTTATTTTTCCCTCCTTTCATCGATTTAAAGTGGGTTTCATGAGGTAATATCCTCCTTTCCTCTTCCCCTATTCCCCCTTAACTTTCTCCCCTCAATTTTCATATTCCCTTGAAACCTAACCATTGTTTGGGTTGTGATTTGGGGTTTGGATGAGTCTAACATTAGGTTTTTGATTTTTTAAGGGATGTAGAAGCCATTTCTTTTCTTGGTTGGGTGTTCTCTATTGAAGGAAATGTTTTGTGATGAGTTTCCACTTAAAATAGGTTTGTGTTTTTATGTTGTTCCTTTATATTTCATGTTATGTGATTATTGAGTGTTTTAAAATGTTTTTTACTTCCAATTTATACCTCTATGTATTACCCATGAGGGGTTTAAAAAGGTCTTCAAATGGTTTTAAAACTTTTAAGGGACTTTTTGCATGCCAAGTGTTTGATAAAATTCTTGATTGGATCTTTAAAATGAATTTAAAGGTTTTGAGAGTTTTTTTAACACTATTTGATATTTAAAGAGTGTGTTTTATGTTTTAAAAGGATTAGTTTATTTAAAAATGGGATTTTTGACAAG
Organism: Viscum album; assembly: GCA_963277665.1. Taxonomy (NCBI): domain Eukaryota; kingdom Viridiplantae; phylum Streptophyta; class Magnoliopsida; order Santalales; family Viscaceae; genus Viscum; species Viscum album. The sequence continues at coordinate 53,367,656 of OY728146.1, read as the reverse complement.
ATTTAATGTTTTTAATACTTTTTAGTCTTATAATGTTTTAAAGTGATTCCAAAGGTAAATGGGTGATTTCAAAGGGGTTCATGGAACTGATTAGTTTCAAATAATGTTAAAATGGTTGGTTTTAAATGGGGATAAAGTTTCTTTCCATCCCAAATATATCATTTAAAGGACTTCTTGGCACATTTTTTTAAAAAGGAATTTATTTAAAATTATGGTTACCCTCATTTTTGATCCCCTTTGTCTATATTATGTTCATTATAGATTGTGTCCCCAAGGGGGATGTTTTATATTTTTTTCCATTGATGTTTATGCTTGGATGTGAAATATTTTGTTTCATGTGACGGTGTTGGAGGTGAGATGAGGTCTATTTTTTTTTTAAAATGTTGATTGGTGTTATGGTCATATTTTTTTATTATTCCTAACCTCCTTTTGTTGATATCATTGGAACCATATGTAAATAAGTAAAAGGTATGGATAATGTTATGCTATATTAGTGTGTATAGGCTAGCCAGTTCCTTACGAAAGTTACTCACTCCTAGGGGTTTTCTTTGTACTTAGTGACCCTAAGGGGTGATAATAGGGATGTTATGGTTTCACATAGGGGCCACTAGAGAGACATGATCTAAGGAAACTAGGTCTAGTAGCATTAATGTTACATCCTAAAATTTTTACTAAATACTAGATCCATTTTTGAATGATTTAGGGGATCCTGATACATATACCTTGATTGTATCCCATAGAATTCGATTGCATGGCTCCTTGGTTTGATTTTTTGTTGTTTTATTCTGTTCCGTTGGTATCTTGGTGATGTTGTGTTATTATTTGTAGTTTATTATGGTTTTGATTTACTTTCATAATGATTTAGAAATGGTTTGGGAAGTGTGGTTTCAAAAAAGAAAGTGATTTTTTTTGAAATGGAATTTGAGAAATGATTTAGAAAAAGAGGAAGAAATGATTGTTTTGTTTAAATTTTTTTTTGTTTTTTTAAAGCAATATTAAATGAAAATTTTGAATTATTAACTTGGTTTTAAAATATGGTTTTATGCCAGATAAGACTTGTTTATTTGTAAAATGGTTTTACCCTACTTTTGGAAAAAAGTGACTAAGCATGAAACTTGTTTTTCTTATTCTTGCTTGAATGAAAAAAATATTTCATGAATTATGTTCAAAATATAATTTATGAATTTTAATATGAAAGGAACTATATAAAATATTTTGTGAAATCCTACTGGGAATGTTTGGATCACACCCTGCATATACACCTGTGTCTGTGTGTTCTCAAATATTTTTTTTCTATTCAGGTTCCCAATATTGATCCCATTCATTGGATTCTATTTGGTTCCATCATTATATGTGGTGTATTAGGGTGAGTGTCCTTGGGTCACATAGAGGCCCTCTTTGGATTCATTTGGGTTCCATTTTATTTTTGGATGTTGTATCATCTAATTTGGCCTAGTGTATTATTTTATTCTACTTTTTTCTATATATTTTTTAGTTATCTAAATGTATGATTTTTGAGGGTTTTTTATTTTATTATTCTATGCTTTTTTTGCTTCTTTATTTGTTTTTTTATTTGATATTCATTGATGTCCAACTTCAGGACAAGCATGTCAGATTCTTGGTAGTTTCTTTTACTTGGTTATTTGCTTATACTAGTGTAAAATGAGTCCCAAGTGTACATTCATGATAACAAGATACTATTTTCTAGCCCATGGGTATTGGGAACGCCCTTCAGGCCCAGTGGTGGGTCATATTGGGTCATCCTGAGCCTGTTAATTATAGAAAGGTTCAAGAAGCTATGCTAGATTCCCATATCAAGATATAAAGGAGAATCACTCCACCATGTTATTTTATCAATAATTTTTGGAAAATGAAAACAATTTGTTGTATGAATCATTAGGAGGAGTTTTGATATATTAATCACCAACAAAATCTAAGAGATGGAGTGGGAAGATAACATAAAACTCACAATAGTTTGGTATATGAGGTACAAGCAAAGGAGGCATACATAAGGTATGGACTTCCGACTCATTTCCATTATTGGAATCTAAACTTGAAAAGCCAACCATTTTGGTTAGAAAAATGGATTTGAAACAGACCAATGAGAAATAATCACTAGCTAAGGTATGTGGTTTATGTTCATCCCCTCAACATTTTACTGTCTAGTGTTTTGAGGTGAAATGAATAGAAAGCTGTGTGGCCACATTATATCCAAGGAAATTCCAACAACCCACTCCAGGATGGAAAGATAGTTACCACATCTAATATGTATTTGGGAACTAACTAAATTATTCTAGATCACCATATGAAAATAAATACCAACAATAAACCCATTCTAATAGTAAAACCAACAATACCAATACCCACTACCTTTCCAACAAAAATACAAACATATTTACACCAAAATTTATTACCAATAACCCCCTCGTTTCAAATAAAAGAAACCCTTTGAAGAATTATAAACAATTATACAACCCCAAATACAGTAGCAATAAGGACTTTAATTAGAGGTGTTTATGAATGGAGAGAAATAACTAAAAAATAAACTCAGTAGTTTAGTATAAATTCTATCTAAAATCCTAGAAAAATTTATAGATCATTCAATCCAAGATCCCAAGTGAGATTTGAGTATAATGAAAAATATACGTGGTAAAGAACTTACACCACCATCCACACATGAACTTGATCCCAAGAAACTGAAACTTAAAGAGAATGAAGTTGGAAATTTTTGATATATTATTAAAAATTAATCTATTGAAGAAGAAAATAAAGAAGAGATAAAGGATGTTGGGATGAGGAGAAATAAACAAGAAACACTATTACATAGGAAAAAAAGAGGTAAGAGAGAAATTCTACTTCCTTTATCACCAATAATGATTCACTTTAAAAATATTTAAGATGAATAACTTTAAAGATAAATTCTAAAAACTTTACAGAAAGTGGAGATTAAAATACACCTTTTAGAAGCTCTGAAATAGACCCCAAATTATGATAATTTCCTTAAAGATATTTTCACCAAGAAGAAGTGGATTCAATGAAATTAAATGTTAAACTTGGGAATAAGTGTCTCAATGTCGAAAAAACTACAATTACCCACACGTATCAAGATCTAGGGACATCCTCTATCCCTTGAACCATTATTTATTTAACTTCATAAGATGATTTATATGATTTAAGTTATTCTATAAATGTTATGAATCACTCAATATTTACTTCTTTATAGATGAGATAATTAAATTCAACAAGAGTGTTGGTACAAATTACAAACAGATCTACATCCTTTATGGTTAGAGTTTTGAAAGATTTTCTAGTCATAGTTCAAAATTAGATCTTCATAGAAAAATTTTAAATGTTGTACATGGTGGAAGATAGAGCACCGACCCATGCACCCATTATTTTGGGAAGAAATTTCATGAAGATAAAAAACAATCATAAATGTCCATGAAGGAACCCTTACCATGGAGTTTGGAGAAAAAACTATCCACTTCAACATTTTTGAGTCCATATGGCATCCATCAGAGGATTATTCACTTCCCACACTCTCATAAACTAAAGATACTGGACCCAATAAAGATATATGTATATCATATGATTTTTTATCTCTTAGAAAATATTTTATTCTTGAAAAATCCCATGGTTAAATAATCTATCTAGAATTTTGTAAAATATATTTTTAGATTGGATAAAGAGGTGAATTATGAAGTTTTTTTATGGTTTGTATTGTTTTTTCTATGAAGAATAAGCTGATATGTCATCTTGTGTATTGGAAATCCAATCTATGTAAGTTAGAAACCACAATCTTATTTTATCTTTAAATAATTGCCCATAGATTTGAAATATTTATATCTCATGGAAGGATAAAAAATACTAGAAATCATTGATAATAATATACCCCCTAACCAAGAAAAAAAATATTGGAATTTTGAGAGAGAATGTGAAACCAATAGGCTAGAGTTTAGGCGATATTCCAGGCATTAGTTCTAAAATCTGCATGCATAGGATTTTACTTGAATAAAATTACAGACCTATTATGAAGCCTAGAAGAAGGATAAATCCTTCTATGGTAGCTATTATTAATAAGTATTTAGATAATATTTTAGATTCAGATATCATATACCCCATTTTAGACTCACAATGGGTCAACCCCATTCACATATTTCCTAAGAAAACATGAATGACCATTATAAGGAATGACCAAAATTGATTAATCCCAGTGAGAATTAAAAATATATAGAGAGTCTATATAAACTATAGGAAGCTAAATCAATTCACTAGGAATGATCATTTTTTCATTCCATTTATTGAAAAAATATTGAATAGATTAGCATGCCGAACTCACTATTGATTTCTAGATGGGTTTTTAGGTTACTTTTAGGTACCCATTTCCCTATAAGACAAACAAATAAAACCTTTACATGTCCCTTTGAAACCATTTCTCATACAAGGGTTACTTTTGGATTGTATAATGCCTCGATACATTTCAGTGGCGTATGGTAAGTATCCTTTCTGATGATATTTATTAGATGTATTTTTGAATGATTTCACTATTTTTAGAGATTATTTTGACTATTTCTTAATAAATCTGGATTTTTTTTTTGAAAATTTATATTGAAAAAACTTGGTTTTGAAATTTTAAAAGTGTCGCTTCATGGTAGAAATAGGAATAATCCTTAGGCATGTTATTTTACAAAAAATCATTGCGATGGATAAATTTAAAATTGAAGTGATAAATTATTCACCCTATATAACTTATGTGGAGCATGTTATATCATTTCTAGAACATGTAGAATTTTATAAAAGTTTTATCAAATAATTTAGTAATATTTTTCTTACCCTTTTCAAGTTACTATTGAAAGACAATGACTTTGATTTTAATGTTGAATGTTGAGAATCTTTTGATGAGTTGAATAGGACATTTGTCACACCACCAGTGATGAAAACACTAAATTGGGAACAACCCTTTGAGATACTTTATGATGATTCTAACCATGATATGAGAGAAATAATATCCCAAAATATTAAAGGGAAATATAAATCCATTATATATGTATAAATGAAACTAGATTTTTCCCAACTCAACTACACAACCACATAAAAATAACTTCTAATAGTGGTATTTTCTTTAGATAAATCCAGAACCTATATACTTGGAACTAAAGTTACAATTTTTTTTTCTAATCATGAAGACCTAAGATACTTAATGAATAAGGATGAAGAAAAATCTAGTCTAGTGAGGTGGATGTTGTTACTTCAAGAGTTCAATATAGGGATCAAAGATAAGAAAGGAGATAAGAACTAGGTGGTAGATCACATGAGTAAATTTCCCAACATATCCAAAGTATAAATTCCATAAAAATATCTACTAAATGATCAAATTCTAGGAGAGCAGTTACACTTGATTTAAAGAGAATTGCCTTGGAATGTTGACATGGTCAATTATCTCGTAACCTCTCAAGTCCCATCTCACTCAAATCCCCAACAAATTTTAAGACTTGAATCTGAATCCAAATTCTATATTTGGGAAGATCCATATTTTTGGAAGTTTTATAATCATTAAGTGATAAGAATATATTTATCTGGGAGTTAAATACCATCTATTTTGGAATGTTTCCAAACTCTAAACTGTGGAGGATACTTTGGACTATAAATTGCTACATTAAAAGTTTTATAATCTGGAATTTATTGGAACACTTTGTTCAAATATGCACATGAATTTTTTAAAACATGTAAGAAATGTAAATTCATTGGAAACATCTCAAAGATATAAGAAAATACCCAAAAACCAATTTTCTTTTGTAAATTTTTAAGTACGAGGAATAGATTTGATAGGAACTTTTCCCATGTCTTTTGGAAACTCTTTCTTTCTTTTAATAGTTTATTATTCCACAAAATGGGTGCAATCTAGGTCCACTAAGACTAATAATGTTAACTTTATATGTGAGTTTTTTAGTAATAACATTTTGTGTAGGTTTGGAGTCCCAAGATCCATCACCAGTGATCAAGGGACCCAATTTTTCAATAGGATTATGTAGGATTTGATGAGGAAGTATGGAGTGTATAATAAGACATCGAAACACTACCATCCCAAAAAAATGGATTGGATGAAGTTTATAATAGGGATATCAAATTGATTTTGGAGAAAAATGTTAAACCAAACTGAAAATATTATATCCAAAGGTTTAAAGATACCTTATGGGATTATACGACAACCTATAAAACCCTCATCGAAATGAGTCCATATAGGCTGATTTATGGAATGAGTTGTCACCTACTTGTGGAGTTGGATCACAAATAATACTAGGTAGAAAAAGAGATGAATTTAGACCTAAAAATAGTTGGAAAAGAATGAAAAGAATAGTTTCAGTGATTTAAGTAAATTATAAGATGAAAATTTTCAAACTCATGAATTTACAAATAAAATACTGAAGTGGCTCATGAAAATATCATTCATTAAAAATTATATCATCCAGGGGACCAAGTGTTTCTTTATAAATTAATAATCAATATTATTCTATGTAAAATTAATTCTAAATGGGAAAGTCTATTTATAGTCACTCATGTATATCCTTTTGGTTATATTCAGGTTACAAAATAAGGATAAGATAACTCATTTACTGTTAATGGGAATAGGGTAAAGAAATTCCATGGAATCATTCCCTAAGAACCAATGGAGGAAATCACAATCCTTTAACCTAGTTATCACTGAAGACCATTGGTTTGTACCTCTCCTTCATATTTATTTGATTTTAGTGATTCCATTTAAAATTTATTTACATGATTAATTTATTAGAATTAATTGAGGAAACTATATCATTTTAGTGTGGGGGATGAAACCTTAATAGTTTAGGACTTTAAAATTTTGTTTGCTTTCTTTCGAATTTCGCATGTTTTTTAAATATTATGTGTGTTTATTTTTTAGTTTTTAGTTTTTTAAAACATGTATATATCAATTTAAAAAATATTCTAACTTTTTAATCCATGATAAGTTTGAGGAACCGATATGACCCATCTAATCACCTTAAATTAATTCTAAAATAAACATGTTTTTAAATTCTAAGTTATGGAATTTCATAAAAGGACCACTGATATTTTTATCTCATGACATAAAATACCATCTTATATTTTTAATCACTTACCAAAGAGGCTTTTAAAACTATTTTGACATCTTATTTATAATTCCACCTTTCTTGAGATAACTAGTACATTCTTTAATAACCCAAAATTGTTGATTAATCTATTCAAAAATTTTATTCCCATATGAGTATTTCATTTGTTGTCAATAGGTTCAATATGTGTTTAGTGCAGAGATGATGATTATTGGAGGATTATTATTAATTCATGTTTAGGAATTGGATGTCATGCTTGATAAATATTCCATGTAATTCTATAATATTATTAAGGTGATTCCATGATATATAGAAATAGATTCATGAGGATAAAACATAAATAACTCAATTATATAAGTTCAAGATAATGTGGAAAAGTAATTTGATGATTGATGTGTTATTCTTTAAAGAAATCAATGAAAAGTGTTTGTGGAAATATATAAAATGACTACATATTATTGGAAGTGTTTATTAAGTTATTTGAGAAGGGATGAGTTGATTTTAGAAAACCCAGAATAGATTTCATGAAGCTCAAAGTTGATTTAGATCAGTTCTAGAAACACTATGTTAAAGTTGAAAAATGAAAAAGGAATTTACCTTATATTGAGAAACACAAGTAAATTCATTTATATGCATAATATAATTTAGATATGTGAGAACATATATGCATTAAGAGAGAAATAAAAAAGGAATTTATCCTACATAGATCATCCTATAAGATAATTGAGATCTCATAAGATAATTATCTTATGAAAACCATCTTGTAAGATAGTTGAAGTCCATTAAATAAATTTTATCTTAGGTGAGAAATATACTAGGTATAATTATCCTACAAATTATTATCCTATGAAGATGAAGAAAGTTATGATATGAGTTCCACACCATAGGTGGTATTCCAGGTGTAAAATACACACAATTTCATGCATGTGGGATTTTGAATGAGTTTAAATAAGAAAATTTTATGGAGGATTTAAAAGAAGGAAATACCCAAGTCATGTGGAGATTAAAAAGGAATATTTGACTGGGAATTATAATGAGATCTTGAGGAAGATAATACCAACTACAAAAGATCATGGAGTTTCTAAATATGGATAGAAAATAGGCATGAGAAATATTTCTATGTATAAATATTCAGGTAAGCGATAGAGATAAGAATCGTGAAGTGTGAGAGAACTTCCATACACTATGAAAGAGAATTATGAGAAACTGATACACATTTGTATTTGGAGAAGAATAAGGTGAACCAAATATAGGATTCCTTGAAGGAGACAAACCTATATATTTGAAGAAGTTGAGGAGAATCTCGATCACACTACATTTAGAATGATTCTCGAGACCAGTGCTACTACTGAAGTTCTTGAGGGAATATGAGAGCAAGTCTAATCTTAAAGGCTCATGGAGAAATATCACTTTGAATAAGAAAGAGTACTTTATACTACTGGATCAACATATAAAGTGGTGAAACTTATAACTAGGGGGTATAACTAGTTGTTGAAGAGTCTCGAGACTGGAGAGTATAACTAGTCTAGGAAGAGAAGATGATTAGGGGGTATAACCAAACATAATCCTATGGACTCAGAAGACTAATGTAATTGATAATAAAATTATAGTAGAGAATCCATTTTGTGGGGAATAACCAACATGTAAATAAGTATAACTTTTAGTTAAACTTTTTAAATACTATGTATTACTCCATTTCATTATTATTGTACATAAAGGTGAGGATGTGGGAAATCATTGAGTAGATAGAGAACTTTAACAAGTTCAAGAAGTTAGGTTAAAAAATGGAATAACTTGTAAAATAAAAAGAGATCACTAATTCAACCCCTCTCAGTGATTCAATGGATATGGGAACAACAAAAACCTTGGAGAATTTTAGGACTTTAAGATTTATATTATTGAGGCATTCTTTTTTTATTTTTAATCCCCCCTTTTAATGCACATTAATTTCTAGCTTGCCTTATAAATTTAACTTTTGTAGCCCTTAACTGCCATTATGACCTTGTTATATATTCACATTTTAAGACAAAAATCTATATCTACCTTACTTAGAAGTTGATGCATGATCTAGGTTGAATTCAAGTATATGGGAATAGAGAAAGTAAGCTAAAACATACTATTATGACATATCTATTTTAACTGAAGTGATAAGCATAAAAACTTTTGTGCTATAATTTTGTGAGGAAAATAAATATAGGAAGAATAGAAAGATGACATAGATCTCATCAATTGCTGGGCATGTAAGTCCACCACTATTTAAAGTAAAAAACCTCTCTTTCCTTTTAAAAACACATATATGCAAAAAATTTATATTTTATTTCAAGATTAAATAATGTTAAAAAGGAGGAAAGAGGGAAGAAATATGTAATTTATGATGAAATTTATCTAAAGTGGACTGACCAAGAAACAAGAGAGGAGTTTGGAGGACAATTGGAGATGAAATCTACTTGTATGTTTTTTAGAGGAGATATTTTAAAGAAGTTTTGAACATGATGAAGGAAGGCCCTATAAAAATATAATAAAGAAGGGAAATATATTATATAATAGGGAAAGGAAGATCTCACACCTACTCAATAATCAGTAGTACCTTTTTGAATTCATGAGCATAATATAATTATTATTTTTTGAAACCTACTAAAGGAAACAGAGAGAGGAAAAGGTTTATAATACTAAAATGTAAAATTGTGTGATATATCCCACTAAATCTTAAAGGGAACAAATTTGTATCAGTGAAAGAGGAAGAAAATGGAGGAATCCATTATTTAAGGAAATAAAAATCATGCAATGTGATTTAAAATATAACCAAACTTTCTAAATACCCCTTAGGATTTTTTCATTAGGAACCACCAACCTAAACCCAAAAAATAACCCTAGAAAGTCATAATGATATAAAAAAATACGTTCCTCATTGGGTGGATGTGAATAAATTCATCAATCATATGGTGAAACTTACATGAACTAGGAATGAAAAAATATTTTATTAAAATTCATACTTGAGTGTTGAGTGAAATAATTATTATAAGGTAGGTGTAGGTGTTAATTAAAGGTTAGAATAATTAGGAATTAATTTAATGTACTTAATGAAGAAAATATAATCAAGAACAGTAAGTTGGTATAGTAAAATTTAGGACTATGGTGTTGAAGAGGAAATCATCTTGGCTACCATTTGAATTTTTCTTCGGTATTCTTTTTGAAGATCACTAGTTTGAGAATCCAAATATTAAGTGTAAGGGAATTGATATGATCTATAAAATCATGATATTTTGTTTATATTCAATTTATTTTATTCCCTAATATTTATTTATTCATTATATTTTAATGAGTTTTGGAATTAAAGTTTCAAATCATTTGATTGTGTTAATATTGTTTTAAATGGACAAATTGAGAATTAAATTTACTTATTTTATGTTTTGGATAAATGAGAATGGATTTATACTGATTATATTTTATATTGATTTTTAAAGGACTTTTAACATGGATGTGGCATTGGTTGACATTGTTATGGATTCATCTTCCCCAATAAATAATGAAAAAATAGAAAAGGCATGAGTGCGTATGAGTCATTTTATCTCTTTATATGTGTCAATTTCACCTTAGTAAGAGTGATCTACACCTGGGTATGTGTCATTTTATTTGTATACATGAGAATCTTCTTTATTTATGTCATTTTATTATCTTCATAAGTGTGAATCTATCCTACAAATGATTTATTCCAAGTTGTGTATGTGTCATTTTCCATTGTGTATGTGTCATGACTTTGTAAAAAATGGTCAAAGAATGATTATAGGTATACTTTTAGGTGGGTGGGGGGGATAATCTATGCTTTAATTTGAGTCTTTAGAGTGCCACTTCAGCATGCATGCAACCAGTCAAAGGATTCCAAATGGATTATAATATATAAAATATTTCAATCATGAACAAGGAAAGAAAACCATGTGTTTTATAGAAGATATGATCATGAGGAGATTTTAAGCTATGAGTAAGAAAGAAACTTTATAAATATTCAATAAAAAAGGATCTAAAAGGTTTACCATGACCAAAGAAGATAGAAATTGAGGATCTAAAAATAGAACATGATATTGAATATTAGGAAGGGGGTTCGGTCTATAAAGAGTTCAAGCTAGAGATTACTTCTACTGCTGTTTACTATTTTCATTTTATTTTTTGTTTTATTTAGTTTTTAATGATTTCTTTTTATCCATTCATCTCTATTACCCTTTGAATGGAGGGTTAAAATCTGAGTGGTTGGGGAAGTGAAGGTTTTATTTTTTTTATAATGCCTGAGTCTTCATACCTCAATGAATAAAAATGATATATTTTGTTAAATTGGTTTCAATATTCTATAAAATTTATTCATTTTGAATGCATTTGTGTTTTATTTCCTCCTATTTATTTTTTTATTCCTTTATATATGATCCATAATCCACCTCCACTTAGTTTCAAGCTATATAATATGGAATAGTCTAAGTTAAGTGGTGAAGTGATCGATGGTTGCTGGCACATGTGGAAGGGGAAATAGTTACTCTTAGATTTCTTGGGAGAAACAATACTTATTTGAGTATTTGATGAGTAATATAAGAGTGACTAGATGTTCTTTATGGGTTTAATTTGATCATCAAATGATCATTTATAGTGGAAGAAAACCCAAAAACAACCCGATCTATCTTCAAGAAATCAAATGTGTAAATATATTGTAAAACATAGCACCTAGAATTCATGTAAAATGGAAACATCCATATTATTGTAGGAAAGATAATTTTTGACATGGATCACTAGGAGAAGTAGAATCTTTACCTACTGCTATTGAGGGAGTACACTGACTAGAGGATCCATGAACGTTTCATGAGGACTCCCAAATGAAAAAGGGATGCTAGCAGATTCACTATATGATAAACAATGTTTCAAGAAGAAGAGAGTATCAGCTATGGATTAGTAGTATCTCACACTCAATAGGATAGGATCACATCCTATTGCATACCCATCCATGATACTCTTCATCGAATGAATAACATAGACTATTATAATAATTTATCAGGTGACATCTCATGAAACCCATCCATTACATCTTGTCAAAGTTCATTCATTGGAATCCTTCAATGAATGAATATTCCATAAATAAACCATCTCTCTGGTTCATAACTAATTAGAAACTATATAAGATGAAGTGGCAGTGCCAACTGAGCATGCATCACATGAAATAACTTGAGTATAAATGAATAATATGCATATATTTTACATGCATCACATGCATATATTTTACATACACTTCCAATAATATCTCACTTGTACTAAAATTCCATAAATGAATTATGAAAAACATTACAACTCTTTATAAATCCATCAAAAACACTTTTCAATATGGTTTCATTAAACTCTCTTCATTTTGAACAAACACTTTTCCCAAAATTTTATCCTTATACAAGGGCCTAACCGCATGACCATGTAGGCCTTAATAACATTTAAAATAATTTTGAAATACCTATTTCATATATGTATTCAAAAGTGACCACTAACAAATAATCAGTGCTACTCAAGCTACTAAGGGGTCTGGTGTGATCCATATTAAACAGATTTATATAGCTACATGAACATTTCCGACACAAGATGTATTATATAAATTGTATATATACCTATATAATCCATTTTTCTATGACATAAAGTGACCACAAGACATAAATCATGTCAATATACTTTATCCAACTCATATTTTCTTAATTCTATGAAAAAGACCAACTAAGTTGATGAATACATCACATTTCATGCATCTAAATAGTTTATCACAACATATGTTAAATAATTAAGAATGGATATGAATTTCTTTAATCTAATTCAATCAAGGCCAGGATGTATTTACTTGTCATAAAATTGGAAAAATACCTTCTTTTTTACGCTCCAATCGATGACATGATAAACAACATACCCAACCACCCTTGTATTAGCTAATTTATTTTTAAACTTGTGTAAGTAGGGTATCAAAGTATAAAGGTTAGCATGATAGGTATCCTTCCAACCTTAGGTAAGAAGGATTTATAATAAGTATACACCCCTAAGTATATCGATGATCATATGACATTCCATGAGATATACTTTAGCGGACCAGTCAAAGTAATAAATCTTTACTTATTACCTCATGAATCTACTCTTTATATTTCATATACAACTCTTTGCAATGAGTAAAATATTATAATCAAGTTAATCTTAACATATCATCACAACCCATAATACTCCACAATGATAATTTATTATGGATAACTCAAAGCCACACTTTGAGGGGATATTATCATTTAACCTTTCATGTTAAATAAATTCTAGCACACATGAAGGAATAATAATTAGATATTTAAATTATTATAATAACATGACTCATTTTATAACCATTACAACCAATCTATCATGTTTATTACACCTATAGATTTTATATGACCCTCATGTTATTGATATGGTAAGGATTTCACCAAAGGATCTAACACATTATCTTATGTAACCACACAATTGATCTTTTCATCACCTCCATCAATGACCCCCATATGAGATGGTATTTGAAAAGTATGTTTTTGGTCCTTTGGTGAGACTAGGGTTACTTATCATGAGAAATAACCCCATTGTTGTCACAATATAACTCAATTTCTCCCTTGATGTTAGGAACCACATTGAGTTTAGTAATGAACTTCTTGATCCAAACAGATTCCTTCATAGCATCAGATGTAGTGATATAACCTACCTCTAATGTCGATCCCACTATAGTGACTTTCTAAAAAATCTTCCAATTGATATCTCCGCTATTTAGGTAAAACATGAACCCTATTTGAGATCTCAGATCCTCTTTTTTAGATTGTAAACTAGCATCTATGTAATCTTTTATACACAATTTTCCCCCTCCTATAAACACCAAAAACATATCCTTATTCCTTCTCAAATACTTAAAAAATTTCTTCACAACAATACAGTGAGTCTCACTAGGATTGGATTAGTATTTACTAATTTTTCTAAAATCATAAGAGACATCAGGTCTAGTACATAACATGGTATACATGATAGAACCTATGAAGAATGCATAAGGAATCCTATCCATCCTTTCTAACTCTTTAAAAGGATCATATAACTTCCTAAGATCCATTCCATGAAACACCAGTAAATACCCATTTTTGGAGTTCACCATGATAAACTAATTTATCACTTTAGCAATATATGTGTTTTTACTTAGTTCAAGAAACCTATTAGATTTATCTCTATATATCTTCATACCTAATATATAGGATACTTCACCCATGTATTTAATTGAGAAATTTTTACCCAAGCACACCTTCAGATAATGATGCGTCAATTTACCATTTTTGATAATTAGTGTGTCATTTATATACAATATTGTTGACACCACAAAATTTGTTTCATGAAATTATCCACAAAAATTGAAGATATGATTCTCACATAGACAATAAATGTAAAGTATGAGTAAAAATGTTTCACCATGAAAGAATAAGATGAATTCAATATTTCTATCTTCTAAAATACTTCTCCAAAATTAGGGATAAGTGGAAAGATCACCCCTCAAACAGTTGGCTGTGGATTTCCAAGATCGATGATGAAAAAGTGTCAATTGATAAAATTTCAATTTCCATGTTTCATCTGAGAAGACTTGGTTAATTCATCATCTAAATAATTGTATATCTCTTCAAGATATTCTATTTTACTATTTTCGGATCCCAAACAGACTTATGAATCAAAATTTATGGCACTTTGAATACAGTTAAATTTTATAAAGGGATTTGCCTCACATGCGCAAAGGACCTAGCCTAAAGACCTGGCCTTAGGACCTAGCCTAAGGACCTAGCCTAAGGCTTGGCCTAAGGACCTGGCCTAAGGTCTAACCTAAGGACCTAGCCTAAGGACCTGGTATAAGGTCCTCCCCTAAGGACCTCCTCTAAGGTACCTCCCCTAAGGACCTAGACTAAACACATGGCCTAAACACCTATCCTAAGGACCTAGACTATAGAGATAGCCTAAGGACTTAGCCTAAGGGCCTCGCCTAAGGACATGGCCTAAGGACCTGGCCTAAGGACCTGGCCTAAAGACCTCCCATAAGGACCTGTCCTAAGGACCTGGCCTAAGGACCTATGTGGAGGACCGACATTGAGGACCTATGTGGAGTAACTCCTCCAATAAGGGTTCCCTATTTGCCTATAAATAGTACCCTTGGGATCCCCATTTGATAGGTTGAAAATTTGAAAGAATCCCTACAACTCTCATTACGCATCCCCCCTTTATCCCAGGTCCTCCAAAACTCTCATGTAGCTCTCTTAAACACAAGAGATGAAATAATTAAATGGGACAAGTTGGATCATAGTCCCATCTGGTTCTAGAACACAAGGACCTACACTGCACATAAAACCTACACAGAGGACTTGGACTAAGAACCTACCCCAAGAACCCGAGCTAAAATGGGAATCCTCCTTAGGAGTAAGCCCCAAACAAACCTCAAATGGGAATCCTCCTTAGGATCAATCCCAAACCAAAACTCAAATGGGTAGCTATACTGGTGTAAGCCCCTAGCCTTTCATGTAGAAGGTTGCAGTCTCACTCCTCTATACTTCCTTCACCTTCACTCCTTCCTTACATTGGACCCTAGTCTAATGTAAAGTGAGGAGGGGGAAGGTTCATTGCTCTGTTCCCTTAACAATCGCCGCCTTGGTTTCTTTTGCCATAAACCCACCCTCTTCCATCAGTGGAAGAGGGTGTGTGTGGGTTTTTGAATCTTTCACATCCTCCTATTTCTCACACCTAGTATGAATCATGTGGGCTTAGAGATTGTGATGATCACAACATCTATACAATCCACCAGTCTTTAACTATGATAACTATGATTCCCACCATAATTGGGATATTTAGGAAGCCTTCATCATGGCCTGAGATCACTAGATATCCTATTCAAAAATCCAACCCTAATTCCATTAATCCGGGCATCCTCCTTAGAAGTAAGCCCAAAATATTTCTCTCAAAGGATCATACACCCCTACGAGATATCTTGAACTATGAGAACTCTGATTCCCACCATAATTGGGATATGTAAGAAGATTTCATCAAGGCCTGAGCTCACTGGATATCCTCTTCAAGAATCCAACCCTAATTCCCTTAATTCAGGCATCCTCATTAGGAGTAATCCCCAACCTATTTCTATCAAAGGATCAAACACCCTTATGAGAATTCCCAAACTACGTGGACTTTGATTCTCATCCAAATGAGATATGTATAAATCCTCCCTATGGTTCAAACCCAACAATATAAATCAACCTCGTCCTTTCTGGGCCACATTCCCAACAAGGTCTAATCCAAATTGGAAACTCATATATTTTCCAAGTTCCTTGGGTTTCTTAGGCATAAGTCTCACACCAAGCATTGACTTGGAACCTTACTCTTAGATATCCTTACCACATGAAATTAAACTATATGGTTAGGTCCTTATCACATGAACTTAAAAGGTATAATGTGTCCCTTTAATTGGCACTAAACTACGAGGGTTCTGATTACTTTCATAAGGATACATAGGTAACCCATTTATGGGTACGCTCCCAACATCAAAACAAAATTTCATCTCCTTGGAAAACAATAAATTCTAGAGTGCCCCACTAAGTGGATTAAAAACTAGTATTATTGTAATAATGACTAAAGGAATCTCTAAATAGTATATGGGAGGATACCATTGATGGAGAACCTCAAATAAATACAGATATCTCCATTAATAAAGAAACTCAAATACATAAGGATGATTCTAAATTTCACACATACTAATAATTGATTTCAAATTCTATAGGAAACATATGTTATACTTGGTGAATTAATAAGGATTTAGGAAAATATATCAAATCTATAATAGATTCCTAGAGTAGGCAATAATTCTCCCCAAAAAAGGGTGTGATGAGTCTGACCTATCATCCTATCGACCAATGTGTGTTCTTAAGTATCGTAGGTCCAAACCTAATGAATGACTTTTTTTGTAAAGAAGGTGCCTTTGGATAAATAAGTGTTGGATGTTTTCGGTTCCATAAATAAATCCAATGGAAACTGCCCAGAAGTAGTAATTCCTAACCAGAACACACATCCTGGGAGGAGGTGGAATAAAAAATGGTGAACCCAAGGTGAATCTTTAACCTAGTTGATAGTGTTACCCATCTGTCAGGATCCTATCAATTGATAAAGGAGATCCAAAAAGTGTAATCAATCATGCATGTGTCAACTAAAAGAAACTGATTTAATGAAGTTCATTTTTTTTTGTATTTGTTAAATTTTCTTAGAACTCCCTTCACTCCAAATGGCTTCCTTCAAGTTTTCACCTGTGAATACCCTGACTGCTCCACAAGATGGATCCTCATCCACTCAAAGGACGTCATAAAAAACTCAGCATCTTCAACACTGGGTTTAAAATGTATTTTCTTGGTAATAACATCAACATAGTACTATCTTAACCTTAGAGGCTCCCCGATAGGCTCAAAAAGTTAACAATAACCCTTCATCGTCCAGTTAGTGACAATCAGTGGTCGAGAAGTAGACAGTTCCAACCATCGTCTTCAACTATTTCAGGTCCTTATCCCTAGAACACAATAAACATCCCCTACCATACTATAGAGTGGTGGATTAGGAGGTCACTCATGGCCTCAACTCAAAGAAACATGTGTTCTTCCCGAGGGCTCCCACCAACGATCACTGCCAACCAAATCACGCGACAATGAACCCCCAACCTGATGGGGGTGTTTTATTCAGTTTTTTGGCCCAGGTTCCTCAGACCCGAGAATGCAAGACCAAAAACTGGGGAGAAAATCTGGCCAATAGGGTGTTGGATCTTACCTTTTCCCCCTCTGAAAAATTCCATCAACATAACTTGGTGGCAAATAATGAACATGAACATACACCCATTCACTATAATTCTGCTAGCCATCAGATTTGTCTGGCGATGCCCAATTAATCCCACCATTTAAATCTGGTGGAGTACCATGATCGAGCAAATACACCTACTTAAAAACTATTAGTCAGTCATCGTACTCATCTGGTTTCATTCAAGGAAGACTACCAGTCAAATATGGTGGCAACTTCTAAGCAGGAACATACTCTTACCTGCACTCACCAATCCTACCAACAGTCTCGTCTGTTAGCTTTGAAAGAAGTCTATCGACTATACTTGGAATCCAGTAGGAACATACACCAACCATCATTCATAAATCCTACCAATAGTCTCGTTTGACAACACCTAGAGAATTTAGTCGAAAATCTCAAATGACAAACCTGGGGTAGACTCAATTATCTACCACAACACATGAGTACTGTCAATATCCACTGATAGGAAAGGGAGGATAGGAGCAGGTACATAGACCTACTCTAGATATATAATGGATATATATTCTCATTCTGGTTGATGAAGTCACCAAACACATATTAGCAATGGTGAAATGGAAGACACGAATCCCTACCCATATTCTAGAAGCCTACCAGAATATCATAATGACAACTTCAGCAGTACCAGAGGGAAAACACATAATTCTATCCACACACCTGAGATAACTCATCAGAATTCCATCTCAGAGAAAATATATACCTCTGTTTCAGTCTAGGAGGGTTATGGGGCATAAACCGCCATATCATATTGACAACCAGATCTCGAACATACACCCTTTCCAATTGGAGATAATCAGACTATTCTGATAGAAACTCCATGGAAGACACATAAACCTGCCTATGATAACCAATTCTCCTAGAAAGTTGCCAAAAATACGTGTAAGAGAGAATCTAAGAAGAATTATTTCCAAGAATAGTTGGAAAATCAAGATTCAATTTGAGATCTGGCTCCTCTTAATTCTGGATTTCTTGAAGTCCTCATACATTTATCTATTTAAACTCAAGATTATACCCTCCCATTACAAAATTATGTGATTATTATTAGTAATTTTTAAGTTCCTCATCAGATACTTCATCATGAAGGCTTGCTTCATGAAAATTCGGTCAATTTAGAGAACCTATCTTTGGATGAGAGCCGTAGGAACCCTCTGTGTGGCCATAAGACCAAGTAGAAAGAAGATTTATCCCTTGCTATAATCCACCATGGTGGTCCCCCCATGATGGCATTAACTATGAAATTTCTCTTTTCAAAAATGTTTTGCATTGTCAAGATAATTCTCTAATTGACAATGTAGTGATGAGAAATCCCTCTTATCTCAAGGTACTTTCCAACATAAGTCCAGACATGTTTGATACCTTGTTACTAATAGGTGAAATGTTTTATCAACGAAAAGACAACCCAAGGTGACAGTTATTCTCTAAACCTCCCTTAGGTCATTTTCCTTCTAATACGACAGAGGAAAAATAATTGATCCTATTGCTTGTGATAAAACAATTGAGAAGTGTCCAATTTGGTCAGATAAAGTTGAGAAACCTTTATCAAAAGATGAGGCGGATATGTTAAATATGAGAAAACAACTGGAAAAGGGTAAAATACTAGTCATGTTCTAGCCTTTGGTAACCTCTCAGTATAACATTCTAGAATTGATGGCAGAAGATTGCATTCATGATATCCGCCTCAACATATGGAAGAATATTCGTAATCTGAAATCCAATGTATTAACGTATGATGAATATCAAAGTAATGTCAAGGTAATAGAATGGTTATAATTCCAAATTGAATTGGAATCTCTCTAGGTTTCCGACATCCAAAGGATGAGAAAAAAACATGTTGCTCTTCAATGTGCATGCATTAATGCATTAAAGAAGTTGTGAAAATTGATTGTGGAAACCCCATCTGGTGTTCATATCAGAGGATAGGGTGCACACAAGGGATTACATTTCACTTACTCTAAAATTAAAAAAGCACACCAAATGTGGTCTCATGAAATGTTATTTATCTAGGCTAGCTACAACAAAGAAATTCTATTCATAACTGAAGAAATTCTCAACAAGAACATGCCTCAACCAGTTTTCACCAAATTCAGGCCCAAAGAGAGAAATATATTGAGATACCTTTTCATCAAGAATCTAAGAACATTAAGTAGGCCTCCCTCTTAGAGGATTTCAACCATCAGATTATGCAAATGGATGAAAGTAGCATACCGGTCTTCCGAAACAGGCGATTTAAGTGGTTGTCAGATAATGAACCTAGCCAATGTTTGGACTAAAATTCCTAAAATTAGAAGAGAATCTACACTAATATCAGCCATAGAAGTTCAGGATCCAACATAGCCTATAGAGATGGGGGATTTTATAACCCAACCTTCAAATTCCACAATCATAGTTCAAAGATTTGAAGAAAAAGAATAGTCCTAGCCTATAGGGCTAGGGGATTTTTTACATCCACAATCCCCTCCTTAGTGGAATTTATTTTTCTCTTAATTATGGAAGAATCCACAAAGTGAATGCACAACTGAACTATCCAAATATTCTTTTCAGGTTACGGTCTGCCAAAAAATTCTTGGGAAATCAGCATATAGGAGAACAAAGTCTCATGGAGGGAACATGAGGAGACGATCTTACAAAGATACTAATAGAATGTTGTCAATGCATTATGAGTCGGTGGATGTTATTAATACCATGATGGAAGATCCTCCATAAAATAAGTCCAGCTCATAGGAGTCATAAGATGAAGTTCTTATTCATAATATGGTACACATCGATGAAAATGAAGGAGGTGTGTGTACCCGAAATCAGAGGCTTAACCAGAATCTAGGTATTCCCTCAAGTAAATAAATCCAACCTCTTAAAAAGGCATCTAACAAGGGGAAAGTTAAAGGTCATATCATGTCTTACTTTTCCATTAGAGAAGTTAAATCTATTTAAGAATGATTTTCCCAGCAAGAGTAGGAGATGAAGGAGTTTAAAATACTCAATGAAGAGTTAATTTGAAGTAATATTTCTTCTAAACATGATACACAATAATATCGTTATCTTGAACATCCAGTAGAAGTTCCTCAACAAAGAGAGTTTTTTGAAACTATAGATGTTGATAATTATTTCCATCCATTAGGTACATAGCTAGAACAAGATCAAACATATCCTTATAGGCAAGTCCCCATGGGATATCCAAGATAAATACTAGCAGTGCCACCACTAGTGGTTTTTCCTGTCATCATGCCAGTTCAGGATCTAGCTGTTGTACCTGTATAGATCCCACCTTATCCAGATATTTCCCAAATTATTATGAATACAATTGAGGCATTAACAACATGATTGTAAGCTATAGAAGAATGATGCACACCAATATAACCAGAAAGGAAGGTTTACCTCAAATGGGTAGATCCAATCCCTCCCCCCACTAATTTTTTTGAATATCACATTTCTAATATTTAATGGTTCGGGAGATCCGGAACAACACTTAACACAATTTGTTTCTCGCTGTGATCCCATGATGGGGACCACTCAACAAAAATAAGCAGTAAAGATTAGATGCTTTGTAAAATCATTATAGGGGCCAACCTTTATCTGGTATGAAAGTTTGTTGTCTCGATTAATTACTGTATGGGAATACCTACATCAAAAATTCCTTATCTAATTCAGCTCAACACTGCTGAAGACAACCATTTTTGATCATAAAAATTGCAAAAAAATGGAGAATGAAAGAGTTTCAAATTTCATTACTTGATGGTAAGGATTAATATATTCCTTAAACCTACCACTCCCTCAAGAAGAGTTATGACCAATTTGTTTGTAAAATCTATGTGATGAGTTACACACACCAATAATCCCTATGAAATACACATGAGGGTTTCAAGACCTTGCTTCAATCACCCAAAAAGTAGAGGATTCAATTGTGGAAACCAAAGATAAATCTCGTGTAATCCCATTAGCTTTGGGAAGGAGAACTTGGAAAGCTGAGGTTGTTACAGTCACACTCAAACAAGCACCTGAACCTACATCTACTTCAAAACCTTCATCATATCGAAGGGATACACCTCCGGATCATCAGCAGCAATGAACACCTTGTCAATACAATAAAAAATATTAAAGGTGGATATAGTTTGAGGAATTAAAGAACAAAGTTTATTCCTTTCAGAATGAACAGGTTCCCGATTACTTCATTTCAACTTTGGAAATCAATTTAGTTTAGTTTCCAAGGCCCAAGAAACTGAAAATTAAGGAGATAAAGATCTCAAAAATTACTTACCCTTTCATAAAATGTTGGGGCATCCCATTCAAGTGTATTTTTTTCAAAGACATCCTGCAAAAAATGGTAGACTCTGGAAAAGTGAAACTAAAAACTTCATCATCCCAAGTAGCATGTGTTACTACTACTGATCCAAAGGAAGAAGGCAGATGATATGAAGTCAATAGAAAAAATTTATATAAGTATGATGATTGGATGGTTAGAAAAATGATCAACCAAACTCATGACATTCTACGAACACAATTGAAACAACCAACTATGCCTCCTTCCACTTCCACTACAATAAATCCATCTTCATCAAAAGATCAGTCCTCCAAATTTCAATCCTCAAAGAAGATACATGATTAGAAAGATAAAGAGTAGTAAGAAGAAGACGAGATCATTTCAAGTCCAAAGTGATCATTTAATTTGGAAGATTTCATGCCATCTGTCTCAAAATAACTAGCACCGCCCCACCAAATGGCACAACAAGAACAAACCTGTCAAAAAGAATCTTCATCAGATGAAGAATTGATCTTCAGTTTCATTAATTTTATCCAATTAACATACCCCTATGAAAATGATGATTATGGTTATGATGATTCTTAATTCCCTATACATTATTGGGGAATTAGAGGAATTATTCATGGTCAAGGATACAGGGGAAGATGTAGATATTCTAGAAACCACTATTTTAACTATACCCTTGCTTAAACCATTTATGCGGCAGAAACTCGTGGGAGAGACCTTCATAAGGCTCAGTAAGAACAAGGAAATTCTCCCACACATGACAGGATCAACCCCAAAATGATCATCTTGGAATAAAAATTAGAGGTTACACCATTACTCTCTCAATAGGTAGATAAACCTATTCAGTCTAATCTAACAAGAGTAGAAGTATTTTCAGATTTTTCCCTGACATATGATACATCTACATTAGGAGCATCAACTTCCAAGGCACCTGCAAAACTGCATCTCCATGATGGAATACGAATACCTTTGGACCAAAAGTATGATTTTTTAAAACAACTAGCCTAAGTACCAGCCATTTTGTCAATCCTAGATTTTTTGAATATGTCAAAATGTCTTCAAGAAGCACTTATTGTGTCTTTTTCAAGACCAAAAGAGTTTGAAATTGAGGTTGATGATACTGAGGTTTACTGCATAGAGAATGATCCTAAATAATGTCATACAGTTAGATCTTTTACGTATGAAGATGAGGATGATGCTGTACATGGAAACATCAGGCCCTTGTATCTATCTTTAAGGGTTAATGATACAGATATCCAACGAGACTTCGTTGATAATAGATTAGGAGTTAACCTCATTGCCATCCACAAACTTCATCGATTGGGTCTCACTGAATCTTACACATCTCCTTCCACTTTGATGTTGTAAGGTTATGAAAAGAATGAACAAAAACCTCTAGGTAATATTACATTCAGAACTCAGTTTGGGGATCTTGTATCTAATTCAGATTTCATGGTTGTCCAACAGGAGACGACCTTCAATATTCTTCTTGGAAGGCCTTGGATACATCAACATGATTCCATTAATTCTTCATATCACCAATTCTTCAAGTATTAATTCAATGGTAAAATTGAGACATTTCTTGGTGACAAGGATCCATTCAAAATGTTAAAATCTCAGTATATTGAGGCAGAATTCTATCACACAAATGGAACAAGGTCCGTGGAAAAAGATGTAACAAGAATCAATGCTAAGAATGGTTGGGAAAAGATCCTAGTTAACCCATTCAATCATCTAAGTATAGATTAAGTGTTTCCTATCAATCATATTAAAAGGATAGACCCAAATCTAAGAGCTCATCCAGTGACTTTCATAATGTCAGTTGTAGAAATACGGCCTGACAACATGGGAGAAATTATTGATTGTGAAAGATTGAATAGAGATGTCTTCATATCATCCACCTAACTTCAAAAAGTATTTGATTCATCAGATAGGTTAGTAGAAGTTGTCACATTAATAAAGGAAGACAATGATATTGATTAACAACCCATCATTCTCTCTTCAATACTATGGGAAGACCCTTCATCATCAGTAGGGTCAGAAATGTTTTCCTCTTCTTCAGGATGTCCAAATACTGACTCCTACCCTAGATATGAAGGTTTTGCTTCATGAAAAACCCTTCAAGAAGAAACATAAGAAATGACACATGAGGAAGAATAAGAATAATATTTTAAGTATTTCCCTCCAACATTTGAGTAAGGCGTCTCCACTACCGTGGATGATCTCAGAGAAATAAATATGGGTATAAAAGAAGATCCATACCATACTCTAATTAGTGCGACCATGACTTCTGAAGAGGAATAGATGTATACTTCATTTCTAAAGAAACACCGAGAGGTATTTTCTTGGAACTATACAGAAATTCTAGGACATAATCTTGACATTTCCACTCATCATTTGGGTTTTCTAGAAGAGCATCGAGGATTTAAGAAGGTAACAAGAAGAACACACCCAACTCACACATCTAAAATTGAAGATGAATTCAAATAGATTATCAAAGATAACTTTGTAAGGGAGGTGAAATATTCCAAATTTATGGAAAAATTTGTCCCAGTGAAAAATAAAAATGAGAAAATTAGTGTTTTCATTTATTTCAAATATCTTAACCAGCATTTTCCTAAGGACGACTTTCTAGTTCCGATCATAGAACTATTGATTGATGCAACAGCTATCTAGGAAGCTCTCTCCTTCATGGATGGATACTATGGGAATAATCAAATCCAGATGGCCCTAGAAGATGAGGATTCTACAGCCTTTATATCCCCTCAGGTTGTGTTTTGTTATTGGGTAATTCCCTTTGGCTTGAAAAAATATAGTGGAATGTATCAACGTGCCATGCACCATATCTTCAAACCTTTCTGAGGAAAATTTGTTGAATGTTATGTGGATGATCTATCGGTTAAATCTAGACAACTTTATGATCACCTGACTGATTTGGAAAACATATTTAGTAAGCTTCGACAACATAATTTTAAGATTAACCCCTTAAAATGTTCTTTCAGGGTAACCTCAGGAAAATTTCGTGGTTTTGTTATACGTAATCATGGCATCAAATTTGATCCTGAGAAGACAAAAAAATACTTGGTATTCCACCTCCTATAAATTTTAAGGAATTAAGAGGACTTTAAGGACACTTGTCTTATATTCAGTTCTTTATCACAAATTTGGCAGACAAGTGTTTAACCTTCCCCAGATTAGTGAAGAAGGGAGTTACTTATCACTGGAATGAATAATTCCAAGAGAAATTTGATACCCTTAATAAATATCTCTTGATTCGACTAGTATTAATTCCACCTATTGAAGGAAAGACTCTTATTCTCTATGTGATAACTTTATAGAGATCAATAGGTGCCTTTCTTGCACAAAATAATGATGCTGGGAATGGAAATAGCCTGTATTATCTCAGTCGAACAATGCTTGATGCAGATACTCAATATTCAAGTATTAAGAAGTGTCTCTTGGAATTAATCATTACAGTTTAGAAAATGAGGCACTACCTAAAATATCATGAGGTCTACTTGGTATCTCACAATAACCTGTTCAAAATTTATCCTCAGTCGTACCATCCTTATAGGATGTTTGGCATGGTGGGCATTCATTTTACAATAGTTTGATATACAATTTGTGCATCAAAAAGCAATAAAAGGTCAAGACTTGGCTGACTTCCTTGTTGAACACCCATCTGCAGAAGATACATCTTTGAATACTGAACTTCCTGATGAATAGATCTTCTCTATTTAAGATAATCCCCAAAAATGGGAAATTTACTTTGATGGTGCTTATGTCCAATTGGGAAGAGAATGGAAGAACCTAAACTTAACAAATTTTGGTTAATAATTGTGATTATCTCCCTAGAAAAGGAAGTGTTTCCATATTCCTTCCTATTATTAGAAGGAGGTACCAACAATGAGGTAGAATATCAAGCTCTCATTGAAGGCTTGGAATTGGTGCTCTAGGTACAAGTGAGCCAGCTGAAAGTGAAAGGTGATCTATAATTGGTAATTAAATAGATCAATGGGGATTATTCTATTATAAAAGAAGAGTTAATACCTTTGTGTGATTATGTTAGAGGGTTAATGGATTCATTTCCCTTGGATCCAACATTGTTATATGTCTCGTAATCACAAAATTCCTAAGCTGATGCATTGGATAATGTAGACACAACCCTAGAAGATCCAAATCGGGATGATAAAATCATCAAAATATTACCCATCATCATGTGGTTTCACCTTATATTAATACTAGAATAGAGGAAATTAATGAAATCAGCCCTATTTCTGAGCCATATGGTCATACTACAAGATGACTGACACATATAATGGATTAACTTAAAAATGGAATACTTACACCTGATAGAGATGTGAAGGAGAAAATCCAGCAATGAGTGGTCAATTCCCCTCTTTATGATATCCCAGATCACTAGAAGATCCTTTACAAACAAGGCTTTGATGGAGTCCTCTTTAGGTGTATTGATGGAGAAGAAATTATAGCTATCATGAAAGAAGTACATATAGGAGCTTGTGGTTCTCACCATTATAGGCATAGGATTACTGATCAAATACAAAGGCTTTGATACTTATAGCCTTCAATGATGCAGGATTGCACATATTTAACCAAGAATTTTCACCCCTACCATGTGCATGCCAACTTCATTCATCAAAATTCAGCATCACTACATACATCTAAATACTCCTAGCCATTTTATACATTGGTAATGGATGTAATAAGACCTTACCCTATAGCTACAGCTAAGCAGTTCAAGTATATTCTTATTAATACTAATTTCTTCTCCAAATGGTCTAATGAAATACCTCTCAAAGAAGTCGGAGCCAATAAAATTGTTAGCTTTTTCAAAGCTAATATCATTACCATATTTAGTTTCCCTCATACCATATTGATGGAAAATGACACCAATTTATATTCTATTGAGGTAAATAAGTTATATCAGGAGCACAATATCAAATCCAACCATTTATGTCACTATTATGCAGGGGAAAATGGAAAGATAGAGGCTTTCAACAAGACCCTATCAAATATACTCCAGAAAATGGTGGATAAAGATAAGAAATATTGGCCTAATAAACTTTTTCATGCTTTATGGGCTCATCAAACTACTACCCATAATGCCACTCGAGAAACTCCATATTTGTTGGTGTATAGAACAAAAGCAGTTTTTCCTATTTAAATTCAATTACCTTCACTCTGAGTTGCAATCTGTGATTAATTATCTATAGATGAACAGTATCAGAAGCGATTTGATGAGCTGAAACAATTAGAAGAAAAGATATTTCATACTTTTCATTATTTAGAAATATATTAGAATAGAATAGCATGCGATTTTAATAAGAAAGTTTTCCTCCACTCATTTCTTCAAGGAGAATTGGTATTGGTTCTTAGGACTCTGATGATACCAGGAAAGAATCCTCTAAATCTTTATCCAAAGTAGGAAGGACCTTACTCTCTACATAAGGTCTACTCTAATGGATCTTATTCCCTAATCTCAATGGATGGAGAACTTATTAAAACTCCAGCCAATACAATATTCTTGAAGAAGTAAGTTTTTTAATCACACAACCTAATTTCCTCGCTGTATGACTTGAAACCACACAGCCTAATGTCATCAATTCATGACTTGAAATTGCACAGCCTAATGTCCTCGCTGCATGAATTGAAATTACACCACCTAATTCCCTCACTACATGGCTTGAAACTGCATAGCCTAATTTCCTCACTACATGACTTGAAACTACACAACCTAATGTCCTTGCTGCATGAATCTAAATTGAACATCATAATTTCTTAGTTGCAAGACATTGAAATATATAACAACCATATGCATCCATGATGCACAACATTAAAATGCTTAGCATCATTATCCTTGTCTCATGAAATTAAACTACACGACATGATTTGTCTATGCTAGATGACATTAAACTATACAGTTTACATCTTCTTCATTTAACGTTAAGAAATCCCATAAGATACCACAAATTGGTACACCTCTTGGTTCTTTAAAAAAACATGAGTAACTTCCATGCACAAGAATTACTCACATCATTGATACTCCTTAGTGGCATATGAGTTCCATTTCTACCTATGTTTGAATCAGATTTTTAAAGATACCTCATTTCAAGAACTACGTGTGGATTGATTCTCATTCCAATGGGATACGTAGAGACAATTGAATCTCCAATATTGGGCCCAACCACAACTATAAAGAAATTTATTTCCCTTTTTATTCCTGTATATGAACCAAATCTATATAGATCACTCCTCTAGGATATATGGTTTTATATTCATATCATCCTATGTGTTAAGTTTAACCATTATTCCGAAATGTGATAGAAGCCCCCATCTCTCACATAAAACTCAATTGGTATGGGGAAAGTTTTTCTCAAGAACTACATTTGGCTTGATTCTCATTTCAATGGGTTCTTACCCATGTCAAAACTTGATTGATACGGGGAACAACCTCAAGAACTATATGTGGATTTATTCTTACTTTAGCAAGATATATAGTGACACCTAGGTTCAATTCTCTAGTCTAGCCACAATATTACTTTTCATGTCAGAATTACTTCATGTCATCACTGCATGACTCTAAACTGCACAGTATAATGCCTTTACTACATGGCATTAAACTACAAATTACCCGAACTACATATGGCTTGATTCTCATCCTATTGAGATACATAGTGAAAACTAAGACTTAGATCATAGTCATAGACACAAGATAATTTTTTAACTCTCTTCCACATATAATTAACAATCTATGTGGGAGTCTTTATTTTGGGTACTCTCCTTAGAGATCCTACCAAGGAAATAAGAAATTTCCCCATTTTTCATATGATTCAAATCTATATAAGGGAATATAAACTCATAGACAATATTTATTTAAATATTTATCCTATGAATTGAGCATAACCCCTTTCATATTTCATACTCTTAATCTTGAATACTTCCAAATATTCATAATATTTCTTTGGTTTCTGGTGGTAGAGTTTCTGATACATGAGAACTCTTTTGCTTGACTATGTAGTACGTTCCCCTAGGTGGCCTTGCATAAGTCACTACATAACAGGCCTGTCAATCAAAATATGCCACTGTTTGGATATGAAGTATATACCCCCCAATTGTACCTGCATAATAAAGCCCCCATAATATTTTTTTTTTCAAATAATGGAAACTTCATTCTTAGTAAAAGAGTATTCTTTCCCATTTAAACATTGATGAAAATATACAAGAATCTGAATCTTAAAATAGTTATCCATGTATATTTGTCCCATTACCTTTCTCTTGATCTGAAAATTTCCAAGAATATGGTTTACACATTTCCCCTCTCCCTATGTTCAAAGAATCTTGAAATAAAATTGGATCATTTTTCCACATATCATCCATTTTTTCCATAATATCCCGGTCCTAGTCATATGACCTAAAACTACAGATAAAATATTTCCTACATTTGGGCCAGACATTCATAAAAATCCAATTCCTATGATTCTTTGGAAACCATTATTGGAAATACCCTTTCTATATTCAATTTTTTTTCTCCATAACCAAACTCTATGCTGTGGAAAATATAAATCTCTAAAAACTTTCTTCGATTTTTAGCAATAGAATGTTTGATATCCAAGAGCTATTTTTCCTGACTATGCAGTATGTTTCCCTAGGATGCCTTGCATAAGTCATCTACATAATAGTCCTGTTAGTCAAAAGATTACACTATTTGGATATGCAACATATTCCCCACATTTGGCCTTGTATAATATAGCCCCCATAACGGATTTTGTCAAATAATGGTAACTTTGTACTTGGAAAAGACTTCCTCTAATATCTTTATCCTTTTTTCCTAATCCATTATCCAGACCCATAAATTCCCAAATAATAGTTTACATTTCTTCCTTTCCATACCTTAACAGGGTAGTATGTTTACAAAAAAAATTATCAAGAAATTGGAGACTCATAAACCTGTAGTCAAAGCTAAATATCTTAAATTAAATCCCTCTAATGTCCTTGAATCATGAATTGAAGCTACACAGAATAATGTCATTGCAACATGACCTGAAACTATATAACACAATGTCCTTACAACATGACTTGAAACTGCACAACATAGTGTCCTTATAACATGACTTTAAACTACACAACACAAGATCATAAAGCCCATTTCTGAATTTTTTGATCATTCTTCATGTATATATCAAATTCATATAGGAATGATTTTCCACATTCACATCCTATGCTGGCAAAGATGGTCCCTTTATTCTCATGTATCTTTCCTTGGCTAATCCATCCAAATGTGGCCTTGAGATATCTAAATCCTAACTCCCTTTGTTTATTAGCAATAGAATGTCATAATTCTTAAGAGATCCTTTACCTAAATATGCAACACATGCCCTAGTTAGCCTTGAATAAAATTAGCCTATATAACTGGCCTGCCAGTCAAATGATTCCATTTTTTGTCTAGGAATCACATGCCCTAGTTATCCCTACATAATTTAGCCCTCACAACGGGTTTGTCAAGAAATGGATAAAAATTTCTTGGAAGAGACCTATTCTATTTCTTTACTTTAAATTTTATATTTGGTGAACATAAAAATCATGACTCAAGATTCCCCTTGGAAGTATCTGAAAAAATATTTGGACCTTACCAACCATCAAAGCCTTGTTTGGATTCTAATATGAAAATTTATGGTCAAAGATATTTGACCTAAAACACTATCATTATTAGTACAACGTGGATGAATTTAAACTGAAAATAAAAGGAGACATAGTACTCACTAGGTTGAAAACCCTCAAAGGGAAACCTAGAAAAAAGTAGAGTCTCAGCTCACTAGACCTACATTCTATATGGTTTAGACAATATCGAGATATAAAAAAATAAGTCAAAAGACACAATGTTTGTAGGGTTTTCCACATGACCCTAACAACAGTCGAACTATGATCACTAGGCCCCATGGATTAGGAAAAAATTTAAGCATTCTTTTAAAATTGACATAGATCAAAAGTCTGATAAATGATTTTAGAATGCATCAAAGTGCCATATAGTTACCTTAGAAACAGATTATTTTCATTATAAATGAATCTAATTCTAAGGGGTAGGTTTTGTTGACACAACATAATTTGTTTCTTGCACTTCTCCGAAAAATTGAATATTTGATTCTCACATAGACAAAAAATTTCAAGTATGGGTAAAGATGTTTCACCATGAAGGAAGAAGATGCAGAATGGATTTCGATCTTCCAAAATACTTCTGCAAAATTAGGGATAAGTGTAAAGACCCCCCCCTCAAAAAGTTGGCTGTAGATTTCCAAGATCAATGATGAAAAGGTTATGATTGATAAAATTTCAATTTCTATGTTTCATAAAAGAATACTTGGTGTATTTAACATCTCAAGAAGTGTATATCTCTTCAAGATATTTGATTTGACTAGTCATAGATCCCAAACAGACTTACGAATCAAAAGTTATGGAACTCAGAATAAAGTTAAAGTTTATAAAGGTATTTGACTCACCAGCACTAAGGACATGGCCTAAGGAGTTGGCCTTAGGACTTGGCCTAAGGACCTAGACTAAGAACCCGACCTAAGGACCTAGCCTAAGGACCTGGCCTAAGGACCTGGCCTAAACACTTAGCCTAAGGACCCAACCTAAGGAGATATCCTAAGGAGCTGGCCTAAGGACCTGGCCGAAGGAGCTAGCCTAAGGACCTGGCCTAAGAACCTGGCCTAGGGACCAGGCCTAAGGACCTCCAATAAGGACCTCCCATAAGGATCTGGCCTAAGGACCTAGCTGAAGGAGCTAGCCTAAGGACCCAGCCTAAGGACATGGCTTAATGAGTTGGCCTAAGGACCTAGCCTAAGGACCTGACCTAAGGACCTGGCCTAAGGACCAGGCCAAAGGACTTGACCTAAGGACCTAGCCTAAGGACTTGGATTAAGGACCTCCCATAAGGACCTAAACTAAGGAACTACACAGAGGACCTATGTGTAGTAACTCCTTAGACCAAGGTTCCCTATTTGCCTATAAATAGGACCCTTGGGCTCCTCATTTGATAGGTTGGAAATTTGGTAGAAGCCCTGCAGCTCTCATTGCACAACCCCCCTTTCGCCCAGGTCCTCCAAAACTCTCACAAGCTCTCTTAAACATGATAGATGAGATTATTTAAGGGGATAAGTTGGATCATAGTCCCATCAGGGTATAGAACAAAAGGACCAACATGGAGGACTTGCGCGAAGGACCTATGTGGATGACCTGGCCTAAGGACCTGTGCGGAGGAACTACACAAAGGACCTCGCCTAAGGACTTACATATAGGACATGTGCGGAGAACCTGGCCTAAGGATCTGTCTTAAGGACCTACATGGAGGACCTGCATGGAGGACCTACATGGAGGACCTGCATGGAGGACCTAACTTAAGGACCTGGCCTTAGGACATAACCTAATGACCTGGCCTAAGGACCTACCCTTAGGACCTGAACTAAAAAGGTAATCCTCCTTAGGAGTAATCCCCAACCAGACCTCAAATGGGCATCCTCCTCTAGATTAAGCCCCAAAAAACCTCAAATGGGAAGCCGTCCTAGTGTAATCCCCTATACTTTCATGCAGGAGGTTGCAGTCTCGCTCCTCTCTATTTCCTTCACCTTCACTCCTTCATTACATTGGACACTCATCTAATGTAATGTGAAGAGGGGGAAGGTTTGTTTCTCCACACCCTCTCCCACAATCACCTCAGCTTCTTTCGCCATAGGCCTACCCTCTTCCATAAGCGGAAGAGAGCGTGGGTGGTTTTTTGAATCTTTCACATCCTCTTGTTTCTCACAGTGGGCATGAATCATATGGGATTAGTGATTTCAATGATAACAACATCTACATAATTCACCATTCTTGAACCATGACAACTCTGATTACCACCATAATTGGGGTATGTAGGAAGCCTTCATCATGGCCTCATCTCGCTAGTTATCCTCTTCAGAAATACAAACCTAATTCTCTTAATCCAAGCATCCTAATTAGGAGTAATCCCAAAACTATTTCTCTCAAATGATCATACACCCATGCGAGATGTCTTGAACTAAGAGAACTCTGATTCCGACCATAATTTGGATACGTAGGAAGCCTTCATCAGGGCCCAAGCTCACTGGATATCCTCTTCAAAAAATCTAACCCTAATTACCTTAATCTGGGAATCCTCCTTAGAAGTAACCCCCAACCTATTTCTCTCAAAGGATCATAAACCCCTGTGATACTTATCGAACTACATGGTCTTTGATTCTCATCCAAATGAGATACGTAGGAAGCCTCCCTGAGGTTCAAAACCAAAAATATAAATCAACCCTATCCTTTCTAGGCCACATTACCAACATGGTCTAATAAAACTTAGAAACTCATATCTTTTCTAGGTTCCTTGGGCTACTTAGGCATAAGTCCCACACCAATATTTTACTAAGTACCTTCCACTGAGATGTTCTTAATACATGACATTAAATTTTATGATTAGGTCCTTATAACATGACCTTAAAAGGTATGATGTTTCCCATTAAGTGGCACTAGACTACGAGGGTTCTGATTCCTTTCTCAAGGATACACAGGTAACCCATTTATGGGTACGATCCGAACATCAAAACAAAATTTCATCTCCCTGGATGATAATAAATTCCAGAGTGCCCTACTGAGTGGCTTAAAAACAAGTATTATTGTAACAATGACTAAATTAATATCTAAATAGTATATGGAAGGATAGCATTGATGGAGAACATAAAATAAATATGGATATCTCTATTACTGAATAACC
Organism: Viscum album; assembly: GCA_963277665.1. Taxonomy (NCBI): domain Eukaryota; kingdom Viridiplantae; phylum Streptophyta; class Magnoliopsida; order Santalales; family Viscaceae; genus Viscum; species Viscum album. The sequence goes on along the minus strand of OY728146.1, from coordinate 53,333,611 downwards.
TTAAATACATAAGGATGATTATAAATTTTACACATGATAATAATTGATTGAAAATTCCAAGGGAAATGTACCTTATACTTGGTTAATTAATAAGGATTCATGAAAATATCTCAAATATATAAGAGAGGACCCGAGTAGGCAAAAATTCCCCCCCAAAAAGGGTGTGATGAGTCCAAACTCCAATCCTCTAGACCAATGTGTGTTCTTAAGTATTGTAGATCTAAACCTAATGAACGCCTGCCTTTGGAAAGGAGGTCCCTTTGGATAAATAACCATTGGATATTTCTAGTTCCATAAATAAATACAATGGAATCCACCCGGAATTAGTGAACATTCTTTGAAAAGGAGATCCATTTGTAACTTTAAAACCTTTGGGTTGTATCATATGAACATCCTTGACTAAATTCCCATTTAGGAAAGTGGTTTTGAAATCTATTTGATATATATCATAATTATAATGAGTTGTTTTGGTAATAAAAATATGAATAAACTTTATCATCTCTATAGGTAAAAAGGATTCTTCATTGTCAATACCATGAATTTTTTTATAAACTTTTTCCACCAAGAAAGTTTTATAGGTAGACACTCTACCATCCATGTTAGTTTTCTTACAAAAAACTCACTTTCACCCTATGGGTCTCAGCCCTTTAGGTGCATCCAAAAATTTATAAACATGGTTAGTGTATATATAGTCATTTCAAATTCCATGGATCTTAACAAATTCTCAGAATCAGAAATCTCAATAGACTCAAAGTAAGAAGTGGTTTTATATCTTATTAATGTTACTTAATCATCATTAGCTATGAGAAATCCATATTTATTGGGTTCCTGGTGAATCCTACCAGACCATTATGGTTCTTATATAACTTGATTTGGTTTCTCATTCAAAAATCTTTACAGAACCAACTTAACCTCCATCTTAGGAACACTTTCTGTTTCAAAGTCTTGAACTTCTCTAAGTTCAAATTTCCCTATAGTAACTACACAATTGATCAATTAATTCTCAATTAATGTATAAAATTAGACCTCAAACACTTTTCAATCAGTTAGATTATAGAAATAATATTCCTTAGTTCCCTTGGGATAACAAAAAATATGCATTTGTATTATTTAGAGTCAATCTTATCAAAATATAATTTTTATAAAATATCTTCACATCCCCAAATACTCATATAAGATAAACTACGATGTTTCCAAAACCATATCTCATATGTTGTATTTATGAATGGTTTAGATTAAACACAATTTAGTATAAATAAATTAGTCTCTAGAGCATAACCCCATAATGAAATAGGAAAAACACAAAGACTCATCATTGATATAAACAAGTATAAGAAGGTATGATTCCTCCTTTTAGACACACCATTCCATTATAGTGTTCTAGGAGGAGTGAGTTATGGAAAAATTCCACAATCTCTCAAATGACTAGTGAATTCCTAGCTCAAGTATTCACCACTCTAATATGATCAGATAATCTTAATACCTTTTCCCAGTTGATTTTGTATTTCATTATAAAACTCTTTGAAATTTTAAAAAGTGTCATACATGTGTTTCATTAGAAACACAAAACGACACTGACTAAATTCATCAGTAAAAGTAATGAAGTACCTAAAACCAACACTTTATTGTGTTCTCATTGGTTCACATACATCACTATGTATGAGATCCAATAGTCCACTATCCCTTTCACTTTCTCTCCCAAAAGGTGACTTGGTGATTTTCCCTATAAACAAGATTCACATACATCAAATGATTCATAATCGAATAAGTCCAAAAATACATCTATGTGGAGTCTTTGAATTTGTTTCTAGTTTATATATCTAAGGTGACAATACTAAAGGTAGGTGGTATTAGAATCAAGCCTAATATTCTTATTCTGAAAGTTATAAACAAGATTATCCACATAAATAATATATAAAAATATTTTCAATTTCATAAAACAATTCATTATTATATATAGAATGACTCTTATTCTCAATAATGAATTAAAAACCCTTATTTTCCAAATAAGATACAAAAATAAAATTTCTATTTATGGTAGGAGAATAGTATCAATTTTCCAATTATAATATCAATCCACTTGGTAAAATCATATCATACATGCTGACTTCTAATGTAGAAACTCTTTCTTCATTGTAGTCACAAAGATTTACTTCACCCTTCATCAATTATCTCTTGTATTCGAGTTTGTGTTTATTAGAAAAAATGTGTGATTCACATATGATATTGAATACCTATAAGTCAATGTTTGTTGAATTGATATCTATAACATTAACATTCAGGTAATTTGATTGTTTTTCCTTGATAACACTTCTCAATCCTAGATACCATTCTTTAACTATTTTATAGTTCATACCTATTAGTGATCTCAATATTGTTTTGATTAAGTATGAAATAATCTACAACAAATACATATCAGTGGATGGGTATCATGTAATATATATTTTCATTAAGGACTTAAAATAAAATTTCTACCACTAAAAATGATGACCCCAAGTATCATATCCATTTAGCGAGACAAGATCCACATTTCACTAAGCAATTATTCAACTTTGTAATTCCTCCCACCACTTCGTTTTTAATACATAGAATCATTCCAATCATAAAAATTATAAATCTTGGATAATTGAGAAAAAAAACCTTTATCAAAATCCATCATATGGATTCACTCAACTATATTCCTCTTGTATCCTTCTTAACGGTTTCCAAGCTAAGTATAACCCAAATAAAACACCAAGAATAGGCTAACAAAGAACAATCTATGAGAACCATACTCTAAAAAAACCTACCCAAGGATGATCCAATGTTACCTATTACTTTCTTTCCTTACATAAGATAATTTAGGGGCACCCTAATTTAGAAGAACCTACCTAATTGAATTATTGAGGTTATGAAAAGTGAATCTTTGGAAGGTATTACACACTAAGTATTTTGGGGCTTTTATAGTGTCACCAATTTAATATACATCATATGAATATTAACTTCATAAATATTTCTTCTTATGAAATCATTATACTCTTCTATTTTATTCCTTTTATGTATGACTTCTTCTATCATTTTAGATTTCAAATTCCTATTACAACCACGAAATTAATGTGTTCAAACCACATTAATGTGTAACTCTTCACACAACCCACAATTTTGTGTTACTCACCAAAAAAATAGAAGCCAAACATATTCATAGATATCCAAATTCATCATATGCATATGGTACATGAACACTATATTTCAAATGTATAATGTTATATGAATTGAATAACCCCACATGAGTAAGCCCAGAGCAATAGATTACCAAACCCATTCACTTTTTTTGATAAGGCATAAGCCTATAGGACAATAGGTGGTCTGACCCTATGTTCCACTTCCCAGGGAGACTTCATCTAAGATAGAATCCAATTAATGAAATCTTTAACACCTAATATGCATAAACATTATTCAAAATTTTTGTGAATCTCATAAATTCAATAAAAAAATCAAGGCCTAGGTATATAAAAATTAAAATTTATAGAGTCATATTTAACATTTAATATAGGGACGAAACTCTTAGAAGTAGTTTAATAGTTAAACATAACATATACACAATATTCACATTTCCTAAATAATTTACTAAAAATTAATATCAAAGGAATTTAATAAATAAATAAACATTTTATTTATTTTCTAAAATGTGAGATAAACATTCATGAACCTTTAATAAATAAATTGTAATTATAAAAAATTTATAAATTAACTAGAATATATACATTTTTATATTCATTTAAATATACAATTTTCATATTGTTCATTATATGAAATTTATATGATATTTAATGAATTATAAACATTTTAAAATTAAATTTATTTTATATAAACATTTTAAGTAATCTAAATATAATATATTTTTTAATTTATAAACACTTAATAAATTACCCCTTATTATTTTTAAATAAACTTTTATTTCTAAACCTCAAGCACACCATATAATTTGGAAAATGTATTTTAATTATTAAAATTTAATATTTGGGAATAAAATGTTTCATAAACATTTAATTAACTAATTATAAACCTTTAATAATTAACTAATTAATTTATAAATACCTTATAAAATAAATATTCCCCAAATACATTTTATTATGATTTATAAATTTTTTACAAACCATTAAAGTCATTAAAAGTTTATAAAACAATTTTTTTTTTAAAAAATTCTAATTACCCTTAAATAGAATCCTTATTTTTCATGAGGGTAACCTTCCACTCCCCTTACATAGACTATCTATATAAGGGTATATCTTCATGACCCTTACGCGATGGAAACCGCATAAGGGTGCTCCTCCCATTACCCATACATAAACCATTTGGATGCCTTCATTTGGACACTCTATATAAAGTCAAATAACATTTACCTTTACAAAGAACTTATGTGTAAATGTAGCTAATAATTTCCTTACACTGTGTAAATATAAATTTATGATTCACTATATGCAGAACAACGATTACCTTTACACAGAATTTCTCTGTAAAGGTTACCATAAATTCTCTATACTGTGTAAAGGTACATATAGGTTACCTTTACACAAACCTTATTACATAAAGGTAAGATGAATATGACCTTTATGTAAACCATTTATATATAGTTAAAAATTGGACTACCTTTACATAAACCCTTAATGTAAAGTTAAGTCTCAGTTTACCATTATGTGATCGCTCACATAAAGGTAAATATCATATTACCATTATGTAGCTCACATATAGGTATAGAAAACTACAACTATTTTTTATTTATATCTTAAAAAAAAGATTAAAACATGTTTAAAACTTGGAGAAAAATTCTTTGATATCACTAATGGGTTTTTTATAATCATCAAATGATCATCAGTAGTGGAAAAACCTAAAAATAGCTTAATCTATCTTCAAGAAATCAAACATGTAAATACATTGTAAAACAAAGTACCTAGAATTCATGTATAACAACAAAATACATATTATTATAAAAAGGATAATATTTGATAGATATCACTAGGTGTAGTTGAATCTATTCCTACTACTTCCAATGGAGTACACCGACCAGTGGATCCACAAATGTTTCATGAGGATTCCTAAACACCGAAGGGGTTCTAGTGTATTCATTATATGATAAAAGGTATTTTAAGAAGAAGATATTATTGAATATGGATCAATGGTATATTACACTCTATAGGAGAGGATAACATTATCTTATATATCCATCTTCAATTCTATTCATTTAATAAAGAGTGATGAATATTTTTGTAATGTATTGAGTTCCATATCATGGTACCCATATGTTACATCCTATTAGATGAATCATATGCATGTATTTTATATGAAATAAATGAATTGATTTTATACACACTTCAAAAAGTATCACTTACACACATTGGGAGTAGGTTAGACTGAGAAAAAGTTTTCATTAAGTTAATTCTCACTAAGACCATTCAACCAAGGCTGAGAGGTGAAACAATTGTGGATCCTCTAGTTCATTAGTTTATAAGAAGAAGAGCTAGTAATTTTGGGACTAGGATAGAATTGAAACTATATATCCAACCCCAACCCAAATCACTCCTCTATAATTATTGTTTTCAATCACTTGTTTAATATTTCTATTTATATTTTTTAAATTTAAAATAATTCAAAACCCCCCTTTATCTTAAGTGAAAAATGATTTTTGAGAATTCCTCTACGAAGAAAACTCTAAGGTTTCCACTGATACTAAATTTAACCTAGGAAAATAAGATCTTTTTTCCACACCCTATGATAGGTTTCAGTTTCATTCTTCATAGTGATCTCCCCTTGTCCATCAGTTTGTTGATTTTATTCTTCTTCAATAACAAGTTTGTGAGTTCTATGTCCATTATCTATTCTTCTAAGAATCTGTAACATCCCTTGCCTGATACTCCCTCACATGACTAATCTGGGGTGTTACATGACCTTATTAACACCTCCCCATATGCTAGAGGCTTCTGAATAGTAATGAGGTTGTGAGGAATATATCGGGGAGACTATACCCTCTAGAATATAGTTGCAATACAATAGAAAACAATAACAAAGTAGTGGAAACAAACTAATCAACAACATGCATCGATAACAGAATAAATAAAAACTCAAAAAACTCAATAATAATAGGATAATGTATGAAATGATGAATTAATATAAATGATGTGATGAATTTTAAACAAATATAATACTAATTATACTCAAATAAAGACTCCATGAATCCTATTTCTGAACCCCATGCCGGCCCCAACTCCAAGATCCAACCCATCAGGAAAGAAACAATCAATAATAGGGTCCATTGACCTTTTCCAAACCTACATCTATGAAATATATCTTGGTACCAAATGAAGGACAATATAGGTTGTGAGTAAAACTCAATAGATGAACACCACCATGTCTAAATAAATCCATTCTAAGATATATAGTGCATACAATAAAGTGATAAATAGGGGCATTGATTTAATCAATTAAAACTGCACCTGAAATAAATCCACTAACCCTTGAGCTCTGGTTTTTCACTCAAGGTCATCCTAAACACTCTTCAACACAATGATGTATATCTCTTAGTATGTTATTAAACCATTCCAATCATAACCATAACCCTTACAGGTTATAGCCCATAAAATAAAGCACAAGAGAACCAGGTAAATCCCTATGAGCATTACAACATAACCAATCTAAGCACTATAAGAATTAAAACATAACCAGGAAAAGGCCTATAATCATTGGAGAATAATCAGGGAAATCCCTATCAGAATTATTGCATAATTGGGCCAATACCTATAAGAATTATATCATAATTAGGCCAAACCCTATAAGCATTACAATATAACCAAGCACAAAATATAACATAGGTCAAAAAAATCCATTATGGTCAATTCATCAAATTACTGTTCTTATATCCATTTCAACTTCATAATTTCAGGATCCCAATTATCATCATAATTACACAAAATCATATTCTGTTTATCATTTAAACACCCAAGGTCGTTAGTATGATAGTTAACCAATTTTAGTCTCTGTGATTCTATCTCAAGAAATCACACTAATATCACAAGGCACACAAATTCATAATATTAGGCCAAAAATCAACTGAAAACCAAAATATCATGGGGTGTAGTGTTAAATATAACCAAGTATCATGAAAGGTCAAATATTGGCACTCCTATTAGGTTGCAGCAGGTATTGGTCGAAATTCCAATGGACCCGACATGATCCAATAAAAGGATTATACATGTGTAATTCATCAAACATAGGTTAATAAAATTATTTAGGTCATGAAAATGGTGAGACAATTTGATACCACTTATTGAACATACTGGGCTAATTGAAACACACAATTTAGGATAATTTATAGACCACCCACCTCAAAATGAAGAAGATGCAAACAAGCTTCCAATATCCAAGATAGTGTTTGGTTCATTATCCAGTCACTTGTAACTCCAGGCTTGGAACACCAAGATTGGAATTCTTGGGTCACCATGTTTTGATACCTAGAAAGAATGAGTTGAATCTAATGAAAAGGAGGTCCAAAATGCTTCAAAAATATCTCTGGGGTGATTAGGGGTTGAGAGGAAAAGATTAGATCCAAACAGGTTCAGATGGTCTTGGGGGGTATTTGTAGACAAAATTTTAAAAAGAGGACCATAAGAAACCCCATAGACCATGGTGCAAAACCACATGACATAGGGTACACAACGGTGAAACCCAAGGAACCATGTTGCAACATCCCTTGGTCAAAGTACATTTAAGATCCATAGTGGTTGTTGTGCTATAAATCCTATAAAACAAGGTATATGCTACGACATAGCTGAAGAAACCATTCCACATCACCCTAAATTACCAAGGGATGGCTACACCACATCTAGCCACCATGCGGTAGGGGTGAAAAAATTGGTAGAGCTGGCCAATTTTCTCCTCAAGTACCTTATGCTGCAAACATGATCTCCAAGTTGCAGCACTCATTCGCCAAGGTAAAGCCTATATCGTAGCTAAAATCCACGATTAAGTCATTCTATAATTGATATTAGAACATATTGTCCACCTCCCAGGACCCTATTCCCTAACTAGGAGCTCCACTCCAAAACTACCCACCTTACGACACAACCCTAAGCTCCATGACATAAAATCCTATACAGTTGAGAAATTCATCACAACACCCCTCTTTCTCCCTCTTAGAGAAACCACGATTCAACCAGACAATAAAAATAATTAGTTTTAAAATGTTTCCAAAAACCTTAAATATGGAAACACCTAGAATAAGATAATATCTTACAACCTCCCCACCATATAATATCTCACCCCCAAGCTACTATAAGTATCACTATGGGGTATCTAAAAAAAAGTCTAACCATTATATCTTCATGTTATACTCCCTCTCCTAGGTCTCCTCTTACAAACACACATACTACCACTAGAAGGGGAAGGAATTTTACTGATGGCCTTGATCTTCTGTAGGTCAATCTCGATGCCTCAGTATTTGACAAAAAAGACAAGAAAATTCTTGGAGGTGACCCCGAAGTCACATTTAAGAGGGTTCATCTTCAGGTGGTGGAAACGTAGAAAACCAAACAATTTCTCAAGGTCCTTGAGATGGTCCTGGTGCTAGCAAGATTTTACCACCAGATCATCCACATAGCACCCCACCAATGTCATGAGAATTGTCTCGAATATGCGGTGCATGGACCACTGATAGGTGGAACCTACATCTTTTAGGCCGAAGGGTATGACATGGTAACAGAAAGTACCTTGGGGAGCCCTGAAAACAGTGGACTCCTCATATTAAGGGGCCATCTGGATCTGGTTGTACCCGGAATACCCATCCATGAAGGAGAGGGCTTGGAACCCAGCTGTAGCATCAATCAACAACTCTGTCACTGGAAGGTGAAAACCATCCTTCGGACAGTGGCGGTTGAGATCGCAGAAGTCAATACAGACTCTGATATTCCCATTCTTCTTCCTGACTAGCACAATGTTGGCTAGCCACTTGGGGTACTAGAATTCCTTAACGATGTTGGATCTGATGAGTTTTTCAACTTCAGCCTCAACCATGACATCGTGGGAAGGGTGCATCTTTTTGGGAGGCTTCTTGAACCCGCGATGGTTTGTCGAGAGACCAAGGCAGTGGACGACCACCTGAGGATCTAGTCCTGGAATCTTTCTGTAACTCTAGGCGAACACATCACGATGTTGATTAAAGAAGTTCACGTACCGTTGCTGCTCCTTGAGGGACATGGAGGCACTGATCAATGTGGGTCTCAAATCTGCCTCCCTACCAAGGTTCAATTGTACCAGTTCATCGACTGTGGTAGAGATGAATTCTTCAAAGGTGGGGGGAGAATCCTCTAGATCCTCTTCTCCACTTTTGGAGTGATCTTCTGTAGGGGGAGTCACTTCTGAGCCACCAGACTCTGATGGGAAGCTGGTGCCGACCTGAGCAGCATTAGTCATCACACTAGGAGACACATGCACCACTAAGACCATAACAATGGAGGCATTTGAACCAATCCCATTTGGCCTTCAGCCCAAGGGGCCACACTTGATGACATCAAAGCAGTACTGGTACGTCGGCTTGAGCCGGTTAATTCCAGCCCGGCGAAACAGGCACGTATGACGTACCTCCATTGCCATGAGCCTGACATCTCGATACCGTACATGGGTAGGAGGTTTTGGGATCACCCGAGCCTGGGTGGTGTAGGAGTACGAGGTGATTTTCCGCCATCGATTGGACCTAGGAATATGCATTCCTCTTGTACCCGAAACAACAAAACACTGCCCCATATCGGGGGTTGTGGCTTCCAACCAATGGATCGGGAAGATGTAAGCATCATCCAGACCTGCCCAGGGATCACTTATGACCGTGGCAGGATCAATCTCACTTTCCAGAATCTGATTATCCTTTCTCTTGTAATAGTCAGTGTCCAGATAGCAGGCTTCAAAAGAGGCAAAAGGAGACACATATCTTTAGAGAACGCCTACTTGACCATTGAGGGTGTATTTGAGGCATTGGTGATACAATGAATGGACCACTACATGTAGGTGGAGCCATGGCCTTCCCATCAACGTGTTGTACGCGGTGTCCTGGGAGACAACCATGAATTCGATACTGTCAACTAGGCCACCAAACTGGGTCTTCAAATGGATCTTTCCGATCGGGGTCTAATCGGTCCTGTCGTATCCATGGATCCTTAATTCGGAGGGAGTCAGGTTGTCCTCGGATAATCCCAGCTTCCACAGTGTTCGAGTCAGAATTAGATTAATCCCAGAGCCCATGTCAACAAGACATCAGCAGATTTCCACGCCATTGAACTGACTAGTGATGTACAATGGAAGAATGTTCCCCTGTATGGGAGGGTCTTCGTCTTCACTAGAGATGAGATAACTTCCTGACATTCAGCGTTCTCAATTTCCTCAGCGTGGAAGGCTTCTGTAGCTGCTACCTCTGTCTCAAACTGGAGGGGGCTCCTTAGAGCCTCGGCCAGTGCCTCACACATGTCAGACGACAGGCGAAGATCCTCAAGGATAGAAAGCCTCACTGGAATTCTGGAAAGGTGCTTGAGGTCATCATACTTCTATGCCAAACGCGATCCTCTGCTTACAAGATTCCACTCTATGATTGGAGTCACGACGGGCCCTGCCGGCTGGGCCGGAGACCGGTTAGTTCTAGGTATGCCCTGTTGCTCACTGGTCAAGTCCTGAAGAGTAGCTTCCATATGAGATTCATAAAATCGATATTGGCCTGTAGTAGGGCGAGACTGGCCGTGGTACGGACGAGGCAGCTCTGCCTGATCCAGTAGCACAAACGATGGTGGAGGTAGATCTGAGGGCACCGCATGAGGAGGTTGCGTGTGCTGAGCTCTGTGCTGGGTCTGCTGTCTGGTCTCAGTGGAATGCACATCTTGGCTGAAAGTGCCCACTGATGTACCATGATGACCCATATGGCCGTGGTTCCGCCGATGTTGGTGTTGGCTGGGGACATTGGGGAGGTTCGCCTGGCATTCCCCCTCATCAGGTGTCATATAGGGATTTACCAACTCCATGGTATTAACCAAAGTTTACCCCTGACTGTCACTTGAAAAATCATCCACCACTGGGAAAATTCTGGGAGGAATCCCCATCTCAGGGGGCATGAAGTCACCAAGAGTGCAGGATGAAGACGACAGTGGCGGAGCGCGTTGCTTCTTCTTGCGCCGCCGATGCTTGCTCTTCTGGGCGGAGGCCAGCTGAGATGATGATGCAGAGGTTATGGTCGCAGATTCTGAAGGATCTGGATGATTTAGTCGTGCCCGAATAATACCATGGGCACGAGCGACTGTTTTACGAGCCATCCAGTCATCGTACTTCTAGGATCCACGGCTGGGAACCTGCTACCACTCACCTTTGTCGTCGCTACCCCTTTCTGACCTCACAAAGACACCTGCCACTTGTGTCGGGGCCGAGCCCAGCCTGAATATGTTTTTATCGACCTAGTATTGGATCCAGTCTTTAAACACATAACACTACTTGAGGGTGTTCCCCATAATCCGATGATAGGGGAAGTAGTTGGGGAGATCGATGAGATTCGCCTCTGCCGACCTTTTTCACTCGGGTAAGCACACAATCCCCTACTCTAGGGCACTACGGAAGTAACCGGGGACCTGAGCCTCGTTGAAAGAGTAAGTCTGGTGACTTATTTCCAGATAGGGTGCTCTAGGAGCCTGGCCCTGACGAGGGGCTGGAGGGGCCTGCTAAGGAGGCAGAGCCTTATTATCCTGCCCAGGTGGTGGTGGCACGTTGCGGAGGGGAACCTGCTAATTCTGAGGCGGTCGCTGTTGGGAAGGAGGCTGTGCCTGAGGTGGAGGGCCTCTACGAGGTTGCAGATCCGGTGCTACTGGAAGCAATTCTAGCTACCTGGGGGCTTCTATTTAGGATAACGTGGCAGGCTCAGCTATGGAATCCCTCCTTTCCAGGATCATAGGGGGCAGCGGACGCGCCTGACTAGCCTGTTGCAGATATTCCTTGAGGCTCTATGCCTTATCTAAGAAATATCAAAACCCTCTAGGGTAGTTCTAGGTGATCAGGGAAGGAACCAGTTCTGTTTTGACATTCCCTATGCACATCTTCAGTAATTACTCCTAAGTTAGTGGAATGTTGAGGGAGTATGTGAGTCCCTTCCACTGGGCGATGAAGTCCGCGACTCACTCATTGGGCCTTTGCTTTAACATGAAGAGGTCTGTGATGCTGGTCTTCTGTGTGGTGGAATTAAACTGGTATAGGAATTTCTGATGAAGATCTTCCCAGCTGGTCACCGATCCAATGGGGAGCTAGCTGTACGAGACGAACGCAGGGCCCTCCAATGTCTGCACAAAACATCAGAGCTTGGCGGCTTCCTACTGTGCTGGGGTCCCCAACATGGGGCCACACCTGGAGGAAAAGTGGGCCAGGTGTTGAGGTGGGTCCCTCGTCCCATTAAAGGGAAATAAAGTGGGATTTACAAATCTTGGGGGAGCAGGCATATCATCCACCCATGCGGGATATGGATTGCCATCTGGTGGGACTACCACTGTCACATTTCCAACGCCTCAAGGAAGCCGATGAGTGCCACTATAGGATCATCCAGACGGGGGTTCCTGTCTTGACGGGGATCCCTAACCACAAGTGCGTTACCAGGATATTTGACAAGGTAGACGGGTTCAATGGCTCAGGGAGCGACTGGCGGAGCGGCCTGTGGGGAGGTTGGGGAACTCGGGCCAAATTCCTCAGATTGTCGTGCCGTTCTGGAGGGTTTGGTGAGACCTGTCATGCCCTCTTTCCGTGAGTTCCAGATTCGAACCTGTCTACGGGAACGGTTTGATCAGGGTTTCCTGGAGGCATCTCGCTAGGGGGAAATTGTTCCTACCCCTGTTATCCCGACTTAGGATTACCATAGTCGGGTCATCACTCTACAACACGTTTGTCCAGGAGTTCTTCGACCAACCTCTTTTGCTCAGCAAGCTGTTGGCGCAACGTGGCCTTCTCAGGGTCTTCCTCCGTCTTCTGCACTGAGGTGGATGGGTCGGAGTGCTTGACAACTCCAATATGATATTTAACCTTACCGACATTCCGACTGAGTACCAGTGACTTAGTGGGCGTAGAGAGACCTAGGAGTTTCCTCTGCTGACGAGTAATCCTCCCCGATGGGTCCAATAGTGGTGGTACACCCTCAGGGGTAAGTCTCCATCGAGAAACTCCAGCTCTTCCTCCTTTTCCACTATGTCAGCCATGTGGACCATAAACCTTCTTGGGGGCATGTCCTCAATATCGCATAACGAGTCAGGCTGCCGCAGGATAGGACTGAAGAGGAGGGCGACATAATATCCCCAGTCGCATACCTTCACGTGGGGGGTAGCTTTCCTGATGATTTTTCAGAGCACCTTGAAACTCTGAACGCATTTTTGTTGGAGGGTGCTCTGGAAACCTGGTGACTCAGGGCACTGGGCCACGGGGAGTGTGACCAAATCGACCAGATGACATTGCTCACCGATTTCCTCGAAGTGCAATAGGATCCTGGGGTACACCACCCAATGATAACGAATATGGAAGTACGTCGCCCATAGTGTTTGACAGAACCACTCGACCTCCTCTGGGGTAAAGGATTCCGGTGTACAAAAGTTCGATGCTGACGCCGGCCAGAACTTCTCCGAGAAGTGATCCACCGCAAGAATGTTCCAGAAGCTCCTGGAATCATATTCAGGATCTGGCCCCATATTGCCCCACTCGTCAACTGGAGGTGGCTGAGGAACCGGTAGCGGTACTGAGGTGGACCGCTGAGACAGTAGACTGGGAAGCGGAGAATACGGCGAACGAGCCGACTGGTCTCCAAATTCTGGGCCATCCACCTAGGAGTGCGGTGACCTGACCACAAAATCACAATACGACTGGATAACAACCACAACTTCTGGTGTAGGGATCGCGGTTACCGGCGATGGGTCACGCTGTTACTCAACCGCCATAGGTCCCCAAAATAGCTCTCCGTGATCTCTGGTCGAGGTAGAGGGTTCTTCTGGTGACGACGGTGGTGACTGTACTGTCAGAACCCATGGGAATCCAAAAATTTCCTCCTCCTGGATGTACCTGGAAAGAGAGGCGGGAATCTGGTGGACTTCACATTCTAGAAGGATAAGGCTAACACACCTTGTTCTTGCCCCGGTCCTTGACATGGAGGACCGAAGGGAGGGTTCCACTTCTGAGTCATATTCTGCTTTAGAATTTGAGAAGCAGGCCCATTTTATCTCCATTCGGGCCTTCCCAGGATTCTTCTTATGGCGGCGACGACCTGCCCTCCTACCCCTAGGTGGCTCCTTGAAACAAGGATGATTCCCGACATGTGGTCCTGGGGCTGCGCCGATGCCAGGACAGAGAAGACTTCCACTTGAGATAGCCGGGGTGTGAGGAGCACCAGGACAAATATCGAAGGGGACATGTGAAGGACCTCCATGAACAACACCTGAGCGGGAAAAACCTCCGTTGGAACTGGTGGGAGCATGGGGAGGACCACCATGCTTGGTGCGGGTGGAGCGAGGCTGACCTCCACCCCTCTAGTTGCCAGGGCGAGGAGGACCTTCTCTAGATGTGGAGAGGACATAGGGAGGATCCCCATGTTATAGAGGGACCATATGGTCAATGTATCCACATCGACGGTTGGGGGTAGGAGGAAGAATTCCATACCCAGTGTGGTGGGCACGGGAGAGGCTTCCACCCTGTGTGTCACTGCCGCGGGGCAGACCTTCATTCAGGTTGGGGGTAGCACGAGGCATACCTCCATGACGAGCTTCGGAGCAGGGAAGGCCCACGCTCTGTGTAGTAGTAGTACAGAGAGGACCTCCGTACTGGGTGGCATCATCGCAGGTTGGTTTGCGGCGATCACCACTCAGACCTACGACCAGGAGAGTCAACCTAGCCTGCCCATGGGGTGGTTGGGGCCTCGATCTCGGTTGGGAATAGGAGCGCCCCTTCTTAGTGTGTCTAGGGACTTTATGATATGCATCAGTGGTGGCTCGGGCCACAGTATCTGTCGAAGTTAGCTCCCCTTGATGGGTGTCCTCAGCTTGGGCCCAACGCTGGCATCGGGTCAGGTGAGCAGGTGCTGGTGGTGCAGACACATAGCCTACCTGCTCCTCTGTCAAGGCCAGACGGCGGTGCTGACATGGCCGGGTGGGGGCCCATGCTTGGAGCCCTTGGATCGGGACTCTGATCGGGCTGAGCTGGACGTCACCCACCTCATCAGCATAAGGCATGGAGTCGTGAAGGCGTTTCGGGGACAGGCTCTTGAAATGACTGAAAGTTGGTATGGGGAGAAGGGGCTCCCTGTGCGGCCCTCGAGGGCAGCGTTAACAGCAGGGTCTGGATGCCTCAAGGTCCAGGAAGGACATATCCTAACTTGGGATTATTCCCTCTTCCTCATAACAGTGTAGTAGGTCATTAATCAACCTCCGTTGGATGAATTATGATGGGGAGATGGGGCGTGGGTGCCCCACATTTGTGGATACAGACACTGTTACGGTAGCAGTGGAGCCACGTGGAGCGGCTGTGCTGGCGTTTCCCCTGCCTCTACATAGGTGGGTGGGCAGTGATCGTGTCCCTGTAGCAGCAACATGATTCCTGAGAAGTAGGGAGATTAAATCATCATCAATTTAAGGAAAAGAAATCGACAACCAGTGCCCTGACGCTATTCTGTCTTCCGTGACCGGTAAGAGGGATACACGCTGACAACATTGTATAACGGAATGCCCAATGTCCTACTGCCCCAACTTCTAGTGAGTTTCACGTAGGGCCCATTATTTTCTTGATAGTACCTGGTGCCGTACAGCTGGATCCGGTGACACGTTAATCTACCGATGTCTTGAGCGTTACTAATATCTATATTGAAGAGAAGAATTTCACGTCAGGTTCACCATTTCTGTATCCAACACTTTCGCCAGGGCGTGCATGTGTGTCGCGTTCATGGGATGTCAGTGTGGCTCTATTGCCCCGCATTCCCACATTCCAAAGGTGGGTGACATTCGTTTCTTATTCAGGGACGTCTGCTCCTTGATCGAAACCAGGATGATGGGATGTCGGTTCTTCCTTCCGTGGATTCCTCCTCGGAACTCGTCACCTAGTTTGGGTCTCCCTTATAGATTTAATACATTGTTTATGAAACTCTTCCAAGTGTCATGTTTCCATGGACGCTGGTTAATTAAACTGCTTCTGTCAGGACATTCCAAGGGGTCCGGTCAGGGCAGTAATTTTCGGTTAGGTGAGTAGTCACGCTGAGGCATCACTAACATGTCTGGATGCTAGGGAATTGGATTGTCTATCTTTTGTCCCTTATTGTAGGGATTCTTGAGGGCAGGGAAGCCTGAGGCATCCCACATTGAGCGCGGGGAATCATATTCCATAGGCATGTATCTGAGGTTTTCCTCAGCTTCCTATGTTTAACACGGGGTATGCCACAAGTTTAATGTCCAGCGAAGACAAATCGGGATGATTGGAAAACTAACAAGAGTGGATCAGATTGAGGAACCCCCTTGAGGGAACACCGATATCAGAGCTAGCTCGTGGGAAGCTTCCCGAATGCTGTGGAGGGGAATGGGGTGGCATGAACTCACCGGGATGTGGCGGCCCGGGTAAGAATCAGGATGAGTGATAAAAAGTTGGATGGAGTGGAGGAGGAATGAGATGGGACCGTCGTGGAGAGGATGGTAGTGATGGGCTTGAGCCTCGAAGAAACCTTCTATGTATCCCCATGGAAAGGAATCAAATTCCGCGTAGTTTGGTTGGTGAGAACCGACGTGAAGGGGGGTCGGAATGATCAATGGTTGGTGGGATTGAACCTCAGGGAGGCTTCCTACGTACCATGACTTGACACAAATCAAAGTCCACATAGTTTGTATACAGTTTAACATCATGCGGGACAGGGGATGATGTCGGTGAACTAACGTGAATGAGGACCTTGGTCTAATGGATGGTGGGATTGAACCTCATGACGTCTTCCTACATACAATGTCTTAACATAGATCAAAGTCCTCGTAGTTCAGGTGGATTCCAGAGAACCTGACGCGAATGATAGACCTTGGTCCGATGGATGTTGGGCTCACAATGGCTTACCACTATATTGGGATGTAGTTTAACGTCATACTGGATGGGGGCGTGTCGGAGAACTAACGTGAATAAGGACATTGGTCTAGGTGGATGTTGGGCTGGAACCTCATGGAGGCTTCCAACATACCATGCCTTGACATGGATCAAAGACCACGTAGTCCAGGAAGGTGTATGTCGAAGAACCGATGTGAAGATGGATCGGGGGTCTGATGGGTATTGGTCTTGAACCTTAGGGAGGCTTCCTACGTACCATTCCTTGACATGGATGAAATTACTCGTAGTTCGGGTGGATCACAATGGCTTACCTATAGATTAGAATGCAGTTTAATGTCATGCGGGACATGAGATCTGGGGCTTACACTCTGAGGCGGCCCATGGTGGAGTTTGGTGAACCAACGTGAAGGAGGTCGGAATGACCGGATGGTGGGATTGAACCTCGTGATGCTTCCTACGTACCATCCCTTCACATGGATCAAGGTCCTCATAGTTCGGATGGATCACAATGGCTTAATGCTGGATTAGAATGCAGTTTAACATCATGCAGGACGGGGGATCTGTGGCTTACACTCTGAGGCGGCCCATGGTGTGTCATGGTCGGTGCTAACTCTAAGCCCACGGGAGTCATGCTCGGTGTGAGAAACAAGAGGTTGCAGGGACTTGATGATCACGTCATGAAGGATGCATCCGTGGGAAGCGAAGAGGGGCTTACGTGTTGGGCGGCCCAAGGTGTTGGGACTTACTCTAGGATGGAGGCCCGATGGTGACAAAGCGTAGCGGGAGAGGGATTTGGGACCGAAGAAAGGAGGTGCTTCATTCCCTATCATGCCCTCCGCTGGCCCTGGCGGTGGGGAAGTACGGAGGTGCATGGGTGCTACCTTCCGCATGATGAACTAGGGGCCTACACCAAGGCGGCTGCCCTTCCCCCACAGATAAACACCACTCCCAGAAGGAGGATATCATCCCCTGTGGAGACTAGGGAGCATGGATAATGTCCAAGGTGGGGGTACACCGCGTGAGAGGCACTAGGTGATGTCACAGTTTAACGTCATGTGTTAAGGATGAGGGTTCTTGGTAGTTTAACGTCCTGTAGCTCGGATGAGGTGGGTTTTCTTCATACCTCTAGGACATATATAACTGGTTCCCTCTACCCCTTGGGGAAGGGAAGGCATCAGTAAGGCCATAGCGAAGGGGGGTTGTAGAGAAAACCATCGAGGGGTCTACGTTAGCATGGCTATGAGAAGAATCAATAACCATTAGCGTGCTTATGAGAAGAAGCATTAGGCGAAGCAACACCACGGGCAATATCGTCTAGGGGAATTTGAAGTCACATCGTGCAAACCTGGAGGGTCACACGGGAAAAGGAATTTCCAAGCAGAGGGGTCCATAGGCAGGGGCCTTGTAGAGCTCAGTTGCTCTGCGTAGTGGAGGGCACTGGCGAAGGGGTGTGTTTCACGAATTGGGGTGCCTTAGCCTTAGCATGGGTCGAAGGTGCAAATGGGAGGTGCTTCGCAAAGTGGAAGAGTGTTCACGGAGCACTGCCTCTTGGAGCATAGGTGCCTCGCGCAACAAAGTGTCGCGCTGCAATGTGCTTCACGAAGTACAGTGAACCTGCCTTGGCATGTGGATCACGTGTATAAGAGGGGTGTTTTGCGAAGCATAAATGCTCCACGACAACCTGTGTCCCCTTTGGGACCCCCTTCCTTCGCGAAATCCCTTAGGCTTCGCGAAAGGAATCTCTATCAGAAGAGGGGATCAAAACAAGACAAGGCAGAGGCCTATCGCGAAGAAAAAATACCTCCCGTAACTCATGATTCATGGAGAAAAGGGTGCTTCGTGATTTGGGAGCTAAGAATATGAAAGGTCAGATTGTCCATCTGTGGGGATCAGGGGGAGATCTGTATTTATAGGCAAGAGGCGCCGCGAAGCAGAGCTTATGCGGTGCGAAGAGGGATTCGGTTGCTTCGCGGCGGGTCACGAACGTCAACCGGGTTCGCGGAGGGGTACTGCCTCCTTTGATTCACGGCGGGTTTGCAAACTTCTGGGGTGTTCGCGGGGCGTACCGCCTCTTTTTGTT
This sequence comes from Viscum album, assembly GCA_963277665.1. Lineage (NCBI taxonomy): Eukaryota > Viridiplantae > Streptophyta > Magnoliopsida > Santalales > Viscaceae > Viscum > Viscum album. The sequence continues at coordinate 53,314,446 of OY728146.1, read as the reverse complement.
CATGGTGGCCACATTGCTTGGGGGGGCTCCACGCCGTGGCTTCGTGAGGCAGGGCGAGTGGCCTCTTTTTTCTTCTTTCTTCTCTTCAAATATTTTGGTGCCAATAAGGGTCTCTTTCCCTTTTCCAAACCTGCATATATGAAATCTGTCTTGGTTATAAATGGTGGCCTATCTAGGTGTGAGTATAACTCAGTAGTTTAAAACCACTGTGTCTAAAAAATTCCGATCCGAGATATATAGTACATGCAATAAACCGATAAATAGGGAATTGATTTAATCAATTAACACTACACATGAAATAAATCCATTGACCCTCACACTTCGAGTTATCACTTGGGGTTAGAAATAAAATACTTTGATATAATGCTAGATATCTCCGATCATGTTGTGGAACCATTCCAACCATAACCCTAACCCTCCCAGGATATATCCCATAAAATAAAGCACTATAGAATGAGAGAGATCCCTATAAGTATTGCAAAATAATCAGGCCAAGACTTATAAGCATTATAGCATAACCAGTCCAAGACCTATAAACATTACAACATAACTAGGACAATACCTATAAGAATCAAAACATAGCTAGGACAATCCCTATAAGCATTACAACATAACATATCACAAATCATAACACATGTCAAAAAAAGACATTATGGTCAATTCATCCAATTAACATTATTCTATACATTTAAATATAATAAGTTTGGGATGGAAATTATCATCGTAATTACACCAAATCTCATTATATTTATCATTTAAACCCCAAAGTTCATTAGTATGATTGTTGAAAAATTTTAGTTTGTGTGATTCTATCTCTCTAAATCACACCAATTTCATAATTTACGACAACTCATAATATTAAGATAGCAATCAACTAAAAACCAAAACATCATGGGGTATAATTTTCAATATAACCAAGTATCAAGAAATTTCAAAGACTAGAACACCTATTGGTTGGTAATAGGTCTCGGTCTCAATTCAAATGAGCCCAATGAGATCTAATGGAAGGTCTGTACAAGTTTAATTCATAAAATAGAGGTTATTCCAATTATTTATGTCACGTGCATGACATGACATAATGATCAAACATATTTTACATACTAGAAAAATTGATACTGAAAATTCAAGATAAGTTCTAGAGCACATAACTCAAAACAAAGAAGATGTAGAGAAGATCCCGATGTCCAAGATAACATTAAATTCCTTCTCCCTTCCCTTCAAACTCTAGACCCAGAACAACAATATTGGAAGGATCAGGTCACCAAGGTTTGATAAACAGAAGGTGGGGGTTAAATATAATGAAAATAAGGTCCAAAATAATTTTAAAATATCTCTATGATGACTAGGTGGTGATAGAAAAATATTGGATCCAAACAGGTTTGGATGAGATTAGGGGTATTTATAAACACACAGTTAAAAAGAGGACTATGATGCAAACCCATAGAACACACCACAAAACTACCTGACACTGGGTACACTATAACACAACCCAAGGAATCACCCCATAACCTCCCTTGGTCAAAATGCATCTGATTCCCATGATGGTTTCTACTCCATATATCTTATAAACACATGGATAGACTATGGTGTATAGTAAGACACTGAACCACATCCTCCCAAATCCCTGAAGGATGGCTATATTGGAGAAAGACTCCACACTATAGGCCTATCAAAATTGAAAGAACTGGCCAATTTCCTCCCAAAGGAAGTTATGCCACAACCACTATCTCCTTGCCTCAACACTCATCATCCAAAGAATGGCTTACATCACAACCAAAATCTACAACAAAATAATTCCATAATTAGTAATAGCTCATATTTTCCTCCTCCTAGGACCCTACGTCACAACCAGGCACTCCATTCAATAGCCACCTTCCACACAACATAGAACTAAGATCCATGGTGAATAATCCACTATAGCTAAGGAATTAAGCACATATACCCTCATTCACCCTCCCAAATAAATCAAGGTTCAACTAGACAAGAAAAAAACCTTTTCAATTTTTTTTAAAAAAACATTAGAGGGACATGCCTGAAAAAAGATAGGATCTTACAATATAATTTTTATTTTTATCTTGGTATCAAATTGAAACTATGGTCTCATTAGGTCAAAAACATTCTTAATTCATTAAATTTAAGTTTGTTTATATTATATTTGTTATGGTCTTACATAATAAATGTGATCATAGTTGATGCATTTTTTTAATTTAGTTACTCATTGAATCTACCTAAATCCAATATAAAATTATTTTTTATGTAACATATATTATAGGATTATATAATTAATCATTGTAGTATTTTTTTTGTTTTTTATTTTACTATAGAGTAATAAAATTACTCATTTAATATAGTTTTATTTAAATTAATTAATGATGAAAATTTTTATATATTTAATTTTAATCTTATGTAGTGTGAAATGTTTGAATTCACATGTTATGATTGGTTATTTAAACCTAGAAATATATTTTATAGAGATTTTTATTTCTAATTTCTGGTAAGGTATGTTACTCCCCTATTTCTTTATCTTCTTTGGATATCAAAATACTATTATACACCTCTTTAATATCTTATTTTGTCACTAAAATTGATCTTATAAGACTATTTAGAATTTTTATATCTACTCCCAGGTCAATTTTAGGTCTTGGAACAAGTGGACTAAAATCCTACAACCCTTTCTTTAAATTTTACACTTCTTCCCAGACTCTCCTATATTTTTTCTCAGGCTATTCATTCTATTTGATTTAAAATTTAGGTTATCATGACTCATACTTTTCATACATAGATATTACATCTTAGTAGATTAATATTCATTACATAAAATTTTGATCCAAGATAGAATTTTTAGGTCTAATATCTTTGGAAATTTGGAAACATAAACAATTGGTTCATAAAATATCCACATCATCTCCCACTTATTTTTGCATAACCAGAACCCTTCTTAGACATACCTTACTTAATACCTTTCTTTATAACCCAAAAAATGTAACATAATAAAAGGGTTAACTCAGATTATTAGTAAAGGAAAATAAGGGAGATATCAATGATTACATAAGCATAACATGAGAATAATGGGATAAGAACATGAAATTAACATTGGAAAATTATATCCTGAATATCATAGATCATAATCTTGAGTAATGGAATAAATTTTGGTAGTTCATAAGACATGAATCATAAAGGAATTAAAGAACATGATCCATTAGATCATAACATTGGAATAAGACATGGAATTTTTCCATACACATAAGCATAGAAAATAATTTCCTTAGTAGTCAAGGCTCATTTTCAAGGATATAAAAGTGGAATGAGTTGTAACACCCCAAGCTTCTATGGTACGCTTCTCTTTGAATAATGTGATAGCGTGTGTTGTACGCAACACCGAGTTCTAACACACCATAACCAATCCAACTAGCCGTTATGAATAGTAATACCTACTTTTTGAAATTATATATATTTTATATTTCAAAATGGACTTCATTTTTGGATTTGGAATATTGAATTTAGCCTAAGGTGAAATTTTGGTACTTTTCGGATAACTTTAATATTTTGATGAATAGTGAAAATTACTAAATTTTAATTAAAAACAACTTTTTTAATCAAAATAATTAATAGTGATAAATTATGAATTTGAGTGGTTTTAAAGTATATTTAGAATATATTTTTACCATTTAATTTATTTTTGGTCATTGGACTTAATTTTACAATTAAACCGAACATAAACAAGTGTCAATCTTTTGATAGTTATTATCTCTTAAAAACACGCTTTTTGTTTTGACAGCAGAAATTAATTTTAAATTAATTTCTACCACTTCTGTGTTTTGAATTTAGAAAAATGGATTCCATATTTGGAATCAGGATGTTCAAATTGTGTAAATAGTTAACTTTTATTTTAAGACATTTTGAATAATTACTGCGGTAAATATTTTATTTACCATGGTTAAGGGTAAATCCGGTAAATAAGGGTTAAAAAATAATATTATAATAATACTAAATTACCCTAAAACGCGTCCTAGCCTTATTGGTTGATACAGTTTCGACCATAGTCATATTTGGGTCGATTTTGGGACCCCATGGTGCCACTTGTAGGTGATAGGGACATTTTATTTTAATTAAGTTAAAATGAATACAAAAATGACACAAACATATATCTTTTAGAAAAACAATTTTTAAATAGGGTTATATATGTTGGATTTTATATTATAAATATTCATTAGAAAGATAAACAGATTTCCTACATAATGATATTTTATTTATAATTTTTAGACATTACATAATTTAATTTATTTATGACACAATGATGATGAAGTAATTACTATAATAGTAAACAATTTAAATAATTGATATTATAAATACCAAAATAAATATAATATGAAACTTTTAATGAATTAAACTAATTTTATAGGATAATATGATATATTAGTATTTATTTCATTGACTTTTTTCGAAGTACTAAATCTGTTATGAGTTTCACAAAAATCAACTATTGAATAGTGTCAAAATTGACATAAAAGAGTTCTTAAAACAAATATTATATTATTAATTGATATTAAATTACTAAAAATATAAGGTTCGGCCAAGAGACTTATATCATGATAGGTTCATAATTAATGGACCACTTGGGGGTAGGTTGGATGTATATAGTAAGTTTATTAACCATATTATATAAAAATACAAAGATACATTGTAAAAGTGAAACTAATTAACTTAGAGTTAATACTTAAAGATAAGATTAATATAAGTACCCAAACCTGTCTAAATTCTATTGTTTGAGTTGTTTTCGACCCATACCCACATTAAAGTTTAAATAATCAACTTTGGATCCATTATAAACCGAATATGAATTTATTATAAATTAATATTTCTAGCTTTTCCAAAGGTGCCCCTCACCCCTCTTATAAAAGGGAACTCCTCCTTCCCATTTCTTCACACCTTCAAAGCCTTTTGGTTCAGACAAACTCTGCCCAAATACTCTCCAAACTTCCCTCAATACAACCTAGAGGCCTTAGTTTGATCAGAAAGCCAACCTAAGGAGCCCTTTTGATCAAATCAAAAGGAAGAACCTGAAGAAGAGGTAATGTTTTCACCACCCCTTTTCCAAGTTCCTTTCTTCTTCCACTTCTTCTTCCTTTGTTGTTACCATTCTAAAATAATAACTCTAGTATCATATATATACTGTGATGTTATTATAAATATGGTACAACCATATTCATTATTCTATCCACCCTTTGAATAACATGTCACCATACGTGCGTACGTACGGCTTACCGTCTCCACGTCATGGTGTAATTGTTATTCAATATATTATTATTTGGATGGGTATAATAATGATGTGTAACTCATGTAAATAATAAATATAACAGGTTAATGATTCTGTATATATGATATACCATCCATTTATATATCAAAAGAATGATATTGTCACTCGTGCGTACGTACGGACTACCGTCTCCACGAACGCGATGAGATTCATTCTCCATCGTATCCATTCAAGTATAATTATCATTTGATGATTTAAAAATAATGTTTAAGGACTTGATATCATTTTGTATATGAATAATATACAACCTATCTATGAAAAACATGGCTTATGTAACAAAACATATAAAAGAAAACGAGTACGTTAACACCCGAAACAACGATAATTCAAAGATATCATTAACAAATCAATGTTAAAAGATCATATATGATATCATATTAATATATATGATTCTTGTATAATTTAATAAAAAATATTTCACCATTATACAGGAGGTTAACCTACCCCAACCATGGAAAAGTACAAGGGAAGGGTTATTTCACAATCTCTTCATTATCCGAGGTTGTTTATATGTAATAATCTACTGGGATCTCTTTATCATCCACATCCATGTTTCTTAAAAATGTATTTCAAAACATTTTTACTATTTACAAGAATATGGGTTAAAGTCATTTATACCCCTGTTTGACTTTTTATAAGAGGTTTATAAAGGAATATTTCCGTCATTTTCCAAACAAGGTGCTTTTTAACCTTTTCAACAAAATTAAGGTAAGAATGTTTTTTTAACTTATACGACAGGTGCGGCTATTTTTCGCCGTTATAAAATATTCAAAGCTTCCCTCACAAGCTTATACGAATATTTTCAGAGAAAATGTTTTATTTTATATGGATCTTAAATTATTTCAAAATAAAAAGAGATATTTCTTTAAAAAGAATTTTGATTTCATCTATGTCAACATCCTTCGATGGATTTTACGCTTATTTAAAGTTGATTTATTATGATACAAAACTTCTGTATTATATTGAAGGTTTTGTGATTTGTTTGACTATGGATGTGCTATTTTTATACCATTCATGGTTTATGGTGAAAGTATTGACATTTCGTATGCTAGTTTTAATACGAATGTTTATGTTATGTTTAAACCTTTTCATATGGGAATGCATTGGACTTAATATGTGACGGGTGGAGCCCGATATAGATCCTCGATGCATCAGTAGGTCTCATGAGACAAACTAGTGTCTTGGCACAAGGCCTTGGAAAAATCTTATTTGTAGTCTTGGCACGAGGCCTTGGCTATGTGGTTATGATAGTCTGGAATTATGCATTCCAACATTATGAAAGTGGTTATTTATTTTTCATGTGATTATTTGATTATTAGAATATCAATGTGAATAAGTAAATGGAATTATTTCATTTTATTTATGCCATACCATGTTGAAAGTTCAAGTTTGAAAGGATTTTGTTTTAGTTATACATTGCCTTAAATGTTTATTCTTATTTATGAAAGTTTTCGCTATATTGTTATCCTTACTGGGCATTTGAGCTCACCCCTTTTCTATGTTTTATTTTTCCCAGGAAGTGAAGAAGTAAATTATGAATGACCTGCAGGGATATTATGTGGGGATATGAGTGTGGATTATAGAGACAATATGTTGTTGTAGTATTTTTTCATTTTATGATGTAATGTAAGACTTATGAATATATCTAGTGTTTACAAGGCTACTAAACCAATCGGTCTTTCGAGATTTGATCTTTCTTGTGATCATGCCAATGTTATGTAATAATGCACCGACTCTGGGTAACTAGGGTCGGGGCGTTACAGTTGGTATCAGAGGGAGGTTTAGTACAAACCTTGGAAGCTAGATTTAGATAAACTCTGATTAGAGCACGTAGACATAAGATGAACTTTGAGGATTAGTATAGAAGAACTTCCTTGAATTTTGGTATTGTAGAGATTTTGTGAGTTTTCCGAGCAATACATCCCTGTCTGGATACGAGCAGGTAGAGGCGGCTCTGGCATAGATGTACCTAGGGGTAAAACCCGAAAACACCACTTTGAGCTAGACTCGAACGTGAACTAGTGCACGACAACGGGCCTTGCTGCACTCTTGGTTATGACACTCCCGGGGGATATGCTTAGGATAACTCTCATTTTCTTTAAAAATCATTATTAAGGGTTTATGAGTATATACTTCCTCAAAGAAAACATTTTTATGATTATGGATTATATCCATAAACTATTTAATTTATGTTATGTGTCTTACAAGTTTGGGATTAGGTATTGTTATTCATAAACTAATCTAATTTATGCCATTGTTTATAAATGGCGCCCAGTAGAAGGAATGAGAACTCTAGCAATGCACATGATACAAAGAGAAAGAAGGATCATATATTTCATGGTCTTAAGCCAGAATTTATAAAAGAAATAGTCTCACAATCCTTTTCATCGTACGAAGACATTGTCTCATGTGCTATCAAGACCGAAAAGGAATTCTCTAAGTCTTATGACTTTAAAGAAAAACAAGAGAAGAAGAGACCTGCTGATCAATCTGGGAATGGAAATAAGGGGAAGAAGGGAAAGGTTGAATATCCATCCTGTGGTAAATGCGGGAAGAAACATCCTGGTACTTGCTTGAAGGGAATGGGCGTCTGTTACAAGTGTGGTGAAAAAGGCCACCAAGCTCGTGATTGTAAGGGGAAGAAGGAAGCTACCAATGTTCAGTGCTACAATTGCAGGGAGATGGGGAATTATGCAAATGAATGTCCTAAGCGTCAGGAGAACTTACCTCAGAAAAGGCCAAGGGATCAAGTCCAGGCTTATGCTATCACTACTGCTGAGGTAGAAGCTCCGAAAGATGTGGTGGCAGGTAATTTAATGGTTTCCTCAAGTTTAGCAAATGCATTATTTGATTCTGGATCATCGCATTGTTTCATATCTTCCCAGTTTGCTAAGAAAATTAGATATTTCCAATTTGATTTAATAAGGGAGTTGTCAGTTAAAACCCCTAAGGGAAGTATCATTGCAACAAAGTTTTGTGAATCAGTCCCCATTAGAGCACATAAATGTTCTTTATCTGCTGATCTCATCGTCATACCTATGATTGAGTTTGATATAATCCTCGGTATAGACTGGATTTCGGACTATGATGTGAAGATTTATTGTAAGAAGAAAGAGGTTACGATTCTTGATGATAATGATAAGGAACACCTTATCTTTAGAGCAGAATCATCACCACCTAATTCTTATTTAGATCCACCCCCAGTAGCTCAACTTAATTCAATTATTGCAGAGGAAGAGAATGAAATGACTGTGGGTGAGGAAAGGAATTTTCAAATAGAGGATGTACCTGTTGTGAAAGAATTTGTAGATGTATTTCCGGAAGATTTACCTGGACATCCTTCAGAACGAGAAGTTGAGTTTTCCATTGATTTAATTCCTGGATCAAGGCCTATATCGAAGACCCCTTATAGAATGGCCACTGTAGAATTAGTTGAAATAAAGAAACAACTAGAGGAGTTGAGTAATAAAGGATTAATTCTCCCTAGTGTTTCTCCATGGGGAGCCCCTGTTCTTTTTGTTAAAAAGAAAGATGGATCTATGAGGTTATGTATCGACTACAAGGAGATCAATGCTATAGTGATAAAGAACAAGTATCCCCTACCTTGTATTGATGATTTATTTGACCAACTGCATGGAGCTCAATACTTTTCAAAGATTGACCTTCGATCTGGATACCATCAGTTGTGTGTAAATAAGGAAGACATTCCGAAGACAACATTTCGAACTAGGTACGGGCATTTCGAGTTTACTGTAATGCCTTTTGGATTGACTAATGCACCCTCTGTATTCATGGATCTGATGAATAGAGTTTTCAAGGAGTATCTCGATGAATTTGTGGTGGTATATATTGATGATATCTTAGTATACTCTAAAAGCTACGAAGATCATGAAAATCACTTGCGCATTATCTTGAAGACTCTGAGGAGGCATGAATTATATGGAAAGTTTAGCAAGTGTGAATTATGGCTTCATGAGATTTATTTTCTTGGCCATATTTTCTCTAAAGATGGAATCTCTGTTGATCCTTATAAGACCAAGGCAATCCAAGAATGACCAGCACCTACGAGTATAACTGAGGTACGCAGTTTTATTGGTTTGGCAGGTTATTATCGACGTTTCGTCCGGAATTTTGCCCGATTGGATAACCCATTAACGAAGCTCACACGTAAAGGGGTTAAATTTGTTTGGACAAAAGAGTGTGAAGAATATTTCGAAGAACTAAAGAGAAGATTAGTCAATGCTCCTATATTGACTCTACCATCGGGGAATGATGGGTTCGTTATTTATAGTGATGCATCAATGAAAGGATTTGGTTGTGTCCTTATGCAGAATGATAGATTTATTGCTCATGCATCATGACAGTTGAAAATTCATGAACAAAACTATCCTACTCATGATCTCGAGTTAGCAGCTGTGATATTTGCTTTGAAGATATGGAGGCACTACCTCTATGGTGAAAAATGTGAGATTTATACTGATCACAAGAGTTTGAAGTATATCTTCTCACAAAAATAACTCAACATGAGGCAAAGGAGATGACTTGAATTACTCAAGGATTATGATTGTACGATACACTATCACCCGGGGAAAGCAAACAAGGTGGCAGGTGCTTTGAGTAGAAAATACCATGGAGTTTTGAACATGATGAGAATTTAAAGGGATCCAATTTTCATGGATCTAGTGAATATGGACATGGGAATAACCAGGGAAGGTGAAACATCAATGATTTTTCAAATGTTTGCCAAACCATATTTACTAGAAAGGATTAAGAGTTCTCAGAGTGATGATGAAGAATTCCAAAAGAAGATTAAAGCTGTGAATGATGGGAGATTGAGAGACTTTGTGTATGAAGATGGAATTTAGAAATTCGGGAAGAGACTTTGTGTTCCCAATTTACCCAATCTAAAAAGGGAATTGCTAGATGATGCTCATAGTTATGATTTCTCTATACACCCAGGGAGCACCAAAATGTATAGAGATTTGAAGGAACATTTTTGGTGGGACAACATGAAGAGGGAGATTGCTGATTTTGTGTCAAGATGTATGGTTTGTCAGCAAGTGAAAGCTGGAAGGCAACAACCTGGAGGAGTCATGCAACCTCTTCCCATACCGGAGTGGAAATGGGACAATATTACGATGGACTCTGTCATGGGGCTACCAAAGACTCCTAGAAGGAACGATGCAATATGGGTTATTATTGATCGTCTTACCAAATCAGCACATTTTCTTGCTATAAGAGAAGATCTACCCCTAGAACGTCTAGCAAGACTATATATTAATGAAGTTGTGAGACTTCATGGAGTACCCCTATCGATTGTTTCTGATCGTGATCCCCGTTTTACTTCACGATTCTGGAAAAGTCTTCAGAAATCCCTGGATACTGAACTTCATTTGAGCACTGCTTACCATCCTCAGACAGACGAACAATCAGAACGGACTATTCAAACCTTAGAAGACATGTTGATATCTTTCCCACTTGACTTTCAGGGTATGTGGGATCAATATTTACCTCTGGTAGAATTTTCCTATAACAATAGCTTCCATTCGAGTATTTAGATGGCACTATATGAAGCGTTATACGGAAAGAGATGTCGTACACTAACCTGTTGGGATGACGTCAGTGAAAGAAAACTTGTAGGTCCAGAACTGGTGGAGGAAACGATGGAAAAGGTGAAGGTAATCCAAAATCACATCAGAGCAGCTCAAAGTAGGCAGAAGAGCTATGCCGATAATCGAAGGAAGGATTTGGAATTTCATGTCGGTGATCATGTTTTCCTGAAGGTATCTCTATGGAAGGGAGTCATAAGTTTTGGTAAGAAAGGTAAATTGTTTCCCAGGTATATCGGACCTTTCGAAATTCTAGAACGAATTGGGGTTGTAGCTTACCGATTGGCAATGCCGCCAAGTCTCTCCAAAGTTCACGATGTGTTCCACGTATCTCTGTTGAGGAAATACATGCCTGAACCAACGCATGTACTCACCTATGAAGAATTAGAACTGGAACCCGATCTGTCTTATTGCGAAGAGCCCGTCAGGATTCTTGATACGAGAGAACAAGTGATGAGAAACCGGACGACGCGTCTGGTAAAAGTTTTGTGGAGAAACCATAAGATGGAGGAGGCAACGTGGGAACCCGAGGAACTTATGATGAAGAACCACCCGAGTCTTTTCATGTGATAAGTATTCTAGAAATTTCGAGGATGAAATTATTTGAAGGAGGGTAGAATGTAACACCCCAAGCTTCTACGGTACGCTTCTCTTTGAATAATGTGATAGCGTGTGTTGTACGCAACACCGAGTTCTAACACACCATAACCAATCCAACTAGCGGTTATGAATAGTAATACCTACTTTTTGAAATTATATATATTTTATATTTCAAAATGGACTTCATTTTTGGATTCGGAATATCGAATTTAGCCTAAGGTGATATTTTGGTACTTTTCGGATAACTTTAATATTTTGATGAATAGTGAAAATTACTAAATTTTAATTAAAAACAACTTTTTTAATCAAAATAATTAATAGTGATAAATTATTAATTTGAGTGGTTTTAAAGTATATTTAGAATATATTTTTACCATTTAATATAATTTTGGTCATTGGACTTAATTTTACAATTAAACCGAACATAAACAAGCGTCAATCTTTTGATAGTTATTATCTCTTAAAAACACGCTTTTTGTTTTGACAGCGGGAATTAATTTTAAATTAATTTCTGCCACTTCTGTGTTTTGAATTTAGAAAAATGGATTCCATATTTGGAATCAGGATTTTCAAATTGTGTAAATAGGTAACTTTTATTTTTAGACATTTTGAATAATTACTGCGGTAAATATTTTATTTACCATGGTTAAGGGTAAATCCGGTAAATAAGAGTTAAAAAATAATATTATAATAATAATAAATTACCCTAAAACGTGTCCTAGCCTTATTGGTTGATAAACGTTCGACCATAGTCATATTTGGGTCGATTTTGGGACCCCATGGTGCCACTTGTAGGTGATAGGGATATTTTATTTTAATTAAGTTAAAATGAATACAAAAATGACACAAGCATATATCTTTTAGAAAAACAATTTTTAAATAGGATTATATATGTTGGATTTTAGATTATAAATATTCATTAGAAAGATAAAACGATTTACTACATAATCATATTTTATTTATAATTTTTAGACATTACATAATTTAATTTATTTATGACACAATGATGATGAAGTAATTACTATAATAGTGAAAAATTTAAATAATTGATATTATAAATACCAAAATAAATATAATATGAAACTTTTAATGAATTAAACTAATTTTCTAGGATAATATGATATATTAGTATTGATTTAATTGACTTTTTTCGAAGTACTCAATCTGTTATGAGTTTCACAGAAATCAACTATTGAATAGTGTCAAAATTGACATAAAAGAGTTCTTAAAACAAATATTATATTATTAATTGATATTAAATTCCTAAAAATCTAAGGTTCAGCCAAGAGACTTATATCATGATATTTTCATCATTAATGGACCACTTGGGGGTCTTTTGGATGTATATAGTAAGTTTATTAACCATATTATATAAAAATACAAAGAGACATTGTAAAAGTGAAACTAATTAACTTAGAGTTAATACTTAAAGATAAGGTTAATATAAGTACCCAAACCTGTCTAAATTCTATTAGTTGAGTTGTTTTCGACCCATACCCACATTAAAATTTAAATAATTAACTTTGGAGCCATTAGAAACCGAATATGAATTTATTATAAATTAATATTTCTAGCTTTTCCAAAGGTGCCCCTCACCCCTCTTATAAAAGGGCACTCCTCCTTCCCATTTCTTCACACCTTCAAAGCCTTTTGGTTCGGCCAAACTCTACCCAAATACTCTACCAACTCCCCCCACTACAACATAGAGGCCTTAGTTTGATCATAAATCCAACCTAAGGAGCCCTTTTGATCAAATCAAAAGGAAGAACCCGAAGAAGAGGTAATGTTTTCACCACCCCTTTTCCAAGTTCCTTTCTTCTTCCACTTCTTCTTCCTTTGTTGTTACCATTCTAAAATAATAAATCCAGTATCATATATATACTGTGATGTTATTATAAATATGGTACAACCATATTCATTATTCTATCCACCCTTTGAATAACATGTCACCATACGTGCGTACGTACGGCTTACCGTCTCCACGTCGTGGTGTAATTGTTATTCAATATATTATTATTTGGATGGGTATAATAATGATGTGTAACTCATGTAAATAATAAATATAACATGTTAATGATTCTGTATATATGATATACCATCCATTTATATATCAAAAGAATGATATTGTCGCTCGTGCGTACGTACGGACTAACGTCTCCACGAACGTGATGAGATTCATTCTCCATCGTATCCATTAAAGTATAATTATCATTTGATGATTTAAAAATAATGTTTAAGGACTTGATATCATTCTGTATATGAATAATATACAACCTATCCATGACAAACATGGATTATGTAACAAAACATATAAAAGAAAACGAGTAAGTTAACACCTGAAACAACGATAATTCAAAGATATCATTAACAAATCAATGTTAAAAGATCATATATGATATCATATTAATATATATGATTCTTGTATAATTTAATAACAATTATTTCACCATTATACAGGAGGTTAACCTACCCCAACCAAGGAAAAGTACAAGGTACGGGTTATTTCACAATCTCTTCATTATCCGAGGTTGTTTATATGTAATAATCTACTGGGATCTCTTTATCATCCACATCCATGTTTCTTAAAAATGTATTTCAAAACATTTTTAATATTTACAAGAATATGGGTTAAAGTCATTTATACCCTTGTTTGAGTTTTTATAAGAGGTTTATAAAGGAATCTTTCCATCATTTTCCAAACAAGGTGCTTTTTAACCTTTTCGACAAAATTAAGGTAAGAATGTTTTTTAACTTATACGACGGGTGCAGCTATTTTCCGCCGTTATAAAATATTCAAAGCTTCCCTCACAAGATTATAAGTATATTTTCAGAGAAAATGTTTTATTTTATATGGATATTAAATGATTTCAAAATAAAAATAGATATTTCTTTAAAAAGAATTTTGATTTCATCTATGTCAACATCCTTTGATGGATTTTACTTTTATTTAATGTTGATTTATTATGATACAAAAATTCTATATTATATTGAAGGTTTTGTGATTTGTTTGACTGTGGATGTGCTATTTTTATACCATTCATGGTTTATGGTGAAAGTATTGACATTTCATATGCTAGTTTTAATACGAATGTTTATGTTATGTTTAAACCTTTTCATATGGGAATGCATTGGACTTAATATGTGACGGGTGGAGCCCGCTATAGCTCCTCGATGCATCAGTAGGTCTCATGAGACAAACTAGTGTCTTGGCACAAGGCCTTGGAAAAATCTTATTTGTAGTCTTGGCATGAGGCCTTGGCTATGTGGTTATGATAGTCTGGCATTATGCATTCCAACATTATGAAAGTGGTTATTGATTTTTCATGTGATTATTCAATTAGTACAATATCCATGTGAATAATTAAATGGAATTATTTCATTTTATTTATGCCATACCATGTTGAAAGTTCAAGTTTGAAAGGCTTTTTTTTTAGTTATACATTTCCTTAAATGTTTATTCTTATTTATGAAAGTTTCCGCTATATTGTTATCCTTACTGGGCATTTGAGCTCACCCCTTTTCTATGTTTTATTTTTCCCAGGAAGTGAAGAAGTAAATTATGAATGACCTGCAGGGATATTATGTGGGGATATGAGTGTGGATTATGGAGACAATATGTTTTTGTAGTAGTTTTTCATTTTATGATGTAATGTAAGACTTATGAATATATCTAGTGTTTCCAAGGCTACTAAACCAATCGGTCTTTTGAGATTTGATCTTTCTTGTGATCATGCCAATGTTATGTAATAATGCACCGAATCTGGGTAACTAGGGTCAGGGCGTTACAGTTGGTATCAGAGGGGGGTTTAGTACAAACCTTGGAAGCTATATTTAGATAAACTCTGGTTAGAGCACGTAGACCTAAGATGAACTTTGAGGATTAGTATAGAAGAACTTCCTTGAATTTTGGTATTGTAGAGATTTTGTGAGTTTTCCGAGAAATACATCCCTGTCTGGATACGAGCAGGTAGAGGCGGCTCTAGCACAGATGTACCTAGGGGTAAAACCCGAAAACACCGCTTTGAGCTAGACTCGAACGGGAACTGGTGCACGACAACGGGCCTTGCTGCACTCTTGGTTACGACACTCCCGGGGGATATGCTTAGGATAACTCTCATTTTCTTTACAAATCATTATAAAGGGTTTATGAGTATATACTTCCTCAAAGAAAACATTTTTATGATTATGGATTATATCCATACACTATTTAATTTATGTTATGTGTCTTACAAGTTTGGGATTAGGTATTGTTATTCATAAAATAATCTAATTTATGCCATTGTTTATAAATGGCGCCCAGTAGAAGGAATGAGAACTCTAACAATGCACATGATACAAAGAGAAAGAAGGATCCTATTTTTCATGGTCTTAAGCTATAATTTATAAAAGAAATAGTCTCACAATCCTTTTCATCGTACAAAGAAATTGTCTCATGTGCTATCAAGACTGAAAAGGAATTCTCTAAGTCTTATGACTTTAAAGCAAAACAAGAGAAGAAGAGACATGCTGATCAATCTGGGAATGGAAATAAGGGGAAGAAGGGAAAGGTTGAATATCCATCCTGTGGTAAATGCGGGAAGAAACATCCTGGTACTTTCTTGAAGGGAATGGGCGTCTGTTACAAGTGTGGTGAAAAAGGCCACCAAGCTCATGATTGTAAGGGGAAGAAGGAAGCTACCAATGCTCAGTGCTACAATTGCAGGGAGATGGGGCATTATGCAAATGAATTTCCTAAGCGTCAGGAGAACTTAACCCAGAAAAGTCCAAGGGATCAAGGCCAGGCTTATGCTATCACTACTGCTGAGGTAGAAGCTCCGAAAGACGTGGTGGCAGGTAATTTAATGGTTTCCTCAAGTTTAGCAAATGCATTATTTGATTCTGGATCATCGTATTGTTTCATATCTTCCCAGTTTGCTAAGAAAATTAGATATTTCCAATTTGATTTAATAAGGGAGTTGTCAGTTAAAACCCCTAAGGGAAGTATCATTGCAACAAAGTTTTGTGAATCAGTCCCCATTAGAGCACATAAATGTTCTTTATCTGCTGATCTCATCGTCATACCTATGATTGAGTTTGATATAATCCTCGGTATGGACTGGCTTTCAGACTATGATGCGAAGATTTATTGTAAGAAGAAATAGATTACGATTCTTGATGATAATGATAAGGAACACCTTATCTTTAGAGCATAATCGTCACCACCTAATTCTTATTTAGATCCACCCCCAGTAGCTCAACTTAATTCAATTATTGCGGAGGAAGAGAATGAAATGACTGTGGGTGAGGAAAGGAATGTTCAAATAGAGGATGTACCTGTTGTGAAAGAATTTGTAGATGTATTTCCGGAAAATTTACCTGGACATCCACCAGAACGAGAAGTTGAGTTTTCCATTGATTTAATTCCTGGATCAAGGACTATATCGAAGACCCCTTATAGAATGGACACTGTAGAATTAGTTGAACTAAAGAAACAACTACAGGAGTTGAGTAATAAAGGATTTATTCTCCCTAGTGTTTCTCCATGGGGAGACCCTATTCTTTTTGTTAAAAATAAAGATGGATCTATGAGGTTATGTATCGACTACAGGGAGATCAATGCTATAATGATAAAGAACAAGTATCCCCTACCTCGTATTGATGATTTATTTGACCAACTGCATGGAGATCAATAATTTTCAAAGATTGACCTTCGATCTGGATACCATTAGTTGTGTGTAAAGAAGGAAGACATTCCGAAGACAGCATTTCGAACTAGGTACGATCATTACGAGTTTACTGTAATGCCTTTTGGATTGACTAATGCACCCTCTATATTCATGGATCTGATGAATATAGTTTTCAAGGAGTATCTCGATGAATTTGTGGTCGTATTTATTGATGATATCTTAGTATACTCTAAAAGATACGAAGATCATGAAAATAACTTGCACATTATCTTGAAGACTCTGAGGAGGCATGAATTATATGGAAAGTTCAGCAAGTGTGAATTCTGGCTTCATGAGATTTCTTTTCTTGGCCATATTGTCTCTAAGGATGGAATCTCTGTTGATCCTTCTAAGACCAAGTCAATCCAAGAATGGCCAGCACCTACGAGTATAACTGAGGTACGCAGTTTTATTGGTTTGGCAGGTTATTATCGACGTTTCGTCCAAAATTTTGCCCCATTGGATAACCTATTAACGAAGCTCACACGTAAAGGGGTTAAATTTGTTTGGAAAAAAGAGTGTGAAGAATGTTTTGAAGAACTGAATAGAAGATTTGTCAATGCTCCTATATTGACTCTACCATCGGGGAATGATGGGTTCGTTATTTATAGTGATGCATCAAAGAAAGGACTTGGTTGTGTCCTTATGCAGAATTATAGAGTTATTGCCTATGCATCACGACAGTTGAAAATTCATGAACAAAAGTATCCTACTCATGATCTCAAGTTAGCAGCTGTGATCTTTGCTTTGAAGATATGGAGGCACTACCTCTATGGTGAAAAATGTGAGATTTATACTGATCACAAGAGTTTGAAGTATATCTTCTCACAAAAAGAACTCAACATGAGGAAAAGGAGATGGCTTGAATTACTCAAGGATTATTATTGTACGATACACTACCACCCGGGGAAAGCAAACAAGGGGGCAGATGCTTTGATTAGAAAAGACCATGGAGTTTTGAACATGATGAGAATTGAAAGGGATCCAATTTTCATGGATCTAGTGAATATGGACATGGGAATAACCAGGGAAGGTGAAACATCAATGATTTTTCAAATGGTTTCCAAACCATCTTTATTAGAAAGGATTAAGAGTTCTCAGACCGATGATGAAGAATTCCAAAAGAAGATTAAAGCTGTTAATGATAGGAGATTGAGAGACTTTGTGTATGAAGATGGAATTTTGAAATTCGGGAAGAGACTTTGTGTTCCCGATTTACCTGATCTAAAAAGGGAATTGCTGGATGATGCTCATAGTTCGAATTTCTCTATACACCCTGGGAGCACCAAAATGTATAGTGATTTGAAGGAACATTTTTGGTGGGACAACATGAAGAGGGAGATTGCTGATTTTGTGTCAAGATGTATGGTTTGTCAGCAAGTGAAAGCTGGAAGGCAACATCCTGGAGGAGTCATGCAACCTCTTCCCATACCGGAGTGGAAATGGGACAATATTACGATGGACTTTGTCATGGGGCTACCAAAGAATCCTAGAAGGAACGATGAAATATGGGTTATTGTTGACCGTCTTACCAAATCAGCACATTTTCTTTCTATAAGAGAAGATCTACCCCTAGAACGTCTAGAAAGACTATATATTAATGAAGTTGTGAGACTTCATGGAGTACCCCTATCGATTGTTTCTGATCGTGATCCCCGTTTTACTTCACGATTCTGGAAAAGTCTTCAGAAATCCCTGGATACTGAACTTCATTTGAGCACTGCTTACCATCCTCAGACAGACGGACAATCATAACGGACTATTCAAACCTTAGAAGACATGTTGAGATCTTGCTCACTTGACTTTCAGGGTATGTGGGATCAATATTTACCTCTGGTAGAATTTTCCTATAATAATAGCTTCCATTCGAGTATTCAAATGGAACCATATGAAGCGTTATACAGAAAGAGATGTCGTACACCAACCTGTTGGGATGACGCTGGTGAAAGAAAACTTGTAGGTCCAGAACTGGTGGAGGAAATGATGGAAAAGGTGAAGGTAATCCAAAATCACATCAGAGCAGCTCAAAGTAGGCAGAAGAGCTATGCCAATAATCGAAGGAAGGATTTGGAATTTCAAGTCGGTGATCATATTTTCCTGAAGGTATCTCCATGGAAGGGAGTCATACATTTTGGTAAGAAAGGTAAATTGAGTCCCAGGTACATCAGACCTTTCGAAATTCTAGAACGAATTGGGGTTGTAGCTTACCGATTGGCAATGCCGCCAAGTCTCTCCAAAGTTCACGATGTGTTCCACGTATCTCTGTTGAGGAAATACATGCCTGACCCAACGCATGTACTCACCTATGGAGAATTAGAACTGGAACCCGATCTGTCTTATTGCGAAGAGCCCGTCAGGATTCTTGATAAGAGAGAACAAGTGCTGAGAAACCGGACGACGCGTCTGGTAAACGTTTTGTGGAGAAACCATAAGATGGAGGAGGCAACGTGGGAACCCGAGGAACTTATGATGAAGAACCACCGGAGTCTTTTCATGTGATAAGTATTCTAGAAATTTCGAGGACGAAATTATTTGAAGGAGGGTAGAATGTAACACCCCAAGCTTCTACAGTACGCTTCTCTTTGAATAATATGATAGCGTGTGTTGTACGCAACACCGAGTTCTAACACACCATAACCAATCCAACTAGCCGTTATGAATATTAATACCTACCTTTTGAAATTATATATATTTTATATTTCAAAATGGACTTCATTTTTGGATTCGGAATATCGAATTTATCCTAAGGTGAAATTTTGGTACTTTTCAGATAACTTTAATATTTTGATGAATAGTGAAAATTACTAAATTTTAATTAAAAACAACTTTTTTAATCAAAATAATTAATAGTGATAAATTATGAATTTGAGTGGTTTTAAAGTATATTTAGAATATATTTTTACCATTTAATATAATTTTGGTCATTGGACTTAATTTTACAATTAAACCAAACATAAACAAGTGTCAATCTTTTGATAGTTATTATCTCTTAAAAACACGTTTTTTGTTTTGACAGCGGGAATTAATTTTAAATTAATTTATGCCACTTCTGTGTTTTGAATTTAGAAAAATGGATTCCATATTTGGAATCATGATGTTAAAATTGTGTAAATAGGTAACTTTTATTTTTAGATATTTTGAATAATTACTGCGGTAAATATTTAATTTACCATGGTTAAGGGTAAATCTGGTAAATAAGGGTTAAAAAATAATATTATAATAATACTAAATTACCCTAAAACGTGTCCTAGACTTATTGGTTGATAAATGTTCGACCATAGTCATATTTGGGTCGATTTTGGGACCCCATGGTGCCACTTGTAGGTGATAGGGACATTTTATTTTAATTAAGTTGAAATGAATACAAAAATGACACAAGCATATATCTTTTAGAAAAAAATTTTATAAATAGGGTTATATATGTTGGATTTTAGATTATAAATATTCATTAGAAAGATAAAAAGATTTACTACATAATGATATTTTATTTATAATTTTTATAAATTACATAAGTTAATTTATTTATGACACAATGATGATGAAGTAATTACTATAATAGTGAAAATTTTAAATAATTGATATTATAAATACCCAAATAAATATAATATGAAACTTTTAATGAATTAAACTAATTTTATAGGATAATATGATATATTAGTATTTATTTAATTGACTTTGTTAGAAGTAATCAATCTGTTATGAGTTTCACAAAAATAAACTATTTAATAGTGTCAAAATTGACATAAAAGAGTTCTTAAAATAAATATTATATTACTAATTGATATTAAATTCTTAAAAATATAAGGTTCGGAAAAGAGACTTATATCATGATAGGTTAATCATTAAGGGACCACTTGGGGGTCGTTTGGATGTATATAGTAAGTTTATTAACCATATTATAAAAAAATACAAAGAGACATTGTAAAAGTGAAACTAATTAACTTAGAGTTAATACTTAAAGATAAGGTTAATATAAGTACCCAAACCTGTCTAAATTATATTGGTTGAGTTGTTTTCGACCCATACCCACCTTATAATTTAAATAATCAACTTTGGAGCCATTAGAAACCGAATATGAATTTATTATAAATTAATATTTCTAGCTTTTCCAAAGGTGCCCCTCACCCCTCTTATAAAAGGGCACTCCTCCTTCCCATTTCTTCACACCTTCAAAGCCTTTTGGTTCGGCCAAACTCTGCCCAAATACTCTACCAACTTCCCTCACTACAACATAGAGGCATTAGTTTGATCATAAAGCAAACCTAATGAGCCCTTTTGATCAAATCAAAAGGAAGAACCCGAAGAAGAGGTAATGTTTTCACCACCCATTTTCCAAGTTCCTTTCTTCTTCCACTTCTTCTTCCTTTGTTGTTACCATTATAAAATAATAACTCCAGTATCATATATATACTGTGATGTTATTATAAATATGGTACAACCATATTCAGTATTCTATCCACCCTTTTGATAACATGTCACCATACGTGCGTACGTACGGCTTACCGTCTCCACGTCGTGGTGTAATTGTTATTCAATATACTATTATTTGGATGGGTATAATAATGATGTGTAACTCATGTAAATAATAAATATAACATGTTAATTATTCTGTATATATGATATAACATCCATTTATATATCAAAAGAATGATATTGTCGCTCGTGCGTACGTACGGACTACCGTCTCCACAAACGCGATGAGATTCATTCTCCATCGTATCCATTCAAGTATAATTATCATTTGATGATTTAAAAATAATGTTTAAGGACTTGATATCATTCTGTATATGAAAAATATACAACCTATCCATGACAAACATGTCTTATGTAACAAAACATATAAAAGAAAACGAGTAAGTTAACACCCGAAACAACGATAATTCAAAGATATCATTAACAAATCAATGTTAAAAGATCATATATGATATCATATTAATATATATGATTCTTGTATAATTTAATAACAATTATTTCACCATTATATAGGAGGTTAACCTACCCCAACCAAGGAAAAGTACAAGGGAAGGGTTATTTCACAATCTCTTCATTATCCGAGGTTGTTTATATGTAATTATCTACTGGGATCTCTTTATCATCCACATCCATGTTTCTTAAAAATGTATTTCAAAACATTTTTACTATTTACAAGAATATGGGTTAAAGTCATTTATACCCTTTTTTGACTTTTTATAAGATGTTTATAAAGGAATATTTCCGTCGTTTTACAAACAAGGTGCTTTTTAACCTTTTAGACAAAATTAAGGTAAGAATGTTTTTTTAACTTATACGGCTGGTGCGGCTATTTTCCGCCGTTATAAAATCTTCAAAGATTCCATCACAAGATTATAAGAATATTTTTATAGAAAATGTCTTATTTTATATGGATCTTAAATGATTTCAAAATAAAAAGAGATATTTCTTTAAAAAGAATTTTGATTTCATCTATGTCAACATCCTTTGATGGATTTTACGCATATTTAAAGTTGATTTATTATGATACAAAACTTCTATATTATATTGAAGGTTTTGTGATTTGTTTGACTGTGGATGTGCTATTTTTATACCATTCATGGTTTATGGTGAAAGTATTGACATTTCGTATGCTAGTTTTAATACGAATGTTTATGTTATGTTTAAACCTTTTCATATGGGAATGCATTGGACTTAATATGTGATGGGTGGAGCCCGCTATAGATCCTCAATGCATCGGTAGGTCTCATGAGACAAACTAGTGTCTTGGCACAAGGCCTTGGCAAAATCTTATTTGTAGTCTTGGCACGAGGCCTTGGCTATGTGGTTATGATAGTCTGGCATTATGCATTCCAACATTATGAAAGTGGTTATTGATTTTGCATGTGATTATTCGATTAGTAGAATATCCATGTGAATAAGTAAATGGAATTATTTCATTTTATTTATGCCATACCATGTTGAAAGTTCAAGTTTGAAAGGCTTTTGTTTTAGTTATACATTGCCTTAAATGTTTATTCTTATTTATGAAAGTTTCCGCTATATTGTTATCCTTAATGGGCATTTGAGCTCACCCCTTTTCTATGTTTTATTTTTCCCAGGAAGTGAAGAAGTAAATTATGAATTACCTGCAGGGATATTATGTGGGGATATGAGTGTGGATTATGGAGACAATATGTTGTTGTAGTAGTTTTTCATTTTATGATGTAATGTAAGACTTATGAATATATCTAGTGTTTCCAAGGCTACTAAACCAATCGGTCTTTCAAGATTTGATCTTTTTTGTGATCATGCCAATGTTATGTAATAATGCACCGACTCTGGGTAACTAGGGTCGGGGCGTTACATGAGTTCACTCCCCAAACCATCATAATAGTCAAGTTTCACTCCCAAGGCTATCATAGTGGATAGATTCCCTTATTGAATCGAGTTTACTCCGCATTTCAGTCCTGTTTATCTCATGAGACATCAATATTTATCCAATGCATTAGAGGGAGATATAGGTCCCACCCTTCCCATAATTAAAATCTTACACATGTATTCCAAAAGATCATAAAGCATTAATCATATCCAAACCCATGAAAAGACATATCATTATAACATAGTCCACAGAAAATAAATGGGTTTCATAAACATTTCAACATAAGAAAACCTATAAAAAATAAATGGGGTTCATAAACATTTCATATTTTCATCATAAACATAAACCATTCAAATAAATAATAAATATGGTATCCTTGGATCATATTCCTAGTAAATCATAAGTAACATAAAAAACTTTCCATTTCTAAATAATTTCTTTTTTAAAAGCTCCACAATTATAATTGAAAAAAATTTCTTTGAAAAGAAACTTGAAAATTTATAAAGAAATATTTAATGAAAATATTATTCAAAATGGTATAAAAATCCAATCACACCATAAAATTTTATAAAAATTACTTTCACACCATTGTAAAAAGGTTAAAAAGTACATTGTTCGAAAAACGACAAGAAGATTCCTTTCAAACCATTTTGTATAAAGTAAAACATGGGTAAAATGAATTTAAAAAATAATATAATAGTAGTAAAAAAATTCTTAATTTTTTTATAAAACATGAATATGGAAGAGAAATATTTGTCACTAGAGACTTAAATATAAACAATCTTGAATATTGATGAAATTGTGAAATAAAACCCTTACCTGGAGTTCACATTTATTTGAATGAACTATAACCTCCTATATAATAAATTTATATTTATTATAATTCTATAACAGAGTCATTTTAATAATTAAAATATCATATATTATCCCTTTATAACATTTCAACACCCTTTATTTCAATAATTCTTTATTAAAATTGTTATTTATGGGTGTTAATTGTATCATTTATCATGAGTATATCATTTTAGTAGTTATGTTCCTTGTATATTTATCTTGGTTTCATTATATAAAGAATATTTATCATGATATAAATATCATATATATTCATTATACACATATTTAGAGTTATCCATAAAACATAGTGACAGAAAAATGAATTACACCATTCATGAAGACGGTAGGTCATACGTACACATGAACACTGTATTCATTTTTTGATGGATGGAACAAAAGAAAGGTAAATATTAATTCAAATTTATAGTATCATTATTATATTATATATATATATATATATAATATCATATATATTCATAAAATTCTCCCTCATTACCATCCAAGTAAAATATAAATGAAAAATGAATCACATCACTTCGTGAAGGTGGTAGTCCACACATACACACAAACAGTGTTATCATTTCCTAAAGGATTTTACGGTAAGTATGTAGATGTTATATCATGATTTTAGAAGTATAATTATTCCATAAATATCATATATAATCATTAAAACCATAATAATTCCCATCCATAAATGATGGTGATGATAAATTAATTGTATCTCTATGTGGTGATGATAACCCGTATGTACGCATGAGTGATACTTTCACTTCTAATTTGATGGGAAATATGGTGTATGATGGTATTTTTATAATCATAATTACATTTAAACATATTTAGGAATCTAAATTTGTTATTTTATGATAAATACCGTATATTTATAGGAGGTAAAGAAGAGTAGAAAATAAAGTGATTGGGTAAGGTGATTACCTCTTCTTTGAAACAAATCCTTTAGATATCCTCTAAATGGATCCAAGGTTGGTATTATAGGAAGTCCCATGTTATAACCAATTTTTTAATTAGGTATGGATCCTTTTAAATTTGGTTTAATTCTTTATTATAGACATAATATGTATTCTCTATGAAGTTTGGGGGTTTCTAGGGCTTGTTCGGGGCTTGGAACCTTGGCTGGTGGAGACAATCATTGGGCCGTACAGTTAGTGGAAACCTTGTGACTCATCCCACATATTTTTTCTTATCCATGAAAGGTTGGATAGTGGGGTGAATTAGGGTGCACGATTTTCCTTAACCGTGCACCATGAGCCGGACACCCATGATAAATGCCTACATTTTTCGCATAGGTGATTCACACTATTGGCACATGGTTTACCTAACCATATGACCTAACCATGTGGGTTAACATCTTAAGTAGTGGGAGGTTCATGGTTGGATCACAGTTTGGACAACTGTGTGACCAAACCATGTGACCTAAGAAAATTGGGAAAAATTACCATTTCTCCCTTAAGGAAATGATTAATTTGTTTTCTTCCTCCTTTGTTAATTCTAGTAGACAACACCTTATCTTCTCCCTATTTGAGCTCCTTTCATTCTCTTTCATATATTTTGATCCTATTTATCCATATGAATTCCGATTTGATCCCCATTGGTTACATTGGATGCCCATAGTTAATATCTTGATTCCTTTTTATCTATTCTTTATTTCTCTTATCCTTGATTAAGTTATTGAGGTGTAGGCTCATATTCCCTATTTTCAGGGCGTTGATACATTCCCCATATATATTCCAATTTAGTATAAATTAAAGGATAAAAATGGATGTAGGGTGTCATATTATCATAAGGTAGGTGGTCAATAAATCATTCCCTCAAGATTCATCATTTTATAAATTTTCATTGTTGTGCGTGTGACGATTTCATTGGGTGTTTCCTGTTTAATTCATATGAATTTCTTATATTCATCATGATAATACTATATAACTTGTTTAATAAATTTTATTCATGTCATTAGAGGTTACAACCTCAATTCTATCCATCCCATATAGAGTGTTTCAATAATTATGCCTTTAGTGGTTTGACATGGTTGTTTATGCCTCCATTCGGGTGTGCTATGGCTTGAACCTATTAATGATAAGCCCTTCCTCAATAGAATGATTATATAATTTCTAATGGTTAGACCTGATATATAATAGTTTCACTTGACCCTTCTAAGGCAAGTGTTTGAAATTAATTAATGAATCTTTAAATGGTAATTGACAAGTATATTATTGATATCACTTGGTCTAGTTTATTATTAATGAATTGCACATTGTTTCTCATTATTAGCTCATATTATCATGTTTATTAAAGGTAAAGGATAAAACCAAGTAATTAAATATAAAATGCATTAAATGGTTTCATTTCCTTTAAACTTGTCACACTAATGAAAGTTATGGAATGAACCATTTGACATATTAAATTGAATGATTGTTACATGGCCTTAGTTAATTAATGAATCAATTATGAGGTGCTAATTTCATACAAAACTTGACATTATTATAGAATTAGTTAGAATTGATCTAGCCTTATATTCCAAAGGGAATGCCTTGATCACTCATGGACACCATTTGGATTCAAGGATTTCGGTTTCCAAGGGTGATACCCATGTTTGAAGCCAATATTTTTCTACTCGTGGATGCCCAATATGACATCATAAGATCCCTCTATTATCATTATTATGATGCCTTGGATACACTCCTTGGATCCAACATGAGATCTACGGATATGAGGTTACTTGGATACACCCTTGGGCCTAGTCATTGCTTATCCCGTTTTACCTTGGATGATTTTCTTAGACTTGGTTAGAGTTACATTATTGTGGAATTCCTTGGGAAATTCACTTGGATTTAACTCTTAGCCCAATATCCAGGATACAAATTATTACTGAGTTGGATCGACCCTTGAGTTCAAGGATTCCTTGTTTATTACATTTGATCATCTTTATTATTATTATCCCTAGAATTCATTGTATACCTTGGATCTTTTACAAATATTATCATTACATGATGTCAGTGATGGTTATACCTCATCAGACTTACTTATATAAACTAAAACATAATTAATAAATGAGATGGTTCCATTTTTAGACACCATATAAGGATAAAGCATTTACTTGGGTATTTATGTTACTATATTTCTTTATTATTATATATACATGATTGCACTCTGTTTCTATTTATATTACATGGACTAGATGTTATAGACGCTGTTGGTGGTGGCCTACTGAGATTTATATCACACCCTATCTAGGCTGCCATTAGTACCCAGGAATATTACATGTATGCATGTGTTGACAAGGGGAAATTTCCAGCTTTGGATGGATCTTGGCAATAGATGACCAAGTTAGAACTTAGAATGCTAGGGATAGTTTTTTGGATTCTTTTATTTTTTATTTTTTATAGTACGCATTTTCTACTACCTTATATCCATGTTTTCTATATTTATAGATAAATGAAATATATCATAATAATTTTTTATGTGATTCAACTTCCAGTTATAGTTTACTATTATCAGATGCTTTAGATATTTGTTATTCCTCTATACTTCTACTGTGACACATATCTGTTTATACTACTCCGTCTATTTACCTAATATACTATTTATCTATTATGCCAAACTCTATAAATGAGGTCATAATCAGTCCATAAACACACCCTAGTCCCTCTTGCTAGTCGGAATCCTCTTGGATTCAGGGACATTTGATTGAGGCCATGTGGGAAACTGGGATCGACACACCTTTGAGTGGTACTTGAGTTCAGGATGTCAAAAAGTGGTATCAGAGTGGTTACTTTATTTATTTACCATTTGAATAAAATATAAAGAAGATTATAAATGATTTGGAACTTGGTTATAAGACCTGATTGAGCATAGATAACCCATGTTCAGGTTAAATTCAGAGTTTCCTGAATTATAATTTTTGTTCTACTTTTTCTTATTACAATTGATATCATTTCACTGTTGGGTAATGCACATGCTATGTGATGGTTATTATTATTATTATGATTGAGGATTTTATATTATCCTTGGCCTGATTTCATGAGGTAAAGGATCATTTTTACATACATCATCATTAGCACCTAGAATTAACATGCCATGCATATGCCATTCGATTTAGGTGCATTTCACTGCTTGCATTTGCTTGTTTTTCTTGTGATTGTTGAGTGATGCTATAATAGTAATATTATGTCTATGATACTCTTTACATATGATTGGGTGAATTCCAGTTTCAATTCATGAGGTGTATGGTCCCTCATGGGTTGTAATGGGTAGTTTTCAAGTCATGCCATCATACTTAACACATTACATTCTAAGACTGAATATAGATGAGGTTAAATTGAGATTTAATGGGTTTCACTTTCAGTGATGAGGTGTTTGGGCCTTGAATCACTGGAAATGAATATAAATTTTAATAAAACTTTGATATAATATTATAAGTACATGAAATTTTAAAAGTAAATATTGACTTATAAAATGAAATGGTTTACATCACATAAAGAGGAAAGGTTCTATTGACTCCTTAATCCACTGGAACACCTATAATTAAACAAGAACACTCACCAATACATGGACTTATAAGTAGGTGGTTGGGTTAGAATACTTTGGGTAATGATCCCTTCTTATTACATTCAACTTTTTATTGTGCTTCTATCTACTTTAATATTGTTTTGAGATGTGTTCTTTTAATTTTTAGACCAATAACTCTATGGTGTCCTCATGTAGTGTTCTAGAGGGTAAAGATGAAAATGATCTAGAAGTGGCGGGACCTGGGCCACCAGTCTGA
Source organism: Viscum album (assembly GCA_963277665.1). Classification (NCBI taxonomy): domain Eukaryota; kingdom Viridiplantae; phylum Streptophyta; class Magnoliopsida; order Santalales; family Viscaceae; genus Viscum; species Viscum album. The sequence continues at coordinate 53,285,276 of OY728146.1, read as the reverse complement.
AAACTAGGATTGATACTTGACGCACCACCTTTTATACATGATTGGGGCACTACCACTAAGATTTGTGAGAGTTTCCTACATCTGATGCAATCCAAGAAAGGTGCTCTATGACCTACACCGATGATGGATGATCTGACATGTGATTTACAACAATAACATCCTCCTTTATTATCGAGTGATGTATGTCCACTAGCTGTTGAGTCTTGGATAGAGTCCACTCTATTTATATTTGAGAATCTAGAGACACCTCCAGATCAGAGGGTCAATATTTCTACTTACATGCTGCATGATTTGGCCAAGAAATGGTGGGATGTGATTACCCAGGATCGTCTCCATCAGGGTATGATATGTGATAACTTTAAAATTGATTTCTATGATCACTTATTTCCCCATGATCTAAGGGATAACCGATCCAAAGAGTTCATGCATCTAGAGAAGGGTGTTATTTTAGTCATCGAGTATTTAGTTCATTTTAAAGAGTTGCATCTCTTTACACTGATTCTAGATGGTGATGAGATTTCACATGATAGAATCTTTGAGGATGTGATCTAGTATTTCATACATACTCAAGTGAATGTTTTTACCTACCTAATTTCTATGTGATCATAAATCAGGCTGTTATCACTGAGCTAAACTTATGGTAAAGTGATAGTATTGGGAAAAGAGGATCAGTGCCGAGATTGGAAAATAGTTCTTCTAGTAGTAGAAATAAATCCATAGAGGTTTCAATTTAGAGTAGTGGAGGTCATAGTAACTACAATATAAACTCTATTATATTCCATAAGTTTGGAAAATAGGGGCACCTGAAGCCTCAGTGTGATAGAGACAAGATAGAGTGTTGTTATTGAAGCTTCATGGGACATATTTAGAGATTCAGTCAGACCTTTCCATATTATTACAGTGGAAGAGGATCCATATTAGCTCCACCTTTAGGGGCATGTTCTTTTGCACCACATCAGGGGAGGATTTGGAGTAGCATTAGTAGGACTGAATGAGGAGGAGTTCATAGTCACGGTATCCAGAATTCATATCATCATCACCAGTAGAGAAATCATAATCAGGGTAGTCTAGATATAGAAGAAGGCTATGGATTAGGATAGTTTCATGCTTTAAAGTTGATAACCAAGGATTAGAGTGATGGACCATCTATAGTAAAAGGTAATATTCTAGTATCCTCCATTATAGTATCTAATTTATTTGATACTACTGCATCACACTCCTTCATCTCTTTATCTATCATGGAAAGTATCGGGTTTGAAATTTAGTATTACTATGGTGTAATGACCCTGGATACACCATTGAGAGTATGATCAGAGGGAATAACCCAATGTAGGGATTGTCCCCTTGAGGAAGGTAGTTACTATTTATTGTGGGACATATTTATTTTTGAGATGACATGATTCAATGTTATTCTCAAAATGAATTAGTTGGTCCTGTATCGCGCCTTTGTAGACTGTTATCAAGACAGAGTATCATTTACATCACTAGATGGAAGAAATTATCTACATAAGAGAGAGTGGGATGTCCAGGTTGGTAGAGCTAGACTAGAGAATCATGGGATAAGTGGAGTGATTTCACATATTTCTAGTATCTTCATAGAGGATCAGGGTTTACATCAGACTAAATTCCCTTCAGTAGTAAATCATTTTAGGGATGTTTTTCCTAATGATTTTTTGTAATACCTTCTAATAGAGAGGTATAGTTTACAATTGATCTTATTCCAGGAGCAGATACAATGTCTATTCCTACATATAGGAAGGCACCTACTAAGATTTAAGAGTTTAAGTGGTGGTTGGAGGACTTGGAGGATAAAGGTTTTATATGGCCTAACACTTCCTCTTGGGGTTCACCCATACTTTTTTTCAAGAAGGAAAATGATACCCTTAATTTATGCATGTATTATAGATGGTTGAACTAGCTTATGGTCAAAAACCAATATCGACTACCTCTAATAGATAATATTTTTGACCAACTCTGAGGAGGAATGGTATTTTCTAATATTGACCTGAGATCAGGATATCATCAGGTGCGAGTCATGCCATCATACATACCTCATACACCTTTCCATAGTAGGTATGTTATATATGAGTACCTCTTTATTCCATTTAGTCTTACGAATTCACCTTCTATTTTCATGACCTTAATTAATAGTGTGTTCCACCCTATCTGGATTCTTTTTTCGTGGTCTTTGTGGATGAAATTTTGGTGTATTCTCACTCATAGAGACCATGTTGATCACCTTGAGATCATTTTGAGTACACTGGGAGAGAATCAAATTTATTCCAATCTTGATAAGTTCCACTTATGGATAAAAAAGTTCACTTCTTGGGTCATATTATCTTAGAATTAGAAGTCTCTATTGACCTAGAGAAGGTGAGTGTTGTGGTTTCCGGGGAGCATCTCAAGAACATGTTTAATATATGAAGTTTCTTGGGGATGGATGGATATTAAATGCATTTTATAAAGGACTTATCATTCCTTTTAACACCACTTACTAGTATTATATATATTATTGTTAAGTTACTGTGGTTAGAAGAGTGAAATAAATCCTTTCAGGAGATGAAAGAAAGGCTTGTCATGACACTGATTCTGATATTGATAGAGCCCGGAAGAGGCTATACAATGTTCTATGATGCATAAAAAATTGGGTTAGGTTCCATGATGATGTATGAAGATAAATTTTTTTCACATGGATCTCAGTATTTGAGGCCTAATGAGATAAATTATTAGATGAACAACCTTGATCTAGCAACATTTGTCCATGCCTTGCGTTTTTGTAGACACTATTTGATGGGTGAGCACTTTGTGGTGTATATGAACCACAAGAGCTTCAAATATATCTTTAAACAGATTGAATTAAACCTCATATAGTGAATATGGGTTAAATATCTTCACTCCTTTGATTTTGAGCTTGCCTATATGCCTGGAAAATCCAATGCGGTAGCGGATGCGTTGAGTTTGAGAAATCAGGCACATGATGTACATGAATCCAATGATGGATGGAAAATGATGGTCCTCTTCAGTGAGACACATATGGAGTTTCGTGATATTCATGAGTAGTATTATCTATCATCCTTAACAATTACCTCTTCCCTCCTTGAGAAAGTTAGGAGTAGGAAATTTTCTGATCCTAAATGCTTGGTTCTCTATGAGAGTATTTCAGGAGATATCCCACCTCTGGATTGGTCCATGGATAGAGAAGACATCCTACATATACATGAACATGTCTGGGTTCTTATACATATGAGATATGGACCATTACATGAGTCCCATGCTTCTTAGTGGACAGTTCATCCAGGCATCTCCAAGATGCATCGAGATATGTGGCGCCAGTATTGGTGTCCATGGATGAAACATTAGATAGAAGGTTTTATCACTAGGTATTCCACTAGTCATCAGGTGATGGAATATCACTATTGACCTATAGAATTACTTCAGTCTCTTCCAGTCCTAGAATGGAAATGGTAATATGTTTCCATGTACTTTATAGTTGGATTATCGAGGTAGCCTAGAGGCAGAGACGTTGTATGGGTAGTCATTGACTGACTAACAAAATTAGCCAACTTACTTCCTATCTAGGATAGTTTTTTAGTTGATGATATGGGAATATTTTAGGTCTATGAGATCATACTACTACACAAGGTCCATCATATTATCATTTTAGACATGGATGCTTATTTCACATCATGGTTATGGCAGGGGTTTCATAAATCTATGGGTACAAAGGCGACTTTGAGTACAAATTTTCACCCATAGACCTATATCCATCCAGAACCGACGATACAGGTTTTAGAGGACATGATCTGAGCATGCATTCTTGATTTTGGTAGTTCTTGGGATGATCATATCCCTCTCATCAATTTTTCATATAATAGTGGCTTTCAGGTGACGATTATGATGGATCATTTTGAGGCCTTGTATGGTTGACCATTCTGTTCACCCCTGTGCTATATAGAGGTAGGATAGTCAGCCATACTAGGTCCTCATATCATGCAAGATAATTCAAAGTAGGTTTATAAAATCAAGATGTGTATGTCCACTACTCTGTCTAGATGGAAATATTATGCTGATTTCCATTAATGTCCTAGGGATTTCTAGGATGGGGATCATGTTTTTCTATGGGTACCACCGAGGCTTGGGTATAGATGGATACCAAGGTAAGGGAAGCTATCACCTAATTATGTTGGACCATTTGAGATTATAGAGAGAGTCCGTACATTATCCTGTTAGTTGTTATTACCATATATGCACCATGCCATGCACGACGTCTTCCACATTTCACAGCTTCACTATTATCATACTAACCCATATAATAGTTTTTATACAAAGGAAGTTGAGTTATATTCTGATGGTTAATTTGAGGAGTATCCAATATACATCATTTACTAAAGCACAAAGGCTCTCTGAGTCTGGTTTGTCCCTCTAGCATAGGTTCTCTAGAAGAAAGATCATATACAAGATGAGGCCTAGGAGTGGGAGGATCATATATATGCCCAGTGGACAGAGTTTTTCTCAGATGAAGTATCACTACCCTTGGAAGGTGGACTCAGGGATGAGTTCCTTTAAGGGGGAATATTGCATGAACCCAGTTTTTCACTTAGGTATGGATCCTTTTAAATTTTATCTAATTATTTATTTTAGACCTAATATGGATGACCTATGAGGTTATAAAGGTTTTGGGGCTGTCTGGGGCTTGTTCAGATCCCAGAGACCCAATCGGTGGAGAAAATCACTAGGCTGCATGGTTAGTAGATACCATGCACCCAACCTGCATGGTCTCTCCTAACTGTGTGGGGTTGGACAATGGGGTGAATCAGGGTGCACAATTTTACTCAATTATGATCCAAGGGCCCTACAACCATGAAAATGTATATAGTTTTTAGAAGAGGTGATTCACATAGTTGGCATACGGTTTCCCTAACCATGTGGCCTAACTATGTAGGTTCCATTCTTAAGAAGTGGGAGGCATGTGGTTGGTGCATGGTTTGGCCAACTGTGCAACCAAACTATGCAACCCAAGAAAATTGGGAAAATTTACCATTTAACCTGTAATGAAATGTTTAAACTTTATTTTCTTCATCCTTTGTTCATTCTAATGGAAAACACATTCTCTTCCCCCTCTTTAAGATCCTTTGAATTTTTTTCATAGATTTTGATCCCATTCACCCATCCAAAGTCCGATTTGAGCCCTGTTCGTCATGTTTTATTCACATTGGTAAGATATCGATTAATTTTTATACATTCTTTGTTTCTATTCTCCTTGATAAAGTTATTGAGGTGCAGGCTCATATGAGGTATTTTTAGGGCATTGATCCATTCTCCACATCTCTTCCAATCCAGGGAAAATTAAAGGCTGACACTAGATTAAGATAGTTTTACTAACCTAAGGAAGGTGGTCTATAACTCATTCCCTTAAGTTTCATCATTTTATAAATTTTTTTTGTTGTGAATGTGTTGATTTAATTGGGAATTACCTATTTAATTTATATTCCTTTCGCATAGTTCTTATTATTTAGTTCTATAACTTGTTTAATAAATAATATTTATGTCATTGGAGGTTAAAAACTCAATGATATCCATCCCATGTAGGGTGTTTCCATAATTATTCCTTTAGTGGTTTGAAATGGTTTTCTGCCCCACCATTCGAGTGTGCTATAACTTGAACCTATTAATGGCAATTCCTTCCTAAATAGAATGATTATATAATTTCTAATGGTTATCCATGACATGTGACAGTTCCAATTGACCCTTGTAAGGTAAGTGTTTTAAATTAATCAAAGTATCTTTAAATGGTTATTGGAAGGAATATTATTGATATCACTTGGCCTATTTTATTATTAATGAATTTTAGGTGGTTTCTCATTCTTAGAAAACCTTTTCATGTTTATGAAAGGAAAAATAGATAACCAATTAATTAAATATGAAATTTATTAAACGGTTTCATGTACTTTAACCTCTCCACAATAATGAAAGGCATGGAATGAACCCTTTGGCTTATTAAGTGGAATGATTATTACATGGAATTAGTTAATTAATGAATCAATTATGAGGTTCCAATTTCATATGTAACTTGAAATTATTATAGGAGTGTTCAAAATCATGCTAGCCTTGGATTACTAAGGGAATTCCTTGAGCACTCATGGACACCATTCCGATTCAAGGATGTTGGTTGCTAAGGGTGAGAACCACCTTGGAACCTGATATTTGTCTACTTGTGGATGCCTGATATGAAACCATAGGATCTATACATTATAATTATTAGGATTACTTAGATCTAGAATTTCATCTATGAACATGAAGCACCTAGGATACACCCTTAGGCCTAGTCATTTATTATCCCATTTTACGTTGGATGATTTCCTTGGACTCGGTTAGAGTTAAATTATTATGGAATGCATTGGGAAATTACCTTTGATCACAATATTAACCTTATATCCAGGATAAAAATAATTATTGAGTTGTATTGACCCTTTAGGTCAAGTATTCCTTGGTTATTAACTAGTATCCTCTTTATTATTATCATCAGGATTCCTTTTATACCTTGGATCCTTACAAATATTATCATGACATGATGTAGTGATGGTTATACCTCACGTGAATTACTTATATAAAATAAAACATAATTAATAAATGAAATGGTTACATGTTAGGAAACTATCTGAGGATTAATCCAGTACTTGGGTATTTACATTACTTTACTACTTTACTTTTATATATGCATGCCTGCACACTATATTAGTTTATATGACACAGAATCGATATTATAGACACCATTGGTGGTGGAATACTAAAATTTATCACACACACTATATAGAACACCATTGGTACCTAGGAATATTACATGTATGTTGGTGTTGAAAAGGGTAAACATCCTACTCTGGACGCTTGATACTTCTTGCTTGTATTAGGATAGAGCTAGGTAGCAGATGACCGAGTTGGAACTCTGGATGCTGGGGATAGTTTTTATCTTATTTTTTCTTATTTTGTATATAATTTATTTTCTTCCACCTTGTATACATTTTTTCCATCTTTATAGATACATGAAATATATCGTCATCTTTTTTTATATGATTCATATCTAGTTATAGTTGGCTGTTATCAATTGCTTTAGTTATTTATTATTCTTATCTTCTTATGTTGTTCCACCTGTTTTTCATAATGCTTCTTCTATTTACCCGATATCCTATTTATCCACTATTTTAAACTTTGGTAATTAGGTAATATTCTCCCCATAAACACAATCTAGGCCTAGAATTCTAGTCGACAACCTCTGACTTTTAGGGAGATGTGTATAATGCCATGTGGCCAACTGGGCTTGGGGAACCTTTGAGTGGAACTCAGGTTTGGGACGTCACAACCCAAACCTCTAGAATGTAGATAGGAAAATTTATAATTTATATTAGTAAATTTTGGTTGGTCTTGAAGGATAAAAGTGGTGTTAAGAAGTGAGGGAGGAGGTTCCCTTTTATAATTGATGTGAGAGACACTTTTGGAATTTCTCAAAAGATTAAATTATAATAAATTAATTCTCAAGACATATAACTCAAAATGGAAATGGATATGAAGATAAGATAATATAGGGTTATAATTCCATAAACCAATATAATTTAGAAAAGTTTTAATATTATTTCAAACCTTATCATTTTGATTAACCCTTAGTTAACCAATTTTAATTTTAACTATAGTAACAAATTTTTCAATATTAAAGGGCTATAATTTTTACTAATAAGGTCAAAATTAAACCATAAATGGAAAATTTATAAAATTGTAGACCATTTAATATCTGAATTGACTTATCTAAATATTTTTTATTATTTTTAAATAATTTCATAAAATGTTATATTGATAAAATATCAGTATTGTCAATTTTTGACACTATTCAATTAATTCAACTTTAAATACATCAAGAAAAAGGGGGAATTTGAATATAATTATTTAAAAAATTTATAATATGTTATATAGATCTATAAAATTCGTGGTTCACATTAAATCATTCAAATTATATTGTTTTTAATATTTTTAATATCATTTATTATATATTTTTATTAAATGGAGAAATACTGAATCAATGTTACATAAGCAATTAAGGTCATTATATAATCACTAAAAATTAAAAATAAATATATATCATGAAAATAAATTTATTAATATCAAAATAAACACTTATATTTATCCATGAATTACTTTTGTACCTATGTGGACACATAAGTCATATTAAAAAAAGGATTGACATTTTGTAACTTTCTTTGATTTAAGTAATATATGCCATTTTCATAGAAAAGAGTCTATTAAAAAACACAATTCAGAGAATAAGGTGTTAGGGGTATAATTAATTTTATCAAATAATAATTTATATGATTAATTATTCCCTTATCACTTAATTTTAATGTAGATTAACCCAATTTACCATTTACCGATGTGATAAATTTTACCATGGTTACTATTTATATTGGACTAACCTAAAATAAAAGGTGCATATTTACCAAATCTGAACCTACTAATTATAAATATTTTATTAATTTTATATAACTCAATACCTATAATTTTAGAAATTAATTTTAGTGTAAGTGCACAAAATGCGACAAAGAGTTCTTTTTTAGAAAAAATACATTTTTAAGTATAAAATTAGATTTATTATTATCATATGGATAGAAAAATATTTTTTGATTAATTAAATTTTTTTATCAATTAAATGATATATAAATTTCATTAAAATAATTTACTAATAGGGATTAATTTAATGTATTAATATAAAAATATATTTTGTGCATAAAAACTGTTGTTCATAAAAAATATTTCATTTTCTTCCAAATGATTTTTATTTTCATTTATAATAAAATGATAAACAATAAATTAATTTTATACATATATAACCATAAATTTTTCATAATTTAGTTAGTCCTATTAATACTCTCCAATCCAAAAGTTAGGTGATAACTTTCATTTTAAATAATAATATTTTAATATTATATCACAGTTTATTTAAATGTGGCGTTACATGTAAAGAAATATTTTAAAGAAATAAAATTATTTAAAGAGACATATTTTGTAAAAATATTAGGGTGTTATATTCTACCACCCTTAAAATCAAAATTTACCTCAAAATCCACCACTCTCATACAAATAGATGAGGATACCTCAGCCTTATCACATCATCATGTTCCCACATTGCTTACTCAAATTGGTGGTTTTACCACAAAAAAATTAACTTGGTGAGTGGTTTTGTTTCGTAACACTTTCCCTCTAAAATCCAGAATATCTACCAATTTTTCTTCATAAGAAAAATCTTACACCAATGGTACAACCTCTAAGTTTATTACATGTGAAATATCAGGTATATACTTCAGCAAGAGAGATACAAGGAACACATCATGAAATTGAGAGAGATTCGGTGGAAGTGCTAATCGATAAGCTGCCATCCAGATATGATCAAGAATTTAAAAAAGACATATATACCAAGGTATTAACTTCCCCTTATTTCTAAACCTCATCACCCTCTTCCATAGTGATATTCATTGGAATACCTTGTCACCCACTTCAAACTCTAGATCTTTTTGATGATTGTCAGCACATCATTTTTGTGGAATCTGATCTGATTTTTTATGTTGTTAAATGGATCAAACATTCTCTTCCATTTTCTAAGCTATATCAATTGGTAATATATTTCTTTCTCCAACTTCATTCCAGCATGTTGTAATTCTACACTTCCTACTATAGAGGGATTCATAAGGCCCCATCTAAATGCAAGAGTGAAAGCTATTGTTGTAAGAAAATTCCACCAAAGTAAGGTGTTGATCCCAAAAACCTTTTAAATATATATAGAAATATCTCAACATGTCTTGTAGATTTTGAAGATTCCTCTCAGACTATCCATCTATGTGAGTATGATCGGCACTCCTAAAACTTAACTTTGTATTTAGAGCCTACTGAAGGCTTCTACGAAACTTAAATGTAAACCTTGTATCCTAATAAAATACAATTAATAGGGGTACACCATACAATATTAACACTTTTTTACTATATAAACGAGTAAGTTTATTAGGAGAGAAATATTATCTAATGGTAATTAAGTGTGCTGAATTCATAAGGCGATCAACTATAACCCATATAGAATTAATCCATTTATATGTTTTAAGAAGTTCGAAGACAAAATCCATGATTATTTTTTCCTATTTACATTACGATATAGATAATAGTTGTAACATCCCCTTAGAGTTATATATCTTGGCCTTAATCTACTGACACACCAAGCATTGAAAAACATACTCTACAATATATTTCTTCCTGCCATCCACCCAAAAATACTCTTTTAAATATCTATATATCTTCATTCTTACGGGATGAATAGAGAATGAAGAATTATGAGATTCATCCATCAGCCCATTCTTTAAATATGGTACTCAAGGGACACATACACGGTTCCTAAACTGTATTATTCCATCATAATCAAGGTCAAACTCAAAAACATTTCTCACCTTATTTTGCATCTCTACATCTTCCTTATCCACCTATTTAATCTTCATATGGATAAATGGTTAAACACTCATTTGAGAAAGATAATATTTCACCCATTCCTTCAAGATTTCAAGATCTGTAGTTTTACGTCCATAAATATTGGATCTTTTTCGATCATCATCATAGATAAGAAGGAATGATCCTTTCGACTAAGAGCATCTTCCACCATGTTAACTTTCCTAGGATGGTAATGTATTGAGAAGTTATAATCATTGATAAATTATAACCATATTCACTTCTACATATTCAACTATTTCTTTGTGAATGTATATTTTAATCATTTTTTATAAGTATATTTGTCACAACTTTCTCTATAGGGATTATTACTCTATATATTTAATGAAAAAATTACCGTAGCTGACTCCAAATCATGAGTTGGGTAATTTTTCTCACAGGCCTTTAATTTTCATGACGTATAAGCTTTATCCATATCATTATGCATGAGTACACATCCAAGTCCCTTATTTGATGAATAACTATAAATTAAAAACCCTTATCCACTAAAGGGTAGTGCAAGAATAGGTGCACTAACTATCCTTCTCTTAAGTTCCTTAAAACATTCCTTGCATTCAGCCACCCAAAGAAACTTATCCTCCTTATAAGTTAACTAAGTGAGTGGATTAGATAGCTATGAAAAATTCTTCACAAAGGGATGATAATATCAAACCAAACCAATAAAACTATGGGTCTTAATTATAGTGGTTATTCTAAGACAATGTTCAATAAATTCTATCATTGAAGGGTCTACTGATATACCATCACTTGAGATTATATGACCCGAGAATGAAAATTTCTAAAGCCAAAATTCACACTTGGTAAATTTTTCATAAATATTTTCCTTCATTATGGTCTCCATTATAGTCCTCAATTGATCCTCTCGATCTTTCTTTATCTTTAAATATATTAGAATATCATCTATAAAGACTACCAAAAAACGATCAAGGTAATCGCTAAAGACTATATTAATTAAATACATGAATATAGAGGGGGAATTAGTAAGGAAAAATAGAGTCACTATAAATTCATAGTGTCAATAACTTGTTTATAATGATATCTTGGGTATATACTCCTTCTTGAACCACAATTGATGATATCAATAATGAAGTTAAATCTTGGAAAATTATTAATATCCATGCATTTGATCAAACAAGTCATCAATAAAGGGTAGAGGATACTTGTTTTTATACTGATCTTGTTAAGTTCTTGATAATCAATAAAGATTCACATTGATCCATATTTCCTCTTAACAAACAGAATATGTTCACCCAAAGGTGACACACATGGCCAAATGAATCACTTATAATGATTATCTTGGATTTGCTTCTTCAAATCTTGAAACACAATCATGCCATTTTAAAGAGTCTTAGAAATTGGTGTAACACTAGGTATGAGTTGTATTGGAAACTTAACTTCTTGATTCAGTGGAAGACTAGACAAATCTTCTAAAAATATATCAATAAACTCCCTCATAATAGGAATATATTCAATTTTGAGTTTCTCCCTAACCATATGTGATAAATTACCCTTTTGAGTAGGAATCATGAACCATACGATGGATGTAATTTCCATAGGAAGTTCATTTTTGTTATCACACTAATGAGAGTCAAAGGTTGGTTCAGAATGTGAAACTTAACTTCCATTCCTTGAAAATTATTGTGGTATTTATGTAATGAAATCCAATCCATGCTAAAAATAACATCAAATTTAACTATAGGATGAATTAAAAGATGTATAGAAAACACATTCCCAAAAAATTCAACTAAGAATAATCATAGACTTGGGATGTGATAATTTCACCATTATGAGTTTTTTACTTCTAACTCAACATCTAATTTTTGAGGTGGTACTGTGATACCCTTGGAAAATTATTTAGATATAAAAGAGTGTGTATATCCATAATCAAATAATATATTATAAGTTCTAGTGTGGATGGTATGTGTACCTTTCACCATGTCATTATTGTACCCCTCATCATAAATAGTGATCACATGATATTTTCCTTTATATCTCAGATTAATAGGTTGTTTACATTTATAATAATCATTAAAATTTGGATTTGGGCACTAGGTTGTATAATTACCATAATCCTTGCATTTAAAACACTGGATTGTGGGTGGTGCATTTTATGTAGATTTATATTTATTCAAATCATTAGCTAACTTATTCCCATCAATTCACCATTCAATTACCATATGGACTTCTTTTCAACACTTGAAACATTTACTTGTTCCCTTAGAACAATTTCCCCCATGTTCCCTTCCATATTTTTAGCATAAAGGAAATATCATCATCTTCTCTCCATGGTTTTTAGATTTTCCTTTAAATTCTATTTTTATTTTATTGTAAAAACCATGATATTTCTGGGCAAATACAATCTATATATCCAACTTGATTTAACATCTAATTATTTATTCAGTACTACTGAATTCCATTATAGATTACTCCATTTAGAGTCTTGGTTTTAAGAATACAAAAAATTGATAAACTTTACTTTCAAGATGAATGATAATACAAAAAACATACCTCAAAAGTCTTGTGAAAATATCCTCATAAGTACCAATAGATTAATCATCCTTCTAATTTAACTTGATAAATTATTTCTCCGTTTTCGTATGAAGAATAAAAAGAAATTACTTACTGAAAAATAATATTTTAAATTCGTCCCACTCCATATATTAAATTTATTATTATTATCTAATGTTATTGATAAGTGTCCACCACTGATTTTCTTCAGATTCCAAATGATAAACAAAAAAAATAATTTTTTCATGTTCCAGACATTGGTGAATATAAAATATATTTTCAATGGTAATAATTCATTTCTTAGAAACTGGTGGATTAGAAGACCCACTAAAAGAAGGCTATTGTTTCCTCATAAAGGACTCAACAGAACGTTGTTCCCTCCTTTTCTCACTTAAAATATCAATGTGATTCATAGCTTGAGAAAGTTGTGTGAGAATAGAAACAAAATTATTCATTCAAACTCCTATAATATTCATTTTCTCACGAGGATAATCATTGGATTTCCCATCACATTCAACATTAACACGATTCCATCAGTTTCCATCCATTGACTAAAACTAAAAATCATAGTGTGAGAAATGATAATCATGATAGGAAAAAACATAATCACAAAAAATCATTTTTCAGGATGTCTAAATCATGAATCATTCTTCTATGAAACCTTAGGTTTAACCTAGTCCATTCATGATCAAAACTTTATGATTTTATCATATATTTATACTTATGCTTAGACAATCCCTAATAATTTCACTAAATTTTTCTCATCCTAGTTTCTAAAGGTTAACTAAAGCTTTCTCTAGTACCAACTATAAAAACCCATAATTTTTATACATAAATATTACACATTAATAAATGAATATTCATTACATATCGATGCATGATAGAATAATTTTGGTCTAGTATCATTGGAAACTTGGAAACATAAATAACTAGTTCATAAAATATCTACATCATCATCCATTTTATTTCTTCATAACTAGAACCCTTCTTAGACACATCATACTTAATACCTTTATTTATAATCTAGGAAAAGGAAACATATGAAAAGAGTGGGCTCAGATACTTTGTAAGGGTAAACAAAGGATATATTAATGATTACATAAGTTTAACATGATAATATGGTCATAAGAACATGAACTTAACATTTTAAAGTTATACCTTTCATATCATAGATCATAATCTTGAGTCATTGAATAAATTTGGGTAGTTCATAAGTTATGAATCATAAAGGAATCAAAGTGCATGATCCATGAGAGAATAACATTGGTATAAGACACGGAATTGTGGTATATACATAAGTATATAAAATCATTTCCTTAGTAGTCAAGGATTATTGCTAAGGCTATCATAGTGGAATGGGTTCACTCCCAAATAATCACAGTAGTCAATGTTCACTCCCAAGACTATCATAATGGATAGATCCCCTTACTAAACTAGGTTAATTCCCCAATTCTTTCTTATTTATCTCATGATATATCAATTTTAACCCAATGCATTGGAGGGAGATATAGGTCCCACCCATCACATAATGAAAATCATACATATTTATTCCATAATATCATAAGGAATTAATCATATAAAAACCCATGAAAATAAATTGGTTTCATAAAAATTTCATTATAACATAACCCATAGAAAAGAAATGGGTTTCATAAACATTTCATTATAACATAACCCCAAAAAAAGGAATGGGTTTCATAAAAATTTCAACTTTTCATCATAAACATAAACCATACAGAGAAAGAATAAAAATGGTATCCTTGGTTTATATCCCAATTAAAGCATAATTAATATAAAAGGATTAAATATTAGATTAAAAATTATTTTTAAAAATTACTTGAAATAATTATTTAGGAAAATAACCTTTCCATTTTGAAATAATTTCTTTTTTAAAAAGCTACAAAATTATAAAGAAAAAAAATTCTTTTTAAATTAACCTTATAAAAATTTAAAGGAAGATTCAAATAAAATTTTAATCATTATTGATAGAAAATAAATTCACTCCATATAATTTAAAAAAACAATCATGTCACACCATTGTAAACAGTTTAAAATGTACCTTGTTTGGAAAATGATAAGAAGATTCCTTTCAAGCCATTTTTTATAAAGAAAATAATGGGTAAAAATGAATTTAAAAAATAATAGGATAATAATAAAAAAAAAATTATTTTTTTTATAAAAAATGGATATGGAAGAGAAATATTCGTTAATAGAGACTTAAATATAAACAATCTCAAATATTGATGGGATTGTGAAATAAAAACCTTACCTCAAGTTTACCTTGCTTTGAAAACACTCTAACCTCTTGTATAATAAATTTATATTTATTATAATTATATAATAGATT
Organism: Viscum album; assembly: GCA_963277665.1. Lineage (NCBI taxonomy): Eukaryota > Viridiplantae > Streptophyta > Magnoliopsida > Santalales > Viscaceae > Viscum > Viscum album. Next base: position 53,269,891 of record OY728146.1, on the reverse strand, counting down.
CATGTTCATACTTATAATATCATATATGATCCATTTATTAAATTTCAACACCCATTTTTTTCAATCATTCCTTATTAAGATTATTACTTCCAGGTGTTAACTGTTTATTTTACCATTAGTATATTAGTTCAGTAGTTTTGTTCCTTGTACATTTATCTTGGTTCTGTAATCTCAAGAATATTTATCATGATATAAATATTATATATTTTCATTATATACATATTGATAGACATCCATAAAAGTTATATATAGAAAAATGAATTACACCATTCATGGAGACAGTAGGTTGCACATACGCATGAACGCTGTTTTCATTTTTTGATGGATGGAAAAAAGAAAGTTAAAAATTAATTAACATTTATAGGATAATTATTGTATCATATATATAATATATTAATTTAATTATACCTTGTTTTCATCTAATAATAATATAAATAAAAAACAAATCACATCACTTCGTGGAGGTGGTTGTCTGCACATACACACGAATGATTTTATCGTTTCACAAAGGATTGGATCGTAAGTAGGTAGATGTGCTAATATAATTATATAAGTATAATTATTTCATAAATATAATATATAAAAATTATACTCAACACAATACCAATCCATAAAATATGGTGATGAAAAATGAATTATATCGCTATGTTGAGACAGTAAGTTGTACGTACGCACGAGCGATACTTTCACTTCTCATTTGATGGGAAAGAGGGTGTGTAATGGTGTTTTCATAATAAAAATTATATTTAATAATATTTATTAAACTTAAGTTATTATTTTATGATAAATATAATATATTAATATAAGTTAAAGAAAATTAGAAAAGAAAGTGATCGGGTAAGGTGATTACCTCTTCATTGAAATGACTGAATTAGGTCTCCTCTAAAAGGATCTAGGGTTGGTATTTCGGGAAGACCATAACCTCTATAATGTGTATAGGGAAGCTTATAAGGTAATTTTTTATAGTTTTTTTGATATGTAAAGATAAAATTGGTGTGAATAAGTGAGGGAAGAGGTTCCCTTTTATAATTGTGGTGATGGGAACTTTTGAAATTTCTCAAAAGATTAAATAATAATAAATTAATTCTAAATACAAATGCCTCTAAATGGGAATTTATCCAAATATAATATAATATATAGGTTTAATAACATAAAAAATTATTATTTAGAAAAGTTTTAATATAATTTTAAACCTTAACATTTTGATTAAACATTAATCAACTAATTTTAATTTTAACTACGGTAACACCTTTTTGAATATTAAAGGTTTTTAATTTTTAATTATAATATAAAAATTGGACTATAAATGGACAATTTATGAAATTATTGACCATATAATATCCAAAATTTCTTATTTTAATATTTTTATGATTTTTAAATAACTTAATAAATTATTATTTTGATGAATTATCATAATTGTTAATTTTTACACTATTCATTTAATTTAAATTTAAATACATCAATACAAATGGTGAATTTGAATATAATGATTTAAAAACTCTTTAATATATTAAATAGATCAATAAATTTGTGGGTCACATTAAATAATTCAAATGATATAACAATATTGTTAATATCATTTATTATATTTTTTATTAAATGGAGAAATACTACATTGGTGTTGCATAAGTAATTAAGGTTAATATATAATTACTAAAAATTAAAAATTAATTTATATAATAAAAATAATTTATTAGTATAAAATTAAACACTTATATCCATACATAACTTACTTTTGTCCCTATATTGACACATTAGTCATATTAAAAACAAAGGGAGTGATATTTTATAACTTCTCTTTAATTTAAATAATAAATAAGACATTTTCATGGAAAAGTGTCTATTAAAAAACTTAATTTAGAGACTAATGTGTTAAGTATTGAATTAATTTTATTAAATAATAATTTATATGAATAATTATGGCCTTATAACTTATTTTTAATCTAGATTAACCTGAATTACCCTTTACCGAAGTGATAAATTTTACCACAGGGACTATTCATATTGACAAAAAATAAAAGGGGTTTATTTACATAATTTTAAACTCATGATTATAAATATGTAACTAATTTTTTATAATTAAATACCTATATATATAATAAATTAATTTTAATGTAAGGGAACCAAATGTGACATAAACTACTTTTTTTGAAAAAAATACATTTTAAGCATAAAACTTGATTTATTCTTATCCTATGCCTAGAAAAATATTTCTTGATTGTTTAAAAAAATTAATCAATTAAATAATATATAAATTTCATTAAAATAACTCACCAATATAGATTCATTTAATTTATTAAGATAAAATATATTACATGCATAATAACTATTTTTTTCTGAAAAATATATTTTTTTTTCTTTCAAATGTTTTTTATTTTCATTTATAATAAATTGACAACCAATGAATTAATTTTATAAATATATAACCATAAATATTTCATAATTTAATTAGAACCATTCAGACCTTCTAATCCAATGACTAGATGATAACTTTCTTTTTAAATAATAATATTTAAATAATATATCATGGTTTGTTTAAATTCGGTGTTGCGTGTAACTCAAGCTATCGGATAAATAAAATTATTTAAAGGGAAATAGTTAATTTAAATATTGGGGAGTTACATAGGTGTCTGATTAAAACTCCAAGTGCTTATTCATCTTTTTCTTTGAACTCAACTTATATCAAGTTTAGAATTTCAATGGATTTTAACTCAATTTATTTTCTAAAGGAAGCTTAAATCCCTTATTTAATTTCACCATTTTGTTTTTTTCTCCATTTTTGAAATTATAAATACTTATCCATTATTTTATACTTCACATTAAACTTTCCTTTATGTTGTAATTTTAGCACGTTCTTTCAAAACCGGCTCATATAGAAATACAAATAGGTCGATTATTTCAAAATGCCATCCCTTGCTTGAGGTGTTTTACATGGTTCACTCTATTTTTATGTTTATTTATAATATTAAAACTATATGAATGTTTTTTGATTCATTTTTATTTATAATTTCATTTTCTACACAATATTTTTTTTAGAAAGTGATTATTTAGATAATTTTTATTATCGTCTCCCCTAAGATAATTCATGAGTGTTAATTTTTTATTCTATATCTAGGGGTTTTAAATTATGTGGATTCGCCATTTTTTTTTATCAAAGGTATTTTTCCACTGAACTGATCCAAATTGATTTGAATAAAAAATCCATGGAAAAACTTACCTAGCCTGACTAAAACTAAACTAAATAGAACTGACATGAATTGAACTAAATCAATCATAATGAAATTAAATCAAATGAAAATATTAAATTTAAATGACCCAAGTTGAATATAATAAAACATAACATAATTATGCATCATTACCTAATTTATCTAAATACATATTTTTGATAATAGTGGGGCTGAAATTGACATTATCGCTTGCCCCATTGGTCTTAATCAATATATTGTGTATGATGACTCAAATATTACAATTATCAGATTTAATTATGAACATGGAGTAGTGGTGGGTAATATATAGAAGAAACTATATATGGTCTTAGTTTATTCACTTAATCTCAACTTGGGTCTTTCAGGTTGGTACTATTCAAAATGATTCAATTTGGTTTCATTTGATTTATCTTGGGAAGGTTCTCATTTTTTTATATTAGTTTTAGTTTGGAAGGGTGTGTTTGGTTTAGTTTTGTTTCTTTTGGTTACATTTAACTGAATTTTTTTCATTTTCAAAACAATTAAGTTGTTTTAAAATCAATTGATCTATAATATAACCATTTAAAACTACTCTTTATATCCATTCAAAATAATCTTAAATATATATGTGATGCATATTCCAAGAGTATTTAAATATCTTGTATTACCTAATTATTTAAGAATGTTTTATTTGTTTGAAAAGATATTAATTTAGTTACAATCACATTTTGATCCATGTTTGTTTTTTGAATTTAAGGATCATCTAAAAATTAAAATATGTATACAATTATATTTATACATTTAACAATGTAGATTTTTATTATAGTTTATATATTATTTATACTAGTAATAACCTTGATTAATGTTTACACTTCTTTTACCTCTATATATTCCTTCAACATGTTTAACTTTTTCATAATTATCATTACATATACCACTTGGTATTCTTTTACAATATATTCACAAGATGGTTTAACAATAAAGTACCATTTATAGTGTTTTTACTTTGATATTAAGTTAATTTTAAATTTCTAACCTCATCCTATAACAATTATCATGAAGCCTATTTTATGCTATTTACTTGTAACAAATTTATCTCACTCAATTTCATTTGAGTAAAAATGTTTCATAACTATTTTTTCTTTCATTTTATTTCAAGATTTCATTTTCATTATTACAATATCTATTCTCTATAATTTCTATACTCTCTTCACTATTATTACAGTATGTCTTGAATCATTTCTATTATTCCATTCATATATGTTATAAGTTTTAATTATCAATAACTAATGTCATACTATGTCTATACTAAACCATGATTTCTTATATTCATTTGAAATATATATAAGTGCTATATTTTTAAATTTCACATTATAATGTAAAATTTTATTCAACAGTTTATTCAGTATTACTACGAGATGTTTAAAAAATATATTTTTTGAATTTATTAAACTATAATGTTCTATACTAAAAACTAAATTTGTTGACATTGTCGAACTATATTGTTTGAATATGTTAAACTATAATGTTCCATAATAAAATTAGTAATGTTTAAATATGTTATCTATAAATATTATCATTATTTTAGTCTATGCTATTTACTTTCACCATAAATAAGTGATACATTTCCCCATGAACATTTTTCATTACAAATTTTACCTAGTAATGAAATAACATATTAAAACCACTTCCAAAGTTTCATTATTTGAGTATAATTTAAATAATTTCAACATTTTTAGTTTATATTAATTTAATAAACTATATATACCGTTATCATAGTTTATTTTTTAAACTTCTATTTTGAACATTACCATTTCCATAGTTTCACTTTTCCAACTTCATTTTATAAATTCATCTATGTAATTTATTTATAATTTTTTTAAAACTACTTTCACTCACCCCACTATTAATTCAGTTTTATTTTTTATATTTCTTAATTTTAATTCCATGGTCTAATTTTATAACATTTATATAATGAATAATTCATTGCACTACTGAAATGTGATATATTTTAGTTTTTAAGGCTGTATTGATCAATAAATGTTTTTCAATTTATTCATAACTAAAATAACACACACACAAGTATATATGTATATATATATATATATATCATTTTGAAGTTATTTTATTATATTTTATTGACTGTAATAATTTAAATTATACATATAAAAACACAGAATGATAAACTAAATCAAACCGTGTCATAATAAACTAAACCATGCCTTAATAAATAAACTTTAATTGAACTAAAATTAAAGAAAGAACATCAGAACATGCCTTAATAAACCAACCCAACCAAACAAGACCAAAAAGAATGGAACCAAACCCAAAAAACCAAACCAAATCCAATACAATTGTAAGGAACCCAAACAAAATTCATGGATAACCAGTTATAAAATAGATTTAAGATTCATAAAAATAGGTTTAAACAGATCTAAACATATTTAAACTTCATAATTTTCTTTTTTTATAGATGGTTATTTTATCTTTGAAATAATTTTCAAAAATATTATTTTTTTAATTTTAGGAGTGGTATATTGCTTCCCTATGTTCTTATCTTTATTATATATCAAAATCTTATTTTATAACTCTATAATATCTCCCTATTTATCTTGAATTGATATTTTAAAATTATTTAGAACTTGTATTGTGACATCCCAGACCTGAGTGCCACTCAGAGGTGCCCGATCCTGATGGTCTATTAGGCCTCAAATGCATCTCCTCAAATGCCAGAGGCTTACGAATAGTAGCGAGGGCCTAGGGTGTGTCCATGGGGAGATTGTTATCTCATCACCAAAGTTTAGCACATCAGATAAATTGAATATAGGGTAAATGAAAATATAAGTAAATTCATGTCATTGTAGAAATAGAAAAGAATAATAAACAACTGAAGAATCTGATATTGATATACAAAAGTTGAAGATACATGTCATGTCTCTATAAAATTTTAAAACATGGATACAAGGCAGAAAACATAATATTCTATACAAAAGTAGTAAAAAAACCAAAAAATCTATCCAAGCATCTAGATCCCCATCTCAGTCATCTGTTACCCAACTCCATCCTAATGAAAGAAATAAATTAAGTTTTTGAAGCGGTACACTTCCCTTTGTCAACACCTGTACACATGTAATCTTCCCGAGTACTAATGATGATCCTAATAGTGTGCGAGATAAGTATTAGTAGGATAACACCAGTGACATCTATAACATTCATTTTGTGTAATATAAACTAAAATAGTGTGAAAACAAGAATATATAAAATTAAAGCAGTATAGTAATGTAAATACCCAATTTCCTACTTCAGCCTCAGCTGGTGTCTAAACATGCAACTATATCATTTATTAATTACGTTCCTATTTATATATGTAATTCACATGAGGTATAACTAGAACTAACATCCTAACATGATAATAATAGTGAAGAATCCAAGATGTAACAAGGCATCCAAGATGATAAAAATAATAAAGAGGATACAAGGTAATAACCAAGGTATCCTTGACCTCATGGGTTGAGCCAAATAAGGTAATAAATAGTAGCCTGGATAAAGGGGTAAGAGTGTAATCCAAGGGACATCACCCAAGTCATTCCACAATATAATAATTCTAACTGAGTCCACGGATTTCATCCAAGGTAAAACTGGATACACAATGACTAGGCCCAAGGGTGTATCCAAGTCTCCTCATGTCTATAGATGTCATGCTGGATCCAAGGAGCATATCCAAGTCAACTTGTAATGATAATGGAGGTATCCTATGATGTTATACTGATCATCAAATTTTAGAAATGAATCAAGTTCCATAGTGGGTCTCAACCTTGGAAACCAACATCCTTTAATTAGAATGGCATCCATGAGTGCTCAAGGAATTCCCTCAAGAATCGAAGTCTCTCTTGAGTTTGAAAACTCATATCATAATGAATATTTCCATATGAAATAGGTACCATATAATCAATTCATTTAATAAAATAGGTCTTGTAACAATCATTCCATTAAAATAATTAAAAGGGGGTTCATTACATACCTTTCTTTAATGTGACAAGGTTTAAAGAAATACAAAAATTTAATAATTTATATAAGTATTATTCAATTCATTAGGTTTAGTCTATTTCCTTCCATAAATCATTGCAAGGTGGTTTACATATGTGCAACCTATTCATTATATTATATTTAATTATTCCAAGTCATATACATAATATACTTTCTAAATTAACCATTTAAAGATTAATTTATTAATTTCAAGCACTTACCTTGGAAGGGAAAAATGACACTACTATATTAAACGGATAGCCAAAAACCAATTAAATAGTAATTTCATTAAGGAAGGATTACCTTTAGCTGGGTCAACCCAAAACACACACAAAAAACCTCAAAAGGAATAATTAAGAGAAACACCCTACTTGGGGTGGTCGACACTGAGGGAATAACCTCCAATGATGGATAAAATATTTAAGAATTGTCTTAGAACATGGTTTTAATGACTATAATCAAGGAACATCGATTTAATAGGACATGCCTGAGGAAATTAACGTGGGATCAATTACAATGTTTTATAAAACTATAAATCTTTAGGGAATAGTTATAAATCCCCTACCTCATACTTATATGACTCTCCTCATCCAGTATCTGCCTTAGTTTGTCCTAGATTGGAATAGATATGAAGAATGATCCAACACCCTAAAAATAGGGCATATAATCCAGAAACTAAATAGCATCATCGATAGAAAGAAGAACAAAAAATAGCTAAAAAGGAATAAAGATATTACCGACACAAATCCAATGAGATGAATAGTTCTTCAATCAGACTCTGGATGGAAAAATAGGATAAAATACTAAAAATAGGGATTGAAAAGATCCAAGGGGGATACAGGAGGGTTTGGTGTCTTCTGGAGAGAAATAAGAAATAAAAGGTGTATTTTAACATTTCACTCAAGTAATTTTTTGTAAAATCACCCAAAAAACAATGTTTCCATGTTTTGTACATAGGGTTGGACAAACCATATGCCATATGTTACTTCAAGGGGAACTTTTCATGGTTAGGCTGCATGGTTAGGGAAACCATGCACCAACAATGAAAAACTCTTATGTAACAATGTCTATAGTTTTTTCATGAGTGTGAGGTCCCTCGCATACGGTTAGGGGAAACTGTGATCCCTAATTCACCCCACCATCTTGCCCCATACGGTTAGGAGAGATCCTGTGGCTTGCCCCACATGGTGTCTACTAAACATTAAAAAAACCTATTTCTCAAAAAAAAAAATATATTCCAGACTCTGAACCATCCTCAGACACCTCTGAGACACCAGTGAACTCAATAGGAATCTGTATTAGGTCCAAAATTAAGAATTAGACCAAATTTAAAAGGATCCACACATGAGTGAAAAACTAGGTTCTTATAGTCTTACCACCTTAAAGTAACTTTTCCTCAAGTTCACCTTCCAAGGGTGGTGAAACAATGTTTGAGAAACAATCTGGCCACTGGGCACTTACATCGGCCTCTTGATCCAAAGTATCATCCTGTACATGACTGTGCTACCATAACACCCATACTAGAGAATACAAACAACCTCAGAGAGACTTCTTTCTCTAGTCAATGATTCATATGGGATACTCATAAAAAGGATCATCAATATCTAGCTCAACTTCCTCCAAATAAAAAGTATGAGATGAGTCAACATGGTACTGGAAAAACTGTGAAATATGGAATACACTGTTCATTGCACGATACCTATAAGGAAGTAACAACTGATAGGATACCAGCCCAAATCTCTTTAGAATAAAATAATACCCTACACAATGAAATTTAAACCTCCCTTTAATCTGTATCTATCTATTCCCTAGCATGGGTGATACCCACAGGAAAAAACAATCCCCAACCTTGAACTCTAGAGGTCATCTATGGTGATTTAAATAAGATTTCTATCTATACTAAGTAGTATAAATATACTTCCCTATCAGCTGAACCTTCTATGAAGTCTTCTATATGAGATTGGGACCTAGTGAGGATATCTCTCATTACTCTAGATAGAATAGGGGTTAATAGAACAACCTACCATACAAGGACTCAAAATAATCCATCTGAATTGTTTCCTGAGAGCTATTATTGTAGGTGAACTCGAAAAGAGGGACATGATTCTCCCATGAACTAATGAAATCAAGGATACATGAATAGAGCATATCCTTTAACACCTGTATCATCCTTTTTGACAGAACACTATTCTAAGGGTGAAAGGTTATGCTCAGAAGCACCTGTGCACCCATATCCTTCTACATCCCCTACCAGAATCGTGGTGTGAAGCGAGAATCCCTATATAAAACGATAGTATGAGGGACCTTGTGTAGGAAGATGATCTCAAAGACATACAGTCTTTCCATCTCATCAACTGAGAAATTCTTCTGGATAGGATGGAAGTGAGCTACTTTCAGCAGTCGTTCAATGACTACCCATACAACATCACTACCTCTAGATGAACTTGGTATACTGACTACAAAGTCCATGGAAACATCTTACCATTTCCATCCTAGGATTGGATGTGGATGTAACAAGCATGAAGATCTCTAGTGATCCACCTTCACCTACTGATAGGTGGAAAACCTTGTGATAAAGCCTTCTATCTAAAAGTTCATCCTATGCCACCAATACTAGAGTCACATATCTCAATATATATTGGATATTCTTGGAAGAACTGCCCACTGTGAAGTGTGGGATTATAATATTAGTTCCTCTCTCATGTTTTTATGAACCTAGAAACATTCATGTATACACTGAATGTCATCTCTGTCTACAGACCAATCTGAAGGCGGGTCATCTCCTGACATACTCTCATGGTGAACCAATCCATCCATATATTAAAATTTTCTACTCTTCACATTCTCAAGGAAGATGTAACTGTCAAAGATAAGATATAATGCTACTAATTAATATCATTAAACTCTAGATATAGATAAGATAAGAGATCCATAAACTTTCATTCATCATTGGCTTCCCGTATGACCAGTGCTTGAGTTTTCTAACTCAATGCATCCTCTACCACATTTCATTTTACAGGCGTATTGGAAAGATAAAAATTGAATAAATGATGATATTCAACCCATATCTTCCATCTAAGATTCAATTTACACTATGTAAAGATATATTTAAGTCTATTATGGTCTTTATACACCACAAAGTGTTCACTGAGAAGATAATGTCTCTAGTAACATATGGTATGGACAACTGGTGTCAGCTCAAGGTCATGCATCAGGTAATTTATCTCATGATGCCTCAACTACCAAGATTTTTATGCAATGAATCTATCCTCTTACATCAAACATTCTCCTAGACTAATGATTCATGCATCATAGAGCATTTTATATCCTTTTTTAGGTTCTAGAATAATCAAAATTGGGGTTAAGACAAGCCTCCCTTTCATCTATTAAAAGGATTAATTGCACTCTTCTAACCACTAGAACTTGACACCCTTCTCTATAAGACCATTAAGAGGTGAAGCAAGGCATAATAATTCCTGTATGAAATTCTTGTAACATCAATCCAACACCAAGAAAATTCATATATAAAAAACGGTCATGGTATACTCCCAGTAAACTATATCACTCACCTTCTCTAGGTCAATATATAATCCTGATTATGAGATAATATGACCTAAGAAGAGAATTTTTTCATTCTAGAAGTGACACTTATCAAGATTATCATAAATATGATGCTCTCTCAGTGTACTAAAAATGATCTTAAGGTTTTTATCATGGTCTCTATGAGTGTGAGAATGCACTAAGATGAGATACACAAATACCACACCAAAAGAATCCAGATAGGGGTGAAAAAACATATTCATCAAATCCATAAAAATTATGGGCGTGTTTGTAAGACCAAACAACATAACAAGGTACTTATACAAACTATACCTATAATGGAAAGCCATATGAGGTATGTATGATGGCCTAAATCGTACCTGATGATATCTTGATGTCAGGTTGATTTTAGAAAAAACCCTTGATCCTCAGATTTGTTCAAATATATCATTTATTAGAGGAATTGGATATCGTTTCTTGATTATAAGTTAGTTAAACCATATATAATCTAGGAATAAATAAAGGGTCCCATATACATTCTTGAAAAAAAGAACTAGTGAACCCCAAGAGGAAGTTCTAGTACATATAAAAAATTTGATCTCTAAATCCTCAAAATTTCACTTGAGATCTTGGAGTTTAGTAGGTTCCATAATTTATGGAGGAATGGAAACTAGAGAAACTCCTAGAATGAGATAAATCACAAACTCTACCTCTCTCTCAGGAGGTAATCCAAAAAAAAAATTAAAGAAAGACATACCTAAAATGATCTACTGTAGTAGGGAATTCATCCTGATAAAATCCCTGATCCTCCATGAAGAGATTAGTAATATGGGAAGTCACTCCAACTAGTCCATGGTGATCTAATCCATATCCACTATCCAAGACATCCCACTCACCCCTGTGTAGATAACTACTACCCTATGGTGATGTAAATGACACCCTGTATTGATAGAAGTATTCAAAGGCTTGATACAGGAGAAACCAATCCATCTTGAGAATGACATCAAATCTTATCATCTCGAGAACAAATAAGTACCATATGAAAGGGTAACTACCTACCTCAATGGGGTAGTCCTTGCATTGGAATATTCCCTCTGACCGTACTCCCAATGGTATATCCAGGGTCATTACACCATAGTAATACTGTGTTTCCATCCCAAGACTTTCCATGATGGATAAAGAGATGAAGGAGTGAGAAGCACCTCTATCAAATAAGGAAAATAATATAGTAATGGATAATAGAATAATACCTTGTACTATAGATGGAACTTCACTCTGATCCTTGGGTATCAACTGTAATGCATGAAACTAACCTGATCCATGGACTTGTACTGTAGCTGGACTACCTAGAGTTTGATCAATCTATTGGTGTTGCTGATAATATGAATTCTAGTTACTACGGACATGAACTTCTCCTCAGCCAGTCCTACTAGTTCTAGTCTAACTCCCTACCTTACATGGCATAAAATAACATTCCCTTGAAGGTGGAATTGGTGTGGATCCTCTTCCACTAGAAGTAGATGGAAAGTTCTGATAGAATTTCTAAAGACTCCATATACGAACACAAGACCGACACTATAGAGGGTCTTTATCACACTGTGACTTCATGTTCCGCTATCATCCCCACTAATGGAACACCATATATATACCAGTATGAGTACTCTGGATTCCCACTACCTGGATGAGAAACCTCAAGGGATCACTTTCTACTACTGAAAGAATTGTTGGCATGCCTCGACACTAATCCCCTATGCCTAGTACTATCGCCTTCCATCAGGTTGTGCTTAGTGAAAAGATATTGATTGAAGATATCAGAGAAGGTAGGAAGGAAAAATACATTCACCTCAATATATATGGAATACTAGATCTCATCTTTGAAGTGTCTATCTTGAAAAAACTCATCATCGTCAAGAAGTCGTGTAAAGAACCATAACTCAGTAAAACATGATGAATACTCCATAACAGACATAACACCCTAATCTAGATTCATAAACTATTTTTCTTGGTCATATCTCATTGTATTGGGAAATAATTCATCATAGAATGCAAAATTAAATACAGACCATACCATGCCCTGATGGTGACCATCTTGGGTAATCACATCCCACCAGTGCTTGGATGAATCCCAAAACATGTAGGTAGAAAGTTTGACCCTACACTATGGAGGCATATAATGATGCTCAAAGATAGATAGGATGGACTGCATCTAAGTCTCAATATACTGTGAACTGCCATCCCCCAAGAAGGTAAGAGAATATTGCATTTGGAACTCACAAGTCAGATCAGCCATCATAGGTGCTGGTTGTGAAGCACCTTTCATGGACTGCATCATACATAGAAAACCAATATGAATATGAGCGTCAATACCCATATCAGATACAATAGGCAGTGCCTCAAGTAGAACAGCTAGCCGTAAGACTGGTTTCTTAGGGCCCACCACATCTGGAGCATAGTCTTCGCCACCCTCCTGGAGCACAACATGAGGAAATCATGGAAGCATTGATCTGAAAATTCCAAGAACATGACTCAGAATAAGATTTAAGAATATTAATAGAAATATAGGGAACTAAATGAAAGGAAAGGGATCACTACCCACGGTATACTACCCTAAATACCTACTTATAAAGATAGGTATTGGTAAGTGTTCTTTTTTAATTACATGTGTTCGAGTAGGTGAAAGGTCAATAGTACTTTGCCTCTTCATTTACCAGAAACCACATTAATTCATAAGTCATGTTTCACTTTTACAGTTTTCATTATCTTATTTTCATGTATTATAATCTCATTAAAATGGATTTCCATTCCCAATTAATTAGGGACCATACACCTCATCATCGAAAGTGACACCCATTTTAATTAATATTTTACCTCATCTACATTCAGTATCATAATATAACATTCTATATACAATGGAATGACTCAGTAAACTACCCATTCTAACCCAAAAGGTCCCATACACCTCATGAATTGAAACATGAAATCACTCAATCATATCCAAAGTACTAGACAATCATATATATAAACAAGTCTCACTCAATAATCATAAGCATATCAAGCAATAAAATTAGTGATAATTCACCTATATAGCATGGAATATGCATGGAATGTGAATTCTTAGGGCCTATGATAATGCATGTAAAAATGATCCTTGCCATCATATTATCCGAACAAGGATGAAATAAAATCCTTAATCAGAATAATAACAATAACCAAAAAACAACATGTGCCTCACCCAATGGTGAAATGATATCAATTATAATAGTCAAAATAAGAATAACAATTATAATTTTGGAAACTCAGCATTTACCTCGAACATGGGTTAGCTATGCCCAAGAACAACTTATAACAAAGTTCCAAAGAATTCATAATATCAAATCTATTGTCTCTAAATAGTAACACAAGAAATGAACCACTCTAATATAATATTGTGACTTTCTAGACCTAGTTTCTACTTAGAGGTGCCTAATCCTGGTGGTTCACTAGGCCTCAAGTACATTCCCTAAATTATAGAGGATTCCAACCAACAATGAGGGACTAGGGTGTGTCTGTAGAGATACTAATCCCTCATTACTAGAGAGTAACATAGAGGATACATGTAATAGAAGGTAAATAACAATATATGTAAATAGATGGAACAAAAAAAAGTTGTCAGGAATAATAAAAAAATAAAGTAACTGATAATAATATAAAAAAGTTAATGATACGTGTCATGTATCTATAAAACTAGAAAACATAGATACAAGGTAGCAAGTATAACATGCTGTATTAAAGTAGAAAAAAGAAACAAAAAAAAACTATCCAAGCATCCCGAGCTCTAGCTCAGTCATCATCAAACCATCTCCATCCTAATACAAGAAAGCAATCCTATGTCAAAATTTATATGATTCTCTTTTTCAACATCTACATACATGTAATCTACCTATTTACTAATGGATTTCTAGATAGGGTGTGATATAAATCTCATAATTCCACCAACATCAACATCTATAACATCTAGTATGTGTAATATAAACTGAATTAGTGTGAAAGAGTGCATATATAGACATACAGTAGTAAATTAATGTAAATACCCAAGTACCTGCTTTAGCCTCAGCTGGTGTCTGAATATGTAATCATTTTATTTATTAATTATGTTGCAATTTATATATGTAAGTCACATAAGGTATAACCGAAAACGAAATATTGACATGATAATAATATTGAAGGATCCAAGATCTAATAAGGTATCCCTGATGATAATAATAATGAATAGGATAAAAGGTAATAACCAATACATCCTTGACCATAGGATTTAAGCAAACTCATGTAATAAACTATAACCTATCTAAATGGGTAAGTCATAATCCAAGGGGCATTTCCTACAAAATTCCACAATGTCAAAATTCTAACCAAGTCCAATGAATTCATCCAAGGTAAAATGAGATGGGTGATGACTAGGCCCAAGGGTGTATCCAAGTTGAATCATTTCCATGGATGGCACACTGGATATAATGAGTGTATCTAAGTCATTATGTAATTATAATGGAGGGATCCTATGGTATCATTTAGGGAATCCACTGTGAAACAAGGATCGAGTTCCAAGGTGGGTCTGACCCTTGGAAACTGACATCCTTGAATCAGAATGGTATCCATGAATGCTCAAGTAATTCCCTTGGTAATCAATGGATAGATCTAGTCTGAACATTCCTATCATAATTAATAGGTCCATATACAATAGACACTATATAATAAATTCATTTAATAAAACATTCCATGTAATAATCATGCCATTAAAATAATTAGAAGGGGGTTCATTCCATACTTTCATTTGTGTGACAAGGTTTAGGTGCATGAAATTATTTAACAATTAATATAAATATTATTCAATTAATTAGGTTTACTATGCTTTCTACCATCAATCATGGAAATTTTTTATACTAACCTTCAAATTAGTCATTTTATTAAATTTAATTAGTCTAAGTAATACAATATACTTTCCAAACTTACCATTCAAGCCAAAGCACACCCAAATGGCAGCACAAACGCACAAAAAAAAATAAACAGCATAATTAAGGGAAACACCCTACTTGGTGTGGTATACATTGAATAATTAAACTACAATGATGGGTAAAATATTTAACAAGGTTATTAGAACACAGTTATAATGACTATAAGAAAGGTACATTGATTTAATAGGCCATGCCCGATGAAATCTATGTGAGCTATATTACAGAAATTTATAAAATGAAGAATCTTTATGGGTGAGTTATAGAATAGCTACCTCGTACTCATACAACTATCAAAATCTAATATCAGCCTCTAGTTTTTCCTAGATTGGAAGAGATATAAATAACGGACCAAAAACCTTAAAATAAGGCATATGAGATCACATCTGAATAACATAATCCATAAAAAAATAATTAAAAACAACTAAAAAGGAATTAAGATATTAATGGTGCATATCCAATGAGATGAATGGTGATTCAATCAGAATTTAGATATAATAACATGGTCAAATACTATAAATATAGATTAAATGTAGCCTAAAGGTATATAGGAGGGTTTTCTGTTCGCTGGGGAGAAATAAGAAAGAAGGGGTGTGTTTACCATTTCACTTAAGAAAAATTCTGTAAAATTACCCAAAAATAGGGGTTGCACAGTTTGACCACATTATTGGCCAAATCATGCACCAATCATGTTCCATATACATCTTCAAGGGGCACTTTACATAGATAGGCCACATAGTTAGGGAAACTGTGTGCCAACCATGACAAACTCCTATGAAATAATGTATGCAGTTTTTGCATGTGCATGCGGCCCCTGGAACACAGTTAAGGAAAATTGAGCGCCCTAATTCACCCCACTATTCTCCCCTACACTGTTAGGAGAGACCATGTGGCATACCCTTCATGGTTTTTACTAACCATGTAAACAATCCATTTCTCCCCAAAAGCTTTCTTCTAGGATCTGAACCATCCCCGAACACCCCCGAGACACCCTTAAACTCATTAGGAATCCATATTAGGTCCACAATAAATAATTGAACCAAATTTATAATGATACATACTTGAGTGAAAAATGGGTTCTTACATGTATATCCACTTCTAATCCCCTTTTGGGTGTTGGGACAAGTGGGTCAAACTCATTTAGATATTTCTTGAAATTTTCCACTTCTTCCCAACGTCTATTTAATTTTTTCTTAAATTGTTCATCATATTAAATTTAATAATTAGTTGGTTTATTAAAATATTTAATTTTAATAACTTATTCTCCATCATTTTCTTCAAACTTATCTTATATCCACTTTGGAATTTTAATGTATTTCGAGTCATTTTATTTTCCAAATAAAGATTTAATTCCTTATTGAATTTCACAATTCATCTTGTTGCTCCATTTTTGAAATTCCAAATCCTTCTCCATCATTTTATCCTTAAAATTAAACTTACCTTAATTCTGTAATTTCAATGTGTTCTTCCAAAAATAACTCGTATATGACTTTATATGGGTTGATATTTTTCAAATTACTCTCCCTCCCTTAAGGTGATTTCCATGACACACTCTATTTTGAAGATGAAACTAAACATAACTGAATATAACCAAACTAAACCAACTAAACAAATAGATTAAACTGAACATAACAAAACTAAATCAAATAAATGAAACTAAACATAACAAAAACAAAAAAAATAACCCCATCCAAATAGACTGACCACAACCCAAAATTTTATGAATCCAATTAAACCAAAATAAAAAATATGAATTGAACACAAATTCATTGAAATAAGATGAATTAACCAATCCCAAAAAATCATGTAACCTAAAAATGAATCAAACGAAATAAACAAAATGTACCAAATAACCAAATGAAACAAATGTTGAACATGCTAATTTGTATGGCTTGATTATGTTATGGAGTCTTTTATGCCTTTTTTGACTTTTCAATTTATATCCTCTAGTTTTAGCATGTCACCTATTTTTCATTGTTTGGATTTCCAAATAGTATGCCATAATTATTTTCTACCACCATTTACACTTATATTTCTTTCCCATTAGTAATTTAAATCTAAAAAAATGTACATTTTATTCTTATAAAAAAGAGATAGATATTGAAGAAATACACAAGAATAGATTATTTGAGAATGGTTGATGAATATGAGAGATGAGACAACCTCCATTTTTGCTCGTAGTGAGTATATTAATTCTAATATATATCAATTAAAATACATTAAATTTCATTTTATTATTCATTTTTAAATTTTATTTTAGGAAAAATCATATAAGAGGAAACTGTTTTCTAGTTAGACTATTGATAGTGGTGAGCAACATGACCAATCGAGTGGGGGTGGTACTAGATGTACTAAAAGAACCCATCATACTAGTTTACACCAATACCTACCACCACATATCCCATATACCACACTTTATCATCCCACTATTCCACTTTAGACACTAGGGATATTCCCATATACACATTCATTATCATCTCAGATAGGCTCTACTTCTCAGATAGATTTTCCATATCCCACAATAGATCCTCATACCTTATATAATTATCCACACACTTTTATGCTACTTCCATTTCCCACTTCTCTTATCTATCTAGGATTTTATGAATGTGCTGATATGACTTCTACTCCATGGCTTTTTGATCAAATAGAGCATGCATGGGAGCCTACCTATCCTTAAAGGCTACCGATCTTCTATAACATATAGATCGATCATATCCCACTGATCATCTTATAACAGTTATATTTTTAAAAGTGCATTAAATTATATCAAATTAATTTTATTTCCTATGTATTGTGTATTAATTCTATTTTTTTCTTATTCGTTTTTAGAAGGATATTCTAATAGGTGATGTGGATGTACACTTATTCATGAAGTCTAGAACCATTATTTAAAATTTATGGTGGAGTACAATGAAGACAAAAAATTTATCAATAAAATAAATAGATAGTGTATAAGTTTTCTAGTGATGTTATCCAAGTATAATGACATTATTCCAGTTCAACAAATCTCATAGAGGATACATCAATGATCAAATCAAGGAGAATGCTTGTGCTGATATATGCATAAGAATATTTATTAAATTTAAAAATATATTATTATTTTATTTATTATTTATATTTATTTGGTTGGAAGGGTATTCATTACAAATAAAATCATGAAAAACAAAAATACAGTGTAGTACTCGATTGAGATTGAACTCGAGACCTCACCAAAACCCACAGGGGTAGCTACCAATGGTAAATTATTTTTTTGCAGATTCTCTTTAACATTCTTGATGGTCAAAATGTGAATGTGGCATAGTTTATGGAATTAGGAAAGCTATAGATATTAATAAGCATGAGTTATATGTTGGTTGGACTAGTACACTTGGCACCAAATTATAGGGTGAACCAACAATCGATGATTATATAGTTACACAATACCAGAAAATGATTATTCTTTAGAAGAGTAATGAGTTTAAGGTACTATTCAAATTTAATGATTTTTTATTTAAAATATTTAGAATTTATATTAAAAATTTATTAAATATTATTGATTTATTGAGGATTATTCATAACTAAATTTAAAAAATTTAATGGTCTATAAAGTATATGCACACTTTGGGGAGAATTACTATGCATGAACATTAGAGAAACTAGGTATTTTTCATGTACAACCAAGTTTAATTAGGTACCAAACACAACTGAACCAACCAGATCAAACCTACCACAGATTAAATGAATCAACATGAAAAAAAAATTTAATTACATTGAATGTAAATTGAAAAGAAAAAAACCAAAAAAAAACTGACTTGACTCAATTATACTAAGGAATAATTGAACCATCCCAAATTAAATTGATATGAACGATCCAAAATAAATATAAAATAACATTATGTGATCCAGAAATTCATAAAATAACCAAAAACTACTTGAATTGGATAAATAAAACTGAAATGAATTGAACTCAACCCACTTGACATAGCTTGAATCAAATAAAATTGAACTAAAATAAACCATATCTATTGAAATTAAATAGAATTGTACTAAAATAAATTAAATAAATATTAACTTACATAAACATAATCAAACTGAATTGATACAAATAAAGTCAAAATAAACTAACTACTTCATTAAATCATTTAAATGTTTAATATCATTTTTATATTAACATGTAAACAATATAATATGTAAACTTATTAATTAAAGGTTGTATTAACTATAAGTAAACATGTAAATTTTTTTACACGTAAACATGTAAATTTTTTTACATGTAAACATGTAAATTTTTTACATATAAACATTTAATATAAAAATGAAAGTAAAATATTTACATGTAAACATGTAAACTATATTAACATGTAAACATGAAAACAATTTACTTTCATTTTTATATAAACATCTAAAATGTTTTCTTATAGTTTACAAGTAAACATGTAAACATATTAATAATAAAATATGTAAACCGTTTACTTACAATTTATTTTAACTATAAAAAAACATGTAAACCATTAATATGTAAACTATTTAAAGGTTATGGGTTTAGTGAAATATGGTCAATTACATACCCAATGATGTATTTTTTTAGAATATGAAAAATAAACCATAAGAATATGTTAAATATCATCATGTCTCATGATTATATCCAAAGAAACTAGATGGAGGAACCTGGTTAGTTCTTGCGGCTTTCACGACATCTTATGGAAGAGGATATGTGCTGCAGGAGGAGGCTCTGGCCTTGGTTACGGGACTGGAGGTATGCAAACAAAGGAGGATCATTCCGAAGATTGTGGAGACAGAATTTATGATCCTGTACAAATCACTACTTGGATAAGGTAGGTTTCCTTAGAATATTGTTTATACTATCAGGAGTTGCAATATGCTAATGGGGAGTCATATAGAGATCTCTCATACGTGGAAGGAAGGGAATATGGTGGCCGACTTTCTAGCTTCGATGGTGCCCATGAATCAAAGTATTGTTTCCTTCTTTAACTTGGGATCTTTTCTTAATGAGGGGATGAAATTTTTTATTAATGATGCTATGGGGATGCACTATTTTAGACCTTCGGGATCTTGA
The DNA here is from genome assembly GCA_963277665.1 of Viscum album. Lineage (NCBI taxonomy): Eukaryota > Viridiplantae > Streptophyta > Magnoliopsida > Santalales > Viscaceae > Viscum > Viscum album. The sequence goes on along the minus strand of OY728146.1, from coordinate 53,249,096 downwards.
AGTGTGCATTGTATTGGGTGGTTTTTCAAATCTATAAAATGTTTATTTTTTGTTAGTAGATGGAGGAACCCCGAAACTCTTAGAGAGGATATTTCACATTAAATTTACAATTAGTTTAAAAGTAATATTTTCCTCTGTCTTGATTAATTTATTCAAATAAGATATTGATTGTTCGAATAAAATTTGGGTTTTATTGTTTTTTTTCTATTAGGATCTAAGGATAGAATCCATCTAGTGATGATCTATGCAAGCTTTATATCTAAAATCATTATCAATTATACTTTGGGTGATATCATGGTTGTACCAATATTCTTATATTTCTCACCTTTTGTCATAACATAATCCTTCAGGGATGATGTATTGATTCTCATTATCTCATTCTTGAGAGGGTGGAAGGTGGTGGAATAATCTCTTGAGCTTGAGAGGAAACCTTAGAGAAATTATTCAAAGAGATAATTCTCTATAGAGGGGAAATTTTGTGCACAATTAAATGATTCTCACAGTTTCTATAGGTTTAAAAAATGAAATAATAGTGTATATATAGAGCTAGGTTTAGAGAATTAGTAATTTCATAAAGGCCCTTAGCTAATCTCTTAATACCTAAAAAACCCCATGTATAATAATAATAATAATAATAATAATAATAATTTTATGTGTTCATGTCTTGTGGTTAATATAAATATAAAATAAATAAATAGATATTATTTAAATGATATTTAGTATGAAATTTCCATTACATTGTATCTAACGTAGCCTATCAACCTTCCATAGAATTTACCAAACCTCAAATAATAAATATATTATTCATTAGATAAATAAATAAACAATTATATTATATTCACGATCTTGTGAATAAATATTTATTTATACATTCACTCACATATAAATAGTGACCAAATAATCATGATCAATATTTCAACTATTAAATAAAAATTATATTTAACTAATATTAAAGGAAACACTAAGTGCGTATCCCTCTAGGACTCTTATTCAATTTTATTAGGTGGGATTTCATAAAATATAATATTAGAATCTAGAAATATATAAAGGAACCAATATATAAATATGTTAATGTTGCAATGATGAAAACCACACACGAACACTTATGTGTAATATAATACCTTTGTTTTGATATCTCATCAAATATGTTTCATAATAGTGCCATCAACTTGTATGCTTGATACATCTTTATTTGAATACCAGAAATGAACCCATCAACGTACCATGGCCATAGAATTTAGTTAGACTATTCCATTATAATCAAAGGGAAGGAATGCTATATTCTATAAATATGAAAGGGATAAATTATTTATCAACTTATTTATTAATAATATATCACTCATGATGTACCAAATACACCTTATTTTATGAAAACATATGGCATCATGGTTTTGTTCAGTACATCTAAGAACACAAGTTAAGATATGTATTAATAATACTTTCAAAGTCTAAGGAACATTACACACATTCACATACATGAATATCCAATAACATGTAAACATATGGAATTTCTACTAGAAGGTATGTCCTCACAATCTCCCTTCTTGGAGATTATTAAGTGTGAAATTCATGAGATTAAGTCTCATACTATTATGAGTATCCAACACTGGATAGTTCTTATCACTTGTATCCCATAATATAACATCATACAACCAGATGTCTTAAGTTTTAATAATATCATCAGAGCATTTCTAGGTTCTCTTTATAGCAGGGAACTGCTATGAGCTTTTCAATGAGATAGATACTCTAGGAAATTATCACATTAATGTTAAACATAAGATCAATAAATATTTTATAAGATATTTATTCATATTTAAAAACATGAGTATATAGGAAATATAAAGTACAAAGTAGTTGGTTCATGGGAAATAACTCTAATATAATCCCACTTAGACTAAATCCAACCAATAATGACTTTGAGTCTGTTAGCTCTCACATGATATTCATACTTCTCCTGAGAAAGTTCATTAGTCAATCGGTCTTCCACATTGTTATCCGTAGAAACTCTACTCACTGAGACCTCACCTCTCTAAAAATATGCACCAAAATATGATCCTTATGAAATATGTACTTCATCTATTGATGCGACCTTGGCTCCTTGGCAAGAACCACCATTGCAGTATTATCATAGGAAAGTGTGGTAGGATCATTACTTCTAGGCACCATATCAAGATCCTAAACAAATTCACATATCTAAACTAATTCCTTAAAAACATCATAAGACTCAATATACTTAGAATCCACTATAGAATCAATGAACACTAGCTTCTTTGTGTTTTTATAGCCCAAGACACCTCTATTATGAGTAAATTTATATCCCGATTGCGATTTTAGATCATCTTGAACTATTTCAAAACTAGAACCTATATATCCTCTAATTACAAGCACCTCATCTCCTCTATAAACCAGGAACATATACTTAATATGCCTTAAATACTTTAGGATCATCTTAACTACCATCTAATGGTGGTCCCCTGGGTTATTTTGATATATGAAGGTTTTGTGCATAGAGGAAGAACCTGGTGGGTGAAAAACCATTAAGGTTTTTGTTAGATTATATGGATCATTCACTAATTTTAAAAGTTTTAAACATCATAACCAATGAAATTTTTTCTAATGAATATTGAAATAAAAATCCTAGAAACTAGTGAGAGGATCTTTGAATGTTAAATTTATAATTAATTTAAATATATTTGAAGAAATAATAAATAATATTAGGATCTTTCTTTATTGATGTTGTTGATCACTTGAAAACCCTTTTTTAGATTACCATCCTTGTTCTTATAGGATCCAAGTGTAGAATCCCTCTAGTAGTGATCCACATGCACTCCTTTGATCTTTGAATAATTATAATGGAATGTTGGGTGATATCATGGAAGATCTATCATATAGTATTTTTATCTTGATCACTACATGATCCTTCGGGCTTGAAGGATTATCTCTTGATCTTCTCATTCTTGAGAGGAAGAGAGGAGGAGAAATCTAGTCAGAAGCATTGCACACAATGCTTCTTAATTCTTTGTTAATTCTACCCAATTGACATAATAATCTATTTATAGAGTTAAGGTTTAGGTTAAAATATCATTTAATTTAAAAAACCCTTAAATAATATAATAAACCTTATCTAACCCCATGCCATATAATAATAATAATATTTTTATGGCACATGCTAACTGGCGTAATGATAAATATTATATTACTAGCTTCCAAATTAATATTTATCACTAGAAATGATCTTAGTCCACTCATCCTCATTGAAATTTATTGAATTAATGAATGAATATTTACTAAATATTTATTCATTAATTAATATTATATTCACAACCAGGTGAAAGAATATTTATTAAATAATAAATAAAATAAAATAAAATAAATATTATATTCAAAGTTCAATTATTAAATATTTATTAATTTTTTTTATTAATAAAACTTGAATAAAATTAGTACTTAATCTTATGAAAAATATTTATTCCAATAATTAAATTCAAATAGAATTTAATCAAGATCAATGAAAACACTTAGTGTATAACTCTCTAGGATTATTTCTCACTGGAATTAGATGAGCTTACCTAAGTCCAAGATTACTTTTAACAATGAGTCAAGGAACCCAAGATAAAGTAGTTAATGTCCGCACATCGAAAATCATATTTGAGAACTCACTATGTAATATAACCTCTTTGTCTCAATATCTCATCAAGCATGTTTCAAATCCATGTCATTAACCTATATGATTGACCCATCTTTCTTTTATTATTTTAAATAAAAATGTATCTACACCATGGACATGGAATTTAATGTGACCATTCCATTTTAGTAAAAGTTATAAGATATAATCTTCCATAAAGATGATGGTATAAATCCATCCTCAACATATCAATTAATAACATGTTATTCGTGATGCACCCAATATACCCTACTTACCACAAACATATTGCGTCATGGTTTTGGTCAGTAAATCTAAGTGCATGATTCATGAAATGAATTAATAATAATATTAAAGTCTAAGGACTATTACACACACTCACAAATAGTAATGTATGATGACACATAAACATGAAGGATTCCTACTGGTGGGTATCTTCTCATAATACCTCGTACTGAATATTACTAAGTGTGAACTTCATGAGATGAAGTCTCATATGCTTATAGGTTGTTAAATATGATAGTAAAAATGATATGTGTCCCATAATAGTACGTAATTAAACTGTAGAACAATATTTAATAATATCATCATGTAATTTTAGGGTTTTCATCATAGTAGGGAACTGCTATGACCTGATCAATGTGAAAAATACTCAAGGGTATTATTACATTAAAGACATGTAGAACAATCAACAATATAAAATAATATGTTTTGTTAATATTAATATATTTTAATATGCATGTAATCCAAAGTAAAAATAGTTGGTTCTAGAGAAACAACTTTAAAAGAATCTCACTTAGACTAGAGCTAACTGCCTTAAACTTTTAGGCTGTTAAACACCACATGATGATCATGTTTCTAATGAGTTAATTTTTTAGTCAAGGGTTCCACCATGTTCTTTTACATGGATTTTCTTCTCAATTAAACTTCACCCATTTGAGAAAAATACCTCAAGAGATGATACTTCTAAAGCATGCGATTCATTCACTGATGTGACCTTAGCTCCTTTACAAGGGTCACCACCCAATATTATTTTAATATAGTGTGATAGGATCATTATTTATAGGTACCATGTCATGATCTTAGATGAAGTTTCATATCCAAAGTTATTATTTAGATTCATCAAAAGTTTCAATATATTCTAGGACTCTGCTATAGAATATATTAACATAGCTTGTTTTGATCACTTCCAGCCAACTAAACTTACATTTAGAGTGAATATGTATCCCATATGTAATTTCAGATCATCTTAATCTATTTGGAAACTAAATTCTACATTTCCTCTGATGACTAGTTCCTCATCTACTCTATAGACTAGGAAAATATACTTAGTACTCCTTAAATACTTAATGATAGTCTTGACTACCATCCAATGGCAGTCACTTAGGTTATCTTGATATCTTTATACCACACTCAAGGTATAGGAGACATCTATCCTAGTACATAACATAACATATATGACTAAACCAATCTCTAATGCATATGGATTCCTTGTTATCCTTTGTCTTTCCTCATGTTTCTGAGGACACATTTTCCTAGAAAGATGAATTCCATATGACATTGGTAACAATATCCTATTATATTGTTCGATACCAAATCTATTCAATATCTTGTCAATATATGTACCTTTAATTAGACTGAGTAGCCTCTTAAATCTATCATGATGGATCTTTATCCCAAGAATATGTGCTACATCACCTACACCCTTCATAGAGAATCATTTATTTAACTAGGATTTAACAGACTATAAGATTGGTTTCTCATTACCAATAAGTAGTATGTCATCAACATAAACTATTAATTAAACAATCGTACTTACACTAAACCACTTATAGATAAAAGGATCACATTCATTATTTATGAAACCAAATTACATTATCTCTTCATCAAACCAAAATTTTTAAGACATGGATTCTTACTTTAATCCATACATGGATCTTTGTAATTATTATACCTTGTTGGCATACTTTGGAGTCCCAAACCCTTCAGGTTGTGTCATATAGACATCTTCTTGAAGGTTCCTATTAATAAAGGTTATTTGACATCCATTTTCCAAATATCATAGTCATGGAATTCCATAATTGCAAGTAGAATTCTAATGGATTTTAGCATAGAAACTGGTGAAAATGTTTTATTGTAGTCTATGCATTGACGTTGTTCAAACCCTTTTTCTACCAGTCTTGTCTTATAATCACTGAATTATCCACCCATGTCCAGTTTCTACTTAAATACCCATTTATAACCAATAGAATTTGCATCCATTAGAGGATATACCAAGATCCAGACATGATTTTGGTATATGTTATCAATTTTGAAAATTCATTGCTTCTTTACACTAAGAAACATCTTTTCCACTTACTACTTCCTTGTAGGCTATAAGATCATTATTATCAATTGATAATGAGTCACCATCCTCGGTGACTCGAAAACCATACCATTTTAGTTCTCTAACATCTTTGATATTCATATACAATACTTGTATCTTTGGAACTTCCTCTTCCATGGGACTTTATAGAATTTGTTCATGTGCCAACTCTTGTATACATTGAAACTAAACTTCATCAAAGTATATCTCACTCCCGCCATCTCTTTTAGATACATGATCCCTCTCAAGAAATACAATATGTTTTTCCACTATTACCTTTTTTATGAGGGTTTGTATAGGTAATATCCCTTTATTTCCCTAGGGAATCCTATAATGGTACACTTTATTCCTTATAGTGTAAGTTTTTTTTCCTAAAGAGGCCTTAAAAAATGATTCACAACCCCACACATGTAAGTAAAAAAACATGGATTTATTTCCATTCCAAAATCAGTATGGAATACCATCTTCCACTTTAGTTGTAACTTGGTTTAGTATTTATGATGCAGTTTGTAACGCATATCCTGAAATGTATAATGGAAGACTCTAATGACTCATCACTTATCTCACCATGACCAACAAGGTTTAGTTACTCCTTCCACTTGCACTTTTCAATTGAGTTTTATAAAGAGGAGTGAGTTGGGATAGGATCCAAAAATATCATAAATAATCAATGAAGTATTGATTAAGAAATTCTCCACCACAATCTGAGAAGAGTTTCACAATCTTCTTACTAATCTAGTTCTCAAATTTATTCTTGTATTCCATGAATCTCTTAGGAATATGACTTGAACCTCATCAAGTAGACATATTCATATCTACTAAAATCATTAGTAAAAGTTATGAATTATGATTACCCACCCCTTTCTTTAACTATAAATGGCCTATACACATCTATATGAACTAATTCGAGAATTTATTTGTCCCTTTCGACTTTACAACTAAATGTGGATTTAGTTATTTTCCTTGTAAACATGCATGTTATAAACCAAGTGTTTTTAGTTAAAAGGAATCTAAATATATATGTTGGTGTAGTTTTGTTAAATGTTTTTCATTTACATGTCTAAGTTGGTGATTCTATAGTTGTGTGCGGTATGAGTTATGTGAAGTAGTTTTTTTATCGATTTCCATTACTTTTTTTGTTTAATTTAACACATAAAGACCATTATTTAAATATTCCTTACCATAACAGATTACATATTTATAAAAGAAGAAATATTTATTCCCGAAAATGAAAATAAATTCATTTGTATCATATTTTGATATAGAAATAATGTTTTTGGTAATAAATGGCACATAATAACCATCATTTAAAAACCAGATCATTCTCATCAGTAACTTAAAGTGGTAGTACCAAATACCATTGACAGTAAGTATGGATCCACTGGATTCTTATATATCTACCCCCTCATCCAATATTTCAAAACCTAATTGGTTCTTATATTTGAATACATATATGAGAACCATATACTGTATCTGATTCCTAATTTATAGAAATAGATAGATTTGACCGAATGAAAAATTAACATAAAGCTTCCCCTTACTTATTTTACTAGTTTAAAATTTTCTTATAGTATCCCTTCTTTCCACATGAGAAACAAATAGAATCATATTCCCTTTCTTTCCCCTTGATCTTTCTATTATTGGAATGTTGTTGTAAATAATATTTAGACTTAGATTGATTTTCTTGGATTTTCCTTATTTTCACCATAAGTATGGAAGGGTTTTCATGATTTGTATCCTCATAAATTTATCTAAGTAGTGTTAGAATATATAAGAGATACTTTTCAATTTTTTCCATATTGAAATTAATATTCAAGATGAAGAATCTATGAGGAAGTGATGAAAGAATGAGATTGATGCAAATCTATTCATGTAGTTTATACCCTAAAACTTCTAGATGATCAATGTATCTAATGATTTTGATAACACGAGGCCCAAAAAGTATAATTTCTCTAATCTTAATCTAAAAGGGTGTCTTGGATATCACAAACTGTTCCTATCTAGCTCTCTCCTAATATAGATCAAAGATATGCTGGAACATGATCTAAGAATCAATGTCTTCATGAGACCTCATGATTTCACTAGAAATAGATGAAAAAATTAAAAATTTAGCATCAACTTAATCACAAAATTATTTACCATAAGCATCAAACTCTTCATCACACACCTCATTTTCTGGAAGATCAGGCAGTGAGGATTCTAGAAGGTAAGATTTCAGTTCATGGTCCAACATAGCCTGTAGGCATCTGAACCATTCATGGAAGCTATTTCTAGTAAGGAGATTACCTTTCTCTAATATTTAACATGAGGATATTGTGGTTGATGAACTTTACATTTTTTATAAAATTTTAAAAGACCAGATTATCAGTACATCAATTGATTATAATTTATGTGAGATATAATGAATTTAACTTTATTAAGTCTACCACTACTTTATCAAGTCCTAATATCCCACAACATTGGACTAGAAATTTCTATTTTCTCAAAAACAAAACTTAAAAATGGTTTATTTTTTGACGAAGTAGCATAAAAATACCCCATCACTAGAAACAGTGTCCCAAAAGATAGTTTTTGTGATGGATTTTTCAAAAACTATCTTATGTGATGGGTAGATTTCTCATTGAAACTAATTTTTACTGATATTATTTGTGGAATAATTTTAAATGAAAGAAAAATACCCTCATAAATAAGTATAAAAAATAAAAAAATTAAAAATATAAAAAAATATCAAAATATCAAAATAATGTAAAAATGTAATATATAATACTGTAACATCTGAAATAATAAAAATATTACACAATATATTTTTATTCAAATATTAACAAAATAGAATGTGTTTATAATGTATCAATCACTATGGAGGGGGAGGGTCATATGGAGGGGATGGGGTAGGGTCATATAGAATAAGAGGGGGGGGGGGTCCATCCCTACACCCTGAGTCAGCCGTCTCATGTACTCGATTATCTTCTCATACTGCTGCTCCTTCCATCAATGCATATGGTCATGCTGCTTCTCCTACTGTTGAAACATATCCTTATGCTTCCTATGCATGGTCTTTATAACCTCACACTAACCTTAAAACTTCTCCTCATATTGTGTAGCCAATTACGAAAACTCTCTATGATCTCCCCTTGAGTTGGATGCTGACTATGTAACAGTACCATAAAAATCACCAGTCATCAATTGAGAATAGATACCTTAAACTAAAAAATTATTAAAAGCATAAAAATTTATCTATGTCCACACTTGTAATGTACCGAACTGGGTGCCACACACTGGTTCCCTGAGTTGGACCTCCATATGACATCAAGCATGCCTCCCATTACACCAGAGGCTGCCGACTATTAGCAAGGGTCTAATATCGATCATGGAAAGTTTATATATATTTTTTATCATAGTAATACACTAGGGGAATTAAATAAATAATAGCGAAAGAATATATATAACCATAGAAAAAACCAATATCACAAGATGACCAAAAATGGAAATACATAATCAAAACCGAACAATAGATATGCCATGCTAAGTATGTGCCAAGTATCAAATGAAAACCCAAAAGTAAATACACTGAAACACTCCCAAGAGATTCCCAACCCACATCTAGTTCCCTTATCCATGATCCATAATCCATACCAACTTATCCATCTAGAACAAGGCCTTTTACCTTAACCAATCTAGAAAACAAAAAATATATTAGGGTACCGATCAGGCAGCTCAAGTAGGGTGTGAGTACAATTCAGTAGGCCAGCAACAACAAAATCTAAAGAAAATCCATTCAATAATAGTGGATGAAATTATATAAAGAATAAAATAAAAGTAATAAAGTAACCAGTTTACATTTATTCAATTATCCTTTATTTAACAACATAATCCCCAGGGTTCCCGAGGACACCCAAACCTTAATACCAGCTTTGACCCACATCGGATATAAACCATGTTATATATTAAATTCAAAATTCTTTTAAACTAATGGGATTTAAACTAATGGGATTTCATTATCCATTTCATTTCAATCTCAATATTACGACCACTTGGAACCATAGTCCAATGTTGATGTTTTGGGCATAAAACACCATGTCCAGCTCCCCGTTTATCAATCCTACATATACATCATGGTCGTAGAATTCCATATCTAGAACCCAAAATCTCTACTATGTTCATATATCATTGGTGTAGATCATCTTTTATACCACCACATTTCTCAGCCATATAAACAGATCTATCACTGGCATAGATAATCATGTCTACCCCCCATTTAACAATTATGCGTATATATCATCATCATCTAATATCACCATGTCTACAACCCCATTTATCAAACAATAACTATTTCATAAATTAATTAATCTAAGTTTGTTAATTAATTAAACAACTAATTATGCCAATGAGCCGGTACCCTAGTGGTAAATGCTCTTGCTTGGCATCCAAAAGACCCAGGATCAAATCCCGGCAGGGGAGAATTTTCATGTACTGTAGTAGTACTACAGTAGCACTGTAGCAATGGTTGAATTATAGAAGCGACGACACTGTAGCAATGGAGGGACTGTAGTAAGAACTGTAGTGGTGGTGGTACTATAGCAGGTACTGTAGATGCATGGGTACTGTAGTAGTACTGTTCACCGAGGGGTCCTTTGGGCCAAAAAACGGGCTTCCAATCCTTGTATTCATGCCACTTGGCCTTGGGAATTTAGGATATGTAATGGGTCTCCCTCTACCCAGTCTAAAAAGGTCTTTGATTTAATAATAAATTGAGGCTTCGACCCCAACCTTTAAAAAAAATTAAACAACTAATTAATCACATCTCTTTTCTATTAATCAACTCAATAATTAATTAACCAATCCCATTCTCAGTATCTAATAATTAATTCAAAAATTAATTATTCTCAATTATAATTCAATCAATTTGATAATTAATTCAATAATTAATTATCCACTCACATACTCAATAATTAATAATTAATTCACCAATTAATTATTCTCACTTTGTAACATATATATCCCATAATTAATTACTCAATTCAACCATGAATTTATATCATTATCATGGGTGTAGATCATCATGTATAACTCCCCATTTATCAACCATTATTAAACAACACTAATCCTATTATCAAAATTAACCACCACTACATCCATTAATTAATTCATAAATTAATTAATCCAAGTCCATTAATTAATTAGAAAACCAATTAATAATATCCATTCCCATTAATTATTTCAATAATTAATTTACCATGTCTTTACCATTAATTAATTCACCAATTAATTAATAAAATCTCTTTTTTAATGAATTACACAATTAATTAACTATTTCATATCAATTATTTAATTCAATAATTAACTAATCACATCAATAACATTAATTAATTCAGAAATTAATTAATCACGTTAATTCCTCTAGTTGACTTAACAATAAAATAATCACATCAATGGAGTTTCTAATTCAATAATTAGCATACCACATAAATCACCTTAACTAATTCCCCAAATAATTAAGTATTTCACTCATATTAATTAACTCAACAATTAATTAATTAATATCAATAACTTAAAATACCATAATCAATTATATAATTAATTATCTCATTCACAATATCAATAAATCATAATTAATTATACAATTCATTATCTCAAATCACCTATCTCAATATCATATAATTAATTCTATAATTAATTATCTCAAACTAATAATTCAATATCACATAATTAATTCTACAATTAATTATCTTAAATTAACAACTAAATATCACATGATTTATTCTATAGTTAATCATCTCAAAATCAAAAACTCAATATCACTTGATTAATTCTACAATTAATATTCTCAAATCAACAACTAATTGTCCCAACAATCCACATTAATTAATGCATCAATTAATTAATCCAATTCACTCAATTGTATCATCAAAAAAATCCCCATTAATTAATTCAATAATTAATTAATCTATCTCATTCAAAAATATTAACACAATAATCACCATTAATTAATTCAATAATTAATTAATCTAACACATTTCCCATTAATTAATTATATAATTAATTAACACATATAAACCTTTCAATTAATTCGCTAATTAATTTTCCACATCAAACCCATTAATTAATTCACAATTAATTAACATCATTATGTCCCTTCAATTAATTTTCCAATTAATTTACCATGTCTCATTCAATTAATTAATTCATAGTTAATTAATATTATTCATCCCCTTCAATCAATTCTCCAATTACTTTTCCATGTCATGTTCCATTACTTAATTCACAATTAATTAATCCCCTTATTTAATTCAATAATTAAATAATCCCATTACTCACATTAATTAATCCACCAATTAATTAATCACTTTGTTTAATTAAAAAATCAAATAATATCATTGCTCACATTAATTAATTTGTTGATTAATTAATTCAAACCCACAATCATAGAGAACAACATAATTAATTCATCAATTAATAATTCCAACTTAATCAAATCAGAAACCTCAATTAATTCCTTAATTAATTATTATATATTAATCAATTCAATATCCTTGATTATTTCATCAATTAATTTTTCTATCTCCATCAATTTAATAATCACAACAATCTCTGATAGTTAATTATACAATTAATTATCCCCTTTCAAAAACATCAATATAACAATAATTAATCTTCACATTAATTAGTCAATTTAAAAAATCGCTATCTCACCATAATTAATTCAACAATTAATTATCCAAATCACATTTTCATAATCTCATAATTAATTTACAAATTAATTATTCATGATCTAAAATCCCAACATCCCAATTTTACACTTCCCTTAATTAATTAATTCACCAAACTAATTAATTTAATCAAGAACTCAATTGCTAAATATCTAATAGAAATTCTAAAATTACATACACATAATTATAATCAAGACTATGAGATTTGAATTTTAGATCACCTACCTCCAGAACGGTGATGAACGATCGCCAAAAGATATCCCCAATTTGAAGTAGATCCATCAAGAATGCAACGAAGAACATAACCTAGATTAGAAACCTAAATCCATGATTAAATGAAACAAGATATATTAACTTTATATCTATATCCAATGATCCTAGATATAGATTAAAAAAATATAGATATAGATTCAAAAAATCTAGATCTATATCCCACAGTGGATAAAACTATTTCTTTTATCTGGGAAGAGGAGAAGAAGATGAATAGATCTTAAATGAGAAGAACACCCATACTTGAGATGTGCGTGGAGCGTATTTTATTGAATATGGTAGTGTGAAGAGGAGATTCAGGCCAAGGAGGAGGTGCGCTGAGGAGTTCTAGTCTAAGGAGGAGGCGTGTGAGGATCTTGAGGGTTCATACGAGTAAGCCTCATTTTCTATCGCCCCCCCAAATCCCATCACCGAACCTTTTAAAAAAACATTAATTAAAGATTACAATTGGTGTAATCTAGTTACACGTGGTGTAATCTTAGACATGGTGTAATCTAATTAAATGTGGTGTAATATTACACATGGTTCAATCTAATTACATGTGGCATAGTCTAATTTTGTGACATGTTGACACACGGTGAAAGATAGTTATAGGGGGTGTAATATACCTTCATGACATGTCTTCAAGTGGAGAAAACCACTTATAGGGGGTGTAAATTTTCAAAGATGTGAATTAATTCAAGCCATGAAGTACATTCATAGGTTCTACCCAAAACAGTTCACATCATGAATTGGGTCCATAATATGTATTTGTTCTACATCTAGAACTCACCACTTAATCCTTCTACAGCCCTGGAAAAGACAGGATCTTACAATCTCCCCAACTTATAACATATATTCCTCAATCTTTACTCCCAAGCACCTTAATGATTCTAATTGAAAGAAATTTGGGACACTATTCCCTCCAATTTTCTTCTCTCCCTCAAGTTTCGTCCTTAATTTTTGCCCAAGTTCCCATAGGATACGAACTATCAACATAGTATTTTCCTATAACACCTTCTCACTATGGTCCAACCCACAAATCATATGCTCCTCAAATAATGCATAGGTCTCAAGATAAACTTCTAAAACACACCCTATGTGTTTTTCCAACTCAATATTCCCAACAACCACAGGAACTTTATAGGACATTGGAACTCAACCTTGCCATAAAAATCGCATGGAAAGGACATACATCCACCACATCCAAGGCCTACCTGGCCTTTCCCCAAGGTATTTAAAAATTAACCTTAAAGTTTCCTCATTGGAATTCCTCATTGGTATTGTTCCATACATATACTACTGATATATATCTCCCCACCTTTGGAGAATTGTTAACAACGCTTGTCAAGCAACTCAGCCACCATTGTTTTTATCTATCTTTGTTCAATCTGGAGAAACTCCTTCATAAAGTATCAATGGTGTACCTCATACCATCCATCTCCATATATATACTATTTCTTAAGTACAACCTATAATGGGACCTATATCTAACCAAAACACATTTAGGTAGCTAGGTGTAAAGCTAGAACTTTCTCAGCATACCCAGGAAGATGTCATGGTAGGGGACACGAGAATCACTAATTAAGAGTACACTAAGAATTAATTAATGAAAACCACAAAGAATCCATCATTACCAATTTCTACTCCCCCTATAGAAACACCTTAATCTTTGAAAACCTCAGGATTCCCCACCTACCAAAATCTCACCATACTATCCAAAACCAGATAGTCGTTCACAGAAACCCTAATCAAATTCTCAAACAAGGGCATTCTCACTACCCAAACTACACACATCATGGTTCAGATAAACAAAAAAATGATTCTCAATTGAAAACATTATTATAGTTAACAAGAGGTATTTACAAAAAAATATATCAAGTCTTTCCCTATTTTTCCCACCACATGGTCAAAATCGAGGCACTATCTCCACCCTTAACCATCGTAAATCTAGGTCATGATTATTAAGGGTAAAGAAATTATCATTACTCAAGTTTTTCATCTAGAAAAACATTTATTCTCATCGTGAATAATTCTAAAATCTTTCTCAATTTCATGTTATCCACCACTTCTTATTCAATTTCATAAGCAAGGAAAAATAGTTCAAGTTTAACAACTTACCCATGTCCCATTTTCATGTGTGTTCCTAAAATGATGCATGTTCACAAAATAATTCAAAGTTTCTAGAATGAATCATATAGAATTAACTCTCATTCTATTTAGGGCCCTGAGTCAATCTTAAAAAATCCCAGAAACAATAATCACATCACACAATATGTGTGTCACTCAAGGGGAAATAATATTCAACTGTAATTGAAAACAATAATAACAACAATTCCACCCTGGGTACTTGGGGTCTTCCCCATACACGGGGTAGCTACTCCCATGAATGACCACAAAACCAAGCCCCAAATCTTCATAGTATCTTTTATACCTTTCCCAAATAGTAATAAAAAAGAAGAAGAAAAGAAATCTTGTCTTCGATACCACTTTGTAACGTCCCGGACTGGGTGCCACACACCGACGCCCCATGCCAGACCACCACATGATCTCAGGCATGCCTCCCCATATGCCAGAGGCTTACAACTAGCATCAAGGGTCTAAAATCTATGATGGGGAGACTATACCATTTTTTATCAGAATAATACACCAACATAAATAAATAATAAATTGTGGAATCATATATATAACTACAAACAAAACCAATTCACAAGATGACCAAAATTGGAAATATAGAATAAAAAAAAATAGTAGATATGCCATGATAAGTATGTTCCAAGTGTAAAATGAAAACCCAAAATTAAATACATTAAAAACACCCAAGAGGGTCCCAAACCACGTTTGGTTCCTTCATCCATGATCCATCCCAACTCAGCCATCTAGAACAAGTCCCTTTCCCTTAACCTATCTAGAAATAACAAATTCTATTCAGGTATTGATCAGGAATATCGATTAGGGTGTGAGTACAACTCGGTAGGCCACCACCAACAACATCTAATGAAAATCCAGTCAATAACAATGTATGCAATTGTATAAAGAATAAAATAAATTTAATAATGTAAACTGTTTACATTTATTCAATTATACTTTATTTAACCCCATAAACCTTTGGGTTATTGAGGACACCCAAACCTCAATACTAGATTCATATTTCACTGAGTGTGAACCATGTTACACATTTAATTCAACAATTATTTTAAAATAATGGTATTTTATTACCCATTTCATTTAAATCACATTATTATGACCACTTGGAAACACTGTCCAATGGTAATGTTTTGGGTATAGAACACCATGTATAGATCCCCGTTTATCAATCTAACATATACATCATGGTCATATAAAGTCATGCCTAGCACCCCAATTATCAATCATGCTTATACATTATGGTTATAGAACTTCATGTGTAAAACCCCAATTTTTTACTATGTTCATATCTCATTGGTGTAGATCTCCTGTCCACCACCCCATTTTTGAACCATATATATAGATTTATCACTGGCGTAAGTCATCATGTATATCCCCCATTTAATAATTATGCATGTATATCCTCATTAGCCTAGATTTCCATGCCTATAAACACATTTTTCAACCATTAGTTAATTAATGAATTAATTAATCCAAGCCCGTTATTTAATTTCAGAGTTAATTAATCACATATATTTTCCATTAATCAAATCAAAAATTAATTAAACAATCACATTTTAAGTATCTAATAATTAATTCATCAATTAATTATTCTCAATTATAGTTTAATAAATTAAATAATTAATTCAAAAATTAATTATCCAATCACATACTAAAAAATTAATAATTAATTCACCAATTAATTATTCTCACTTTGTAACATCCATATCCATTAATTAATTTCATAATTATTTAGTCAATTGAACCATGAATTTATATCATCATCATGGGAATAGATCATCATGTCTAACAACCCATTTTCAAACCATGACTAAACAACATTAATCCTCTTATCAAAATTAACCACCACTACTTCCATGAATTAATTTATAAATTAATTAATTCAAGTCTATTAAGTAATTCAATAACTAAATAATCATATAAATTCCCCTTATTCAATTCACCAATTAATTAACCATATCATTCCCATTAATTAATTCACCAATTAATTAATAACACCTCTTACCTTAATGAATTAAACAATTAATTAACTATTTCCTATCCATTAGTTAATTCAACAATTAATTAATCACATTAATAAAATTAATTAATTTGATAATTAATTAATCATGTCAATTCCTCTAGTTGATTTCACAATCAACTAATCACATCAATGTTATCACTAATTCAATAATTAGCATACCACATAAATCCATTTAACTAATTCCCCAATTAATTAAGTACTTAATTCCCATTAATCATCTCATCTATTAATTAATTAATATCCACAACTGGAAATCCCATAATTAATTCTACAATTTTTATCCCATTCACAATCTCAATAACTCATAATTAATTCTACAATTAATTATCTCGAATCATCTATCTCAATATAATATAATTAATTCTATAAATAATTAACTCAATCCAATAATTCAATATCACATAGTTAATTATACAATTAGTTATCTTAAATTAACAACTCAATAACACCTGATTAATTCTACAGTTAATCATCTCAAATAAAAAACTCAATATCACATGATTAATTCTATAATTAATCATATAAAATCAACACCTAGTTATCCCAATGATCTACATTAATTAATCCAATTCACTTTATTGAATCATTACAAAAATCTTCATTAATTAATTCACCAATTCATTAATGTGACTCATTCAATTGTATTAAAACAGAAATCACCATTAATCAATTCACCAAGTAATTAGTCTAACACATTTTCCATTAATTAATTCTATAATTAAATAACACATTAAATAATTTCAATTAATTCACCAATTAATTGTCCACATCAAACCCATTAATTAATTCATAATTAATTAATCTCATTCAATCCCTTTAATTAATTCACCAATTAATTACCCATGTTACATTCCATTAATTAATTCATAATTAATTAATCTTATTCAGTCCCTTCAAATAATTGAATAATTGGTGGTCCATGTTACATTCCATTAATTTATTCACAATTAATCAATCCCATTATTTAATTCAACAATTAAATAATCTCATTACTTATATTAATTAATTTTTCAATTAATTAATCCCTTTATTTAATTCAACAATTAAATAATATCATTTCTCGCATTAATTAATTTATCAATTAATTAATTCAAACCCACAATCACAGAGACCCACATAATTAATTCATCAACTAATTATTCGAACTTAATCAAATAAATAACCCCAATTAATTCCTCAATTTATTATTATAAATTAATCAATTAAATATCCTCAATTAATTCATCAAATAATTTTTCTATCTCCATCAATTTAATAATCATAAAAATCTCGTATAATTAATTCTACAATTAATTATCCCCTTTCAACAACTTCAATATAACAATAATTAATATTCCCATTAATTATTCAATTTCAAAAATCTCTACCTCTCCATAATTAATTAAAAAATTATTTATCCAAATAACAATTTCATAATCTCATAATTAATTTACCAATTAATTATAAATTATCTAAAATCATAATGTCCCAATTTCATATTTCCCTTAATTAATTAATTCACTAAATTAATTAATTTAATTAAGAACGCAATTCCTAAATATCTAATAAAAATTATACCACGAAATACACATAATTGTAATCAAGATTATGGGATTTAAATTCTAGACATCCTACACCAAGAATGATAATGAACGCTCACCAACTAATATCCCAAATTTGAAGTGGATCCAACAAGAATGTGAATAAGAACATACTCTAGATCCAAAACATAGATCCATGATTAAATGAAAAAAGATATCTTAAATTTAGATATGGATCCAATGATCCTAGATCTATATTCGACAAATCTATATCTAGATCCAATGATTCAAGATCTATATTCAATTATTCTAGATCCAGATCCAATAGTGGATAAGCATATTTCTTTTATTCAGGAAGAGGAAGAGAAGAGGAATATATCTTAAAAGAGAAGAACACCCAAACCCAGGAGGTGCACGAAGGGTATTTAATTGAAGATAGTGATTTGTAGATGAGTTTCTCTACAAGTTGGAGGTGCATAGAGGCTCTGGAGGGTTTATAAGGGAGCCCCCCATTTTTTCTATTCCCCCCCCCAAAATCCCATCGCCACTCCTTAAAAAAAACATTGATTAAAGATTACATGTGATGTAATATAATTACTAATGATGTAATATTACTTGTGGTTTAATATAATTAAATGTGGTGTAATCTTACACATGGTATAATCTAATTACATGATTCATAATCTAATTTTGTGACATGTTGACATGTGGTGAAAGATAGTTATAGGGGGTGTAATATACTTTCGGGACATTTCTTCATGAGGTGGAACCACTTATAGGGGGTGTAAATTTTCAAAGTTGTGAATTAATTCAAGCCATGAATTACATTCACAAGGTCTACCCAAAAAAATTCACATCATGAATTGGGTCTATAATGTGTATTTGTTTTGAAACCACAACTCACCACTTAATCCTTATATACCTTTGCAAAAGATAGGATCTTACAACCTCCCCACCTTATAATAGATCTTCCTCCAGCTGTACTCCTAAGTACCTCAAAAATTTTGATTCAAAGAAAGTTGGGCCACTCTTCCCTCTCATCTGCTTCTCTCTTCCACGTTTCCTCCTTAACTCATTTTCATGTTACCACAACATACAAACTATCAACAAGGTGTTTTCCTGAAACAAATTCTCACTATGATCCAACCCACATATCTGATTCTCCTAAAAGAATGCATCAGTCTCAAGATCAACTTCCACAACATACCCAATACATTTTCCCAACTCACCATTCTCAACAACCGTAAGAACTCAATCCAACATTGGCACTCAACCTTTCCATAAAAATAAACTGGAAATAACATACATACACCACCTCCAAGTCCCACCTGACCCTTCCAAAAGGTATTTAAGAATGCACCTTATAGTTTACTCACTGACATTACTCATTGGTCTTGTTCCACACATCTATTACTGACATATCACTCCCCACCTTTGGAGCATTGTTAACACCAATTTTTAAGCAACTCAACCACCACGATTTTTATCGATCTCTGTTCAATCCGAAGAACCTCCTTCATAAACTGTCGATGATGTACCTTATACCATCCAGCCCTACATATATAGAACTTCATAATCAAAACCTCTAATGGGGACAATATCAAACCAAAACACATTTAGGTATCTATGTGTAAAGCTAGATCTTTCTCAGCGTACCCGGGATGATGTCAAGGTAGGGGACATGATCGTCACTGATTAAGATTACACTAAGAAGTAATTGAGGAACACCACAAAAAATACTTCATTACCAATATGTCCTCCAACTATGGAAACAAAATAATCTATTGAAAACCTTGGGCTTCCCTGATTTTCAAAATCTCACCATACTATCCAAAACCATAGAGTCTTTTACATAACCCATAACCAAGTTCTAAAACTAGGTCATTCTCACTACCCAAACTACCCACATCATGGTTCAAATAAAAAAATGAAGGATTATCAATTAACAAAATTATTATCGTTAACAATAAGGATTTATACAAAACAATATCAAGTATTTGTCCCCTTTTCCCACCACATGGTCAAAACCGAGTCACCATCTCCACCCTTAACCATTCAAAATCTTGGTCCTGGTTAATAAGGGTAAACACATTATCATTACTCATGTTTGTCATTTAGACCCCCATTTATTATCATAGTGAATCACTTTGTAGCCTTTCTTAATTTCATGTTAGGAACCAATTTCTATTCAATTTCATAAGAAAGTGAAAAAAATTCAATTTCAACTACTTAACCAAGTCCCATTTTCATGTGCATGCATAAAATGATAAATCTTCAAAAAATAATCCCGAGAGACTACAATAGTGCATACAGACTCAACTCTCATGACACTTAGGGCCATGATTCAATCTCAAAAATACCAGAAATAATACTCAGATCACATGACAAGTGAATCACCAAAGGTGAAATAATATTCAACTATAATAGAAAATAATAAAAAAAAAAATCCCACCTTGGGTACTTGGGTTCTCCACTGTACATTGGGTAGCTACTCCCATACATGAACTTATAACTAAGCTCCAAATATTACTAGTCTATTATCTACCTTTCCAAAATAGTAATACAAAAGAATAAGAAAATAAAACATGGATCTGGTATCACTTTTTAACGTCATGTCCTGGGTGCCACACACTGGTTCCCCAAGCTAGACTGCCACCTGACCTCAGGTGCACCTCCCCATATGCCAGTGGCAGAAGACTAGTAGCGAGGGTCTAATATTGATCATGAGGAGACTATAGCCTTTTTCGTCTGATTAATACATGATTATAAATAAATAAAAAATATATTAATCATATATATAACTGTATATAAATCCAATATCACAAGATAACCAAAACTAGAAATACAGAATGAAAACCAAACAATAGATATGCCATGCTAAGTACGTGCCAAGTGAAAAATGAAAACCAAAAAGTAAATACATTGAAAACTCTAAATTGGATGACAAAACATGTATGGTTCCCTTATATATGATCTATCCCAATATATCCATCTAGTACACAACCTTTTCCCTTAACCTGTCCAAAAAACACAACATCTATTTGGGTACTGATCAGGTAGCCCGAGTTGGATGTGAGTGCAACTCAGTAAACCCCTGGGCTCTTGAGGACACCCAAACCTCAATACCAACTTCGACCCACACTGGGTCGGAACCATGTTACATATTCAATTCAAAATTATTTTAAACTAATGGGATTTTATTATCCATTTTATTTCAATATCATTATAAAACCACTTGGAACCATAGTCCAATGTTGATGTTTTGGGTATAGAACACCATGTCCAACTCCCCTTTTATCAATAATTCATATACATCATAGTCATAAAATGCTATGTCGAGCACCCCAATTCTCAATCCATATGCATCATGGTCATAGAAATTCATGTATATCACCCCAATTTTGTACTTTGCACATATCTCATTGGTTTAGATCATATTGTCTACCACCCCATTTGTCACGAACCAGATCTGGTCGCCATCAAACCAGCACCAAACCCGACCCGTGACAATGTCCGAAGGGCATTCTCTATCCCTACGTGCTGGCACAAGTGCCCGAGTATCATATCATGATAATTGGGAACGATTTACCCGATCTTATAAAAATTAAACAACAAATAAACTCAATAAAACAAATCTGGATTTTTTTAACTAAAACCGTCTTTTACAAAATATAAGAACTGAAATACATAAGTTAAAACTATGTTTAAAGACCATTACAATGGTACAAAATCAAATAAGGACAACCCAAGAACCTCCACATGGAAAGAGGAACCACCCTGAAGCCATCTCCACGACACTGCATCCCAATGGACAACTAAAAACCTGAACCAATGGCATAAAACTTGTACCCAAACCTGTGACATAAAATATTCAAGTCTACTTACACCCAAAGGTGTAAGTAGGGTGTGAGAGAAAGCCCAGTAGGATACCACCTCTAATAGATTCCATGTGATAAACATTTCATGACAAAAAGCATTGCATGTTTTGTAAATAAGAAATGGTAGTTACAATTTTCTTAAGGATGCAATAATAAATGAAAACAGTTTTCATGTGGGATAATTTTAAAGGAACAAAAATTTTAAAATAAATAACAAAGCTACTGAATTTTCCAGCCGATGGTAATTTTATGGTTTCACACCAAGTTTTGAGAGTTTCGACTCAAAAGGTAGGTGATTCCATGTGTAACCATTTTATGATGAGTTAGCTTTCTTGGTTTATTAATTTAGTATGTTTATAATCTTCTTTTTGTGGTGTGAAAACTATTTTTGATGAATTTGGTTAAGCATTTAATTTTTAGTTGTATTTTAGCTTGAAATTGGGTACTTTTCATGTGTGACTCTTGGGGTAATGTTTGGGTTTAGTTTATAACATATGAAAGTGATTTATTAGTCTTGAAAGGGGCTTCCAATTATGGTTTGGTAATTCCTTATTATCATGTAGGACTTGAAAAGAGAATTTTTATTGAGTTTAAGGTGTAAAGCTGTGTTGTACTTCTTGAAGGTGATTTATGAAAATGTGTGTTTTTCATGTGTATCTTTGTGGTATTATTTAATGTATTTTTATAAAACTTGGGGGTGATTTAATAATTGTTTTAGGGATGGAAATTCTGTTTTGGATTGTTATTGGTATGATTTTGGTTTTGAATGAGGGGTTTGAAATGGGTTTAGTGTGAAAACAATGGTTATACCTCTTGGGTTTGTTTTATAAAAATTACAAATGTTTTATTTGGTTAAACAAAGTTGGGAAATGGTGTATATGTACTATTTGGGTGAGTGTGTTCACCTAATGTGAGTTTTTTAATGGTAAAGTGGTTATTTGAGATTCCAAACATTTTTATAATGTTTTATAAATTGCCGATTTTTTTTACTAAATTGTGTTTTGTGTGCGAAACACGAGTGTGGGATGTTTCTTGTGAGTTTATTGATAAAATGAATTTTGAAGTTGAGAATGGTATTATGTGACATGTGTGTGGGCTGTTATGTGAGTTGAATATCTTGTAATGGTTTTATAAAATCATTTAAAGTATTTGTGGAAGTGTTAAAGAAATTTGAAAAGTATTGTAGGCAATTTTGGTGTGAGTTTTATTTCAAAATGCATTTGAATGAAAACTAGAATTTTTGAATTGTGTGATGTACATGGGGTTGTTTGGTTAATGTGTGATGTGTAAGTGATATTTTCATGTGAAAACTATACTTATTGGATTGTTGAAATTGTTTGAGCATAAAGGGAAAACCCAGGTATCTAGGTGGGTGGACGTGTACTAGTATGCTAGTGAATCTGTGGGGTTTGGCCTCAGTTTCACTTAGAAATATTGACACTTAAAACTCTAAATAAACTATGACGATGATGATTAGGGACCACTAGGTTATGGGTATGATCCCTACTAGTGGCTCGTGCATGAGAATGGATATTTTTTGTGGTTACTCTCACTGAGATACGAGGTACCTGGGACCCACAGCTAGCTAGTGCCTAGGGGTTATTTCCTATTACTTGTGCTCATTAGATCCTTTGTACTTACCGCCGACATACGGTATTGTTGGATGGAAAATTCAGTAGCTTTGTTATTTATTTTAAAATTTTTGGTCCTTTAAAATTATCCCACATGAAAACTGTTTTCATTTATTATTGCATCCTATAGAAAATTGTAACTAGCATTTCTTTTTTACAAAACATGCAATGATTTTTGACATGAAATGTTTATCACATGGAATATATTAGAGGTGGTATCCTACTGGGCTTTCTCTCACACCCTACTTACACCTTTGGGTGTAAGTATACTTGCTTATTTTATGTCACAGGTTTGGGTACAAGTTTTATGCCATTGGTTCCGGTTTTTAGCTGTCCATTGGGATGCAGTGTCGTGGAGATGTCTTGAGGGAGGTTCCTCTTTCCATGTGGAGGTTCTCGGGATGTCCTTATTTGATTTTGTACCATTGTAATGGTCTTTAAACATAGTTTTAACTTATGCATTTCAGTTCTTATATTTTTTAAAAGACGGTTTTAGTTAAAAAAATCCAGATTTGTTTTATTGAGTTTATTTGTTGTTTAATTTTTATAAGATCGGGTAAATCATTACCAATTATCATGATATGATACCCGGGCACTTGTTCCAGCCTGTGGGGATCGGGAACGCCCTTCGGGCCTTGGCACGGTCCGGGTTTGGTGCCGGTTTGATGGCGACCAGATCTGGTTCGTGACAAAATGGTATCATAGGAGGTTCCGGTTAACTCTTTGGGTCACGTTATTTAGGGAATAGTCGGGATAGTATAAAGTTAATATTGTTGGGACTTTGTAGTTTGGTTATGGGTAGTGTGCCTGATCACCACACCTCATGACTGGATTCGAGTCTCCAGGGGAAGTCGGGATTTATCTAATTCCTTTGGTTTTCTTGGTTTGATGATGATTAGGGGAAATGAAAAGAGAGTTGGGTTAATGGTCTCAGTGAGCTCACATGGCCTGGAAAGCCATGTAAAGCCAGGGATAATCCCTAGAACACTCTCTGTGACAGTGAAGTGATTGGAATATGGCTGCCAACCATATTTCCAAGTCACCCACTGAAACTAGTTTCCTCTCGCATTGTTTTGTGCTTTAGTTTTGAAATCTTGTCACTTTGGTTTTAAGGTGACTTGGTTTTAAGAAGCGTAATGTTTTTATGGAATGATTTTAAAATAAAGAGGGAATGGTTTGGTTTATGAAATGGCAGAACTGAATTTTCATAATTGTTTTGAAATGTAAAATGGTGTGCTTACACCTCTTTGAAAGCAGGAACTATATTGGAGTTGGTTTTGAAAAGTGTTTCCAATAGAGTTTTCTAAACAATCAGAGTGTGTTTTAATGGGATGAGATGTTTTGAAATTGATGTGAATATCTTGAAAGTGAGTTATTTTCTAAATGTTTGTGACTTTCTGAAATTTTCTGTAAGATGTGAGTTGGGATTTTGATCTCGTGGTTAGCGGTTTTGAGAAAAAAGGATGTGTTGGATGACTGTTTTGGTTTTGAAAAGTGGAACAAATTTTTGTTTTAACCTTTGGTATTTTCATGAGCAACCACATGCATGGGGTTATATGGGAATATGGATGGTTGATGACATGACTCGATGAGTGTTGAGATGGATATGAGGAGGGTTCCTGGTGTGGCACAGAAACATGCATGTGTAAGGCCCATGGGGTACCATTGGTAGATGCGCTAACCGCTGAACCATTTGTTTCCAAAGAAATGTTTTTAAAGAGAAACATGAAGACTTGATGAATTATTTGGAATGGTTTATATTATGTATTTTTGGAAAATGTTGATTTTGTGGGATGTTTTGAGTCCAAGAAACCCTCTTGTTTGAACTGTGTTTTGGGTTTGGGTTTGGTCAGTAAGTTGTGTTATAGGGACAATTAGTGGTCTCTTTTGAAAAATGTTTTGGGACGCATTTATGATGGTTCCCTTCATGTGTTTGGATCTGGTTTGTGGTATATCTTGACTAATGGACCATCTTGGTTGGGTCCTTGGGTTCAATCGTTGGATAAGGTACACCCCCATTAAAGGTTAGTGCACAACTAAAGTGCAAACATGATTGTTTCGCCGTTTGAAGACCCTCCAGTTGATCAATATAAGGAGTATTTTTCTTTCTTGATATTTTTAGATTGAGTCTACACCCATTCCTTTCTTTGATTTTTATATCCTCTTATAATGAGAGAGAGCTTGTGGAAGGGTGAAAGAGACCATATTTTCTTATGTTTCCTGATTCGTCGAAGGTGGATGTGGTCTAGGGTTGTTATTGTGGATGAGTGTCTCGATGGTGTCTAAGAGGGCCTTTGGGGTTCTTCAAAGTTTCTTTGAAGCATGAGTTCATGTTAAACCACCAGTGTGAGAAATATAGTCACGATAGGATATTGTGGCCACTTTTTAGAATTGTGTGTTGTTTGGGGATGTTGTATAAGGTCCCTCTCCATGCATTGTTTATATCAGTCACAATGGCCATGTCCGGTGATGCCTTATGATGTCATGTGCTCGATTGACCATATAGGTGAAAGTTGTGAAATCCTCTGAGAGTCCCTGTTGTGTTGGGTGAATGTCTCCCTTGGAAAAAACATCAAAATATTCCATTTTAGAGGAAGGTGAGTGTAGGTGTTCTTTACTTGTTGTTTCTCACCTGAAGAAACAAGGTGTGATGTGTGTGCATTTTCTTAGACCTTGTTTCAGTGAAATATTGGGATAGGGTAAAGTGATTATGGAATTTGTTATGTCTGGAAAACTTATCTTGGGTTGTGGTGTAGTTGTTGGTGGAACCGAAAGAATAATTCTCATTTAGTGGGTTTCTGAAGACTAACTACAAGGCTGAAGATGCTTCAATCATTTGAGCTCCAACCATAGGTATCGGAGAGAAGTTGGCTCGTAGTTAGGGGATATCACAGGGTCATTTAAACCCTTGTACAATTTCATATTCTCTGTGTTAAATATAGGAAGTGTTTAAACCTATGGTGTCATCATATTCCTTCTGTTGTTCTCATTCGGTGGAAATAGGTGGTGGGCCTTGTACCCACGTCATCACCTAATGTCATTCCCTCCCCCTTTGGTTTCCATTGAGTCTTTGGAGAATGGTTGGAAATTTGGCTAGACATGCTGAGCACATGGTTTGTGAACGATTAAGAGAGACTGTGTGCCTGGAAGCCATGCAAGAAGATTGATCAGCACAGTTAGTTCACGGTTTCACAAACTGTGCAGACTAACCGTGCGACCTTCCCAAATCTGGAAATTTTTGGGTCTTTCTGTGTCGGCATATGCTGGTCGATTAAGATGGTTGGTTCATATGGTGGGGAGAACCACTATGATTATCATGTATGTTCCTTAGGAAACTTTGAATGGAAGTCTACCCTAGGTACCAGAGATTCCGTTCAGGCCTCCCCCTATTAGTGTCTTGATTCTGTCTCGAAAAAAATATTGGTTGTCTCTTATAGTGGGGAGCATATTAGTGTCCCCCCGTACCAGTAACATAGATTTATCTATGGTTTTGGATTGGTGTAGATTGTCTCGTTCGGAGATATCTAGATACCAAAATCTTCCTTGACTAAACGTTGGGACTAGAGAGCGCCCAATGGTTTAGTTAAATTAAGGTAAGTGTAACCTTGTTCAAAGTTGTTGTTCGTTTGGGTGAATTGCTTGAGTCTTGTTCAGATAGTGTTTGAAGAGTTTTATTTTGGGATAAAGTATGAATGTTATTGATCCTTTCAGTAACGTAGTGTAAGTTATGGTTGTGAGATTAATCTTTCCTTAATTGATCACTGGAGGTGTTTTGGCCTTTGGGGGTGAAACCTCGCAAGAAAGTACCTATTGGTTTCTCAGTGGGGCTTGGTTGTTGCTTTAACCTTGTTGTGACTTTCTGGGGCGGAAAGTCTTCAAGGTGGGGAGAATTGTCACATACATAACTTATTTTAAAGTTATTTTTAATTTATTTTCCATTCATGCTTTGTTTTGGGGGTTTCCAATGGTTTTATGGAGAATATGTGAGTTTTCATGAATTGGGCCAAACTGTGAGCCCAATTCCAGATTTAAAAATAAATTTTTGTTTCTTTTATAACTTTTTTATTTTTTAATATTTTTCAGTAATTCCAACTCCTAAATGTACTCCCCTAATATATTAACACCAAATTTAAATTTGGAGCCTTTATAAATCCATAATCATGAGGTATTTGGGTTTTTATTTGAGAATTGGGCCAACCCGAAAGCCCAGTTTCCAGTTTCAAATTGTTTTTTAATGTTTTAATATCTTATTCATTATAATGAATATTTCAGTGATTCCACCTCCCCCTCGACCCTAAAAATCCCAGGCGCGCTCCCATTCATTTTCCCCCTCTTTGGAAGTCGTTTTCATTGCGATGGAGTGCTGAAATTCTTAGGGTTTCTAAAATTGGGCAGATTTGAGGAGGTAAGTTATTTCCATCATAACTCTCTCAATTCTTACTCTATTCCACCATTACAGTTCCTATATGACCTCATAATCCTTGTTCGAACATCCATTTAATGGTTGGATGTTTTCAAATTCATATTCTGGTGGATTTTGGGTCGTTTTATTCAAGATTGTCTTGAGTAAGTGTTTCTCTCTTCAATTTTTCATTCTACTTAGGGTTTCCTCCCTCTTTCATTATGTTCTAAAAGTTCCAGAAGTTAGGATTCGATCATAAGGTCTGATTTGGTATATTTTGGGTAAATTTTTGGTTGTCTAGGTCTGGATTTACATTCCTTATGGTGCGGTGGTGGTGCGCTTATGGTTTCGCACCAAGTTTTGAAGGTTTCGACTCAAAAGGTAGGTGATTCCATGTGTAACCATTTTATGATGAGTTATATTGCTTGGTTTATTAATTTAGTTTGTTTATAATATTCTTTTTGTGGTGTGAAAACTATTTTTGATGAATTTGGTTAAACATTTAATTTTTAGTTGTATTTTAGCTTGAAATTGGGTACTTTTCATGTGTGACTCTTGGGGTAATGTTTGGGTTTAGTTTATAACATATGAAAGTGATTTATTAGTCTTGAAAGGGGCTTCCAATTATGGTTTGGTAATTCCTTATTATCATGTAGGCCTTGAAAAGATATTTTTGATTGAGTTTAAGGTGTAAAACTGTGTTTTACTTCTTGAAGGTGATTTATGAAAACATGTGTTTTTCATGTGTATCTTTGGGGTATTATTTGATGTATTTTTATAACACTTGGGGGTGATTCAATAATTGTTTTAGGGCTGGAAATTATGTTTTGGATTGTTATTGGTATGATTTTGGTTTTGAATGAGGGGTTTTAAATGGGTTTAGTGTGAAAACAATGGTTATACCTCTTGGGTTTGTTTTATAAAAATTGAAAATGTTTTATTTGGTTAAACAAAGTTGGGAAAGAGTGTATATGTACTGTTTGGGTGAGTTTGTTCACCTAATGTGAGATTTTGAATGGTAATGTGGTGATTTGAGATGTCAAACATTTTTATAATGTTTTATAAATTGCCGAAATGTTTTACTAAATTGTGTTTTTTGTGTGAAACACGGGTGTGGGATGTTTCGTGTGAGTTTATTGATAAAATGAATTGTGAAGTTGAGAAGGGTATTATGTGACATGTGTGTGGGATGTTATGTGAGTTGAATTTCTTGTAATGGTTTTATAAAATTATTTAAAGGATTTGTGGAAGTGTTAAAGAAATTTGAAAAGTGTTGTAGGCAATTTTGGTGTGAGTTTGATTTCAAAATGCATTTGAATGAAAATTGGAATTTTTGAATTGTGTGATGTACATGGGGTTGTTTGGTTAATGTGTGGTGTGGAAGTGATATTTTCATATGAAAACTATACTTATTGGATTCTTGAACTTGTTTGAGCACAAAGGGAAAACCCGGGTATCGAGGTGGGAGGACGTGTACTAGTATGCTAGTGAATCCGTGGGGTTTGGCCTCAGTTTCACTTAGCAAGATTGATGCTTACAACTCTAACTAAACTATGATGATGATGATTGGGGACCACTAGGTTATGGGTATGATCCCTACTGTGGCTCGTGCACGAGAATGGATATTTTTTGTGGTTACTCTCACCGAGATACGAGGTACCTGGGACCCACATCTAGCTAGTGCCTAGGGGTTATTTCCTATTACTTTTGCTCATTAGATCCTTCATACTTACCATCGGCATACAATATTGTTGGATGGAAAATTCAGTAGATTTGTTATTTATTTTAAAATTTTTGGTCCATTAAAATTATCCCACATGAAAACTGTTTCCATTTATTATTGCATCCTTTAGAAAATTGTAACTAGCATTTCTTATTTACAAAACATGCAATGCTTTTTGTCTTGAAATGTTTATCACGTGGAATCTATTAGAGGTGCTATCCTACTGGGATTTCGCTCAAAACCTACTTACACCTTTGGGTGTAAGTAGACTTGCTTATTTTATATCACAGGTTTGGGTACAAGTTTTATGCCATTGGTTCAGGTTTTTAGCTGTGCATTGGGATGCAGTGTCGTGGAGATGGCTTGAGGGCGGTTCCTCTTTCCATATGGAGGTTCTTGGGATGTCCTTATTTGATTTTGTACCATTTTAATGTTCTTTAAACATAGTTTTAACTTATGTATTTCAGTTCTTATATTTTGTAAAAGACGGTTTTAGTTAAAAAAATCCAGATTTGTTTTATTGAGTTTGTTTGTTGTTTAATTTTTATAAGATCGGGTAAATCGTTCCCAATTATCATGATATGATACCCGGGCACTTGTACCAGCCCGTGGGGATCGGGAACGCCCTTCGGGCCTTGGCACGGGCCGGGTTTGGTGCCGGTTTGATGGTGACCAGATCTGGTTCATGATAATGGTCTTTAAACATAGTTTTAACTTATGTATTTCAGTTCTTATATTTTGTAAAAGACGGTTTTAGTTAAAAAAATCCAGATTTGTTTTATTGAGTTTGTTTGTTGTTTAATTTTTATAAGATTGGGTAAATAGTTCCCAATTATCATGATATGATACCCGAGCACTTGTGCCATCCCGTGGGGATCGGGAACGCCCTTTGGGCCTTGGCACGGGCCGGGTTTGGTGCCGTTTTGATGGCGACCAGATATGGTACGTGACACCATTTCTTGACCATATAGATAGACCTATCACTGTTGTAGATCGTCATGTTTATCCCCCATTTAACAACTATGCATGTATATCCTCATAGACCTAGATCTACATGTCTAGAACATCATTTTTCAACCATTGATTAATTCATAAATTAATTAATCCAAGCCCATTAATTTATTCTACAATTAATTAATCACATCTATTTTCTATTAATCAACTCAACAATTAATTAACCCAACACATTCTTTGCATATAATATTTAATTCACCAATTAATTATTCTCAATTACAATCCAATAATTATGATAATTAATTCAACAATTAATTTTCCACTCACATACTAAATAATTTATAATTAATTCACCAATTAATTATTTGGACTTTGTAACATCCATATCTCGTAATTAATTCCATAATTAATTACCCAATTCAACCATGCATTTATATAATTATCATGGGAATAGATCATCATGTCCAACACCCCATTTATCAACCATGATTAAACAACATTAATCATATTATCATTAATAACCACCACTACTTCCATTAATTAATTCATAAATTAATTAATCAAAGTCTATTAATTAATTCGACACATAATTAATAATATCCATTAAGATTAATTAATTAAAAAATTAATTAACTATATCTTTCCCATTCATTAATTAACAAATTAATTAATAAATCTTGTTCCATTAATGAATTCAATGATTAATTAACCATTTTCTATCCATTAGTTAATTAAACAATTAACTAATCACATCAATAACATTAATTATTTCAATAATTAATTAATCACGTCAATTACTCTAGTTTATTTAACAATCAACTAATCACATCAATGCCAAAACTAATTCTATAATTAGTGTACCACATAAACCCCCTTAACTAATTCTCCAATTAATTAATTACTTCATTCCCATTAATTAACTCATCCACTAATTAATTAATATCCACAACTTGAAATCCAAAAATTTATTTTACAATTAATTATCTCATTCACAATATCAATAAATCATAATTAATTATACAATTAATTATCTCGAATCATCTATCTCAATATCATATAATTAATTCTATAATTATTTATCTCAAATAAAAAATTCAATATAATGTAGTTAATTATCTTAAATTAACAACTCAATATCACATGATTAATTCTACAGTTAATAATATCATATCAAAAACTCAATATCACATGATTAATTATACAATTAGTCATCTCAACTCAACTTCTAATCATCCCAATGATCCAAATTAATTAATTCACTAATTAATTAATATAATTCTCTCAATTTCATCATCACAACAATCCCTATTAATTAATTCACCAATTAATTAATCTAACTCGTTCAATTATATTGACATAATAATCACCATTAATTAATTCACCAATTAATTAATCTAATGAATTTTCCATTAATTATTCAAAAAATTAATTAATACATAAAAACCTTTCAATTAATTCACCAATTAATCTTCAACCTCAAACCCATTTATTATTTTATAATTAGCTAATCTCATTAAATCCCTTTAATTAATTCACCATTTAATTTCCTATGTCATATTCCATTAATTAATTCATAATTAATTAATCCTATTCAATCCCTTCAAAAAAATTTTCAATTAGTGTTCCATGTCACATTCCATTAATTAATTAACAATTAATTAATCCCCTTATTTAATTCAACAATTAAATAATCCCATTACTCACATTAATTAATTCAACAATTAATTAATCCCTTTATTTAATGCATCAATTAATTAATACCTTTATTTAATTCAATAATTAAATAATCTCATTTCTCACATTAATTAACTCATCGATTAATTAATTTAAACCAACAATCATAGAGACCCACATAATTAATTCATCCACTAACTATTCCAAATTAATCAAACCAATAACCCCAATTAATTACTCAACTAATTGTTATATATTAATTAATTCAATATCCCCAATTAATTCATCAATTAATTATTCTATCTTCATCAATTTAGTAATCATAACAATCTATAATATTTAATTATACAATTAATTATTCCCTTTCAATAAATTCAATTTAACAATAATTAATCTGCCCAATAATCATTCAATTTCATCAATCTCTATCTCACCATAATTAATTCAACAACTAATTATACAAATCATGATTTCATGATCTCATAATTATTTTACCAATTAATTATTCATGATCTAAAATCCCAATATCCCAATTTCACATTTCCCTTAATTAATTAATTCACCAAATTAATTAATTTAATCAAGAATTGAATTGCTAAACATATAACCAAAATTATACAATGACATACACATAATTGTAATCAAGACTATTGGATTGGAATTTTAGACCACCTACCTCAAAAATGGTGATGAACGCTCGCCAATAGATATACCCAATTTGAAGTGGATCCATCAAGAGTGCGATGGAGAATGTGGTCTATATCTGAAACCTAAGTCCATGATTAAATGAAACAAGATCTCTTAACTTTAGATCGATATCCAACGGGCCTAGATCAAGATTCAAAAAATCTAGATCTAGATTCTAGAATCCTAGATCTAGATTAAACAAATCTAGATCTAGATCCAATACTAGATAAACATATTTATTTTATCTAGGGAAAGAAGAATAATATGAATAGATCTTAAATGAGAAGAACACCCATACTCAGGAGGTGCACATAGGGAATTCTATTAAAGACAGTGGTGCGTAGAGGAGCTTTGGTCTAAGGTGGAGGTGTGATGAGGAGTTCTGGTCTAAGGAGGAGGTGCATGGAGGCTTTGAAGGGTTCATACGGGTGATCTGCACCTTTTTTATATTTTTCCCCAAAATCCCATTGCCACCCCTTAAAAAACATTAATTAAATATTACACGTGTTTTAATCTAATTACATGTGGTATAATCTTACACACGGTGAAATCTAATTACACATGGTGTAATATTACACGTGGTGTAATATTAAACGGGGTGTAATCTAATTACACATGGAATAATCTAATTTCTTGACACATTGACATGTAGTGAAAGACAGTTACAGGCGGTATAATATACTTTTGTGACATGTCTTCATGTGGTGAAAACCACTTACAGGGGGTGTAAATTTTCAAAGTTGTGAATTAATTCAAGCCATGAATTACATTCATAGGGTCTACCCAAAACAATTCACATCATGAATTGTGTCCATAATATGTATATTTTCTACAACCAGAAATCACCACTTAATCCTGATACACCCCTGGAAAAGACCAGATCTTACAATGCAACATCATCAAATCCCACCTCATTGGTTGTCTAACCCTCAGTATCAGCTAAGCTGTCATCCTATGTTTGAGAATCCATAGCCTCATACTATTCCTTAAAATGAAATTTAAAATTAAAATAGTTAAAATATTTTTTTCAGTTAATTTTAAAACTCCAAAAAATTATACTGAAAACAATCTGATGCTATCGACTACCAATAATTTCTCTAGTGATAGGATCATTTTATATCCTCTTATAGACATAAAACTTCATAATATTGGGATGATCTACTGGGTATATGAGTATAAAATAAAAAATTTATATTTAAAGTTATATAAATTATTAAATAAAAGTACTTAACATACGTCATCGATGAGTACGAAATGTGAAACTACCATCTCTATGTGTCACCTCTTGCCTCCCCTTGTTCTACTGACCCAATGATGATCTCCTTTGAAATTTATCACCCTTAAAATATTATCACAATCCATCCAAAATCCTATATGAGATTTAATCAGGTCAATAAGTGCAGCATGACTGATAAAAAACCATGACTCCCACTTTCTACATGGCTCTATTCCTCAAAATCCATTTTTGCATTTTTCTAAAATCTGGTTTAAGGTTTAGCAGTAACCATACATTCAAAAATTAAAATTAAAAAAAAACAAAAGTATCATAATATAAGTTCAAAATTTAAAATGGTTTTGAATAGAAACTGATAATTCAAAACCACTAAAAAGATGATACCACATAAAAGCCAAATTAATTCAAAATTCAAAATCCTATGATATGACGATCGAGTGTAGCACCATCACCCTGATTACTGATGAAAGCCTTGAGCCACCTGCCATCTGCATGCCAAACTCTGATTCGGACATCGCCGCGGTGACATATCACAATGAACAACCCACACCTTCCAATAGGAAAATCAAACAAAACACTATATAAACAGCCATCCCATGACACTGTGATGGTCAATTTAGGCCATCTCCACTAAACCACCACCACACCGAGTAAGAAATTCAACTAATGAAAAACACATCACTAGATCGTCTTCAAGGAGATAACATCATGAACCTTCAAATCTGGACTGATTCTAATGCCATCACATTGTCTCCATAAGCGTCATCGAATCACAACTACACATCATACCAAACAGATTGACACCTCAAACCAATAATTCAACCAAAAACCAAAGCAGGGAACGACACCAGTAGATAAGAGCACTTAACACTGAGCACATCCACCAACACCATCCCAAAACTGCCATAATCACCTTCATACTATAACAAGATGTGGTCAAGTACAATAGGATAGAAATAAAGTGCAGAGGAGGGAAAATAAGTGAAAAGGAAAAGCCGACAACCATCATTACCAACAAAACCAAAACCACCAGGGTGCCTTTGTTTCAAACCAAAATGAAGTTTGGAATAATTTTTCTGCCGATACGAGTAGGTTAGAAATGTTCGAGAAACACTAATCGACACCGAGTCATCTGAGAATCATAGGAAACACCAGAAAAGAGACTAAAAACCAAGAGAAAAAATAACTTTAAACCCATAAGAAGTAGGGGTAGCTAGAAGGAAGTAGTGGCACAATAGATGGTGAGGAAGGAGAGGGGGAAGAAATTATAACCCCATGGAGGAGGAAAGATCTTCCACAATGAGAGAAGGTAAAAACCTAGGGAGAGAGAGCTCTCCCCCGAGATAACAGCTCCATCCTTCACATGTCTCTCTTCCTCAAATTGTGTAATAACTTTTGATAACGCTCACACATACAAACCTCCAAGGCCTCCTAGGTAGAGGTATGAAGGATATCACGATGAGATACGATAAACCCTAGAAATAATTAATAATATGAAGTTAATAATTTAATTAATTTCAAAATAACTATCATTTATTTACGTACCATCCAATTATCAAACATGTGGTGCCAAACATCAATGGGAATCAGATCCCAGATCACCCATGCTCCAAAAAAATAATTTTGAAAAAATAACTCGCTTGTCCAAAAATCGTATGTGAAAAAATATGAAAAGAAGAAAAAATAATCAAATAATTAGCACATAAATAAATAAATTAAAATTAATGAAAACTTTCTAAAATAAAAAACTGAACATACCACCTCAATCATAGATCAAACTCAAGAGGTGGATGTCACTTGGGAATAGGGTCGAGAATCATCAATCTTGCAAGAACAAAACCCCTTTGAGTATTCTATATATATATATATTGATTATGACTATAACCAACTTGTAATTGTGTAATTATTCATCTTCATCCTCATTTTTTCATAAGATGATACAAATCTCTTCATATTATTACTTAGTATCATCAATTTCTATACGATAAACTTCATCAATCTTGTTATTTCAAATTTATTTATTACATCATCACCATCAATCTGTAGCTATTGAGTGTTATCAATGATATTCACGTCTCTTTGTAAAAAATATATATTTGGAGCTATCTCTTGAAATATTTCAATTCCTTTCACTTTAGCAGAACCACAATCACTTTGCATAAACTGAATTTCATGATATTTGACTTTTATAACACTCCACCAATCAATTAACTCTCTTAAAATAGTACAATAATTTTCATAATATATTTAGTGTGCATCATGAGATAATAAAAATGGCTCATTTAATACAATAAGGATTTTATATTTACTATCAATGATTCCATAGTGCAGATGAACACACAAGCCTCTATCATTATCAAACTAATGACATTTAAACATCGTTACATAATTCTTTCCCAGATAACACATCTCAATCATTTCATCCAATATTCCATAAAAGTCATATTCACTTTCTCTATGATGATATCTACTCAAGAAAACACCACTATTCATTTTTTTTTTCTGATTCACTATATGGATGTGTATGAAATAAAAAACCACTCACCATATATTCATTATATGATTTAACTATTTTGGATGGTGGGTTACTCAATACACATAATTTATTATCAATTTTATCATCATGTTGTGATACCAAAAACATGAAAAAATTAACAATATAACAAATAATAAATTTATTTCACATGTTAAACGATAAACAATTTACTTTAATAGTCATTGAAACTAGTAATAAAAATAATGTTTCCAATGTTCTTTAAGAGAAGCAACAATAATTTGCGGAAACTATTTCTAGATATGATTATCATATAATCTATAAATAAAATAATATTAATTTCAAAAATAAAATAAAAAATATGCGGTAGTAGAACTCACTATACAAGTTGTTTCTTTTCATCACAGTTTTGTAGAACATATGTATAATCTCTTTGATGTTCATTATCTAAATTCCATCATTTATGAACTCCACTAAAGCCAAGTTCAGCTGGATTAAAAACAAATCATTGAATGTGCATTGCATCAGCAACATTTCTCTCATTAGGACCCATTCAGTTATGTATTTAAGTACATTCAGGTTGTAAATAATGGGAGTAGAAAAAATAAAATTCCTTTTACAAATAAGCTTATGTTATTGACCCTTATTGATTCTTTGTTACATACTTTTTTATTTAATTTATATATAAATCTCTCATATAGATACATCCATTATAATTGTATTGTCCCTACACATTTTTATTCATGTGTAAAATATAATACCAAATGTTCTATTGAATCAAAAAAGATGGTGATTTTGTTTTCCAATTCACATAAAATTAAAAAAAATCTTCTTATAGTCTACTAAGTGGATCATAATATTTTCTCCCCACATAGATGTCTCAGAAATAATATGATATTTCTATTAGCACACCCAAAATCAAAAAATTCAACAAACCTCTAAATATAATTAGTAGAAGTATTTACAATATAACATGATAATCATGAATTTTTAATCCAGTAATATGACTGTTTTTGAAATATATATAAAAATAGAAAGCATAACCCTATAGTAGACTCAAATATGAAATATGAGGACAAAATAATAAAAAATTTCTTTGCAAAGGGTATAAGATGGTTTTGGCTTCATTAAATTCCGTGATCTTTCATTTTCAAATAACTCAAGTTTTGGTCGCTTGTAAATTTGGGCAAGATCTAATGATGTATTTACATTATATTTGGTCTTACTATGTGTGTCCAAAACTATATAAAATAGATTATCAAAATAGTTCTTCTCAATATTGATGACATCCAACATGTGATAGACCAACAAATCAAACCAATATGGGAGATCCTAAAAAATACTTCTTTAATCCAACTTTGATCTTTCCCAAATCCATCTAGTTTTTGTTTGTTTATAGTTGGTCCAAAGGCAATGGGAGGTAATGAAGATACAATAGATTTTAATTCAATACCTGAGATCATTGTTGGAGGTCCATCTATTTTAATTGTACCTTTTCTGAAATGATTTCTATCCCTATGGAAAGGATGATCTATAGGAATAAATATACGATGAAAATCGAAAAAACAAGGTTTTCTCCCATTAACAAGCATAAATGCTTTTGTGTCACTCATACAATATATATATAAGTATCATGTTCAATCCAGATAATAAAATTCCATATACTGGGTAGTCACTAACTTTCCACATTAATGTAACCTTCATTAGAAAATTCTGTTTTTCAAGAAAATTATATGTACTAACACCATTAATCCACAATAAATTTAACTCATCAATCAATGGATTAAAATAAACATTGATATTATTTTTTGGATGTCCTGGAATTAATAGCGTTAAAAAGTTATATGGTTTATTCATAAAAATACAAGGGGGTAAGTTTTACAGAGTTATAAAGATGGTCCAATAAGAATATTGACTACCATATAAACCAAATAGATATAAATAATCAGTAGAAATACCCAATCACACATTATGGGATTATAAAGTAAAAGAAGGATGTACATGATCAAAATGCTTCCATGAATCACCATCATAAGTATGATTTAATTTTTTACTAGTTGAAATATTTTATTTTTACCATGACATTAATGAAACTTTGTTTTGAGACATAAATAAATACTACAGTCTGAGCATAAGTGAGAAATACCTCAAATATTTAACGAGAACCAATCCAAACATTTCTTTTTGATCCTCCTTGAAAATCGATTGTCCACATGCATGAAAACTAAATAATGACTCATTTTCACCATAATAGAATATGTAATCATGTGAACATGCATGAATCTTCTAATAACCAAGAC
This sequence comes from Viscum album, assembly GCA_963277665.1. NCBI lineage: Eukaryota > Viridiplantae > Streptophyta > Magnoliopsida > Santalales > Viscaceae > Viscum > Viscum album. The sequence goes on along the minus strand of OY728146.1, from coordinate 53,209,464 downwards.
CCAAATTATGAACCAGCCTCTTGATCACATAGAAACTGGTAGTCAATCCATTTCCTTCAGGTAACGTTTATTTAACTAAAGAGAATATCTGATCAAAAGAACTATTTCACATTCCATTATCTTATTTAATAGACATAAATTTTTTTAACTACTTCAAATTTTATTAGCTTGAAACTAGAATATAAGGCATCTTTAACTTACTTCAGCAACTTATAAAATTGTGATGGATCTAACTTCGGAGTTAAATCAATATTATTCCAAGGTTTTGTTTGTTGCAAATATGGACCAAAAACATCATGTAATAAAGTATGAAACTATGGTGGATCAAGAACCAAACTATTAGTATCATCTTTGGAAATTAATTCACCGTGTTGATATACAAAACATAATCATTACAAAAACCAAAATGCAATAAATGACCCTCGATGTTGTAAAATGTTTGAAATATCCTCAGATAAAATTTATTACATGGACACTTAATTTTCCATTATGGAAAAAATTCTATTTTAGATGATATAATTGATAACAAATCTTAAACACCTTCAATATATATATTATTTATACCAGAACCTTTTGGATTCCTAAGATGATTTATCCAATTGTGATATTGTAATAAATAATATCGTATAATTTCTTGATCCAAATTTTTATAAAAAATAGAAAATAAAAATATTTCTTATAATTAATCTAATATAAGGAAGAGGCTATCCAAAAAATTATAAAATCAAAAAATTACAAATTACATGTAAATATTATCAACTCTATCAAATTACAGCTAAAATTTTCTAAATCTAAAAATTATAGATAATTTTTTCTAATTACCACAGTTTTTTATAATTACTATTAATTATCTCTAAGGGAAATATAAGACTAACCTAGGTGTGTGAGGGAAGCAAGGAGTTGAGAGGATTAAGGTGACCACAAAGAAAAACATTTATCATTGGAATTATTCCACACCACTGTCCCATTTATCCCCTCTGATCCATACTTCCCTCACGCCCTTGGTCGACCTTCTATTTCTAATTGTGGTTAATTGTGGATAATTTTGTTTAATTTTGGTATTTTTTACTTAATATCGCTCATTGTTTATATTTTTTACTAAATAATTACCATTACTGGTATTTTTTACTAAATAATTCCATTGCCAATATTTTTTACTAATTACAATACATTTCTGGTATTTTTACTAAATACTGATGATTTATGGTAGTTTTTACTAAATACCATTCATTATTAGTATTTTTTACTAAATACCACTCATTGTCGGTATTTTTTACTAAATACCGGTCATTGTTGGTATTTTTTTATTAATACTGCTCATTGTTGGGTTTTTACTAATTACCAATCATTGATGGTATTTTTACTAATTACCACCCATTTCCAGTATTTTTTACTAAATATCACTCATTACTAGTATTTTTTACTAAATAATGCTCATTTATGACAACCCTGCTTTTATTAAAAACTTAAACATGATTTATTACTTAAAATATTCACTTGATATAATAAGGAATATCGAGAGGTCTAGTGTCTTTGCGGCTCAGGATCATTACATAACAACATAAAACATGAAATACAACATCTTTATTGAAAACTTCCTTTACATGACCACTACATTCCCTCATACTTAGCATTGCATGGGATAACCTGAGGACATGCATAAGAAAAGGGGTGAGCTATAAAGCCCAGTAAGGGAATAAACATGGAATTCATGAGGAGTACAATACATGTTAGACAATAGGCATATCAATAGATCATAAGAGAAACATGAACATAAAGGCATGATAAAACATGATAATCATAACATGTAAATGTGGCAACAACACTTAACATGGAACAAGCATGAGCCAAGGCCCATTTCACATGGGGAATGAGTAAATCCTCATTGCAAATGAAGTACGAGTAAACCCTCATTGCACTTGAATTACCATGAGTCAACACTCATTGCACATGACGTATCATGATACTATACTTTACCCAATGCATTGGAGAGCTATAAGGGTGCACCCTTCTTAAACATTTCATTTCATGCATAAGTGTGCCACATGGATCATAAAACATGGATTCATAAAACATAATCATTTATTCCATGATAAAGTAATGTGGAATTCATAATTGAAACTTTAAAATCAATAAGTAAATGTGCATAAAGGTGAATACCCTTGATGGAGAAATGAGCATGGTATTCACTACACAATGGCATTGGCTTAGAAAATCGGTGCGATTTCGGCAGCGTAACGACGTGACATAAGAATTCATAAAAAAGGTTGATGAGAGATAAAGGGGTTTCTCATCATATTTACATGTAATTTACAGTAAGGAGGTCATATAGATACATGTCCCAACAATTTTAATGGAATTTAGATTCATGATACAAAAGTATTGCTTGAATGTAAATGAGGAGAGAGAAGTTCCTTTCGGAATTTCAGCATAGTAACAGGTGTACATGGGAGGAATTTAATGAGAGAGAAAGGGGTCTCCCATCATTCAAACATAAATAGGGAAGTATGAGGGATGTGTGAAACCATACCCCAACATTTATAATTGAAATTAAAAGGGCATAACAATATTAAGAAAATTGGACAAAAATTGAATGGAAGAAAAAACCCTTACTTGGAAGTGTGCTTCAAAAGGCTAGAGAGAGGCTTGAGAGAAGCTTATTGGGAGCTTGGGGAACCTTGGGAGGATTTTAGAGAGAGTAGGTCAGAGGTTGGACGAACTAAAAAGGATTTTAGTGAGGAGGAAGTGGAATCTTGGGTGTGTGTATATAGGAAAGGTGAAGGAATTCTTTATTATTTAGGTTTGGGACACCTTACATTAAACTAATCCAAACCACAAACCAACCCATGGTTTTTGCTCATAGTTTTTAGAAAAGGTAAGAGGAAAACAATATTTTATGAGGCCAAAGTCCGAACTTCTTAAAATAATGGGGTTGCTTATGTGGAGGTGAGTCACACTCCCATGGAAAATAATTGAAAAAGTCAAGATGTTTAATAAGTCTTGAGAGGTCCATTAATGCTTTGAAAAGTAAGTCAAACAAACCCAAAATCACATTATTTTAATGGTAAATCATATATTGGCCGAACATAAATCTTATAGTATTTTATTACATCACTATTGGGTCATTATGATGTCATAAAACAAATTATATATTTAAACGGTATTTAATTTTTACCAAAAAATTTGACTGTCTCAGAAAATTATGAAAAATTCACCGTTGGATAATTTAGACATCCTGATTCCATAAATAACATTTATTTTATCTAAATTATTTTATAAATATGTTAATTTTCACTTTTAAAATAAAAACTGCCATTTATCGAAAATTCACGGGTTTTGACAGAAATGGATTTCAAACCATAATAAAAATTATAATTGAATTCATAAAATTATATGATCATTTATATATAATAAAATTAATTTAATAATTATTATAATATTTTATTAAAATATTATTTAATTAAAAAAATCCCTTAATTTAATAAAATAGATTTCTTAATTAAATAATAACTAAAAATACTATTTATACTTTAAAAAATATTTACAATGTACCAATAATGACAAGAAGGTATATTTGTTATTATATACAAAAATAATGTACATGAACATAGTACTAGATATTTGTTACATAACCCCTTAAAACAGTCGCATAAGACCTAAGGGTAAGGTGTGCGATCGTGACATACTCTTGGGGTGGCTCGGATACCATTGCTCGAGTGGTAATCTCTATCAACTTCCACTTTTCCCGTAGACGGTCTCGTTCGAGCTTGACATGATGAAGCTCAGCTTGGGCTTGGTAAAGAGCGAAGGCCAAGGACGCCACCTCTTTTCTGAGCTCTGATAAATGGGCTTCGTATGGAGCAATTCTACTGGATGAGGTCATCACTTCCTTTGTCTCAGTAAATTGGATTTTTTAAATCCCTATATTGATACTAATCATGTGATCACTGTTCAATGGCTATAAAAGAAAATGTCACAATCCTTAACATAAAACCAAAGAAGTTGACATCTTATTTAAACATTTTACATAAAGATACATTTAACTAGATAAAGAGGGCTTTCCATTAATGAAACTTTGGGTCGTTACAATATTCCCCCCTTAAGAAATTTCACCCTCGAAATTTTCTTTTCCCACACTAAAACAGATATGGGTAACTCAGCTTCACCATTTCCTCTGATTCCCAAGTCGCTTCTTCAAACTTGTGGTTTCGCCAAAACACCTTGACGAGGGGCATTGTATTATTTCATAGAAGTTTTTCTCTACGATCTAAGATCTTCACTGGTTGCTCCTCATAAAAAAGATAATCCTCATACTGTACCACCTCATAAGAGAGTACATGTGAAGGGTCCGGTATGCACTTCTTTAAGAGGGATACATGAAAGACATAATGTAATTTGTCCATGGTAGGTGGAAGTGCTAGTCGATAGGCCAAAACCTCGACACGATCAGGAATCTCAAAGGGGCCGATGTACCTTGGACTTATCTTCCCTTTCTTTCCAAACCTCATGACCTTCTTCCATGGAGATATGCGTAGAAAAACCATGTCTCTAACTTTAAACTCTGGGCTACCTTGATATGTTGTTGAATGGTTTTCACCTTCTCCACCATTTCTTAGACCATTTCTTGTCCAAGCAGCTTACGTTCACCAACCTCATCCCAGCATGCCGGTGTTCTACACCTTTTTTCATACAGAGCTTTATAAGGTTCCATTTGGATGCTCGAGTGGAAACTGTTATTATAAGAGAACTCAACCAGAGGAAGATATTGATCCCATCCTCCTTTAAAGTCCATTGAGCATGCTCTCAACATGTCCTCAAGTGTTTAGATAGTCCGCTCGGATTGGCCATCAGCTTGAGGATGATAGGCCATACTAAAGTTTAGTTTAGTATCCATAGCATTTTGAAGACTCTTCCAAAACATAGAGGTGAATCTTAGATCTCGGTCAGACATAATAGATAGTGGTACTCCATGCAGCCTTACAACTTCCCTGATATATATCTGTTCCAGTTAATCCAATGAGAAATCCTCCCGAATAGCAATGAAGTGCGCAATATTTGTAAGAAGATCCACCACAACCTAGATTGAATTGTTGCCTTTGGATGTCCTCAGAAGTCCAGTGAAAAAGTACATGGTGATGTTCTCCCATTTCCATTCTGGTATGGGCAATGGTTGCATAATCCCCTTAGACTTCTGCCTCTCTGACTTCACATACTGGCACACCAGACACTATGATTTATATTCAGCAATATCCTTCTTCATATTATCCCACCAAAAGATTTCTTGGAGATCTCGATACATCTTTGTGCTCCCTGGGTGAATAGAGAAATTTGAACTATGTGAATCATCCAAAAGTTCCTTCTTCAGCCCCGAACTTGATGGAATACATAGTATTTTCCCAAATCACACAATTCATTCTTCATTAACATTAAACTTAGAGGATTTCCCCTTTTTGATAGCTTCCAATTTTTCCTGAATTCCCACATCATCCTTTTGATCATCTTTTAATCTTTCCAAAAGAGATGATTAAGAAATAATTTGTGAAAGGATTGATGATATTCCCTTCTTTATGATTCTCATGTCTATCTTCATCAAGTATAATAAGATTGGATCCTTCTCAATTCTCATCATTGATAGAATCACTGGGTCCTTTCTACTTAGGGCATCTACCACATTGTTCGCTTTCCCAGGGTGGTAATGTATTGAACAGTCATAATCCTTGATGAGATCTATCGATATTCTCTGGCGCATGTTAAGATCTTTCTGTGTGAATATATATTTCAGACTCTTGTGGTCAGTATATATCTCACATTTCTCCCCACAGAGATAATGCCACCAGATTTTCAACGAAAAGATCACTGCCACCAACTCCAGATCATGCGTTGGATAGTTTCGCTCATGGATTTTCAACTGACTTGAGGCATAGGATATCACTTTATCATTTTGCATCAGCACAAAGCCTAATTTCTTATTCTAAGCATCACTGAATACCACAAACATTTCCCCACCTGTGGGTAAAGTGATCACGAGTGTAGTGATGAGCCTCCTTTTCAACTCCTAGAAGCTTTTTTGCATTCATCACTCCAAGAAAACTTTACTCCCTTTCGAATTATCTTGGTAAGAGGGGTGGACAATCGTGAGAAATTTCTCACAAATCGTCGATAATATTCAGCTAACCCCAAGAAGCTACATATATCCATTACCGATGTTGGCCTCGGCCATCCCTCAATTGCATCTGTTTTGGAGGGATCCACAGATATCCCATTACGTGTGATGATATGGCCCAAGAATGATACCTCCTTTAACCAGACTCACACTTGATGTACTTTTCATAGAGCTTATCCTTGCGCAAAGTCTCTAGTATAGTTCTTAAATGCTCCTCATGATCCAACTTGGTTTTGGAGTATATTAGAATATCATCTATAAAGACTACCGCAAATTTTTCTAGGTAATCTCTAAAGACTCTATTCTTCAAGTCCATGAATATTGCTGGAGAATTAGTGAGTCCTAAAGGAATTACTATGAATTCATAGTGCCCATATCTTGTGCGAAAAGCAGTCTTGGGGATATCTTCCTTCTTCACCCTTACATGATAATATCCCAACCACAAATCTACCTTGGAGAAGATTTGTGCTCCATGCAGCTAATCAAACAAGTCATCGATCCATGAAAGAGGATAATTGTTCTTTATCATGATTTTATTAAGTTCATGATAATCGATTCAAAGGAACATTGACCCATCCTTATTCTTCACGAAGAGGACTGGTGCACCCCATGGTGAAGCACTTGGGCATATAAACCCTTTATCAAGATTCTCCTGTAGTTGTTTCTTCAGATCTTCAAGCTCCACAACAGCCATTCTATATGGAGTCTTGGATATTGGTAACTCCCCTGGTATAATTTCAATTGATAACTCAACATCTCTTCTAAGAGGAAGACCATGCAGTTCCTCAGAAAACACTTCAGCGAATTCCCTCACAATAGGCATTTCTTCGAGGATGGTTTCTTCCTTGGACTCAATCATCTGAGAAAGATACCCGTGATCATAGGGCAGTAATATCCATGCTTGAGATGATGGAGCTAAAGTACATTCATCTTCCTCCTTACACGTGTAAAGAATCAGGGGTCGATTCTCCATATGGAGAGTGATTTCCCTCTCCCGACAATTTATGTTGGCTCTATATAAGGAAAGTCAATCCATGCCAAGAATTGCATAAAATTCCACTAGAGGGAGTATGATGAGGTTCTCCGAGAAATTCAATCTACAGATTATAACAGGGGAGGACTTATATTCATGGGATGCAATGATTTCCCCATTTTCCGTACTCACCGACATCATCACTTCCATGATTTGTGGTGGTGCTAGGATTATTCTACTAAACATTTGAGATATAAAAGAATGCGTAAACCTGAATTAAAAAGTAAATTCTCTATTCTTAAATGAATTACTAGCATACCTGTCACCACTTCATTATCGGGGTTCACTTCGGCAGAAGTGATGGAAAAATCTCTTCCTTTCTACCTTGGAGGTTGTTGGTTGCCTCCGAAAACCCTTGGATTAGGGCACTGATTTGCAAGATGCCCCAGTTCATTGAATTTGTAGCAATGAACAACGTCTTGAGGTTCGAACGGAAAGTTCGTCTCCTCTGTTACTACCACGAGTCTTTCTTGCCGACAGTTAACAGCTAGATGCCATTATCTTCCAAACCTAAAGCATTTCCTCGTCCCCTTGAGGCAATTTCCAGGGTGCTTCTTTCTGCACTTTTGGAAAGTTAGGTGCTGGATATTCTTAGCACCATTGGATTTATCCATCAGACCACCAGTATTAAATTCCACCTTACGCTTCTTGTCCCCATGATACCCCTGTGGTACCCCGATCTCCATTTCAACCTTGAGGGCACATCAAAGAATTTCCTCATAGCTGTCGAAGTCATGGATAGCTAATGCTTTCCGCAGGCTAGGCTTTATCCCAAAAAAGAAGCGATCAACCTTGCATTCAGAAGTAATGACAAAGCCGGAAGAGTATCGTGCATGCCTTGTGAAGTTTTCTTCGTATGCTCCAATAGATTCTTCTTCTTTTTTCTTGAGGGAAAGGAAGTCCCTTTCCATATTAATCCGAAGGGTGCGCGGAAAATATTTATCGAAAAACATATTCCAGAAATCCTTCCATTCCAACGCCTCGATATCCTCCTCAGGCTTCCTATTTTTTATCAACGTCCACCATTGATCAGATTCACCCTCCATACGATAAGCCGCCAGGAGAACCTTCTCTTGTTCAGAACATTGAAGGATGGAGAAAATCTTTTCAATGGAGTTGATCCATTGTTCAACGATCGTGGGATCAGATAATCCACTAAACGTTGGAGGCCTTTGTCTCATGAAGCTCTCGATAGCGACTTGTTCCTTCTTAGGGGGGTTTGGACGTTCCTCTTAACCCGTTTTATTATTAAAAGCTTGAGTTAGCTGAGAGAGAAGAGTGAAAAAGTTCGCGATTCCCACTCCCATTGGATTGGGCATCTCATTAGTACACTCATCACACTGATCTTCACATCAGTTGTTAGCCCGAGTCCTCCTATTACCGGCCATTGGCTGGAATAAAAGGAAAATTAGGGGGTAACACATAAAGGGTAATCCAAAGACAAAATTTTATGACTTATAAATAAACTTTTATTTCCTTAACTCATGAGTCTATAGGATTCAATCTAGGATTTTCATGATCTACTTTCTAACATATATTCTTAGGGGTATTTTTTTAATTCCCTTAATAAGGGTTCATACTAAGCTTGTGAATTTAAAAAAGCATATCCCCTGAGAGTTTCGTAACCAAGAGTGCAGCAAGGCCCGTTGTCATTCACCAATTCCCGTTCGAGTCTAGATCAAAGCGTTGTTTTTAGGTTTTACCCCTAGGATATATCAGTGCCAGAGCCGCCTCTAACTGCTCGTATCCAGACAGGGATGTATTTTCTTGATAAAACACTTACTCAATACTCACCAAAACATAAGGACGTTTTTATTGTACTTAGTCTTGTATCTAAGGATTTATTGGGGTTTTCTAATCCAAATCCCAGAAATAACTAAACCTATCCTTTGATACCAACTATGATAACCCTGCTTTTATTACAAACTTAAACATGATTTATTACATAATCTATTCACTTGACACAACATGGAATATTGATAGGTCTTGTGTATTTGGGGCTTAAGATCATTACATAACAACTTAAAACATGAAATACAACATCTTTATTGAAAACTTCCTTTATATGACCACTATATTCAGTCATACTTAGCATTTCATGGGATAACCTGAGGACTTGCATATGAAAAGGGGTGAGCTATAAAGCCCAGTAAGGGAATAAACATGGAATAAATTAAGAGTATAATAAATGTTAGAAAATAGGCATATTAATAGAGCATAAGAGAAACATGAACATAAAGGCATGATAAATCGTGATAATCATAACATGGAAATGTGGAAACAACACTTAACATGGAACTAGCATGAGCCAAGGCCCATTGCACATGGAGCATGAGTAAGTCATCATTGCACATGAAGCATGAGTAGACCCTAGTTGCACTTGAATTACCATGAGTCAACACTCATTGCACATGACGTATCATGATACTATACTTTACCCAATTCATTGGAGCGCTATAAGGGCACACCCTTCTTAAAAATTTCATTTCATGTATAAGTGTGCCACATGGATCATAAAACATCGATTCATAAAACATAATCATTTATTCCACGATAACGTAATGTGGAATTCATACATAAAACTTTATAATCAATAAGTAAATTTTCATAAAGGTGAATACCCTTGATGGGAAAATAGGGTTGTTATTTACTACACAATGGAATTGGCTTAGAAAATGGGTGCGATTTCGGTAGCGTAACAGCGTGACCTAAGAATTCATAAAAAAGGTCGATGAGAGAGAAATGGGTTCCTCATCATATTTACATGTAATGGAAAGTAATGAGGTCATATAGATATATGTCCCAACAATTGTAATGTAACTTAGATTCATGATTCAAAGTATTGCTTGAATGTAAATGAGGAGAGAGAAGTTCCTCTCAGAATTTCGGCATAGTAATGAGTGTACATGGGAGGCATTTAATGAGAGAGAAAGGGGTCTCCCATCATTAAAACATAAATAGGGAAGTATGAGGGAGGTTAGAAACCATACCCCAACATTTATAATTGAAATTAAATGGGCATAACAATATTAAGAAAATTGGACAAAAAGTGAAAGGAAGAAAAAACCCTTACTTGGAAGTGTGCTTCCAAAGGATAGAGAGAGGCTTGAGAGAGGATTATTGGGAGCTTGGGGAACCTTGGGAGGATTCTAGAGAGATTAGAGTAGAGTTTGGACGAACTCAAAAGGCTTTGAGTGAGGAGGAAGTGGAATCTTGGGTGTGTTTATATAGGAATGGTGAAGGAATTCTTTATTATTTAGGTTTGGGACCCCTTACATTAAACTAATCCAAACCACAAACCAACCAATGGTTTTTGCTCAAGTTTTTTGGAAAAGGGAAGAGGAAAAAAATATTTTATAAGGCCAAATTCCTAACTTCTTAAAATAATGGGGTTTCTTATGTGGAGGTGAGTCACACTCCCATGGAGAATAATTTAAAAAGTCAAGATGTTTAATAAGACTTGAGGGGTCCATTAATGCTTTGAAAATTAAGTCAAACAAACCCAAAAATCACATTATTTTAATGGTAAAAAATATATTGGCCAAACATAAAGCTTATAGTATTTTATTACATCACTATTGAGTCATTATGATGTCATAAAACACATTATATATTAAAACAGTATTTAATTTTTACCCAAAAATTTGACTGTCATAGAAAATTATGAAAAATTCACCGTTGGATAATTTCGACATCCTGATTCCAGAAATAACATTTATTTTATCTAAATAATTTTCTAAATATTTTAATTTTCACTTTTAAAATAAAAACTGACATTTATCGAAAATTCACGGGTTTTGACAGAAATGGCTTTCAAACCTTAATAAAAATTATAATTGCATTTATAAAATTATATGATCATTTATATATAATAAAATTAATTTGATAATAATTATAATATTTTATTAAAATATTATTTAATTCAAAAAATCCCTTAATTTAATAAATTAGATTTCTTAATTAAATAATAACTAAAACACTATTTGTACTTTAAAAACTATTTACAATGTATCAATAATGACAAGAAGGTATATTCATTATTATATATAAAAATAATGTACATGAACATAGTGCTAGTTATTTATTATATAACCTCTTAAAACACCTGCATAAGACCCAAGGGTAAGGTGTGCGATGGTGACAGACTCTTGGGGTGGCTCGGATAACATCGCTCGAGCGGTAATCTCTATCAGCTTCCACTTTTCCCGTAGACGGTCCCGTTCGAGCTTGAAATGATGAAGCTCATCTTGGGCTTGGTCAAGAGTGAAGCCCAAGTACGCCACCTCTTTTCTGAGCTCTGATAAATGGGCTTTATATGGAGCAATTCTACTGGATGAGGTCATCGCTTCCTTTGTCTGAGTAAATTGGATTTGTTAAATCCCTATATTTATACTAATCATGTGATCGCTGTTCAACGACTATAAAAGCAACAATCACAATCCTTAACATAAAACCAAAGAAGTTGAAATCTTATATAAACATTTTACATAAAGATACATTTAACTAGATCAAGAGGGATTTCTATTAATGAAACATTGGGTCGTTACATCATTACTATTATTTTTTTCTAAATAACCCTCATTACCAGTAATTTTTACTAAATAACACTCATTGACTATATTTTTTTACTAAATAACCCACATTTTTTGTATTCTTTACTAAATAAACCTCATTGTCCGTATGATTTATCAAATACCACTCATTACCAATATTTTTTTTACTAAATACTACTCATTATAGGTATTTTTTATTAAATACCACTCATTGCTGGTATTTTTACTAAATACTACTCATTACTGATTTTTTTACTAAATACTAATAATTGCTTGTATTTTTTATTAAAAAAGTATTATTACTGATATTTTTTACAAAATAACATTCATTGCCAGTATTGTTTTCTAATTAACGCTCATCTCTGGAATTTTTTTACTAAATACAACTCATTTCCACTATATTTTATTAAATACCTCTCATTGCCCATATTTTTTTACTAAATACTGCTCAATGCTGAAATTGTTTACTAAATAACTCTTATTGTTGGTATTTTTTACTAAATAATTTTCATTTCAAGTATTTTTAACTAAATAACTCTCATTGTTGATATTTTTTATGAAATACCACTCATTAGTGGTATTTTTTACTAAATACCGCACATTGTAGGTATTTTTTAAGAATTAACACTCATTGCCAATGATTTTTAATAATTTCCACTCATTATCATTGAATTTGAATAATTACCACTCATTATCTCAAATTTTTACTAATTAACACTCATTTATGATAATTTTTAATAATTCTGGGTCATTGCTGCTAAATTTTAATAATCATATCTCATTACCAATATTTTTTTACTCATCACCGTTCATTACCTCTAATTTTTAAAAATTACCACTCATTACACATATTTTTTACTAATTACCACTCATTTCCATGTATGTTTTACTAATTAATGCTCATTTACTTTGATTTTAACTAATGAGTGCTTATTTCTGCTGATTTTTGATGATTTCCACTCAATACTGATGATTTTAAATAATTATAGGTTATTACCATAGTTTTTTTACTAATTAATGCTCATTGCCACAAATTGTTACTAATTAATTATTATTAACACTAATTCTTACTAATTAATGCTCATTACCATTAATTTTAACTAATTAATACTCATTTATGATAATTTTTAATAACTCATCCCCATTTTCCGTATTTTTGTACAAATTAATGCTCATTTTTTCAAATTTTTAATAACTCCTATACATTACCGATAATTTGTAATAATTATTGCTTATTAAACCTAATTTTTAAATAATTACCGCTCATTACAAGTAATTTTTAATAATTAACATTCATTTTCACTAATTTTAACTAATTAACATTCATATCTGTAAATTTTAACTAATTGATGCTCATTTCCAATAATTTTTAATAATTCCCGCTCATTATCAGAAATTTTTAATAATTACCACTCATTACCAGTAATTTTTAATAATTAGCACTCATTATCATCAATTTTTACTAATTAATGCTCATTTCTGCTAATTTTTAATAATTCCCACTCATTTCCAGCAATTTTTAATAATTTCCGCTAATTTCTACTAATTTTTAATAATTACCACCCATTTATGCTATTTTTTACTAATTAAATCTATTTTCTACGAATTTTTGATAATTTCTAATAATTAAAGTCAATTTTTTAGAATTGTTGCTAATTTTATTGATTACCACTAATTTGTATTGATAACTACTAATTTTTAACAATTGTTTATAAATTGTTAATATTTAGCATCATTTTTTAAAAATTAGTGTTAATTAGTACTAATTATTATTAATTATTATAAATTACTATAAATTAATATTACTTATTAATTAGGTCAATAAATTATTATTAAGTTATGTTAATTAGTAATATTTATTTATCAATTATAAGTAATTACTATTAATCACAACTATTTATTGATAATTAAAATTAATTAATAAAAATTAAAAGTAATTATTTATAATTAAAAATAATTATTGTTAATTAAAATTAAATATTTATAATTAAAAAAATTACTACTAATTAATATTAAATACTTCTAATTAATGCTAATTACTACTAATTAATGCTACTTAATAATACTAATTTCTAATATAAAATAAAATAAATGAATTAAAAAATAAAAACATTAAATAACTGCCATAAAATTGAATCTCTTATCAGATGAAAATCTAAAAATTTACTTCCATATAAAAATTTAAACTTTTAAATGAAGAAATAAAGTGGAGAGGAGAGCAGAGTTAAGATAAAGAGTGAATTGAAAAAATTTGCACGAGGGTATATATATGTTAGATTAGTAGCAATGAGACTATTTGCGATGAGCCCTATTACAAATTATACCCACCATAAATAATCGTGATGACGGTTAAAAAGTATTTGTGATGAGTCCCATCGCAAATACTGGCCTGCTGACACATTATTTACAATGGGTAATAAATTCCCCTCATAAATAACATTCATGATGAAAAGAATTTATGACGAGATTAAATACCCGTCGCAAAAATCTTTTCCTACGGTTAGACGTACAGGTGCACTAAAGGCATTTGTCACTAGAATGTTTTACCATCAAAAATAATTATTTATTTAGGATTATTTTCAATGGGAAATGAAACTGTCACAAATAGTCCCTTAGAAAATCTTTTTACGACGGGCGATGGGCCCATCCCAGAAATCCCTTTTTCCCGTAGTGGACATTCTAGTGGAAAAGATCCATATACCCCTTATTGTAACCCAAGAAAGGTTTTGGTCAATTACTCGAAGGTATTTAGAAAGGTGAATCTTTTCCAATTGTGGGATTGAAGCTCTTTGATCTATTGAGTAGTCTCCCCAATCTAGAAATATTGACTCACATTTTCTCAACACATGCCTCAAAGTTACATCAAGTCTAGCGAGAGCTACTTCCCTTGAAGTAAGTTGGTTAAGTCATCCCAAAATATTTATAATAACTCTATGATAAAATTAAGTGTCTCGACGAGGGTTGGTTAAACACTTAATTCTATGAATTTCATTCTTAATCAAGTAATGGAAGGCTTAGTCTGACTTAATATTAAGTTGAGTGATTTTTTTTATCATGTATCAAGATTTATTGTTTTATCCTTTACACATTTTGTTATGATTAAGTAGATTTTACTTAATTGATTAACATTGTTCGATAAAACATTTATGCATGATCCATTTATTTAAATTCCATCTTTGTATATATAATCCATTTATTTATTTGATCACAATATTGTATCCATAAAATAAATAATTCATAAGACAAAAATAAATAAAGAAATAATTAAATGGCATTATCATGAGTTTATGTAATGGATGATTTATTGAGTGGACTATAAATCAACCTATGAACCAAGGGGAAAACTCATTGTGATGGTCTTGACATGATTTGCAACATTCTACTTGTCCACCTGTGTATCATAAGAGTTGGTTTCATCCTAGTTCTATCTTGAACCACCTATATACACCTTGGGATACTCGTTTTATTATATATATTTATAAGTGACATACAGGTGAGGGGAACCAAAGGATTGGTTTAGGGGAATTAAATAAATAACCTTGGACATGAAAGTCCTACATAATAAGAGGGAGGGATGACTCACATTCCACCATATTTAATTTTATAATAAGTAATTGAAAAACCATGCAATACAATTAAATTAAATAAAACCAACTCATACACAAGCGTGGTCAAAGTTCATGAATGATCATACATAAAGAGAAAATATGTCAAAGTGACTGGCTAACATTTATTTCAATCTACTATTTATTATTAAGATGAATGTTCTTCTATTAATTAATTAATTAATTCCCTTCATCTTTAATGACCATCCATAGTCCCATGGAGATACCCATCATAAGTTCATTTATGGGAAATAAATATCATGACCAATAATTATACATAATCACAGTAAATAAATAATCATTTTAAATTCTTCAAAGCCTTTATTACACAATCAAACACATCTAGTGTTAATTAGTGTAATTAGTTTTTAATTATGTAATTTATTATTTTAATATAATTTAATTATGTCCTTTATTAGTATACTACATAGTGTGTACTAATGAGATACACGTCGTGTACATCGATTACAATGTATTTGAGATAAATTCCTAGGGAATCAATGTGTACCTCGTCTAGATTAGACGATGTTTACTAATGAGCTACACACCATATGGGTCAGTTGCCATGCATCTAGGATAAAATTCTGGGGATTTGATGTGTACCTTGGCCATATTTCATGGTGTGTTCTAACGAGCTACACACCATGTGGTCCTCTTGTCACATGTTTGTGTAATGTGAAAATTGACTCAGTATGTTCTTTAGATGTAGGTATTAATTAATTACACACTATGTATTCCAGTTACACGTCGCATGTTTCATTAATTTTCCATGATGTTGGGAAAAAATCCCTCAAGGTAACATTGCATCATTTTTGGGTTGGTTGTGTTTGTTGACAATGTAGGATTCCATGGTGAATTTTTGAGCGCCAGAGATGTTGTTGACAATCAATGTTAACAAAGAACCATGACAAAGGAATGGATGATCTGGAGGTGGTACAAAAAGAATAGATACAAGGTGGAGCCATTTTCAATATATTCTTGGATATTCTTATTCAATATAATTTTTTTAATAATTTAATAAATTAATCATAGTTAAAAAACAAAATTTCATTTCCAAATCCAAATTATTCCAATAAACTTCGAAGGATCTTCTGTAAACTGAGAAATATTTCATAAATATTACTAGTAATTCCTATACCATATCAAGAAATATATTTATCATGCATCATTGAAAATTCACTGGTGCTTTGCACATTCATAATGACATTTGTCTATAATAAAAGGTTCCAAAAGGACACATAGAATTAGTTTTAGAGTAACCTTTTGGGTACAATGTAATTTGATTGTAATTGGAATATCCATCTAGGATGGAATATAATTCAGGCCCAACTAGTATTTATAGAATTTAATCCATGAAAGGTAACAATAAATGATCTTTTCAGGTTTTTATGTTGAGGATTATATATTCAACTCATACTCTCTATCCAATAATGGTTCAAGTTGAGATTAACTATACTTTATTGTTTTTAACAACTGGTAAGCTTCCTTTATTTGGGATAACTTATAGATGACTGAGTCATTTGATTTCATAGATTAACAAAAATAATTCCAACATCTAGAAGCTTCAATACTTTCTTTTTCTAAAACTTCTTTTATTGGAGGGCTGATTCATCACTGGGGTTGACATTTGGGCTTAACATATTGTTCTAATAAAAACTTATGAGTTCACATTGTGGGAATAACCCCTTGAATGTCATCCACTCACCAAGAAATTGAATTTTTGTGACTTTTTAGGACTACAATGAGTTTTTATTCTAGTAATTGATTCATTTATGAGCTAATAATGACTAGAAGTGCAGCTATAGTCTCTAAGAATTATTACTTTAGGGTGCCCTATAGAAGTTTTAATTTCGGAATCAGTGGTTTGATGACTGAGGGTATAAATGGTGGGATAATATCTCTTATTCTAGGTTTAATGTAATTTACATCCTCATAGTCACCATCTTAATATTCATCAGGGGACAAGCTCTCTTTTTCAACCTTGATGGTCATAAAATTATCTCTCTCGTCAATAAGAGAGATGGATTAATAGTCTAATGTTACATCCCTTTTCGTGGAGGCCTTCACTAAGTCAAACACTACTTGTTTATCTTCTACTCTAAATATTAGTCTCCCTTGATTCCCATCAATTTGGTGAGAAATTTCCTTCCTAAGATAATAGGAATGTATCCTTTTTCATTTATGTCTAAGATGAGTAAATCACTAAGAAAGATGAATTTTCCAACTTTGACTAAGAAATACTTGAGGAATCCTCAAGGATACTTGATTGATTGATTATCCAGTTGTAGTGAAAATATCATTGGCTTCAGTTCTTCAATCCCTAGTTTTTGAAAGACAATCATCAGGATGAGATTGATTCTTTCACCAAGATCACACAAGGCTCTTCTAAAGTTGTATTCCCTTATAGTGCATGGAATCGAGAAATATCTAGGGTATCACATATTTGGTTAAATTTTGTGCTGAACTAAAGTGGAATAATCTAAATTTAAGGATATTACTCCTAAGTCTTCCATTTTACTCTTATTTTAAATAAATTGTTTTAATAATTTTTCATAGGTGGGAATTTGAGTGATGGATTAAAAAAAGTTGATGTTGATGTGTAATTAGTTAAAAATCTCTAGAAGCCTCTTATATTACCCCTCAATATTTCCCTATCTCATCTTTTTTGGGAAGGGGAGGGGGAGTTTATAAGATAGAAGTTCCACATAAAATTCTTCCTTTTATAGTTTCTCTTGTATCAGAGCTTCTTCAATTTTCTTGTAATCCATGTTTTTTCTTGATTGGATTTTAATGTTCTATCATAATCATCCTTACTAATGACTATTTCACATCTCTTAGGTTCTTCAAGCCTCTTTTCCTCACCTTTATATTACTAGTGAAAGTATAGAACTTAATTACTCCTAATAACCACAACCTTCACCTCCTATCTTGGATGTGTCTCGATATTACTAGGTAAAGTACCTTATAGTCGGTATAATAAAGTCTTTGAAAATTATTCAACTTGATTGTTAAGGTTTCAGGTGGAGCCCTTTTATTTTTCATTTTAGTCTCTTGGGTATTCTTCCTTTAATATTATTTTTTAAAAAATAAGTGGGAAAGTTTTCAAGGTAAGATTGTAGAGGTGGGAATTTTTGTAGTGGTCTTGGAAGAGCCTGCAGGAATTTTTTCTAAGATCTTTTTGGAAAAGGTTGTTGAGGTATTTTATATTATGATCAAGGAGCTGGATTCTATGGTGGGTACCCAGGTGGTCCATAATTCTTTAATGGTTTTTACCACTCCTCTACTGATAACACTACTGAGCGAGTTTATATGGCTATTGAGCTGGCCTTTGTTGATAATACTACTTTTGGTATTATTGATGTAGTTGAAACTATTGATTTTATTGATTGTAATTAATTTAATTACAATATTTAATTTGATACTCTTTCACACCTTCCTAATAGTCTTGGTATGGGTGAGGACCTCCACACATTTCAAATGATTGGATCTCCATAATAGAAGTAGGATTAGAAGGTGGTGGAGTAGGTAGATAAAACAACTCTAACTTCTTTATAATATCCTCCACTTTGTTTTTAAGGAGGTTATTCCCTTATCCTTGATGTATTCCATGTTAAGGTGGTCCTCGATCGCTCCTACACATAGTGGATTTTTTGGAGATATCGACTAGAAGTTCTCTATTAAATTTTAGCATTTTGAGAATTAGGCCTCCACCAGCAGCATGTCCACTAGAGTTCAGGTGGTTGGTTGGAGTACTTGATAGAAATTTGGATGTTGCATCCACATATTGAGTTGATGATGTGGTAATTTATAATTCAGTCCCTTTAATCATTTCCCTACCTCATATACTTATTCTCTATCCTCTTGATTGAAAATTTTAATTTCCTTTCTTATTTTCCAGGTTCATATAGGTGGAAAATATTTTTCTAAAAACATATTTTCTTGGTCATCCCAAGTTGTGATGGACTCAGGAACTTGAGGTTTAATCCTTTCCTTGGATCTATAACATAAGGAGAATGGAAAGACTCATAATTTAATGGTGTATGCTGATACAACTTCATTCCAAATGGTTTCTTAGAACTCTAAGAAATTGGATATGTGTTTATGGGGGTCCTTGCTTTGTAGTCCACTAAAATTACCCATGTTATGGATAATATTTATGAGTATAGGTTTGGTTTCTAAATAATGCATAGAAGGTATCATAATGCTGAGTGAGACACCAATGATAGATGAAAAGCCGTAATCAATGATGGTGGACTCATGTAGTGTTGGATTCTCTCCCAGATGTTTAGGTGGATCATATTGGTGGTTTTTCTAGTGATGCGACATATGATAATTATGTTAATACATTATGAAGTGTCAGTGTTTTACTATAGTTCTATTGATATTAAGATTTAAGGAAACCAGTTCTTGTGCATCTTGGATCTTAGAACGAGTCAGGGGACCTTGGTGCATGCACTAATCCAAATAAAATAAGACACACGTTTCAGTCTATAAGTCAAAATAGTAAAAACAAATAGAGAAGGAAAAATAATTGTGGTGGGGGGGAGGTAATCCTAAGTTCATACCATCGGTTAGTGTTCCTAAAAAAAACTATGCCTGGAAATAGTACCAAAACTTTGACTAGCCTTTACAACGTTGTTATTCTGTATGGGTGTTGATCAGATTTACAAATCTATATCCCAAACTATAATTAGCTAAAAAGTAATATAAAAGTGGAATTGTAGTGCAGAACCCACTAATATAAATAGTATGTAGAAAACTTATCAATTCAAACCCCAGGGTAGGATCCCTCATGACATCTCTTTAGGGTTTCTTTACGAAATCTTACATAGCCTGGATTTAAAATCAGGAAAGGGAATAGGGTTCATGGTCAATTTCAAGGATCAGGAAAAAGGATAATCCTAAATATAACTTGGGATAGACTTATTTATTAGGATGTGAAGTAGTGAAAATGTTTGTTGACACTGAAATACATGTACTATGGGAATGGTCAAGGAAGGCATGTCTGGTTCAGGGTGAATCAGAGCCAAAATGTCCTGAAATCCCCCTAAAGGGGTTGTTTTGCAAAGCTCATCTGCTTCAAAAATGTCCAAATATCTCAAATATCCTTGGTTGAGAAGTCTCCTTTGAAAATTCATGAAGTTTTGATGGTCATGTATATGAGAGTGACATTCGGAATCATAGAGCACCTTAGTAATGTGAAAAGGGTTGTCAGTGTCTCTGCAAATTCCACTCTCAAACTCATAGAGACACACCCTTCGCAAAGTGAATACCACTTCATGATGACTATGATTTTCAAAAAAACCCTTTCCTATAAATACCCCCTTTAGTTTGTCATTTTTTGGGATGACATAAGACCTTTTTTACTTCCGAAAGTTCTCCCGATTCACGAACCTCCTAAGATTTGTTAACAAAAAAAAAGGATCCCCCATGGTTTACAAGTTTCATAAAACTTCATCCCTTTTGTTCTTGAGATCCTCCACCCCAGGTGAAGATGAATTTCATGAAGTAATACACCCTTCATGAAGTAATAAGTCCCTTTGAGGCACTTGAGGCTTCACAAAACTTTCAACCTTCATGAAGAACACCCTTTCCAAATCAAGACTTCCCTCTTAGGCTGGGTCACCCTATTTCATGAAGAATACTATTTCATGAATCCCCTGACATCTACGAGGACTCCAATCCTTGGAGAACCCTACTTCATGAACTTTTAATATTCACGAAGAACCTTTCTTGGGAATATCCATTGAGCATCCCTCTCCTAACTTCCCTTTGTGAAGGCTGATTTCCCAGGTCCCCCACACGAATCCAGGATCAGTGAAATTGCACTTTAAGTCCAAATGTAACCTATTCCACCCACTCCTATATCTGCCTAGTTCACCCAAAGTGAGGATCAAGACTCCCACATTCCTTTTTCTTCTAATCATAGGTATCATAACCCTTCTTTATTATAATCATAAGGATTATAACATGAACCCCATGAATGACCAATCCTCTACGACAATGCTAATACCATGCAACTCCTAAAGGTATATGAGTGGTGGTCACATAATCCCTTGGGGTAAGGAGTGACTCCTCTCACATTTGATATGCATGACATAAAATTTCCTAGTTCCATGTCTTAGTCATACGATGTTAAACTACACAAAAATATCCACAACACATGATGTAAAACTGTATCCTTACCCTATAAAAATAATACAAGATGCCCCATGTATGATCCTCATGGGATTCCTCCTTCTATCCCACCACTGAATATGAGTCCCCAAAAGGGTGGATCAATGTGTAACCCCAACACCACTCCAAATAATAGAAATACATTTACGATGAGAAACTTCAACACATAATCCCAACACCATCCCTCGTCGTCGCACCTTTCTCAACATGAGAATACTTACAGTATGATGTTAAACTACACAGGCCAGTAATTTTACATGAACTTAATCTACAAAATCTAACTATGTGGGTTATTTATCTCTGTCTTATAAACATGGTACGTAGGATGCCTCCCTGAGGATCAATCCAAAAAACTGTAAACTCATGGTGTTCTCTATTAGGGATATACCTTCTTAATATGCCTTAAAATAAGTTTTTATCTGGACTTCTAGGTGTGACATTATCCCTCCTAGGGACAAAAATCCCTAATCCACCTCAAGGGGTATTTCGATCAACTAATCATATCTTCCCCCATGGGGCATTATAATCCATTAGTAAACCTCCCACGTGTGATATATTCCATCCTAAGGACACACCTCTCTGATATTCCTCAAGGGTATTTCCAATAAACCTTACAGATCTTCTTTCAAGAAGGAATTATGATCAACCCAGGTGTGAAATATTTCCTCCTAGTAAAAAACCTCCCCGATCCACCTTAAAGAGAATTACAATCAACCTTTCATATCCACCTTAAAAGGGGAATTCTAGTCCACCCAAGTGTGACCTCTCTCTCCTAGGGACAAACCTCCCTTATACTCATTAAGGGGAATTATGATCAACCTCTCAAATCCATATTAAAGGATAATTATAATCCATCAATAAACCTTCCAGGATTGACATTATCCCTCTTGGGGTCACAATTCCCTGAGTCTCCTCAAGGGGTGATTCGATCAACACTTCAGATCCTCTTCCATAGGCCATTCTGGTCCATTGGTGTACTCATTGTGTGTCATCTTCCCTTATAGGGATACACCTACCAGATCCACCACCATTGGGAATTCTTATCTACAACTCAGTGTTTGTCTTAATGGGGTGTTCTAATCCATCTATCCCATCTCCACATGACATTAAACATGTGCTCGGTCTATCTCAACTGGACATCCCAATCTGTCTCCACATAACATAGAACTTGTGACCTAACCCAAAAAACATACCTCATGAAAAACATGGGGTTCCTATAGTAAAAAATACTTGGAAGACTTGCACCCTTGGCATTGTTACCTCGGGATCAACATAGAATTCTTTGGGTTCTATGCCTAAGATTCCTCATATGAGATTCCCTCCCAAGAAGAAGAATATAGGTGACCAATGTTCCCAACATCCAGTCATGCCCAAGGATTCCCAATGTGACTACTCTCTTGACCGAAGGTTATATCCCTATCAAGACATAATAAGTGTAGTTAACCGAAATCCACAAAAATATGGCATCGGGAATCAGTTCCACAAACAAGACTCAAATCTATGACGGAGACCCGAACTAGGAAATGATCTCCAAGGAGGAATCCATCCAAAGAGGAATTGATATAAAATCATCCCATTTCAATCAAGGAGTAGATATCTCTGATGAATGTGATGAAATATATCCACCTTTGAAAAGTTATAATTTAGGGTAATAGAATGACAGTGTACATTAACACACAGGTAGGCCCCAATGAAAGCATCAGAAATAGAAATGGTGAACCTAATGTGAAAAAATTATCCTTCACTTGGGGACTAGTAACATTAGTGAATCAATATATTATCATTTCACTGGATTCAAACATCTAGGACTAGGTCCCACCAAGAAAATGGTGGGTCTAACATGCAACTCACCAGATAATTGGGGCAGTTACCAATTGGAAATCCTCGGTCTGTGACATTTTCATCATGGATCCCTCTCTATCATTGGATGATTGGACGATGTTGGGGAATTTTCCATCACTTTAAATGTACTGGTACTAATGGAGGAATCCAAATTCTTTATAGTACTATCATAGTAGGGATTCAATAACCCATCACCCACAGATGCTGGTGCATGGAAAATTTGCATGCACCAAACCCACACAAATTCAACCCTTCCATGACTTATTCCATGTCATCAGCTACTGGGTTCCCACACCGCATATCATTCTAAATATTCATCCAATGAAGGGTGATATACATCCTCGTACTCTGGTACAAGTATTAGGGGAAAATTACCATAAGAGAAATGGACCATCAAGACCTGGATGAATTAGTGCCTCACCGACACCGTCGCCCCTGAGGGACACACCCATGGAATCCACCCCTATTCCTACTTAAACTTCTTCGAGAGTCTCTCCCCAGAGTGATACTATGAATCACTCCCCTACGCTAAGGAGGTGGGGGATGAATGAGTCACCCCAGCCATGAAAATTTCCTAGGATCTATCACGGAGGGCTACCACTATACCCCATCAACGTCAACAATGATTGGTCCCTCATACTGAAGAACATGTGGATTTTACCCCTGCTCCACCGGCCCCAGTCTGAAGCACCCAACACCATCACCAAGGGTAGGCTAAGGATAATGGAAAACAAAGGGAATCATATTCCATGACTTTTTTGGCCCCTACCACCACCGGTGTGTTATGATATATCCTTTAAATAGGTGAATATGGATCCGTCTTTTCCTGATTGGGATCAAGACCCCAGCCACCTCATAGGCAGTCCGGGTTGACACCTTAAATTTATGGCACCAACAACATCACTTACGAGACCGCACATAATAATGATACTTAGTTTAGAGGTTCTTCTCACACTATTTCAACCCAACCCGTGATCCTATCCACTCTATCAACGACTAGTATGGTGGTCCCCCATACTCTCACTTCTCCACACGAAGCTCCTCCTTGTGTCACCACCAATCAACATGGAGGAATTACCTGTGTTCCTACCAACCAAAGATAAGGTAATACCAATGATGAAGAAGTGAAATTACCTAAAGAACTATCTTGGGGAATAAGGGAGAACACCCACCATCATCAGTGATATATTTGGAAATTCCAAGTCATCATTGAACTCACTGACCTGTCTGATTCTGAGGAAACAAATGACTCGGTAATGGAGTTTCCACCCTGACTTCCAGAGTATAGGTTAGGATCCCAATAATTGAGATTCACCATCTTAGAAGATGAGATACCTAGGATCACCAGGGCCCACTATCGGTACATGCAGGTGGAGGAAGTTCTTCCCCCCTTCTAGGGGATCACAGCGGAACCATCCCAGTCAGTACTATTTTCCCTCTTCTCTACCTCCACACAAGTCATTAGAGAGATATTTTGGTCTGGGATAACACCTTCATAGGTTAACACATTTTATATCCATAGATGATCACCACTTCCCTTGCACATGAGGTAGTAGTGAACACCCGGTCCTACAAAGATATCATGATGTGGTGTGTACCACCCCTAAGAGACATCCCAGCGTGCAACGAACAGATGCCTCAGACAATGGATTCTCTACTGTCCAACCATCCACTAAACCGATCTACATCATTTCAACCACCCATATCTTGGTCAATACCTATCATAGCATGGGAATACCAAGAGAAGGCCCCTTCATATGAGAAAGAGGGATTGTGGGATGTTATTGCCACAGATCAGTTGTCAGCTGTATTTTGGCCACCAGTAACTCCCAACTTCGACATCCCGAAGTCCCTTACAGAGGGACATGCTGTGTGTTTAAAAAATATCATCTAAGAAAAACTTAACCACCTCCTTGATTGTTTTTGGATTACCTAGGAAGCCATGTAAACCTCGAGTACATTGATCAACAGTGTTGAAAGTTGGAGTTGGTAGCACTCACAATGGCTTAGTGCACTATGTCGTCTAGCTCTTGTCAGACCCTCCAATAGAGATTCATCAAAATATTCATAGTGCTTCACTAGATTATGGAATAGGCATATACACATATGTATAACTTGGGATGGGGAAAATACACTACTCTCCACTTCATCCCTATTTTGTGATAGCTTGACCTACCTGTTGACAATGAGGATTCCCCTTCAGGTATTGTTATGGTAAACATGGTCATCCCCAACCTACTAGAGGATCAAAGAAAGAATGGAAAATAACACATAGCTTGACATAGAAAACCCACACTAAGGTGAGGCACACTACCAGGAAAACCCTCATATATGTGTCCTCACCCACCATAAAAGTTAAGTGCTTGGCCTCAGGGATCCCTATATTAAGGCATAATTGCTTTCCAATCAGAATATAGTTTATGATCATATCATAGATTTTATGAATTTATAATAAACTAAGTATTAATTTAAAACTTATAAAAAAATTAATTTCCAAAAATATATTTAAAAATTATTTATTTAAAAACAATGTTCAGTTTAGAAAACCCATGTCTAATATTTTAAAACCTAAGTAGTATTTATATTAATAAAAAATAATTTTGGTTTATTTATTTTAATTATGTATCCACATGTTTGAATTAGGTTTTTTATTTATTTTAAATACACATTAGTATTTTTTATGTGATAATAAACCAATTAATTTCATATAAATCAATAATAATAATAATTTTATCCTAAACATGATTTTTATTCTTAAAAGCACACTTGTTCTAAAAATAATTTTTATGCCTTATGTGTGAAAAAATTAAAGCAATTTTTTATCACCCACATAAATTTTATTTTATATAATGTATTTAATTTTTTTAATCATTAGGTCTAAATTATTTAACTAGGTTCATCTTATTTTTAGGCATAAAAAATAAATTACCTCGGTAAATAGTAGTTACCATGGTAAAAACCAAAAATGTTAAAAGTGTAAAATATAAACTCAAAATACTTAAAAAATGTTTAAAACATTATTTAAAATGAGTGTTTGGGATTTATATTGATAAAAACATAGGATATTGAAAGACTTAAGAAGATCCTTTTTGATTTCATGGTCGGTTAGCACTTGGATTATAACAACACCCTAAGAGATCCCATCTCCCCTATAGTGCCGAAACAACATCAAGTCCTCCTTGGTTAGATGAACTCATTCAAGCTTAGAAACCCTATGTATCATGGTAGAGTATAGATAAGGGTATATGATATGTGGATGATGTATGATTCACCAGACCCTCCCGAGAAGTGTAATTACCCTCCTTGTGATCCAGATTATGCCTCTACTCAAGCCGTTGATCCCCCTCGCCGAGTTGATGATCCTATCAATGCATTATTGGTCAGGAGTCCTTGTAAAGATAAAGATACTTTCAAAGATGAATTTATAGTCTCTCTCACCACTCAACTTGAGGACTTGGAGATGCGATAGGTGGTGATCCCACCTAACATAAATATATACCCAACATGGGTGGAAAAAATCCGAGCACCCCCAGAGTTTGGGAACCCGAAATTTTCCTCATTCAATGGGGGTGGGTGACCCGCTACAACACTTGGAACACTTCATCTCAAGATGAAGACCTATGTTGGGAACAAAAAATAAATAAGAGGCATATAATATTTAGGTTTTCATCCTATCATTTGAAGGACCTACATTTGTTTGGTACAACCAGCTACCCATAGGGTCCATCACTAGCTGGGAAGACCTTTATAGATAGTTTCTTTACCTGTTCAAATCCACAATGTTAAAGGATAGTACTAATGACCTATTTATGTGTAAAAAGGAATGATGATCATGTTATATATTTTTTCACTGGGTGGAAGGGCCTCACATACTCACTCTACATGATGCTAAATCGAAAAACATTGCTAACAATGTGCATGAGGAATGATAATAATGAGATGGTCCCTACCCTCATCAACCAAAACTTTCCAAGTGGTTTTTTGGAGTTTTTTGGTAAGGTACAGTGTATAAAGGAATCCTTGAAGCAAGCTAAATAGTCGCACTAATTACCTATTCCATCTTCAACGTCTTCCAAAGTAGAGACTGCCACTGCTGTACTGGTAGAGGCCCTAAATAAGTTGGAATTGTTGGAACCCTTTCCTAAGAAGACTCACCAAGGGAATCCTTATCAAGCAAATCCTCACCCAATATAGAACTTTTAGGAATCACCTTTCCAAGAATAGTCTCTTAGATATGAGAATGTAGCTACAACTGCTCGTCAAGCTTCGAACCCTCATGAGGGCCAGGCTCCTAGAGTTCCCTTTTCAGATAGAAGTAAATGGAGACATTATTTTAAGGATGCATAGGTCCCATGATTTTTTTTGTGCCCTGTAAAAGGGGATTTTGTAGATTCTAGAGTATAGGAAGCCTCAGAAAGTCGAACACACTAACCACCTTTACCATTTCTCTTACCACAGGATCCTCAAAAATGCCATCATGGAATGATATGTGTTTAATAATTGACTCTAGGAACAAGTGGATAATTTTTTTTAAGTTGGGAGACGTTATGGCATCGGTGAAACATATTTCTACTAAGACCAATAGTGAAAGTGACAATTCAGGTGAATGGCAGTAGGCTTCCATCTATAGATCCCAGAAGTATGATGACTGTTTGGCTTGTAGAGTAGTTTCTCACACCCATGGTTTCATCCAAGCCCAATTAGGAAGGATAGAGCCTCCTGTAGTCACCACACCTTCTCTGGTTTCCACTTTTTCATCAACATCCTAGCCTTCAAAATCTCATAAGAGTAGGAACCAATTGTAGAAGGGAATCTAAAGTCCCATTCCAATGCTGAATCCATCCCACACTCTTGGTGATTTTAAGCCTCCTAAATTGGGAACCATTACTAGAGTCTACCAAGCATTAAAATACCCCAATGATAATGATCAGGAATATGCCTCTGTGAATTCTGTTTAGATAGTATACCACATCACAATACCCGATAGTGTGGAATATCAAGTAAACCCCCTAAAATCCTTCAACTGATTCCATCGAAGGAAAAGTTGTGATCATGAAATTCACAAGAGAACTCAGGATAGTACCTCAAATTGATCCATGATTTCTACTAAAAATAGGAAATAGGTTTTCCATAGAGATCAGAAGGCACATTCTTCACAATAGGTTTTTTCAGATACGACGTCATAGCTAACTGTGTTGACTAACTGAGTAGATCAGCCACAACAACATCATGATCAGCCATGTCCATCCAAATCCCAACGTCATCTAATTGACTGTAAGTCTATAGTTATTTAGTGTGAGTTATCCAATAAACATCTAAATATTTCCAGTTCCATCCATAACCTAGTGGTATAGCTAGTAACACTCGTTGTGTTTCCTTCCAAAGAGCACCGATCTAAAGGCACAATCATTCCTTTGGTGTGAAAGTGAGACGTGATGAAGCAAATATCCATCATACCTTTAATGTAATTGATTATTAAGTACCTCCACCTATCAAAATAAATGCATGAGGATCTTTCAGAATCATTAAAGTTCCCTCTCTAGTTTTAAATGAAAGTAGATTTCATAGAAACATACTATGCAGAGGGAGATGAGAAAGAGGAATTCCAACCCATCATCTCATTATTTGAAGAGGATATGGGTGGCCTCATGTAGGGTCACATCCACCTATTAATAATCACAGACTAGTTCAATGGAATGTAAATACATCACTACTCGATCGACACATCTTCCTGGATCAATCTCATCCCAACCAGAATACTCCATAGGCTGGAACTTATTAAAACTGATCTAACCCTTTCCAACCTGACCATCTTGTTTTATGATAGGACTAAGAAAAAATAGTTTGGTGAGATTTGGATGAAGACCCAATTCATTTTATTGAAATAAATCATCAAGTTGATGGTCGTTTCATAGGATACCACCTACAATATGTTGTTGGGTAGGCCCTGGCTTCATCTACATGCATCGATCCCTTCCTTGTATCACCAGTTCATCATGTACTCCCTCAATGGTTGAGTACGTGTACTCTAGGGTGATGCATCTCATTTATAACCTTGTGAGGCCAACTATATGGATGTCCACTACTATAAGAGGGAAGGGGAGCGGGTTCATACCAATGAGGTTGAGTTCACAACTGCCACATCCAATCTGTGGGTAGATTTATATGGTGCCTTCATTCTCCCGATCCATTGGTTGGATGCCACAATACCATACATGGGAAGTTTCATTATTTTATCCAATAATAATGGGTTCAGTGTTCCTAAAAGAAATAAACATCCTAATATTACCTCATACTCTTACGTAGGAAAGACCTGGGTGATACCAGAATCACCTAACCTTGTGAAGTTCTAAGAGGCTCTCCCTATGGTCACCATTTCATGACATTCTCACATGTTCCACAG
This sequence comes from Viscum album, assembly GCA_963277665.1. Lineage (NCBI taxonomy): Eukaryota > Viridiplantae > Streptophyta > Magnoliopsida > Santalales > Viscaceae > Viscum > Viscum album. The sequence goes on along the minus strand of OY728146.1, from coordinate 53,179,688 downwards.
AGTAAGGTTGAATCACTATAATTCAAACCTTCACCATTTATTTGACATCAAGAATGTCCCTTACAGTCATAGTATGAATGGAATTTTTTTACAGCCTTTATATCCATAGATTATGTAGAGTAGGAACCCCTTAGTAAGGATTATGTATCCACCCAATCAGGAACCAGTGCTCCCCCAAAATCAGTTGGCCCAGATGCACTAACTCCTCCCACCGATTCTCCTACCTCAAATAGTAAAGAGGATTTGGAAGACAATCCTCCTGCATTTGAAAATGGTGTCTCCAATACCATTGATGAGATGATTCAAGTGAACCTAGTTATTGATGAATATTTGGGGTCAAAGATAATTAGTGAAGCCAGTCCTTTAGGGGAGGAACAATAGTATCTGGCTTTCCTAAAAAAACATCATGATGAATTTTCCAGGATCTATGATGAAATTCCAAGACTAGATCCTTAGGTCTCTATCCACCATCTTGGTCTCCCGAGAGGACATCATAGGTTCAAGAAACCTCCCATAAAAATAAACCCTTCCCTTGGTGTTATGGTTGAGGTTGGGGTTGATAATATTATAAAAGAAAACTTTATTAGGGAAGTCCAATACCCCTAATGGATAGCTAATATTGTCCCGATTAGGAAGAATAATGGACATATTAGAGTATGCATCGACTTTTGGGATCTTAACCATCACTGTTTGAAGTATTATTTTCACCTTCTAGTGACAAAGCTTTTGATTAATACTACAACCGGGTTATAGGATCTCTCCTTCAAGGATTGATACTCCAGGTACAACCTGATCCATATGGACCATGAGGATATAATTATACCATCTTTAGGATGCCACAAGGGACCTTTTTCTATCAAGTGATTCCATTTTCCCTAAAGAATGCAGGAGATAATTATCATAGGTCTATCCACTACATATTCAAACCAATACTTGACATGTTGATGGAATGATCTATGGATGATTTAGTGGTCATGTTCTGCCATCGTTTGGACCATCTCAGAGACCTTGAGAAAATGTTTGACTTACTCTGCTCTTAGTATTTAATGATAAACCCCTTGAAGTGTGAATTTAGGTTTACCTCTAAGAAATTTATCTGCTTCCTCATAAGATACATAGGTATCAAGATCAACCTTAAGAAGATCAAGGACATCATCCAAATAACTCCCCTATAAAACATACAGAAGTTACAAGGCCTCCAAGGACACTTCACCTATATACGAAAATTTATCCTGAATCTAGATAGAAAGTTTAATCCCTTTCTGAGGCTCATGAAGAAAGGAACCATCTAATAGTGGAATGAGTAATGTTAGGAAACATTTGAGTAAATCAAGAAGTATCTACTACAACCTCGAGTTCGGATTCCACCCATATCAGGGAAGCCTTTGATCATCACATGACCACCCTATAATGGTTCCTAATACCCTTCTTTCTAATATGAATATTGAGGGTAGAGAAAATATTTTATACTATCTCAGTTGCATGCCCCTCAGGATAGAGACTAGATAATACCCCATAAAGAAGAGATGTATCATGATTGTTTTTTCAATGTAGAAGTTATTTCATTATTAGTAGCATCATGAGATACATTTGGTATCTAATGTGGATCCATTGAATTATATCTTGAATCAATCCATGTTGATGGGATGATTGTCCCACTGGGTAGTGATCCTTCAGCAGTTCAACAACAAGTTCTTTTTGTAGAAATTTGTCAAGGGTCAGGAATTGGAAGTCTTCCTAGATGCCCATATGTCCCCTAAATAATTTCGCTTAGATGTCTATTTGTTTGGGGTTGGTTTCCTAGAATCAAATATTTTTAATTTTATTTCATAAATCTTAAATGTATTGAATATTAATAAAACTACTTATTACATATTGTTCGTTGTTCTTCATGACTCTAATTTAATAATAACCTAAAGTATACATCACATTAATAAGGTTATATATGTTCCCCTCTATGATGATTACCTTCATGTGCTATGATGATATTTTCAAATAATTTTCTACAACTAGATAAAATGCTATGACGGGACACACAATACACTGATTTTTAGGTACAAGTACTCATAAATAAATGATAATTCTTCTCATGAAGTTCACACTTGGTAATCTCCCAGATAGAAGATTATGAGAACAGACTCGCCAGTAGGAATTCATCATGTTTTGGTGTCATTAAATATTCTTATCTATGAGTGTGTGTAATAGACCTTATACTTTAATATTATTATTAATACATGTCACAACTCACATATATAAATGTATTTATTAAACCATAATGATACAAGTTCATCGTGAAGTTGGATACATTGGGTGCATCACGAGTGATATTTCATTAATGAATAAGTCGAGGAAAGAATTTTTCCCTTCCATATTTATGGGAGATAATATCTCGGCACATTGATTAAAATAGAACTTCCACATTAAATTCCATGTCCATGTTGTAACAACACATTTATTTTAGATATTTGAAGAAAGACATATCAAGCATATAGGTTGGTTACACGAATGTACAACCTACTGGATGATATATTATGAAAAAGGGTTTATATTATATAATGAGATTTCATATGTAGTTATTGACATTGTGACATTAAGTTATTTCTCTTGGGGGTCTTGATCCGTTGCTAGATAGTAATCTTGGACGTTTGACAATCCCACTTAATTCTAACAAGAAATAATCCTAGAGGGTCACACACTAAGTGTTTCCATTGATCTTGATTAAATTATATTTGAGTTTGATTAATGGAATAAATATTAATCTCATGTCCGAGGAATAATTTCATTCATGTTATATTGATCGCATAAATAAAATAAATATTTATTCACCAAGATGTGAATAAAATATTTATATTATTTATTGAATATTCTAATAAATATTTATTCACTATATTTTTTTAAATTAATATTTATGAATAAAATAATTATTCATTTATTAAATACATTATAGGGGAGTTTGAATGAACCAAGACTGAGTCTATTGACAAATATTAATTAATAAGACTATTATATAATATTTGTTATTGTGAAAGTTGACATGCACCACAAAATAATAATTATATAATTATTATTATGTGGCTTGATATTTATTGAAGGTAATAAATGTTGTTTAATGACCGATATGCAATTAAAAAATATTTTAACATAAATCCAAACTATATAAAAATGAGTCTATGTCTATTGTGTAGAGAATCAAAAAATTGAGAATAAAGAATTTTTGTATACATCGAATTCTCTCTAAACTCCTTCTACTCTATCCCTCTAGAGAATAAGATGTGTAAGAGATATTTATTCAAGACTAAAGAATGAGTGATAAATAACTAACAACACAAGACATTTGACTTGCCATGCTAGAACCAAGAGATTGAGTGGTGTTTCTTGGAGATCATAGGAGTATGTGTTGATCACTACTAGATTTGGGAGATCATAGGAGTATGTGTTGATCAAGCCACGTGCAGTTATGAAACACGGTGTGGTAAAAGACCGACAATGATTTGGGGATACCCTCTCTAATGAGTGTATTGAATATTCTCATACTTGGGTATGAGGTATCCCAAATTTATATAGGGTAAGGTTATAGTTTAATATTTTGCACTAAGGACTTTAGTGTTCATTCATCCCATATTTTTCATACAAGGAATCCTGGTTTGACATGGGATAAAATCATCCCTTATTAAAAGGAATCCTAAACTTGTATAGGGTAAGACTACAGTTTAACATCATGAAATGAGGATGTTACTTCCTCATATTAGGATATGTGGGTATCACATATTTCTAATGGATTGAGGCAATTGAATGGAGCTTATATCTGGAAGGAGGATAGTGAGATATTTTTGGGTAATTACACCGTAGATAATGAATGGTTATGTAATTAACCTATTGCTGGACCTAGAGGAGAAGTTTCTAGGAATCACTATATATCACATTATGATGGGAATCAATACACACATAGTTCTAAAGTGATAAACATATTGTAATTTCATATAGTTCATACCATGGGATGAAAAGGGTTTCAATGATGTTTGTGTGGTGCAAGAACTAAAACCTGATGTGAATTGGCCATGGAGGCACTAAAACATGTAAAGAAATCCAAAATCTGGTCGTTCATAGTTTATTTTCATATGTTCTAGACCATGGAAAACATTTTAGATTCATGTTTCTTAGACTAGGGTCAATTAGTTTAAATTCTTGATGTATGGACTGTAAAAGTGTTTGTTTCAATGGTACGCGTGTAGCATGAAAGAGGTAAAACCCAACATGAATATAGCCAAATGAGGCTTTTATACCATAAAAGTATCAAGAGACAAACACACCATAGTTTAATGTCATAATACTTGGACCAAAACTAGGGCCAGAGGGCTGAAGGGTTGATCGATTTGTGGATGGGCCCGGATATGAGAAGTTTGGGAGATGCTATGTATCCCATGAGGATGGTAATCAATCCACGCATAGTTCTAGAACACAGAATAGTAGGAGACCAATTCTAATAGGGGTAATACTCTCTAATGAAGTAATTTGAATAATCTCAAAGTTTTCATGGGGAATCCCACATTTTTGGCATGGGGTAAGGTTTATTGATGATCCAATACTTATCGCATGAGTCATCCCGGTTCAGGATGGTGTAAACATTATCTATTATTAAGAATCATCCCAATTTTTTACAAGGTAGAGTCAAAATTTAACATCATTCATTGAGGATGTCATGTTTTATAGTTTAAATTTATACAATTTAGACTATAAGGGCCATAAATAGTCTAAGGTCATAATGGGTGGACCTATTGAAAAAAGTTTAAGGTTGGGGTTCCTAAAGAAATGGATCTTATTTAATGTTCATATAGTTTGGAACATGGGTAGGGGCTTCTAAAATGGATATATGTAGTGTGGATAAGTGACAAATCCACCGTGAATGAGGGACTAGGAGGCCCAAATACACACAACATATTCCTAAGAAGACTCGCATATACATTAAATTCATGATGCTTCGAATTATACTCCAGGTTTAAGTTCATAGAGTCTAGACCTATTGATGTGTATCTTAAATGGATATGTATAGTGAAGTGAAGTGAAAATATCGATGTGAATGAGTGTCAAAGAGGCCCAATTCCACACAAAACATTCTTGGGAGAACCACATATAGTTTAAATTCATAATACTTTGACTTGAACTCCTATTTTAAGGTCATAGTGTTTAGTGTAAAGACCCGACCACAGTTGCCCAGAGTCGCCGCCTTATTTGATTACGTTGGAATACATACAAGGAAAACGAATCCCGAAGGATCTAGTATTTTAGTATTTTTGGAAAAAAGTTACATACATAACTTCGACTTTACATATAGAAAGGAAAAAACAACACTAATTTATTCCATTAAAAACATCCATGCCTCCTAGATTATGCTTGCAAGTCATTCATAATTTACTTCTTCATATCTGGGGAAAAATGAAACATAAGAATGGGGTGAGCTCAAACGCTCAGTAAGAGTAAGAAATACAATGGAAGATATCATAAACATAAGACATGGTTCATAATTGAAAACACATTCCTTTAACAATAAACTTGAACACATTATGACAGGAATATGAGTTGGGAAAATAATGCCATAATAAAACATAATCATGCGTATTATACTAGTCGAATAACCTCATGAACGTTCAATTACTACCTTTATAATGAGGGAAGTGTATATTCCAGACATTCTGAAACATTTTTTCAAGGCCTCGTCTAAGAAGTCTAATGATTAAGGCCTCATCCAAAATCCATATATCACATTGGGAAAGGCCTCAGCCAATTCCACGTCTATTTGTCTCATGAGACCTACCGATGCATCAAGGGGCTATAGAAGGCCCCACCCATCACATATTAAGTCCATTTAATTCCTCATATGAGAGGGGATAAAAATAAATAACATATACATTCATATTTAAACTATCATATGAAATGTAACCAACTTTCCCCAATCATTAAACATAAGACACTAACCATTCCGAGTAATATGGTGAATGGTTTTAGGATAGATCATCCACAATAGAGTTAGTCATAAAACTTTAAATAAAATACTGTATATGACTTCATAAATGATTAAACACAATAATACATAAGAAAACAACAAGATTTTTGAATCAAATGAAAATACTCTTATAAACTCATTTAGCAATCTTGAGATAAATACTCTTTTATTTGAAAAGAAGAGTTCTTTTGGAAAAATATTTGTATAAAAAAAGAAGTGAAGTAAGATATTATTTTCATAACAAAATGAGTGATTTTATAAATATAATGGTTACCAAAAACAGATTAGAGGTTACCCATGAAAATAGGTAAGAAGTTGAGACATTCCCTTGAATGGGGTTTTTATTTTGTAATCAATTTGGAAAGTTCCTTTTAAAACGTGTAACTATCCACAAATTAAACAAGGATTCTGGTTGGTGTACATATATATATATTACCCAAACAGAATTTATTATTTTTACACAATAATACATAATAATTCCATTGAGGTAAATAGACAATTAAAGTAACCTGAATGAAAGTGGAAGTTTGCGTGGAAACCCCTTACCTTAACTCCAAACGTGTTCCTCTCTTGAACTTAAGATCCTAGAATATGAAATTATACTTATTAATAACTTATTTCAGAACTTAGAAGACATGTATTTAGATTATCATAATTCTTTTTAGTTCATTTATACCCTTATTTCTAAGTTATTATGTTGAATTTTGTTGTTCCAGGGTGTTCGTTTTCTTTATTTTCATAATCGGTTCACTTGTTTTTAAGTAATGAAGTTCATGTAGAATAGTTATAAATCTCAATAATTTGAATTATATATTATTTATGAACATAAATAACTGATAATTTTCATTTCTATCATTTAGTTACATGGAATTAGGATGAATCATTTGATGAAAACCACTTCGATTATTCGGCGGTATTTGGATTATTATGAACTAGTTTTGTCATATAACTTAATTATATGTAAATACTATGGTTTCTGAATATTAATTAGGTTATAATAAATATATTATAGTCTAGTTCAACCATAAATATGGTTTCATGTCTAGTAATGAATAATAAATTAAAGAACAAAACTTTGTTGTCCACAAAGGCTATAAATTGGAACCTCATGGACATTGATTTCGTTTATAAAAATACAAGGGAGGGAGTAATAATATTTATGATTTTTCTTCCATTCACATGATATAATTCTAGTATATATATGATACTAGAGTTGTCATGATCATTTGGACAGAATATTGTAGGATATGATAGAAAAAGAAGATGAATTGAAATGAAACCAAATGAAAAAGAAGGGTGTTTTACCTCTAGAAATGACCTCCTTGAGAAACTCCTTAAGGGAAGGGTTTTGGTCTTTTAGCAAGACCAGAATCTTCTTGGAAGTGGGGGGATACTAAGGAAGTGTAATTGGGTAGATCTTTGAATAGCTTCAAGTCTTAGAAGAGTGAAGAGAAGAGGGAGTGGTGAGGGGTTTTAATAGTGGAGGAGAAGAGTAAATATTGAATATTTAATTCATTATTTTATTATTTCCCTCAAGAAAACCAATAGTGTTGTTTCATGTGACCCCTAATAGTAATAATTGCATGTGATTTCTAACCAAGTTGTATTTCATCACTTGTGATGTCATGAATAGTGTATTTAAGTGATAATTTGTATATACGATATTTTATCCTATTTCACTATTCATCATAAATTCTAGAATTTTAGAAAAATCCCAAAAATTCACCCCTACCATTTTAAAATGTGTAGAATTCAAAAGTGATATCCAATTTTCAAAAATAATTTTCTAAACATTATTAATTTAATTTTTAAATAAATTCATAGTTAATTCGAAAAATAACAATCTTAAAGTGCAGTTAGTTTTATTTCTCGTTGAAAAACTAATTAATATCTCATTATCTTATTGCCTTAAGAAAATAAAATAATAATATTATTTACTATTCATAATGTTCATATTAATATTCATATTACTGTTCATAAGGGTATGTTACTATTCACCAAAAATCAAGTTTGTTCTATCAGACTCCAAATGGCTTACTGAACACAACTCTAGATGAACATTTTTTGAAATTCAAAACATAGAAGAGGAAAAGTTTTTTTTATTGGCTAGATTATAAAATTTCATTCTATATTTTTTTTCAAAACCTTGGGGTGTTACATTTAGACCATTAAGGGAGTATTCCAAAAGTGATATGCATGGAATTATAGGAACAACCCGATGTGAATGATGAACAAGGAGGCCCAAACCACAAAACACATTCTCGAGGTAGATTCACACATAGTTTAAAGTCACAATGTTGGGACTTGAGCTCCTAGTTTATGTTTATATAGTTCAGACCATGAATATAATATTCTAAAAAAGATATTTATGGCATGAGAGGAACAACCCAATTTGAATGAGGACCAAGGAGGCCCAAGTCACACAACACATTCCTGGGGTAAACTTTCACACATTTTACATTTTTGATGTTGGGACTTGAGATCCTAGTTTAAGGTCATAGATTTTTGACCATTTTCTCCCCTTATGCGAAGTACTGCTTGAGGAACTTGGCCAAGTGGGAGGTAGCTAACATCATTCATAAGGCCTATTTCAATGGTGTATAATCCTTGATCACTATGGAAAGAGAGTGTATCACACCTCCCACGAAGGCCAAGTTCCTCAAGCAGTACTTCGCATAAGGGGAGAAAATGGTCAAAAATCTATGACCTTAAACTAGGATCTCAAGTCCCAACATCAAAAATGTAAAATGTGTGAAAGTTTACCCCAGGAATGTGTTGTGTGACTTGGGCCTCCTTGGTCCTCATTCAAATTGGGTTGTTCCTCTCATGCCATAAATATCTTTTTTAGAATATTATCTTCATGGTCTGAACTATATAAACATAAACTAGGATCTCAAGTCCCAACATTGTGACTTTAAACTATGTGTGAATCTACCTCGAGAATGTGTTTTGTGGTTTGGGCCTCCTTGTTCATCATTCACATCGAGTTGTTCCTATAATTCCATGCATATCACTTTTGGAATACTCCCTTCATGGTCTAAATGTAACACCCCAAGGTTTTGAAAATAAATATAGAGTGAAATTTTATAATCTAGCCAATAAAAAAAACTTTTCCTCTTCTATGTTTTGAATTTCGAAAAATGTTCATCTAGAGTTGTGTTCAGTAAGTCATTTGGAGTTTGATAGAACAAACTTGATTTTTGGTGAATAGTAACATACCCTTATGAATAGTAATATGAATATTAATATGAACCTTATGAATAGTAAATAATAATATTATTTTATTTTCTTAAGGCAATAAGATAATGAGATCTTAATTAGTTTTTCAACGAGAAATAAAACTAACTGCACTTTAAGATTGTTATTTTTCAAATTAACTATGAATTTATTTAAAAATTAAATTAATAATGATTAGAAAATTATTTTTGAAAATTGGATATCACTTTTGAATTCTACACATTTTAAAATGGTAGGGGTGAATTTTTGGGATTTTTCTGAAATTCTAGAATTTATGATGAATAGTGAAATAGGATAAAATACCGTATATACAAATTATCACTTAAATACACTATTAATGACATCAAAAGTGATGAAATACCACTTGGTTAGAACTCAAATGCACTTATTACTATTAGGGGTCACATGAAACAACACTATTGGTTTTCTTGAGGGAAATAATAAAATAATGAATTAAATATTCAATATTTACTCTTCTCCTCCACTATTAAAACCCCTCACCACTCCCTCTTCTCTTCACTCTTCTAAGACTTGAAGCTATTAAAATTTCTACCCGATTACCCTTCCTTAGTATCCCCCCACTTCCAAGCAGCTTATGGTCTTGCTAAAAGACCAAAACCCTTCCCTTAAGGAGTTTCTCAAGGAGGTCATTTCAAGAGGTAAAACACCCTTCTTTTTCATTTGGTTTCATTTCAATTCATCTTCTTTTTCTATCCTATCCTAAAATATTCTGTCAAAATGATCATGATAACTCTAGTATCATATATATACTGGAATTATATCATGTGAATGGAATAAAAATCATAAATATTATTACTCCCTCCCTTGTATTTTTATAAACGAAATCAATGTCCATGAGGTTCCAATTTATAGCCTTTGTGGACAACAAAGTTTTGTTATTCAATTTATTCTTCATTACTAGACATGAAACCATATTTATGGTTGAACTAGACTATAATATATTTATTATAACATAATTAATATTCAGAAACCAGAATATTTACATATAATTATTTTATATGACAAAACTAGTTCATAATAATCCAAATACTGCCGAATAATCGAAGTGGTTGTCATCAAATGATTCATCCTAATTCCATGTAACTAAATGATAGAAATGACCATTATCAGTTATTTATGTTCATAAATAATATATAATTCCAATTCTTGAGATTTATAACTATTCCACATGAACTTCATTACTTAAAAACAAGTGAACCGATTATGAAAATAAAGAAAACAAACACCCTGGAACAACAAAATTCAACATAATAACTTTGAAATAAGGGTATAAATGAACTAAAAAGAATTATGATAATCTAAATACATGTCTTATAAGTTCTGAAATAAGTTATTAATAAGTATAATTTCATATTCTAGGATCTTAAGTTCAAGAGCGGAACACGTTTGGTGTTAAGGTAAGGGGTTTCCACGCAAACTTCCATTTTCATTCAGGTTACTTTAATTGTCTATTTACCTCAATGGAATTATTATGTATTATTGTGTAAAAATAATAAATTCTGTTTGGGTATTATATATATATGTACACCAACCAGAATCCTTCTTTAATTTGTGGATAGTTACATGTTTTAAAAGGAACTTTCCAAATTGATTACAAAATACAAACCCCATTCAAGGGAATGTCTCAACTTCTTACCTATTTTCATGGGCAACCTCTAATCTGTTTTTGGTAACCATTATATTTATAAAATCACTCATTTTGTTATGAAAATAATATCTTACTTCACTTCTTTTTTTATACAAATATTTTTCCAAAAGAACTCTTCTTTTCAAATAAAAGAGTATTTATCTCAAGATTACTAAATGAGTTTATAAGAGTGTTTTCATTTGATTCAAAAATCTTGTTGTTTTCTTATTTATTATTGTGTTTAATCATTTATGAAGTCATATACAGTATTTTATTTAATTTTTTATGACTAACTCTATTGTGGATGATCTATCCTAAAACCATTCACCATATTACTCGGAATGGTTAGCGTCTTATTTTTAATGATTGGGGAAAGTTAGTTACATTTAATATGATAGTTTAAATATGAATGTATATGTTATTTATTTTTATCCCCGCTCATATGATGAATTAAATGGACTTATTATGTGATGGGTGCGGCCTGCTATAGCCCCTTGATGCATCGGTAGGTCTCATGAGAAAAATAGACGTGGAATTGGCTGAGGCCTTTCCCAATTTGATATATGGATTTTGGATGAGTCCTTAATCATTAGACTTCTTAGACGAGGCCTTGAAAAAATGTTTCAGAATGTTTGGAATATACACTTCCCTCATTATAAAGCTAGTAATTGAAAGTTCATGAGGTTATTCTACTAGTAGAATACACATGATTATGTTTTATTATGGCATTATTTTCCCAACTCATATTACTGTCATATTGTGTTCAAGTTTATTGTTAAAGGAATATGTTTTCAATTATGAACCATGTATTATGTTTATGATATCTTCCATTGTATTTCTTACTCTTACTGAGCGTTTGATCTCACCCCATTCTTATGTTTCATTTTTCCCCAGATATGAAGAAGTAAATTATGAATGACTTGCAAGCATAATCTAGGAGGCATGGATGTTTTTAATGGAATAAATTAGTGTTGTTTTTCCTTTCCATATGTAAAGTTGAAGTTATGTATGTAACTTGATTCCAAAAATACTAAAATACTCGATCCTTCGGGATTCGTTTTCCTTGTATGTATTCCAACGTAATCAAATAAGGCGGCGACTCTGGGAAACTGTGGTCGGGTCTTTACACTAAACACTATGACCTTAAAATAGGAGTTCAAGTCAAAGTATTATGAATTTAAACTATATGTGGTTCTCCCAAGAATGTTTTGTGTGGAATTGGGCCTCTTTGACACTCATTCACATCGATATTTTCACTTCACTGCACTATACATATCAATTTAAGATACACATCAATAGGTCTAAACTCTATGAACTTAAACTTGGAGTATAATTTGAAGCATCATGAATTTAATGTATATGCGAGTATTCTTAGGAATTTGTTGTGTGTATTTGGGCCTCCTAGTCCCTCATTCACGGTGGATTTGTCACTTCTCCACACTACATATATCCATTTTAGAATCCCCTCTCCATGTTCCAAACTATATGAACATTAAATAAGATCCCTTTCTTTAGGAACCCCAACCTTAAACTTTTTTCAATAGGTCCACCCATTATGACCTTAGACTATTTATGGCCCCTATAGTCTAAATTCTATAAATTTAAACTATAAAACATGACATCCTCAATGAAGGATGTTAAATTTTTACTCTACCTTGTAAAAAATTGGGATGATTCTTAATAATAGATAATGTTTACACCATCCTGAACCGGGATGACTCATGCGATAAGTATTGGATCATCAATAAACCTTACCCCATGCCAAAAATGTGGGATTACCCATGAAAACTTTGAGATTATTCAAATTACTTCATTAGAGAGTATTACCCCTATTAGCATTGGTATCCTACTGTTCTGTGTTCTAGAACTATGCGTGGATTGATTACCATCCTCATGGGATACATAGCATCTCCCAAACTTCTCATATCCGGGCCCATCCACAAATCGATCAACCCTTCAGCCCTCTGGCCCTAGTTTTGGTCCAAGTATTATGACATTAAACTATGGTGTGTTTGTCTCTTGATACTTTTATGGTATACAAGTCTCATTTGGCTATATTCATGTTGGGTTTTACCTCTTTCATGCTACACGCGTACCATTGAAACAAACACTTTTACAGTCCATACATCAAGAATTTAAACTAATTGACCCTAGTATAAGAAACATGACTCTAAATTTTTTTCCATGGTCTAGAACATATGAAAATAAACTATGTATGACCAGATTTTGGATTGCTTTAGATGTTTTAGTGCCTCCATGGCCAATTCACATCAGGTTTTAGTTCTTGCACCACACAAACATCATTGAAAGCCTCTTCATCCCATGGTATGAACTATATGAAATTAAACTATGTTTATCACTTTAGAACTATTTGTGTATTGATTCCCATCATAATGTGATATATAGTGATTCCTAGAAACTTCTCCTCTAGGTCCAGCAATAGATTAATTACATAACCATTCATTATCTATGGTGTAATTACCCAAAAATATCTCACTATCCTCCTTCCTGGTATAAGCTCCATTCAATTGCCTCAATCCATTAGAAATATGTGATACCCACATATCCTAATATGAGGAAGTAACATCCTCATTTCATGATGTTAAACTGTAGTCTTACCCTATACAAGTTTAGGATTCCTTTTAATAAGGGACGATTTTATCCCATGTCAAACCAGGATTCCTTGTATGAAAAATATGGGATGAATGAACACTAAAGTCCTTAGTACAAAATATTAAACTATAACCTTACCCTATATAAATTTGGGATACATCATACCCAAGTATGAGAATATTCAATACACTCATTAGAGAGGGTATCCCCAAATCATTGTCGGTCTTTTACCACACCGTGTTTCATAACTGCACGTGGGTTGTATGGCTTTAAAATGTTCTCACAGTTGAACCTCATCACTGGTACCCTACCTTGGATGACCTTCAAGTTCAATGTTGTATCCCCATAACAGCTACTAGCTTGCCTCTAAGATCCTTTAGTGGGAGTGCTCTTTACCTTACTGGTATAATTCAGGTCATGTGTGTGGCCCCCCAGGTAGCTCTTCTAATGGATCCACTCCTTCAAATGGCCTTTCCACATTTTTTTTTCAAGAAATACCTGAACCATTTATTGAAGGGAATAACCCTCATCCCCAAATTATCTTTGCTAATTCTTTACACCAGATCTAGTAATCCCTTTACTAGAGCCGATAAATGGTCATGGTCATGCCATATATCCTCTATAGGGAGGAACTCATCATACCTCACACCTAGAATCGGGATCTGGTGATTTGATCAAGGTACCATAGGACAACGCAGACCTTCTTATGATGCATATGGAATGTGTTGGTCCCCAATGACCACCTTCACAACAACTCGGGCATAATTTTGTGGGGGTGATTGATATAAAACTTTGAGGCTCATGCTGGTACCTAGATCCCCACTCACTTCAACTCTACCTTGAATTCGTGGCATGTCATCCACTCCTAGTAGGACCAATCCCATTCATTGTTAAAATTTTCCCCATGGTGTAAGTCCCAATTTTCATTACACCCCTTGATCAGATTCCCCAAACCCACCTTGAGAATTGTCTCATACTATGGAGGGGATGCCTCATCCTCCATATTATCCCCATCAATGTTATTAATGTGGTTGTAGTGAATTTTATCTATAATTGAAACATGGTCCTTCAAGATGTGGCCTCTAGTAGACCAATTCCATTGGTACTGACCCAGTATGCCTATGAACTAGTAGGTTGGTTCATCTTTTCTTGCTAAAGGGATAAAAATATCATCTCTTAGCCCAAAACCATAAAGCTTAATCCTCTTTCATAGTGGTTAATCATTCTAAGGCTCTATAAATAGTATAATCAGTGATTCATAGTCCAAGGTTCTTTAAATGATCTCCCCGATCTAGATTTTCTTGGAAATTTCTTCTCTACGTGCAGTAACAACATTTACTCCCTGATAAACCATTTGATTCTAGTCTAAGTTGTTTCTTATGAGTCTAGTTTACGAAGTTTGTTTTTGGAGATCATTTATTAAGGCCACTCATGAAGGTCCTTTATGATTATTGGGTTCAAAAATTTTGTTTTATTGATATGAGTTCATAGATCTAGGTTTATAGAGAAAAATAATTTCACGAGCAATGGGGATTGAGATCACAAAGCACTTGTGAAGGGTTTGATATTTGTGAAAATAGATAATAATATTTTCTCCTCATGAATGTTTAGTGGCTTTGAGGGTTCCCCCTACACTACTTATAGGCATACTTCTAGCCTCGTTTTTGTGACGGTCTTTGAAAATCATGTTTCATGAGGTGACCATCACAAATGGGATTCGTGAGTGAGCCTCATGAAAATAAGTTGATTGAATTTTTTTTTCTGATTCTCTCTAAAAAACCAACCCTTATTTTCCCCGTTGGTTCCCATTCTGGGGGGGGGGGGAATTTGTTGATGCCAAAAAACATATACTATAGGAATGGTCAAGGAATGAATGGCTGGTTTATAGTCAATCTGAGCTAAAACGGCCCAGAATCCCCCAAAAGGGTCTGTTTTACGAAGCTTTACTACTTTGATAATAGTAAAAGCTCATAAATCTTCTTATCCGAAAAGTTAATTCATGAAAACTTGATGGATTTATGATAATTTCTGTGATAGTGATATTCAGAGTCATTGAGTACCTCTTGAACATGAAAAGGGTTGACAATGTCTCTATGAATTCCACTCACAAAGTAATGGAGCCACACCGATTTAAAAAGTAAAATCCACTTTTTGAATACCTCAAAACTTTGAAAAAAACTTTCTTATAAATACTCACTGTAGTCTGGCATTTTAGGGATGATTCTTGAACTTTATAATACCAAAAGTGCTTCGATTCACGAACCTCCAAATCTTTATGAACCAAATAAAAAATGGATCACCCAAGGTAGAAAGGCTTCAAAAAACTTCCTCACTTGTGTTATTGGGAGCCTCCTTCCTAGGTAGAGATGCTTTTCATTAAGGATTATTCCCTTCATGAAGGAAGAATACCCTTTGATTCACTTGACTCTTCATGAATAATTCAACCTTCATGAAGCACTCCCTTTTCAAATAAGGACTTCCCTATGAGGTAGGGTCACCCTTTTTCATGAAGAATACTCCATACAAATCCCCAAACCTCAATAAAGACCCCAATCCTTACCAAACTCTCATTAGGGAACCTCCAAAAATCATGAAGAACTTATCCTTGGCCTCTCCATGGTTCGTCCCTTATGCTGACCTCCCTTCACCAAGGTTGAGTGCTCATGACCCCCACACTAATCATGGACCAGTTCAGGTACACCTCATGTCCCTATGTGACCTATGACACACACTTTCGTGTCTTCCAATATATAGCCAAGAGTGGTTTGATCCTCCCACATTCATTTTTCTTCTAAGAATATGTATTCTAACCCATTTTCTTCTAATCATAGGTATCATAATATGGACCCTGTGATTGGCCACTCCTCCATGGAAGTTCCAATGTCATGTCCCTCCCAGTGGAACATGAGAAGTGTTCACATAATCCCTAGGGGTAATGTGTGTGTCCCCTAACATCTGATATGCATGATGTAAACCTTCCTAGTCACACATCCTATTCATAAGATGTTAAACTGTAGGACAATATCCTCAGCATATGACGTAAACATGTAGCCTTACCCTGTGTAATGAAAACATCATGCCCCATGTATGATCATCACATGATGCCACCTTCTCTCTCACTACCAGATATGATTCTACAAAAGAGAAGCTCAATACATAATCCCCACACCACTTCATCCAAGAGAAATCCTCTTGTGATAGGTAGCTTCAATGCGTAACCCCCACAATTATCCCTCGTCAATGCTCCTTTCACGACACGATTGTACTGACCACTTGATGTTAAACTAGAGGGACTTTTCTTATCAAAAGGCTTTATAATACGACATTAAAATATTTGGGTTTTATCCTTTTCATCTAAAAAAGGTATGTAGGATGACTCCCTAATGTTAAATCCTAGAAATGGTAAACTCATGGTGTTCCCTTAAAGGGATATAACTTCCTGATCAAACACAAGGGGAATTCTGATCCAGTATTTCAGGTGTGACATATTCCCTCATAGGGACACATGTCCCTGACTCGACTCAAGGGGTGTTCAGATTAACCTCACAGATCTGCCTCCATGGAGAATTCTGCTACATCAATTAACCTCTGAGGTATTTCATTTTACCTCCTAGGGATACACCTCCCTAATCCAAAGTATGGGGAATTTTGATCAACCTTCTGGATCCTCTTTCAAGAATTCATTCTGATCCACCTAGGTATGATATCTTTATGTATATAGATACACCTCTTTAATCCACCTCAATGGGTGTTTTGATCAACCTTCTGAATCTTCCTTCAAGGGAGTGTTTTGATCCACCTAGGTGTGACATATTCTCTCCTCGAGACACACCTCCCAGATATTCCTTAAGGGGTATTATGATAAACCTCCCAGATAAACCTCCATGGAGAATTATGATCCATCAACAAACCTTCTAGGTGTGACATAGTCTCTCCTAGGGACACACCTCCATGATCCACCATAATGGGAATTTTGATCAATCCTTTGGATTATCCTCCATTGGGTGTTCTAATCCATTGGTAAACTCATGGTGTGACTTCTTACCTCCTAGGGACACACCTATTGGAACTGACTCCATGGGGAATTGTGATCCACAACTCCAAGTTTGCATCCACAGGGAATTCCAGTCCATCCATGTCATCTCCAAAAGACATTAAACTCAAGCCTTGATCTATCTCAATAAGACATCATGATCTATCTCTATAAGATGTAGAACTTGTGACTCGACCAAAAATACATACATCATGAAAAACATGGGATACCTAAGGTAAAAAACCATGGAAAACATACATCCCTATTTTTTTATCTCATGATTGACATAATATACCTTGGGTTCCATGTATAAGATGCCTCATATGAGATTCCCTCCCAAGAGAAAGAATACAGGTGACCAGTGTTCCCAACACCCAGACGTTCCCAACGATGCCCAATATGACTACTCTTCTGAATGAAGGTTTTTGTCCTATCAAGACAGAAGTAGTTTAATTAACCAAAATACATAAAGATATGGCACCAGGAATGAGTTCCATGAACATGAATAAAATATATGAGGGAGACCAGAACTAGGAAAAAATCTCCAAGGAGGAATCCATCAAAGGAGGAACTGATATCCCATCATCAAATTTTGATCAAGGAGCAGACATCAATGATGAAAGTGATACAATCCATCCACCTTTTTAAAGTGGTAATGATGGGTAACAAAATCCTAAAATAAAATAACATGCAGGCATGACCCTATTAAAGCCCCAAAAACAATGTCACCAATTGGTTTTAGTCAAACCAATTGGATCTACCTAGGTTGTAACTATTTCTTGGTCCATATATAACAAAAAAAATAAATATAATACACTTATATCCTATGGAATAAAGTGTTGTAGGATAATTTTCATAGTCTGTTCAACTCAAATTAGGCTAGGTTCCTTCAATTACACCTCCCATGGCCAAGGTTTCATAAAAACATGTGATTAACAATTGTTTTTTAATCTAATTAGTAACCAAAAGAGTACCAATTTTTAATTTATAGATTCATTAAGATTAAGAACACCCTTACTCTTGACCTCTAACCCTAAGTGGATTATATTCTCATAATAGTATCAAATAAAAGAGATAATGTGGGAAACAATCTTTTCATAAAAATAAAACAATTCATAATTAAGCAATCCACACTTGAAAATAATTGAAAATCAATCAAAAACACACTTAGATGAATGAATGGGAATGAAACAACAATTCTTTATGATGAATGGAAATAAATATTGAAAATTAACATAGAAACATGAGATAGAATGATGAAACACATAGAAAATAAATCACATATGTAGAATGACATGTAATAGTAGAAAAATTGATAAAAATGGTAAAGGAATGAATTACAATTGAGTTCATAAGAGAAATAGAGAAGAGAAAGAAAAGAAAATAGGAGAGAAATATGAAATCCAATATCCCCATATGTAGTAGAGGCAATCAGATGTTTATAGAATCAAAAATCACATGATTTGTAACCTCTTCACATTGTCTATTGACTTCAAGTGGCTTATGTATTGGCTTTTACAAGACATTTAAGTGGATTTTGGGCTATAAACATTAGATCCCTAACATCCTATGAGAATCTTCTATCTTAAAAAAAATATAATACCTATATCTTCAGTGGGATGAGATTATGGAAATTTCACATTGTTTAAATTCTTCACATCATTTAGGTGTTTTACATCATTAACTTTCTAGGGAATTAAGATTTTTAAAATACCATGATGTGTATTATATATACATGTTGTGTACAAGATCACATCATGTAAAGATTCACAGGCTGAATTGTGGCTATTCAGGTATGATTTGAATAAGGAATAAAAAATTTCAACTCCTTTAAAAATGTTTAAATCCTATTTTTTTATTTTTTAGTAACGTTTCCTTTGAGTCATGAGTTCCTAATTCCTGCAAAAACAAAACAAAAGCCGATGCATTATCAAACAAATCACGATTAAGACATAAATAAATGTATCCAAAATGTATATATAAATCTACATTATCAATTATTGTGACTAAGAATATGGAATAAAATATTCCATAATTAATTTCATTAAGTGTGAAATTTTAATTTTAATTAAACACGCAAACCCAACAAAAAACCTATTTTCGAAAAATGAAAATTAATCGTAATTTACTTCCATTACATGCCTTGTTAAAATAATAAAATGAATGTTAAAATATTATATTGAATATATAATCTCTATATTTCAATAAAAAAAATTAATACATAGAGACTAAATTAATTTATTATTATAAAAACACATTATTATTATAAAAACAATTTTTAATAAAATGTGTTTTAAGAGAAAAAATTAACTTGTACAAAAATAAAGTAAAATGATGATACATATTTAATTAATTATTTTATTTAAAATTAAATAATTATTAGGTTACTTTAAGATCAAATTTAAAAGATAATGGTACATTTACTTGAAAATAAATTGCAATTTTTACAGAAATTGGTATTTTCACAATTCATTTAAAAATAAATCCTTTTAGAAAAATCCTAAAAATTCACCATAAAATAATATCTAATTGATGATTTTAAAAATGAAATTAATTTTCTTAAATAAAAATTCTAAAAATGACAGAAATTAATTAAAATATTCATGTCCTAAAAGGAAATAAAACCCATTTTTTAAGAAAACATATTTTTGAATAAAAAATGACATTACAAAAAATGAAATACTGATTTGTAATGAATTAATAAATACATTTGAATTAATAAAACCTTTATAAATACTTTCATGAAGTATTTTTAATATTTATACCTACTAATTTAATGGATAGGTTAAAACAGTTTACTATGTCCCAGTTTGTATACACATGAGGTTTTGTGTAAGGAAAGCTATCGAATACTTCATGTTTTATTTCAAAGAAAATAAATATAAAATATTGGGGTGTTTGATTATAAACCCATTAAAATAAATTTATCCCCCAAAATTATTTCACTATGGTACAAAAAAATTAGGATATATTTACTTTATCAGATCATTGGGTTCCCATGTAGCTTCCTCAAATTCATGATTCCTCCAATAAAATTTAACCAGGTGAGTAGTCTTGTTCCCTATAACTTTATGTACAGGATAGAAAATTTCTACCACATTATTCTTAATATTAAAGATTATTCTCCAACTTTATAACCTATGTGATCAATACATGTGAAAGATTATGTATGTATTTCGTTGGGAGAGATACATAGAACACATCTTAAACCTGATAGAGGTTTGGTGAGGGTTCTAAGTGATTTGATACATCCCCTTCTCAATCAAAAACATCGAAGGAAACAATATACCTTGAGATCAAATTTCCCTTATTTTTGAATCTCAGAACATTTTTTCATAGAGAAATTTATAGGGAATCCTTCTCAACAACATTAAATTCTAGATATCACAAATGATTATAAGAAAAACTCTTCCATTTACTCTGAGATACCTTGATGTGATGATGAATAGATCTATCATTATCTTAAATTTCCTCATCTATCCTAGGTACCAATAGATTTATTTCTCTATCTCCATACAAGTATATCAGATTTCTACACTTATTTCCACATAGAGCTTCCTAAGGATCCATCTGAATGCTCAAGTGAAAGCTATTATTATATAAAAACTAGAATAGAGGAAAATATTAACCCCAACTACCTTTAAAATCCATAGAAATTGATCTAAAAATATCATCCATAGTTTGAATGGTACTCTCAGATTGACCATATCTCTGATGATGTTAACTAGTACAGAAACACAACTCTATATTTATTGCTTTATGAAGACTTCTCTAGAACATCAAGGTAAATCTCATATCCTGATAAGATACAATTGAATGTGGTACCCCATGTAGGGTTACCACTTCCTTAATGCATATCTTGTAAATATGATCAATAGAGAAATATTATATGATAACAATGAAGTTTCCTAACCTTAGAAGGTGATTGAATACAACCCAAATAAAATGACTATATTTAGATGTTTTGGGGATTCTAAAGATGAAATCCATGGGGATGTTTTCCCATTTTCATTCAGGAATGGGTAATAGTCTTAACATTTCCTTACATTTATATCTCTCAACCTTGACTTTACAACAAACCAAGAATTGAGAAACATACTTCCCAATGTATCTCTTCATGTTTTCCCACCAGAAATACTCTCTTAGATATCTTTACATATTTTTAATTCTAGGATTAATATAGAATTATTCAATAAGATCATATACTAATATTTCTTTATTTATATTGGTATTGATGGGGCACATACTCAGTTCATACATATTATCATTCCATCACAATAAAGGTTGAACTAAGGTATATTTCACACCTTCTTTTTCATCTCTACATCCTCATTTTGTGCCTATTTAATGTTAACATGGATTGATGGTTGAACAATAGTTTGAGGAAGAGATGATTGCTCCCATTCCATTAAAATTTTAGGGTCCATCATTTTCAAATCCATAAATATTATATCTTTGATGATCCTTATCATAGATAAGCTATCATGATCCTTTGGACTCAATGTTTCAACAACCTTGTTCACTTTCTGAGGGTGGTAGTGTATTAAGCTGTCATAATATTTAATCCTCTCCAAGAATATTATTTGGAACATATTCTACTCTATCCAAGTGAATATATAAATTAAACTATTATGATCATTATATATTCTTAACATTTCTCTATAATATTAACTCTTCTATATATTTAATTAAAAGATTGATGTTGCTGACTCCAAATCATTATTTGGGTAATTTTTATCATAAAACTTAAATTGGTGTGAGGAACAAGCTATCACCATATCATTATTCATGGGATCACATCCTTTCCATTTCTTTGATGCATCACTTTAAATCACAAACCCTTCTCTACTATCGGGTAGTGTGATCATAGGTACACTTACTAACATTCTCTTCAGTTCCTTGAAATTTTCATCACACCCATCAATAAAAATGAACTTAACTCCTTTCCTAGTGGACTTGGTGAGTGGATTAGGTATCCATGATAAATTATCCACAAAGAATCAATAATATCCAACCAATCCATTAAAACTACAGATTTCAGTCATAATGGTTGGTTTGGGACAATGTTCAATAATTCCTGCCTTTGATGGATCCACTAAAATACCCTGTCTTGAGATTATAAGACCAAAAAATGAAACCATAGATAGCCAAAATTCACACTTGTTAAATTCTTCATATAACTTATCCTTTCTAATGGTATTAAATATAATCCTCAAATGATCTTCATGCTCTTCCTTAATATTAAAATATATAAGAACATCATCTATAAAGATTACCATGAACTAATCAAGGTAACCTATAAAGAATATATTCATTAAATCTATAAATATAGTTGTGTAATTAGTAATAGAAAATGAAATCAATTTAAATTCATAGTTCCCATACCTTTAATGGTAATCTATCTTGTGTATGTTTTAACTTTTGAACCTAAACTGATAGTATCCATATCCAAGATCAATGTTGTAAAAATATTGATATCATTGTAATTGATCAAATAAATCATCAATAAATGGTAGATGATACTTATTCTTGATCATAATCTTGTTAAGTTCCCTATAATTAGTATAGAGTTTCATTGATCTATCTTTATTATTAAAAAATGTATATGTGTTCCGCATAGTGATGCACTTAGCCAAATGAATCCCTCATCAAGATTCTCAAGGTGTTTCTTCTTCATTTCTTATAACTCAATCGGGTTCATTCTATATGGAGTTATTGAAATATATTTATCACCAGGTATAATTTATATTTAAAAAAACTTCATAATTTAGAGGAAGACTTGGAAAATATTGTGAATATATATAAAAAAACTCCCTTATAATCGGAATATCATCGATGTTGAGTTTCTCTCCAACTATCTGAGATAAAAACCTACATTGAATAGTAATAAAGACCCATACAATGAATATAATTTCCATAGGAATTTTACATTAATCCCCCCAATGATAAATAATTATAGGTTGGTTTTTATATCAAATGTCACATTCCTCCCAAATAAATTGACATTCTATTTTTATAAAGAATGCTAAAACATGCCAAAAATCACATCAAACTCAAGTAGAAGAAGAATAAATAGATTTTTAGGATGCATATTCCCACAAAATAAAATTGGGTAAGATTCATAGACTTGAGATGGGATAATCATAAAATAAAAATTATTTACTTATATTTCAACATATATTAATTGTGGAGGTAATGTGATACCCTTAAAAAAAATAGACATAAAAGATTGAGTAGATTTAGAATAAAATAAGACATTACTAGTTCTAGAGTTGATGTTAATTATACATTTAACCACTTTTTTATCATAACCATTGTTGAAAATAGAGATCAAATTTGATTTAAAATTGTCTCTAGGTTTGAGAGGTTGTTGAAATCAATAATAAACATAACCCTCAAATTCAGAAACTAGTTAACATAATGTCCATACTCCTGATAATTATAGCATAAGAGGGTGTGTGGTGTATTCTCTAGAGATTTATCTCTAATTTCATAATTAACTAACTTCTACCTATTAATTTTGAATTATATTTCATAACATCCTTATTTTTCACACTTAAAATATTTAAAATTTCCATTAAGATAATTTCTTGTATTCTTATTTACACAATTTTAGCATAAAAGAAAACTCATTTTATTTCCCCATGGTTTTTTATTATAATTTCATTCGAATTACAACTATCTTTTCTAATTGAAACCATGAGATTGATGGGTGAATCTAATCTCTATTTCTTCCTTGATATCACATCAAATTATTTCTTCATAGATACTAAAGTATCTTATAGAAAACACCCTTCAGAGACTTGGTTTTAAGACATCATAGAATCAATCAATCTTATTTTATTGTTCAAGAATAATACCAGAAGAATACAACTCATGTCTTATAAAACATTCCTCATAGGTACCAATACATTCATTTTCTTTATACTTAAGCTCAATGAATTCCTTCCCCATCTTTGTATAATGAATACAGGGAAAGTTATTATCAAAAAACAATCTCCTAAACTCATACCAATCCATAAATAAAATTTCTTCTCATTGACTTGTAATCTTGATAAGAGTACACCATTGATCCATTTCACCTTCCAAATTATAAAAAACTTATATACACTTCTCTTGTTATGATAATTAGATAATGAAAAATATCTTTTTAGAAGCACTAATACATTTCCCAACAATTAGTGGATTGTAGGACCCACTAAAAGAATGTGGATTTTTCCTCATAATGGACTCAACTGTATAATTTTGATTCCTCAGCTAACTTTGAAAAATAAACATGATTTATAGCTTTATAAATTTTTGTAATAAAATAAATATGTTTTTTTATTTGTATATCCCATAACATTTGGTTTCTTGTGGGGTCATTTTATTTTTCATCACATTCAATATTAACATGGTTCCTTATGGTTCAGGTCATTGAATGAAACAAAAAAACATAGTTTGAGTACAAAATATCATAGTGGGAAGTAATATTAACATTAAAATCATTTATTGTATGTCCAAATCATGAAACCTTATTTTCAATCTATGCCACCTTAGGTTTATCCTTGGTTATATACAATCATTATCTATTCAAATCCTTTATAATAGATCTGAAAAAATGCAAATTAACCTAATCATATTCTCTCAGGAGTGTCAAACCAGATGCATAGTAATGGAACATTCACTGTGTGCCAGAATGATATATGATATATACTCAAAAAACACATCTTGAAGTTATTACCCTTCAATACATATGTATAAAAACCATTTCCACTTGTACTATCCAGACCAATATGTATTTTCTTAGGGAAACCACACTCCTTTATTTACCATAACATAGGGTGTTCTCTAATTATTTGGCGTATCCTAAGGGTTATCACTATATTTTCCTCATTCTAGTTTCTAAAAAGTAAATAAACCTTTTTTCTGATACCAACTAGTAACCTATAATTTTCATACATAGATATTACATTATTTAAGATGAATATTCAATACATTTAAAAATAATGAAAACTCTATAACTGTAGAGTTTTAGTGTCTTTGAAAGCATGGATATGAATAAAACTTGTAAATAAAATATTTACACCATTTCCCATTTAGTTCATCACAAATAGATCCCTTATTAGACAAAACATACTTAAAACCTTTCTCCATAACCTGGGGAGTGTGAAAATTAGAAAGGGTGAGTTCAGATACATAGTATAAAAAACATAAAAGATACAAATAAATTATTATAAGTGAGTATAAGATAGGTATAAGGTAATGAGAACATGAGTTAAACATTATAAAATAATACTCATAAATTCATATATCATAATCATGAAACAAGGAATAAAGTTTTATAAATATAAATACATAAGAAATAGGAATGTGGAATAATGAATAATAAATCATGAGAAATTAAACCATATCATAACCATAATTTATAAGTTTGTTTTCAACAAAATAATTTTATAAAATCATATCCTTATTTAATGATCATAGCTAAGAGTATCATAGTGGATTGGGTTCACTCCACATTCCATCATCTCCTCAGTCAAGGTTCCCTCCCATGACTATCTTATTAGACTATTATATTACAGAATTGGTTTCACTCCCCATTTTAGTCCTTATTATCTCATGATATCTACTTCTTTACCCAATGTAATAAAGTTATATATAATTCCAAGCCCACCTAACTCATAATGAAATCCATACATGTATGTTCCATAAGATCATAAAACATCCATTATATCATCAAATCATAACACATGGAAAGGATATAGGTTTCTTATAAATTTCAACATCATAATCATAAACCATGTAGATATAGAATAATGTTGGTGACATTAGATCATATCACTAGTAAATAATAAGAATCATCAAAGGATGTTTTTATCGATAAAAATACCATTAAAATATCACTTGAATATTTCTAGAGAAAAATATTATTTTTATTTAAAATAATATATTTAGAATCACAAAATTACCAAAAAATTAAGGAAAACAATTTATTTGTGAATAAAAAAGGAATCTTTAATGAAAATATTATTTATTATGGTGGGAAAATTAATTCATGTGGTGAATGCTAAAAGAAAAATTCCTTTCACATTTTCAGTAAAAGTCAAAAGTACAACATTTGAAAAATGATAAGAAGGATCCTTTTAATAAATTTTAATCATACTAAAATATAGTCAAAAATGAATTTAAATAATCTTTTTAAAATAATAAAAAAAATTATTGAAAACATTTTAATGATAATATGGATATAGAAGAAAATATACCTTACTGAAGAAAAAAATGTTATTTTTTCATAAAAACATTCTTTCGGTCTCCTGAGTACATAAAGAGAGGAAAAGTAAAGGTAAACATGAAATCTATTGGAATAAACTTAGAATTACAAAATACAAATGATTTGGGAGAGGCATATCATATAATTTCATCATCAGAAAATTTAAGCATAAATAATCCCAATAAAAATGGTATTGTAACACAAATACATTACCTCAAGTCTGTCTTTCCTTGTAAGCTCTCTAACCTACCATGTAATTTCTTTAAATTTATTATAAACATTTAAAATTACCATAATAATACATATTATAAGGAATGGAATGGAAGTCAATTATGTTATGGTCCTTGTATTTTTTTTCACAGTTCATTAATATAAATAATTTTAATCATTATATGAATATAATATATATTAATTATATAAATATTTAAACT
Organism: Viscum album; assembly: GCA_963277665.1. Classification (NCBI taxonomy): domain Eukaryota; kingdom Viridiplantae; phylum Streptophyta; class Magnoliopsida; order Santalales; family Viscaceae; genus Viscum; species Viscum album. The sequence continues at coordinate 53,152,472 of OY728146.1, read as the reverse complement.
CACTCATATAAATTGGTGATGAAAAATAAATTATATCACTATCTATAGATGGTAGGTCATTCGTACACATGAGTGACATTTCCATTTTTTGATGCATGAAATAAAATAAAGGTAAACAATAATTAATATTTCCATTATAATTATTATAAGATAAATAAAAAATAAAAAAATAAAAAATATCATAATATCCAACCACGAATGATGATGGTAGAGAATGATTCAGATCTCTACGTGGACGCGGTAATCCATAAGTACACATGATTGATACTTTCATCTCCCTTTGGATTGAGAAGTGGTGGTAAATAGTTGTTCAATCATCATAATATAATCTCAATATATTTATGATTTTGGATTCATCATGTTTTTAAGGATTCAACTAATTTATAGTAAGTAGAAGAAGAAATAAAATTGAAAGATCTTGGTTAAGATCTACACCTCTTCTTTCAGAGACCTCCTTCAGCATACTCCCTAAGCCTTGAAATATTAATGTTAGGAAGAAAATATCTGGGATAAAGTAAATGATTCTATGAATTTTTTATTAGGTATTTTCCAAGCTATAATGGTCAAATGGTATGAATAAGGGAGGAGAATATGTTCCCTTTTATAAGTGAGAGGACGAACACAGATGTTATTTCTAAAAAGATTTCAGTCATTTAAGGTAACTTTCAGGGAAAATTGGGTCCAAATGGCCCATGATATGAAGGAAGGATAAGATAATTTTGAGATATCTCAAACCAATAAGAACTTTATTAGTGTGGGTGGAAATCCTACCCTAATATAATCGCTTAATATACTATAAACACTTTTTAAACTTCACCGTGTAGCAAAATTGTATTCTTTTTAGTATTCATAATGAAAAAAATTAAGATGAAGCTATTAAATTATATTAATTATTCTGACTAGAAATATGGAATCCATTTTAAAAAATTAGTTTTTGTAAGAGGCAAAATTTAATTTCAATTAAGAACACAAACTGTAATGAAAACCAATTTTTGAAAAAAGATTTTTTTAATCATAAAACATAATTGACTTCCATTCCATTCCTTATGAAAACCATAAAATAAAAGTTAAAATATTATATTTAACTTATAATAATTAAATTACTATAAAAACATAAATAAATAGGGATTAAATTAATTTATTAAAATAAAAACACATTTCATGCATAAAAACTGTTTGTTTTGAGTAATGTGTTTTTAATCCAAACAATTAACTTATATAAAAAAATGTTTAATTATTATTACTATGTAATTAATTATATTATTTAGAATTAAGTTAGGCTTAGGTTACTTCAAGATCAAATTAAAAACATAGTGGTACATTTAGTAAAAATACATGACATTTTTTACAAAAATCACTAATTTCACTATTAACTGAATATTAAAACATTGTAGAAAATTAATAAAAATTTATCCTAATATAATATTGAAAATATACTTTAAAAATGGATATTAATTTCATAAAATAAAATTTATAAAAATTTTATAAATTAATTATAATATTTGCGTGCAAAAATGCGATAAAAATCAATTTTGAAGATAACACATTTTTGAATTATAAAATGAATTTACTGAGAATTACCAGGATATTTATTATGAATTAATCAATAAATTGTAATTAATAAAACATTATACATATTTTTTATAAAGTGTTTATTACTATTGATACCTTCCAATTTAAAGGATAGGTTATAACAATTTATTATATCACAATTCATATAAACTCAAGGTTGCGTGTAAGAAAAGCTATCAAATACATATAGTTTTATTTTAAAGGAAATAAATATAAAATCCTAGGCTATTATAATAAAATATAATTTTATATTTTAATAAGATTTGTTTTTTCTTATTTAATAAAAATATATTTTTATATTATAATTTAAATATTGTAATTACTTAGTCAATAAATTTATTCTGATAAAATGGATCATATTTTTAGAATCAATGTATTTAAATTAGTCAAGATTAAATTTATGGTATTATTCTAAAAAAAGTTTAATTTTGAGATGAATAAATGATATAGAGTTTTGAATATACAGTAAGTTTTGTGATATCATTATGAAGTAAAAATGATTCAATAACATGTAAAAATATTTTGAATGAATTTAAATGAATTTAATGATTAAAATAATGTAATTAAAAATAATAAATTAATTTTCCAAATCTATATATCATTTTTCATAATCCAAATTGTAATTTATTTTAATAAAAAAACTATTTTAAATATTTAATTTGATTATCTTATTCTAATGATACCGTTAAATTTTTGAAGTTTTAAATATAAATAAATTATATATTTATTAATAAAATAATATCAATAGTTACAAGAATCAATACTATTCATCATCTTGAGAAAAAGTAATCTATTCAAAATTTTATTGAAAAACACACATATCCTTGACCTATAAATACACCCATTCTCCACCCATTTCACTTCATCTCCAATAATTCATAATTTTCAAAATATATGTCAAATTATCTCCTTAAACCCTCCTAGAATCATTTGGGAGGCCCTATTCAAGCCAAAACACCCTACTATAAAATCTTAAGTTTCATTTCAAAGTATCCCTCTAAGAGAGAAAGGTAAGGATTCCAAATCCAAATTATTTTATATTTAATTTTCATCTTACCTATTATAAAAATATAATAACATAGTAATGAAATTAAATTAATTATATTATTATAATTTAACTCAATTATGAAATCAAATAACATTTTTTCCTCTTTTATTTTTAACTTTCATAAAAAACATCATTCACCAATGGTTGGTTTACACCAACTATGTGTAAGATGATTTTGTAATTTCACTTACTACTATAATGATTATTTTTAAATTATTTCTATATATAATTATAATATTGGTAATCAATTTAATATTTTTTATATTTTTCAATAAAAAAATTTATGATAAAATTTATTTTAAAAATAAATAATTAAGTCACTTTAGTTACCTAATACAAGCCTTCCAATAAAAGTTTTACAACTTTTAACAATTTTAGGGTATTTACTAAACTATTCCACTCTTATACCTAATAAATGACCATAAAAAAACATTGACTTTTCAATATAAAATGGAAATATCAGAATAAATATTTTTTTATGACAAAAAAAAATAGTTTTAGAACTATATAACAAACAACCTCAAACCATTGATGTGAACTAAATGAGGTTAACAAATAAATTAAAGACAATAATGAACGTATGATAATAATGGAAATAAAAATTAATAATTCTCTATAATATAAATTTTAGATATGTAATTTTCTTATTCATAAGGTTGGAAAAGTGTCTACAATGATTCAGGACTTGTGGTAAGGGGACTATAAATCTCTTTTCATTCTATTCTCTTTATTTTCTATTAATATCACTTGTATATAAATAATTTATTTATGTTTTGTATACCAAACCACTTAATTATTTATTTTTATTTCACCCTTATTTATCTAGGTATGTTCGTGCCTTTCTGGTATCTTTTGATTTCTTTTATGTTATTCACAGAGAGTATATAAGTAAAACTTTAGAAAATATATTTTTTAAAATATCTCTTATATCTTGCATAATATATTTTATTCGTTCTATAACCAATTTATGGGAAATTTAATAAACTTTTTTCCACTTTGATTTTAAGGAATTTACATGTCCATAATTTATTTCCATGAATCCCCATCCACTTCTTATGATTTTTGTAAAACCTTATTTTCAAAACGTCTTCTAGATTCCTTTTAAGTAATTTTGTTCTCCTTTATTCTTGTCTCCATTGCACATATTTTGATAATCCAAAAATAACCATCCAAAAATTTTATTGTTATTAACAAATATTCTAGTACATAAATTTACAATTCCTTTAGGTTCAGAGTTTCATAGTATTATAAAATCTATTACATAACCCTATTTAACAAAATACACACAGTCACTCAATATTTGATTTTTTTCTAGAAACTCATGTTTGTTAAAAGATACCCTTACTTTATTCAATACTAATGATCATAACTTGAACATTTACTTTTTTATAAGTTTTAAACCTTCTTTAAAATTATAAAAATAAATATACAAATATAGATTTATCGTATAAATCCCAGTAATGAGTAATCAAAGAGAAGAAACTTGTTAGGACATAAATTACATGAAAAATCATGAGGTTAAGAATAAAATAATACATTAAAATTTTATATTCAATCATGAAATAAATTTATTTACTCAAATGTATAGAATTTATAGATAAAAATAAATAAAAATAAAAATAATGTATATAGAAAAAAAAATAATCATCATGTTTTCTTGGAGCATCATATTCACATTACATGTAATCACTTGTAATAACCAATAACCACCCATAATAGAATATCTTATTTGTTTAATTCTAATATAACATATTCAAACAATACATCATTACCCATTTAATTTTGGATCTATATCCTAGGTATACCCATCATTTTATATAATATCTAAGTACTATAACATTAATAAAAAAATAGGATCTTTTATTTAATTCCATAGGCATAAGAATTTATGTTGACCTTAGAAAATATAATAAATGAAATATAAGGAGTTAATAAATTATTTCTTGAGGGGAAAAAGAATGATAAAAAATAATATAGATGAATAAATTTCAATAATAATATGAAAAATAATATACTTAGATAAAATTAAATAGACACTTAAGATAAATATAAAGAGAATGACTAAAAAGAAATCGAGTAATGGATTAAGAAAACCCCTTACTTACTTATAAGATGATTTCATGGGAATTTTACTATATAAAAATAAATTATAATGTGATTTAATTTATTAAAAATATAAAATAATATAATTATATAATTATATATAATAATCTAAATTTATATAAATCACACTTGAATCTAAATTTAATGTTCAATGTCAATGGAATTCATGGATATTGAAATTTGATAGTCAGAGTAGTTTAGAATTTCATCTTTAAGAAATTTGGGATATTTATAGATTCATATTTCAAAGTTATATTTGATATACTGATTATATATTTATAATATACATATTCATGGAAATGTTTCCTTACTATTAAAACTATGTTATGAATAAATTATTTAATAATAAATTAACTTTTTTGGAATTTTTATATTTACATTATTAAGCATGGACATTAGTATATGTCACACTTATGGTGATGATACCAATTTGGGATAAACAAGTAATTATATATATATATATATATAATAATACATCATAGAGATTTATTTACCACTTGTGGGAACATAGTTTATTAAAACAATTATTAAAATTTCAAGGTGGAGACTTAATCTACCAATTATTATATAATTAAATATAAGTTCATATCCACCATGAAAAACATTTGAATACCACATAGATTTTATATAAATTTAAATGAATAATAATACCTAATCCATAAGTTTAACAAATATCTCAAAAGTTTCTTATGAAAATAAAAATAAGAAAATTGAAGAAAATAATGAAAAATTAAAGGGAAATGAAACAAGATTAAAGGTAATGTATAATAGAGTTTTTTTATATTATATATTTAAAATGAAAATTCAATGTTTAAAACTTATTTTTGGAAATCATAGATTTTCCAAATATTTTTTACCACTACTAAAAATATCAAGACAATTTATAAATTCATGTAATAAAATTTTTATATTTTCTTAAATATTATATATATCTCTTAATTATGGGAATATAATTATACCTTCTCAATCCTATCTCTATGTCACTATTTTTTACTTCTCCTATGTTGTGTAAGAACTGTGTTAGAATTGCATAAGAATATTGAAAATTTTCTTCAAATATGAATTATTTTTTATTAATTGAATAATATTAATTTATATTTTATGTTTATTATCAAATTTTTTATGTTTATATAATTTTCCTTATTATTTTATATAATAACATAATAATGGGTAGTATAATTACATTTGAACTCAAAATCTTATTTTAAAAATAAGTGAAAATGTTTTACTCAACCTCTAACCAATTATAATTATCCTATTGAAATTAAAAATTAGTTCTTTATATATATATATATATTAAGTATTATAACAAATTCGATACAATTCTATAGTGATCTATAACTTTCTATATAGATATTTAATAATTCGTTATAAATTTGAATTCTCACATAGACACTTTTTAAAAAATTGAATTCAAATTCATGGGTATAACTCAACTTATATACCTAAGGAATTAAAATATTTATCTAAAAATAAATCTTTTAAAAGTCTTAAAAACATAATTTTGGATAAAGGTATCATTTATATACTTTTAACATGATTTTTATATCAAAAATTTGATTATACATCATTTTCACTATTTACTTACCATATAATTTTTATCAAAATACCTTTTATATAACTTTCACATTATGAATCAAAATATGATATTAATGTTTCTAAAATAGATATTTAATTATTAATTATTGAATTTTAAAATGAAAAATCATAATATAATAAAAAATTATATTATTACTTTTAAAAAACATCATATATTTATGTTAAAAAAATTCAAAATCAATTTTTTGTTTTCTACCATGCCATAATTAATTTTAATGTTATAATAATAATAAATATTATTATAAATCAATAAAATAAATATAAATATTTATATATAATTAATTAAATAATTTATTTATATATTTTAAATAAGAAACATTATTTAACCTCTAAATAAATCAACTTTTAGGTCATTAAACAAACATAAATATATATAACTTTTATAAATAACCATTTTTAAATAAAAAACTATAAAAAATATAATTCTAAGAATATATATTAGAAAATAACTGACTAAAAAATATGTTTAAAATATTTTGATGCTACACAAAATCATTTATTATTTTTTCAATATAATTATAATAACCTGAATATTACTATCCCATAATTACATAATTTATTGAAAACATATCATTATATATAATCCGATGAAGTTTTACGCTTATTGATTTATATAGTTTATATAACTCATTAAATTACTAATCCCATGTCATTCTCAACAAATGGATATTTTTCCACTATATAAGAAACTAATTAATCTATAATAACTCATCAACAACTCCCCCAAATTCTAACCATATTCTATTTATCTAGATATATCATGTGTTGCAATTTTATTCATAACCTAAAGAAATGGAAACAAATGAATGATGAGCTCAAATGATCAATAAAGAAAAATGTATAGCGTAAGATATCATAGAATAAAGATTTTATAAATGATATGGAAGAAAATAAATTATAATCAAATAATTTGATATAACTGATCACATGAGCTTTAAATAATCCATGGTTAACAATATATGTAATCAAAAGGATAATAATAATTGATTTCATGGTGATGGAATGTACAATGTTAGACTAATCAAGGACTAGTTGTAAGACAATATATTTCATTAATGCCTTGTTCCAAGATTTTGACATACTCTCAAGATCACTTCCATGACATCTGAATAAATGGGCGTGCCTAATCCAAATACCCAAGCTAGTTTGTCTAATGTTACATGTTTATGCATCGAGGGTCAATTTAAGGCCCCATCGGTCACTAATTATATCTAATTAATTCATTATTTAAAGGAATTAATAAACAATAAAATATATAATGAACATTAATTAGTAATCAATAAACATCCATATTGAAATGAAATGTATACTAATTTTCAATGTTTCCCAATCAGTAAATGGAATAGCTTTCTATGTAATAATCCCTCAAACTGACACTACATAAATTAATGGGTATATAGTTAATCCAATAATATCTGAAAATATATCTACATATGGCATCTAAGTTAATACACTTCAAGAAAAGAAAGAAAATATAGAGTGTTTATAGAGGAAAATAATTGGAAGAAAACTTATATTTATACACAGTGGAAGATAAGGAAAAACAAAGGAAGTGATGGATCATTACTATGATAGAGAAGAATATTAAATAAGACATCCTAATGAAAAAGTTATATGTTATTGTAACATACATTAATTTAAAGTAATGTGTGTTGTAAAATTATAATGTATCATGTATTATTTTTACTCCATTTTAAGATTTTTGTTATGGATAAATGGCTCCCAAAGATAGTGTTTCAGAGGATAGAGGATAAGTGGGATGCATGGTGTCTGAAACAAGGTCACCAAAGAGCTGGTGGTGTGCACAGACCAACTAGTTGTATTGGAAGTGGTACTTGTACTTTTTTATATCTCACCAACCTGTTGGTGGCCAAGGAATAATATCTACATTCTACCTAATCACATTGGCAAGTTAGAGATGAGTCCTCGGCTAGCTGAAGGCTAGTCACTGGCTGACGGGTGGTTCCCATAAAATTCCATCATCAATGGTTTTTTCCATTTTACTCTAATTTTATTATTAGAATAACTCTCTACCTAATAGAAATCTAATGTGAATAAAATCTCCTTGATATAACTCCCTTGGTCCTCAATGTTTCTTCTTCCACTCGTATTGGGTGCTTAAAGTCTATATTGATCTAGTGGCATCCTTCTTGTTAAGATATATATGTTATAATCCTAATTATCCATGATTATCTATAATTGATCATATATCTAAACCATATTTTCTAGATCTATGAATCTTCACCTAGATCTAATGGGTAATTCAGAATTGATTGATAGATCCATGCTGGGTCATGAGAATTGGCAACCTCTCCTCGATTGATCCTATATCTTTTATTAGCGATGAATCTATTTTTGTAAGTTGATGTAGATTCCACTACTTCAGATGATATCATCCATGAATCCTAATTATAGATATTTTTTTATAATTTATTGGGTCTTTTTCTAGTGATCATTAGTGTATGTGCATGTTTTGAGTGTTATCCATCAAAGGATCATGGAAATTAGAATCAACATGCTAAAGGTAAGTAGTCTTAACCATATTGGGCCTTTGTATGGAGTTTTTTTGGCATTATTCTTTTGTGTGAATGTGTATAAGGTATATACCCTTGCATGATATGGTATATTTGGAAAGCATGGGTCTCCCATGAGACCCTTTCTTGGAATGTCTTGTGTGTTCCTTTCTATGCCACGCCTTATATATGGCTATTTCATAGTCATGGAGTATTTGATATACCCTTCCTGATCCTTACTATGTTGTACCTTATTTTTATACTATTTTTTAGTATGTGGAATATTCATTGTGATATTTGTTTCCTTTATCATTCATTACTTACATTTGGATTTGTGCATAGCTGATGGGACCTTTGTTTTAGTGTTCAGGTTGACAGGTGGACCTAATGGAATTAGCTAAAACCTTATAGGGGGAGCATTGTGGACATGACTCATAAATTGTGGATATGGAGATAGGATGGATAGATCCAGACCATAGAATATGATTATCTCATGGGGGAACTCCATACGATATTGTAAAAGTGTTTCTAGGTTGACATAATGTGCTGATAGAGAATGCCCTTGTGTTTGTATAGAGTTTCATTCATGCTAGCATTCTAAGAACGTGTTCTATCAGAGGGAAGTGGGTATCCATGAGGCGTGGGTATAAATTTACCATAAATGAGGGAATTGATTCATTCCTTAAAGTTTTATTTTTTATTGTCTTTAATGTTTCATGAAGGAAAATATAATTAATTATGTCAGTTGATGTACACTTAGGATATTCTTATAGTATAACTCCGAAGTAGGTACAGTTAGAGTTCATGGATGCATGGTTAGCACAGGAACACTTTGTATATGATTTATTTTATTCCTATGTGCACATTTACCTTTCCATAATGACATAAATCTACATATATAGGTACAATTTTGTTATAGATGAGTTGGGGGTGTCTTATTGGGTTTATACTCAAACATTTCATGGGAATCTTAGGGTTCAAGAAGACTTTGAGATAATGGATTTGGAGAAGGACAATGGCCGAGTGGTAGGTTGTTGAGGGGCTTAAAGTTAGGATGTGGGAATGGTATCAGGATAAACTATAAGAAATTTTCACATCATATTTTATATATTTATTCTAGGTGTACTATTTATACTCATTAACTTACCCCATTTGGGATCCGTTTGGTTTGAAATTATTTGACTGAACATGGAATCTATCATAGCATATTTATGATGTTATTTTATACCATAATTTTTAGTTAGATTTTGTATATGTTGTTATATTTGAGTACATGGATATTATTACTATGAGTATATTCTCCCAATGAAATATCTAGTCACGCAACACTAGTTGGAAACCACTTGCGTATGAGGAGGAACACATGAGGTAATGCGGGACTTTGTCTCAGACCCGATGATTCGATTTAGGGTTTTACAAAATGGTATCAGAACCTATATTTCCTTTATTTTATTTTCATCTATTATAGGATATGGTATAAAAGAGATAATCTATATGGAACTAAAATTTGGGATTTCCATGTTTCTTGCTATTTCACATGGAGTAGACCTCCAAGTTACTATGATAGGATTATTATTACAGTTATGGATTTATAGTTTGATGTTGATCTAGAGAATATTATGATATTGTAGTTTAGGGTATTTTGTGTGCTCATATATCATTAATAGGAACATCATATCACATATCATGTATGTACCTATTGTTTTATGAATAGTAGTTATTTAAATAAATTCTTTTTTGTGATATTTTTTGGTTATATATTTGTATTCTATAATATTATGATATATATTTACTGGAAATAGTAATTTGAACTTCTGAATTTTTTTATGATTTGTATACATGATTGTGATTAATGTGTAGCTATAGAGGCCTAGGATTGAGCCATGGGTAGAACTAGGAATTTTATACCCTGTGTGTGGGTATCACATAGGATAGGCCTTCATATAGAAATATTATATGTGTGCTCCATATAACTACATATGTTATACCCATAAAAAAGTTATGAAAGGAATTATAAAAGTTGATTTGAAATTTTAGAAAAATTCCACCTTAGAGAATATTGATGGGGAAACATGAAAAAACAATACAAAATTATTTTATAAGGCAGTACATGACAGTTCCACCACATTCTATATAAGAGGATTCACCTAAGAATTCCCCTGCACCTACTCTGATGGTTCAATCATTAAACCCACGCCAGCCTAGATTCTTTTAGACTGATCCTACTCAGGGTGGAAATACCAAAAAGAAATGGTTGAATATGCCTGATATTTCCAAATCTAGTATCCGCCAGTATTCCAGTTCATTGTTAGTACTCGGGATGTTTAAGACTGAATTGAAATCATCGAGGGAATATTTTATCTAGTAAATATTAAAAAGGATATATGGGTGGATATGTATTCCTTTATGCTTCATGGAAACTCCAAGAGATAGTGGGGTATCATGGGGTAGGAAAGTAACCATGAGGGTATTTCCTGGTAGGAATTAAAAGATTATTTCTTCATGGTGTTCCTTCTTGACAAGTTGAAACTGGACTGAGAAAACAATTTTATGGAAATTAATCATAGAAATACATTTGTTTTTGGACAATATGCTTTCTTTATGGAGTTTCTATGATTTTCTCATCTTTTTACTGGGAATGAGGTATAAAAGGTGAAGAAATTTGATATTGGTATTTGTCCAGAACATATACTTTAGTTTAGGAGAATTGACGTGATGAAATATGTGAAGGTACTTCAAAAGGCCATGAATTTTTAAAAGGCGCTATAGGAGGAATGGATTGTAGGTTTTCTTAAAAATTGCAGTGATTTGATGACCAAAATTCTCAATGATATAATGACTTCCTATTTTGATAGTATGAAGAGGAATCTTAACGAGGTACATCAGGGTGGTAGATATGTATATTAGAGTAGGTCCTCTTCTACTCCCTCTATGGGAGGAGGTTCTACCAGGTACTAAAACTACATATGTAAGGTAAATTTGGGTACATTGTGTGTGAAACTACCAAGGTAATGTAATTGATTTTTAAAGGGGTTTCATATCCATAAAATGTTTTCTAAGGTGTCTTGTTTATATTTTGGGATATTAGGTCAGGGTACAGGTAGGGTTCCTCTGCAGTAGACCTAGGAAAAATAGAACATGATGACTCAGTTAATTTATGCACCACAAAGGAAAGGTAAAGATACAGAGGCTTGTAGGATGTATTATATATAGGAGGTTCTACGTACTAGTTGGGAGGGACCTTATATAGTTAAAGGTGTGGTTTTTATTAGAAATATTCTATCTATTTCTTTGACTGATATAAGTTATTCTGGTTCTCTTATATTTTCTCAAGTCATTGTTGGCTTAGATTAACTAGTTAAGTTTTCTTATGATTTTATCTATATTGATACACCTTTGGGAAATAAATTAGACCATATCCAGTGATGTATTTAGTATACCATAGTTATTTTTTTTAAATAAACATTTCTGGTAATTCATGATCCATGAAATGAATAATTTAGATGTGATATTCAAAATGTACTAGTTGACCATTTATTAAGCTCATATTAATAGTTACAAAAAATGTGAAGATTTCACCATGACTATAAGAGAGAGGTTTGTGTTTATCGGTGAGTGGGATGTTAGAGAAAATAAGATCTTCCTAGACCTAAGATAGGTTGGAGTTATCATGGTGTAGGTATCCGGATTGGCTCTGCCAATAGAATTAGCAGTACCCCATACTATCTTTCCTCCAGTTGTGGATTGTTATCAACATTTTTTCCCAAATGAATTATCAAGTATTCCTCCAGAAAAAAGAATTACATTTGATATTGAGAGTATACATGGGGTATAGCCAATAATTATTCCTCTTTATCATATGGTACCATCTGATTTGAGAGAGTTATAGGTGAAATTAGTATATTTTGAGGTGAATGGATTGATCAGACCAAGAACTTTTCCTTGGGGTTCTCCATTTCTGTTTTACAAGAAGGTGATGGTAGTCAATGGATCTATTTTTATGGAGTAACTATTTAATGGGGTGGAGTTAATATTGAAGATAATGAATCCTTTTTGAAGACATGACCAGTTTTAACTCTTTTCTTGCTTCTTAATATTCTCTACCATGAAAATTTGGTCTGGTGCATTGATTTTATCAAAGGTTTTGGAATGTTTGGTCTGATTAGTTTTAGTGTTCTAGGAGGTGTACACAATGTAGGACTCATTACTTGGGTTTATGATGGCATAGGATGTTGTTTATCCCAATGGTTATGCTGGTATATAAAGGTGGCTATAGAGTTTCAGAAGTATTGACTAATGTTCTATAGGTGGATCTTTTTCTTGGTATCAGTCTGGTTATCAGCGGAGTTTTTTTGATATTTTTGATGGTCTATGGTTTCATTTTGGATGTTTTTGGAGATCAGTGGTTCTTTTGGCAGGATGTGTTTTTAGTAGTGATGGATTTTCGGGGTCGAGCTAATGGGTGGTGTTATTGAAAGGATTTCAGTGATCGACTCATGGAAACTACCTACCTGGTCACCCCAGAGTCTATTTATTTTAATTTTGAATTTAGAATTTAGAATTTTTATTTCTGAATATTGGCATTGGGTAATGTTGTTTTAGTCAGATCCCTTATATGGTTACCACTTAGCCTAAGAGTAGATATCATAATTAAAATAAGTATTCAGAGTATGTGGAATTGAATTAGGTTATAGTTAAGAATGGTTACCCTTTACCAAGGAATGATGATCTATATGATTAGATCTGTGAAGCCCAATGGTTTTGTAAGATTGATATTTGTTCAAGATACCATCAGTTGTGGGTTAGAGAGGTGGATATTCCTAAGACAATGTTTAGGTGTAGATGTGGATTGTATGAGTATATTTTCATGCCTTTTGGGTTAAAAATATCTTTAGTGATGTTCATGGATATCATTAAGAATGTTTTCCACCCTTTCATTAACTTCTTCAACATTTTATTAATCGAAGATATCCTGAAATATTCATGGACTTCATATATATAATCTAGAAACCTTGATATTGTATTGACTACACTTCAAGAACAACAGATCATGGAAAATAGTCAAAGTTTCAATTTTGGGTTTGGGAGGTGTGGTTCCTCAAGCATGTAATTTCTATGGAAATAATTTTAGTATACCTATAGAAGTTATAGGTTTTTATTTATTATATATATCCTGAGAATGTGTTTTATATCAAGAGTTTCCTTGGGATTATTGGGTATTATAGATGTTTTATCCAGGGCTTCTCTCATTAGGAAGAACAGATGATAGAGCTAACCAAAAAGTGGGTAAAGTTTATATGGTTTGATCAGTGTGAAGATCCCTTCCTAGAAATAAAGTGGATATTGATAGTATATCTTATTTTGATTCTTCTAGATCCTAGGATTGGATATTCAATGTATAATGATGCATCATGTGTTAGTTTATGACATGTTTTGATATATAGGGATTAGTTAATCATGTAAAATTAATGTATATTGGGATATAGGGATCACTCTATTTATTTCACCGAATAGAACTTTTAAGAAAAATATACACTAAATTGGCATTCATCCAATCTCAATAGCATGCACAGTATATATCCACAATGTTCACCCAGACATAGGTTTTTATGATAACTATCTCATCTATGTTTGTGCACTATAACTAGAATGAGAACCCACATAATAACCGCACAACCTTGATGAACACAATTCAAACACAAACAATAAGAAAATATATATTTTTTATCTAGTTTCAAAATATTAGCAGGATTTTACTTCCTAGAAATATTATATATCTATATTACCTTACCTTCTAGTAGACTTTGTAAAAATTTATATTATAGGTCAATGTGTTTTATTCTTGTACGAAACACTAGATTTTGAGTAAGATTAATTACACTTAGAGTATTACAAAATGACATCCCTTTATATGATCCCTTTATTAGTTTCTTCAGAAATAACATAAAACATATAAGCTCTTTCCCTACTTCCGTTGTAGAAAAATTCTATACCTCTATTATAGATAATATAAAAACTAACTACAATAAAGATATCTAGATAACCATTATTCCACAAAAAGTAAATAAAAAACCTATATTACTTTTCCATGAGTCCATTTATCTAGAAAAATCCACACCTATAAAAACATTCAACTAATCATCATCTCTAAAACATAAAGATTCATCCACTGACCCCATCAAGTATGGAAACTCCCATTACAAAAGAAATGTTAGTTTTAGAAAAAAAAATCAATTTATACATTAGAATTTCTATATTAAAAGCATAAAGAACATTCCCCAGGTCACAAACTTCCCCATTAATTGATAGTGTATGTGATTTAGAATGTTTGAAGTGTCTAATAAGGGGTTGAGAGAAGTTTTCAACTGGTCATTATGAATATTTTAATTACCATCCTTATGTATTCCTTTTAGGATAAAATAAATATTATGCTTTCAAATTTATCTTGATTCTCATCCCCATGACCATATTATCTTGGCCATGATTCTTCATCTTAAACCTTCTTGACAACTTCCTATTTAATTCCTCAAACTAATGGAACTCCATACCAATAATCAACATATCATCACCATACAAAAAATATATGATATATGTTGCATCATCCCATTTTATACTATAACAAAAATAATCTAAATCACATAAAATAAAACTATTCTCAAGTCTGAAAGTTTATAAAATTTTATTCCACTATCCTGGATCTTTCATTAACTTATAAAGACTTCATTTTAGCTTAGAAAAAAATAATCATTCTAATGAAATTCATCACCCTTAGGTTAAACTATCTAAATTTATTCCTTTAAATAAAAATGATGAAAATTTGTATTTGAATCTATCTAATGCATGTGTGGATCATTGAACACCAATATTCTAAGCACTATCTAAATAAAAGAGTGATTTCCTATTAGTGAGAAAATTTTAGAAAATTAAATCCCTTTATTTTTTTTGAAAACCATTCACCACTAACCTTAATTTATTCCTCTTACTTCAATCATCATCCACTTTCAAATGAATAGAAATTTTTTTCTGGATATATCTTCCCCTATGTTATTTCATATAATTCCCATGAATTTTTGAGATTTAATGAACCATTTCCTCTTCTATGGTTGGCTACAACTATTTCTATTCACTGATAGTAACTACCTCTTCTAAAAATTCTAGTTCACCTATGTCTGTTAGAAGTAGAAATTGCATATCAACTCCAAACCATAGAACTAATTTCCTTATAAAATTGGATATCTTCAACATAACTACAAGTTAATCCATTTTAACTTTAATATCCCATAGTCAATCGTAAAAACTTTATCATTTAGTTAGAGGTATATTTGATCATTATTTAAATGGTAGTAGTCTTTCTGATAAAACTATGTCTAGTAGCTTAACTATTGGAGTGTCATACTCTAAAGTTTCCCCTAAAATTTATAATCTAAGATTCTATCTTTTAACCTCTACTTTATCACCTAAAACTTCAAAATTTAATCTAATCTCAACTTCCTTCTCATCCCAGTTTATAATTTTCCACATAGGTTTTCATTGAAATCATCGTATTATCTTTGGATGACTTGTTTATTTTCATCATCCCATAGGAAATATCCAAAGTTGTCATCACCAGATTTAAAAAGAAAAAACCCTTGGATTTTTCCTATAAATTTTGTTTTTATTTAAGATACATATGAATTTATTGATACTTTGAAATACATAGATATGGTTCACCTCTAGTCACTTACTGGACTAGATTTCTTTCAGTAGATCATGTCCCTTAGCTAACATTGGACTTCTATTCACCAAATATGTTGTCATATTTATATCATATTCCCAAATCCCCCTAATCATTTCAATGTTATTCCTCATACTGTAATATTTCTCTCACATATTCTGATTCATCCTTCGAGTTACTCCATTTTGATGTTGAGTTACTGAAATGGTATTCTCTTGCATGATTCCCTACCACTGGAAAAAGTTATGAAAGTTGTTTCTAGTGTATTTACTACCATTGTCTAACTAGATACACTTCAAATTTAATTCACACTATTTTTTGGATAAAACATTCCATTCCTAAAACACATATCCTTTCCCACTTGTATGAGCTTCTTTTTGAGACCTAGAAAATTTCTAACATCATTTAGTCTCAAGACACTTGCACTTCAAATTTTATTTCTAACATTTCATTTTTAAAATATATCTAGATATTTATCATATACAAGATGTATTATTCACAATATCCTTAGTATTTAATAAACCATGCACCAAGATCACCAGTTAAATGAGAAGATTCACCTTAGTACATAATCCATGAATACTTTGGAATGATCACAACTAATATCAAAATGGATCCTTTTTCCATCATAATTACTGAGTTCATCTGAATATAAGTGTAAGACTTTGAATGATTACTTTAATAATTATAGATATGTCCCTTTCTCCTAAAAAGCTATCATGTAGGTCATAAACAAGTGGATCTTCCTTGAATTCTTCTCTAGGGCTTATATTCTAAATATTTCTTAGTATGATAGTACTTTTATTGAGGAGACTGTCCCCATCCAGTAGCATCGATAGCACTTATAAATGTATTTTGAACTTATTTAAACCTCAACTAATTATTCAACATCAAGTTTTAAATATAAACCAACATAATATCTCCCTTCCCACTTGAGTTTCTCACTACTATCACCATGAAATCCTATCTCTCTAGAAGTGAGGAAAGAATAATAAAACCCCTAAAATCATATTTTAATGTTACCTTAATTGAATTGAGATAACCTTGGATCATTTTGAAGTCATTCATATCATTTCCTTTAGGAATTACATATGATATCCTCAAGCTTAACCATCTTCACATCATGAAAACTTTGCTAAGAATCATTGGATTCTCATACATTTTAGCCAATGGTTTTATAACCTATGTTGTCATTTTGTTTACTCAATGTTGAAGGAAATATTTTGAGAAATATATTACCTAATAAAGGCTAAATTATTCTATTCCAAATTCTCTCATTATATAGTGCCCTTCGATGCAGGACATTTTCTCAAAAAGGAGCATATAGATATTTTTGCATCAAAATATTCTCCAGTTTTATTCTCCTAAAGGAAAAGTTTGTTCCCTCAAAATTATCAATTAAAGCTTCCCTTATATAATGTAATTATTTTTGATAAATATAAAACAAACTAAAATCAAACAACTTTCAATAAAAGGAGATGAGAAACTTAAATTTTGCGAGTGAAGTAGAACCAACCCTTTGATTCCTCTTGTTGAGATAGGGGAGGAACTCTATCTATTACACCAAACATACCTATAAATCAAAAATACACCAAAAGGAAATTATTATGATCACCATATAATATATCATATAAAGCTGCAAAATAATAAAAGATATAAGTTTTTACTATTACCACCTCATCTAAGTTTTCACATTGGATCTAAAATGGGAACCCATATAATCACAACAAAAAATTCATAAACACACTTCACATAGAAACATAAATGAAAATTAAAAAATATGGTCTAAATGGTTTGTAAAACTATGATACATCCATGGGGGAAAACTATAATCATTTTCATTATAGGAGATACAAGTGAATACCAAAATCATCACTAACTTCGTCACATTACAAAGTATCTGATAGTTAAGTCAGAAACTCTCTTCTATTCAACATAAGAAACATGAAAGAAACAAACTCATCAATGCTTGTCCACCACCTATTTTTATATAGTTCTTCATCTAGTGAACTAGTTGAACCAAAAATTGAGATTCATGACTATACACCTATAGACTAGGGTAACCTCAGATATACTATTGAATCATCCAATGAAACCAACAAAAGGTTTTCACCATGCATACAACCCATGCATTGAGTCTCCATGCCTAGTGAACACCATTAATGGGAACTATCTTTTATGAATATATAAAATCACTTCTATATGATGATATCCATCCTATGGAAATATTTCCAATGAAGCCTCTCTATCCCGATTACTCTGAAACTATACAAAAGGAAACAAATTCATTCAGTGATCTTTTTATAATAACCACCATCAAAAATAAAATGTTTGGTAAAACTAAATATTTTAAAAAACCCCAAACGTCATTTACAACACAATTATAAGAACTACCCAACATATGAATTGGATTTGGTGGTTGTGGTCCTTGATCTGAAGTGTTGATGACATTATATCTTCAGTGAAAAGTTTTTTGTCTACAAAGACTATAAGAGTTTTTAATACATATTCTCTCTATCGTATTATAGTATAAGTTATAGGTGTTGGAGGGATTATCTAAAAAAATTCAACTTCAAGACGGACTATGCTATGGGAAGTGTAATATCATTTCATATTCTATCAGTAAGAAAATACTGGAGATACAGGGGTTTGGAGAGTGTACTTAGTTGGTGGAATGTTGTCTATTGTATTTGATAGCTGAGTGGCCAGTGGATGAAACTGAGGATCATCTAGTTATGATATATATGCATTCAGTTATCACATCTTCTTTAGTGGATTGGTTAAAGTCCATCGATGATGTGAATACCAAGTGTGTAGTGATGTGGGAGCGCCTAGTGGGGGATGATTCAATCCTCGGATTGTCCTTAGATAATCAAAATTTGATCTTAATTCATAGAAGTTTAGTAGTGTCACTTTCCATGGGTTAGGATGTAAGGAGATAATCTAATAATTAAAAATGTTTTTTTCATCTAGGATCCATAAATATTTTCCCTTAGATCAGATGTAAGTTTTGGTAGACAGGTGTGAATAGGGACATCAACGAATTTTTTGCATTGCCTTACCTTACAAAGGGTAATGGTCAAGAATTAGCATCATGTAAGATTGATTTAGTAACTTATAGTTCCTATGTGGAAGTGAGATGATGGGATTATGGACTTCTTGATAGGGTTACACATGATCTTTAGGATCCATGATGTAATTTTGGTGATAATTGATCATCTTAGGAAAGTGGCTCAATTTTAGTCAATTTGAGACTCTTTAAGGGGATGATTATGGAAAGCTCTATATAAGGGATATTTTTCTCCTTCTCGGAGTTTCTTTGAGAATAATTTTAGATATGAAACCACATTTTAAATCACTATTTTGAAATGGTTAACCTAAGGCTTTAGGTACCTTGTTAAAACTGAGTATAACATATCATCCACAGACTGATGGGAAATCAGAGAGGATGATTTTGATATTGGAGTACATGTTACATGCATATGTTTGAGACTTAATTGGATCTTCATATGATCACATATTCTTAGTTGAGTTTGGTAACAAGAACATATTCTAGGATTCTATTCAGATGACACCTTCTAAGACTCTTTATGGTCGGCCATGTCACTCACCACTATGTTGGGATAAGACTGTTAAAGATACATTTATGGGGTAGGTAATGGTATAAGAGACCTTCAGGAGAGTTTAGTTGATCTGGAAGTGGTTAATAATAACATAGAGAACTAGTGGTCATATGTTGACTAGAGTACGTTTCCCTTAGATTTATCTATGGGGGAATGAGTTTTCTTATGGGTAACTCTAATATTAGGGCATTGATGGTTATAGAGGCAAGGAAATCTAGATTTAATTTTCATTGGACCATTCAAGATTATATAGAATATATGGAAAATTTATTACCATTTAGATATTACTTTGTGTTATTTTGGTATGCAGGATGTGTTTCATGTGTCTAATCTTCAGGTGTATATCTCATATTTTTTTTTCTTTCCTTAAGGGTGTGTATTAGGGGTAATGGGGTTTCAAAGTACTTTTTTAGAGGATAGAGGTTGAGTGGGCTATATGAGGGCTGAAATAAGGCCACCAAATTTCTAGTGGGTGCATGAGCTAGAAAATGGTGCTTGGTGTGGGGCCTACTCTTATCTAGATCCCATTGAGTAGCCGATGTGAATCTACTACCCCATTGTTTTCTATGTAAAGATGCTTTCATTATTCCCTAGTACACAGGTAGTTCGGTGGATTCCCAAAAATGAAATCATTAATGTAGTTTTCATTATTTTATCCTAATATGATTATTAGACTAAAGTTAACCATAATATGACCCTAATGTGACCATAAAACCCATAAGGTATCTCCCTTACTGTTCTAGGTTTCCTTTTACTCTCTTATTGGGTGATTGATGTCACGATTGATCCAATGGAATCCTTTAAAGTATGATATATATGTTTTAATCCTAAATAAATTTCAATCTATAGAATTGATCATAGATTGAGCCTTATTTTCTGGATGTATAAATCTACACCCATGTCTAATGGAGAATTCAATCATTATTAATATATCAATGCTGGATCATAATAATTAGTGACATCTCATTAATTGATCCTAGATCTTTTGTTGGCAATGAATCTCTTTTGGTAAGTTTATGTGCATTCTACCTCTTTCCATGATTTATTCCTTGAATCCCAATTATATAGAATCACTTATGATGGATTGGTTATTGATATAGAAATCATTAACATACAATAATGATCTAAGTTTCATCCCTTAATGAATTTAGGAAATTGGAAGCAATGTGCTAAAGGTAGGAAGTCCTTATAATGTTGGACCCATATAAGGAGTTATTTGACATTCTTTCATTGGGTGTGTATTCCAAGTATAGAGACCCTTGAATGATAAGGTATATTTTTCATGTATGTGTGAACTATAAGACCTTTCTTTGATCGATATAATTTGTTCCAAGCTATATCACACCTTACATGTTGTTATTTCTTCGTCGTAGAGTATTATATATGATATGCTTGATCTTTAATATGTTGTACCTTTCTTTTTTATCTTTTCATAGTCAGTTTAACATTCATATGCATATTTATTTCATAAATGTTGAAACTTTTTTAGTGTTCAGATTGATAGGTAGACTTGATGGACTTAGCTAAACCCTTATAAGGGTAGCTTTGATGACATGACTCGTAGATTGTGACTCTATACACATGATAGATTGTGATAGAGCTTGGAATGTTATTAGACCATGGGGTAGAACACTATACACTATTGTAAGAGGGTTTATAGGCTGGAATGATCTGCTAATGGAGAAACCAATTACACATGTGTAGAATTCCATCGATTCATGCATGCTAAGAATGTGTTCCATCAGAGAAAAGCATTTAGCCATGATTCATGGGTGTGACTTTCCCTAAAAGGCTAGTATATATTATTTCCTTAAATATGGAATGTGTATTGCCCTAAAAGGTGGAAAATGTAACATAACATGATTTATGTCATGTTATGACCACTTATTACATTATTCTGGCATGACAATGAAGCAATTACGGTCGGGCTTCATGGTTTCTTAGTTGGTTAATGATCACTCAGTATATGATTGGTTGTATTTTTATGGGATAATTATCCTTTCAAATATAACATGAATCTCTATATACATGTATAGTTGTGTTAAGGGAAAAAATTTTGTGGCCTAAATGGTTTATACTCACACCCTATATATGAATCTTGGTGCACATACATAGTTCATGATCAGGTATTTGAAGAAGGAACATGGATCAATGAAAGGTTACTGAGGATCATGGAGTTAATATAAATACATGATATCAGTAAAAACTCCAAAAATCTTATATAACATTGTTTATTTATTTATTCTAGTTGTACTACTTATATTTTTTGAATTTTCAGATTTGGGGTCTCTTTGGTTTGACATTATTTGACCTAACTTCACATCTATTATAAAATCTATTTTTTTAATTTTACACATTAATTTCAAGTTTTATTATGTTTATGTTTTTATTTCTAGTGTATTTAAATAATTACCAACGGAGTAGTCTCCCCAAGGAATCTATAGAATCTTTCCCTTAGTCGACAACATCTTGCATATGGGGAGACATGCATGAGGCCATGTTATACTTCAAATTAGACTCAGTGATTTAGTTCTGGGCATTATAAGTATAATTTGAATAATTTCCTTGATCATGTATGAGAAATCTCAAAATATATAGACTTATATGAAATATAATTTTTAGGATTATTTGTAAAATTATTTTGGAAATTAGAAATAACATTGACATTATAAAAAAACTATATATTAATATTTATAAAACCAAGTGAATAATTATTCCTTTTAGAAACCATGAAAATATAGATAGAATGTTTGATAATAAAATACAAAATTATTTAAAAATATTTCCACATGGAAATGTTTAAAATAGATTATTCCAACACCTATAAAAAAATACCCATATAGAAATAATTTAAAAATTCTTTAAAAAAATTGTAAAAAATTTTAAAATTGAATAAAATGAACTTGATAAACAATTGAATCATAGATAAGGAGACTTTTAAAATCATCCAATGAATAAGGATATATAAGGAGAATATACCCAACCAAAAATAAGAGGCGTGGTCATTATCCATTACAACTGGTAAAATATAATCCAAGTAGAAAAATTGTGATAAGACTTGTAAAAACACAATAAAAATAGATAAGAATAAAATTATTTGGGTTTTATAATGAAACAGAATTCAAATTTCACATATGTATTATCTTTAAAAAAATTGCAACTTCAAATTGAGCTTGAAGAAGAAATCCTTATGGTAATGGTAACGTAAGAATCAAAAGACTATGAGAGAGTTACCTTGAAATAGATATCACATTATCATGAAATGAAATATATTAGTTATAATTTAGGATAATAGGGTTGTTAATACATCATATAAAAGGAATTGTGGTGCAAAATATCAAACAAATCTCATAAAATTGAAAATATCTACAAATTACCACTACAACTTTGGTATATTTTGAATTGACAAATATATAAAGAAAGAATAAAATTTGTATATTAAAAACTCATTAATTAAATTAATATATTAAATTAAACTTATTAGGAATTAAACAAATTATATTAAAGATATCACAGTGCATAATAAGAAATATATTACAAGAAATTAAATTTCTCCTAAAAACCCCTTAACTTGACTCACAACTTCTATAAAAGCACTTGAATTTATTGTATAATAAAAATAACAATCACAGTCACATATTTGACAACATTATTCATATATATAAAAGTTTATAAACTTTATTTATAATTATTATCAACAAGTATATTAGTTATTTATTATATATTTTCGATAACGAGTCTAAGTAATCTTGATCGCTTCGAAATAGTTTCATAAGAGAAATGTTATTTTTTTATTCTTCTTCCAAATATCACCATTCAAAGATCATAAAAGGTAATATAATTTATTATTTATAATTATTTATAATCTCATAATTTTATTCTATTATATTTTTTATTATGATTTTTAAAGATAAAATTGGTAATGATCAAATTTCATTGATTTTTAACAAAGAATGTTGGTATCTTAATTAAAGAGTTTAAAATTAATGATACCATTCATAAAACAAAATACAATAAATACTTACATATTTATAAAATATATTATAAGTAATTAATTTCTTGTTTTAATCCTGTTGTTATATTATGTCATTGTTTAAGTAGGTGGTTAAAAAGTCACAAATATGAAAATACTCTAATTAATGGATGTGTCTGTTTATAAAAGTGGTTTCTTTTGGAATAATATTAGTATTGAAGAATGATAATGATATTATTTAGATATTTTTATGGTTTTTAATTTTAGTTGAATATATTTTAATAAACAATAAATTATATAGATTAAAAAAAATGTTTTACTTCATAGCGGTAACAGTCCAGACAGATTCATGAATGGCATTTTAATTTTTCTTAATGGAAAAGGGGATATATATATATTTAATGATTATTCCCAAAATATAACAAAATTATGTATACTATAAATTTTTAATTCATCATTAAATATTAGGATAAAATTATTTTAAATTGAAATATAGAAACAAAATAATTTTAGGGACAAGATAGTACTTATGTTGAGAACTTTAGTTTTCCCTTGGCTGACTCCTTTGAAATGGAGGACTGGGGAAAACAATTATGAACAATATATTAAGGAAGATAAATAAGATTTTTTTTGGAATGAAATAGAGAAGAGTTTTAAGAGGAAGATTAAATTTGAGAGTGGTCTTTAACAAAAGGCGAGAGGTCCCTTTTATAAGTGGTGGAAATGGTATTCTTGTAAATATTTCATCTTAATATAAAGAGAGAATATGTCACACATGTCAAGAAGACTCAAAAAATAGAAAAACAATTATTGGGAATAATTTTTAGTCAATACACACTTAAAAAATCAATTAGAAACATTTTTTTAACATGTTATTCGTTTTAATACTTTATTTAACAAATTTTACCATTTTGACTTTTATCATGGTAACTAGTTTTTATATAATTAATTAAATTTTTATGACTAAAAATAAAATTACAATTATTAAATAAAATGGAAATAATTATTAAAAATGATAAAATTATTTTTATCAGGTAAAATTTCTATTTTATTAAAAATTATTTTTGACATTAGCGTATTTAATGTGTAAAAACCAATTTTAAGAAAAAATGTACCTTTAAGCATAAAATTTATGCGTATTATACAATTTCAATGTATTTTATTTTCTTGATATAAATTGTTTTACTATAAAAATAATAAACTTTTTGTGTCTATATGATATATCCAAAACCATATTTTACCAATGTTATATTTATTAAAATAGAAAGACTAAGAACAGTTTCTTTTATTGGGAAATATTACATACATTACAAAACTGTTGAATATAGGTTTTATAAGTTTAAAATGGTAATTTAAATTTTATATTTTTACTCCTTAGAAAAATTGTTGATCATGAAGTTTATGTTATAAGTTTTTATGTTATACCTACTTCTTGATAGATTCATACATTCTAAGTTTTTAGTAAAAATTTTATTTTTCACTATTCATTAAAAATCAATTATTTTAGAAAAATTACAAAAAAATATACTCAGATATTTTTGAAATTATAAATTAAAAAATTATATAATTTTTACCTAATTAAAATTTTAAAATTTATAACTTTATCTTTTAAATTAAATATACAATAAATAAAGAAAACAATTTTTTGTTGAAAAATTCCATTTTAAAACTATTAGTGTTCTTAATCCTATTTTGTATGTATTTATAATTTATTAAAATATTTTTATTTACAAGGGGTTTATTATTTTTATATTTCCATAATAATATTCATCTAATATTTCATAGATAATTTTTGTTTGATGTTTCATGTTAAGTATTCCATTGAACACATTAGGTTTATTTAAAGGAGGTATATGTAGTAAAATCACAGGGTGTTACACCCCCCCTAAATAAATTATGTCCACCAAATTTTATTTAATCCAAAATAATTAAATATTTAAGGGTTTATATATGATAGAAGTGGCTCTAGATTTAATTTTTTTTTGAGGGTTTATCCACATTATCTTTCATATGACTAGTGAACTAATATTTTCCCTCATAATAGGAATATAACTAATGATGAGTTTTTTACTTTAATACTTTTTTCTAAATACCCCAGTATAATGGTTGTAATTTTTTCATAGGGTTTTTATAGTAATACTTTTATTAATAGGTGTTGACAAGAATATTTTTAGATGTGAGTTTTCTATCTTGGAAATTATCTTGGCCTCTTTGCCAAGAGAGCTGATCCATGCCAAATATAATATCACCTTTGACTAATGGAAGGATAATATGATTTAATAGGAATCACTTTCCTATAAACATATATTAAAGAGGATTTATATACTTGGGAAACAATAATCATACCATTAAAATTTTTTATTAATAATTTAACATCTAGTCATCATTGGGGTGATTTTTCATTCTTAGGTATAATTCAGTAGGTTAGAAAAGATACAAATACAAAACTAATAGTTCTTGAGTGGGGGATTAGTTCTTATCATTCCATATAAATTTTTGAACCAATGTTCGTAGATCTGATTTCATAGGCTTTCCCTTGTTTGAATTTTTTTCCTATCATACTTTTTATCCTATATATTAGGAAATTGACATGGATAATGTCAAAGTTCCCCATATTTGAGGCATTAAACTCTTAGTGGTTCCTCTAAAAAAACTATATTTTCATTCACTATGTATACTAATCTCTTCAATTTTACTTGGTAATTAGTTTCTATATTCCCTTATACTCTACAAATAAAACATCTCAAACATTTATGGAGACATTTCCTAGGTGTTTCATCCCATATTTTTGACATATAGGATATTTAAATTTATTTTAATCATCATATATTTCACCCAAAATTCAATGAGAATCCATACTTCTCTTCTTTTTTATGTCATATATATTCGAAAATATTCATTTTGTTAATCATAATTCCTAATAGTTGATTTGGTATAATCACATGGTTTCTCCCTTCAATTTGTATCTAGTTAGGTTTCTCATTTGGAAGATCTCCACATTATCCATGGAATCCATTGTTAATTTGGGTTTATCAGGATTTTTTCATTAATAAAACCAAAAGGAGTTAATGTGAGTGACGAATACCCTTAGATAATTATTATAATATGTGTAAAATGAATCCTCAAAATGGATTACTCTTCAAAATTATTACATAAGTTTTCAATTCAACATAAATCACTCCTTGTTCAAACTAGGGTTCCTTAGGTTGGCTTCTCTCATATTCAATAAACTAATTCCAAAAACTAATAAATCCTTTTTATTTGATTGTAAGGAGAGCACAATTAACAAAATAATATCCCTTGAGAGTGTCTAGATAGGTGTGTAATATTAGGCACACTCATCATACATCAGAGTGAATATTGAGTTGATACTCAACCAATATATTTTGGGATTATTATATCTAGGTGAATCTATTCCACAACCGCATAAAATTTCTAGTATCTAAATAGGGGATTTTTAGGATAATAAAACAATATCAACATTACCAAAATGTTAGGATGTTATCCAATAATTAGACTTATCCCTTAGACTTATGTCTAGGTTTTGCACTATAATTCTATTATCCTAATAACTAAAATATTCAATATTATCTCAAATAACCTAAAGGATCATATTTAGCATTGAAATTATGATCAACCTTAACTTATTGCCCTTAAATTATCCTCAACTAACATCCTAATATCTAAAGTTATCTAAACCCTTCTCAGATAGCAACTATAAAAGCCTAAATGCAACTAGACCAGAATTATATGATTTATAGAAAATATTTCATAATATATATTCCCTTAACCTTTTAGTTTTATAAAATTTTATAATTAAGAAACTAATTAACTAAAAAGTCTCATGTATTTATAAAATAATGGATATTTTTTCCACTATATAAGAAACTATTTAATCTATAATATGTTTTCAATATCTCCCATAGATTCTCCACACATTATATTCTTCTAAAAATATCAGGTGTAATAATTTTCACTATAAACTGGGAAAATTTAAACATAAGTGTGATCTCAAACACTCAGTAGGAGAAAACATATCCCATAACCTGTCATATAGTAAAAAAGGAACAAATAATATGTTAGGAAATAAATGATCATCAAATAATCCCATTTAATTGATCACATGACCTTGAAACTAATACAACATCAACAATATAAATAAACACATTGTAAGTAATAATGGATTTCATAGTGATGAAATTAAAAATATCATACTTGTCATAGATTTGTGCCAAAATATCATATATCATTAAGGCATTATTCTAAGACTTATATTTAATATCAAGACTGTATTCAAGAAATCTAAATAAATAAGAACACATACACAAAATACCTAGGCTAGTTTGCCCTGGGAAACTTATTGATTCATATGGAGGTTATTGAGGGATACATTAATAAATAATTAAGTGAAACTCAATAATCATATTAAGGAAGTAATAAACTATACAGTACATAACAATCATTCCTTATTAATTAATATACATTCGTATTGAAAATAAAATATAATTGTTTTTCAAAATAACCCCAATGAATAAATAGAATAAATTTATATGTATCCCTAAAAATAAAGTTTCATAGAGTAATGGGTTTAAATTTAGGTAAAT
Source organism: Viscum album (assembly GCA_963277665.1). Classification (NCBI taxonomy): domain Eukaryota; kingdom Viridiplantae; phylum Streptophyta; class Magnoliopsida; order Santalales; family Viscaceae; genus Viscum; species Viscum album. Next base: position 53,123,723 of record OY728146.1, on the reverse strand, counting down.
AATTAATCTAAACCAATAAATGTATATAATCTAGGTCAACACACTTTAATCAAAGGAATAAAATATATAGTGTTCATAGTGGAAATGCATTGGATGAAAATAGATAATTATACACAGTGGTTGATTTGGAATGGAAAAGGAAGTGATGGATAATTAATCTATTAGAAACTAACATTACATAATTAATATATAGAAATAATTTGAATATTATCATTTAAATAATTTTCTTGACAAAGTATAAAATATTTCAAAAGAAAAGACTTAGATGAAAAACACTTTTTAGGAGCATTTGGAAAATTATTTTGGAAATGAGAAATAACCTTAACCTTTTCAAAATATTTATTAAAATAGTAATATTTATAAAACTATGATAATAAGGATTACATTTAGAAACCATGAAAACATAGAGAGGAAGTTTCATTGGAAAAGAAAAAATGCTGGAAAGATATGTTCACACAAAATGTATAAAAGAGATTCTTCTCACACTTGTCGAAAATAAACCATATAGAAAGAATTTAAAATTATTTTAAAACATTTATAATGAATTTATAAATAGTGTAAAATTATCTTAACCAATAATTGAGTAAAAAATTAGGACATCTAGAAAACCATCTAATTAATAAGGATATGGATGGGAAATATACCTGACAGAAAAGAAGTGGGGGCCCATTTCTCTTAAAACAGGTAAACTATGAGACAAGTGTAAAATTAAATAGTGAGAGTACATTTAAAAACCCATTAATACTAGAGTAGTATATAATAAAGTGGATTTTTATAAATAAATTTCATAACATTTCCCCATATGTTTTATCTTTAAAAAAATCATGATTTTGAAATTGATATTGAAGAAGAAACCCTTATGGTAATGCTAATGTAAGGATCAAGTGAAAATAAGAGGGTTAACATGAAATAGAAATTAAAATATCATGGAATGAAATATATTCATTATTATTTAAGTCAATAGAGTAGTGAATACACCATAGAAAAGGAATGATGGTTTCTAATATTAAACATGTCTCGTGAATTTTACCATTAAGTGGAGCTTTATCTTTGATATTCTCAGGAGATTTGGTTTCTCAAGTGGCTTCATCAACCTTATCAGAAGTATCCTTACATATTCAAGGGTGTCCATTTTAATTAATGGATCTCCCAGGGGTTATTTTCACTGTACCCGAGGAGTTCTACAAAGTGATATTCTTTCTAATCTTCTTTTTTCCATTGCTGAAGAATATATGTGTAGATGTCTTAATGAGATATCTCAAATTGGTATTTTTAGACAGATAAAGGCTGGTAGGGACAACCTTGTCCCATCGCATTTACTATATGCTGATGATATTCTGATTTTTTGGGAAGGCTCAAGGAAATCAATATCTACAATCAAAGAATTCTTCTCATATTTTGAGACTGTTGTTGGAAAACATATAAACTAGAATAAATCCTTCATTGTTATTGGTGATGAGATCACTACTGAAAAAAAACAGGGTCACTAGATCCCTCGGAGTCAGAAATGTATCTCTGCAATTTATTTATCTTGGAGTTCCAATATTTTTTGGTAAGATACATAAGAAATAAATTGATGGAATTTATTCTGGTATTATTCATCTGATGGGTAAATGGAAGGGTAAATCCCTATCTCAATCTGGAAGGGTGTGCCTCATTAACTTGGTGATCACATCAAAGTTTGTCTAGTCCTTTTCAATTTATAAATGGCCAAAAAATCTGCTCAAGGAACTCCAATGCATGATGAGGAATTTCATCTGGACGAGATCTATTAATGAAAGGAAGTTGATCACCATTTCTTGGAAAGACTACATTAAACCCATTGAGTTGGGTGGTCTTGGAGTCAAGGACCTTCTGGTTTTCAATGAGGGACTTATTAATAAGTTCACATGGAATCTCTTAACCTCCAATGACTCATCCCTGAATTTTCATTCATGAAGGTTCAAAATGAATCTTATTAATGGCTACCCCCATTATATGTTACCATCTATATGGACATCCCTTTGGTGATCCTTCAATGATATTATTCAGAACTCTAAATGGCTTGTCTGTATACACTCTGGTCTTAATTGTTGTAACAATCCTTGGCTGGACAACCCCTTGTATACTGAAGATATCCCCCCCACCCGATGAAAATGTCTATAATAGATTTTCTGGATCATTATCATGGTCTTGAAACCATGATTACTTCATATGATAAACATAAAATCCAGACCTACTCTTTCATGGACATTGATACTCAGGTATGGAGGCCCAACAGGAATGAACACTTTAATCTCAAAGATTTCTACAACATACAGCTTTTTGGCTCCACACAAGCTCCCTATTGGTTACTCAGATTTAAAGTGAATTTTGTCCAACCCTCCCAGATTTTTCTTCTCTAGAGAATGTGGAGGAACCGGCTGCCAACACATGATCAATTAAGGATGGATGGCCAATGTATTGTGTCTGCCTATTATATGTGCCTGAATGAAACTGAAACTGTACAACACCTTTTTATCTACTGTCCCTTTTCTCAGAAGCTTTGGAAATAAATTGGAGACATATTCGACATGGATCTCTGCTCATATAGGTTGCTGGGATACTTGATTATGTTCATATTCGAGTCTGGAAGGAGTGTGTAGGTTCAGAATATATTGCTGGTTATAACAGTGACTATTTTTCACGCTATTTGGACATACCAGAATAGCCTCCTATTTTACAACAAGGCTCCATCCATTCATGCAAGTGAAATGCTGATTCATCATGACATACATGCTACTATTGTGATACAAAATGGGTGCATGGATAATACCTGTACAGATTTAACTGCATTACAGCTTCTTGGAATTTCAGGTAAACTGAAAAATCCATTGGTGGTAAAGTTTATTCGCTAGATCCCACTGACCATTCCATGTGTTATGGTTAATGTTGATGGAGCTGCATTTGAATCACCAGGTAGATTGGGTTTTGGGAGTGTCTCCCGCATGCATCGTGGCTTCATCAAGGGTTGTTTTCATAATTTTATTGGGATTTGAATCGCTTATGATGAATAATTATGGGCCATTATCTATGCCGTGAAGCATTCTATCTTTCATAACTGGAATATCTTATGGATTGAATCAGACTCCGAACTTGCGGTGTATGACCTCAAGATGAGAACCCGGGATGTTCCATGGAGAATTATACCTTATTGGATCAGATTTCTTAATCAGGTAAAACATCTCAACTTGGTAATCACTCATGCATATCAGGAGGCTAATTAAGTGGTTGATGCCTTGTCTAAGAGGGAAGTCATGTAAATGACTACCATGTAGTCCTTTCGAGATCCTGATTTTTGTGCATCTTTGGTTGAGGCTGATATGAGGGGAGTATCTCATTCTCGGCTTTGTAAAACCCCTTATTCTATATGACTTTGTAACTTTACTTTTTCTTTAATATTTTACGGTGATGGTTTAACCAGACCCGATTTTCTGGTATAATTTTTATGTCTTATGGATTTAAAATAGAGATAAATAACCGTTACAACTTTTGTATTTTTTGAATCAAAATACATTTAGAAAAATTACATGATATGTCTCCTAAAACCACATTAATTTTATGAAAATGATAATATACATTCATTAAGAAGTAATCTCACCATATAGAAGATATAATGGTGCAAAATAATAATTATTTCTCCTGGATTTAAATTTGAGAAAAGGAACCCCACACCTTAATTGTTGACTTCCCCTAACACATTTCATTATCCTATACAAAAAATATCTATCTTAATAAACCATTTTATATCCTTATTAATATATATATATATATATATATATATATATATATCATTTTATGAAATTAATTTATATTTATTCTCTAAATGTATATTTTTTATTAATTATCTAATATTGATATCTGGTGTGAGTAAACTTGATCATTTTGAACTAGTTTCGTAAGATCGATTTCATTATTCATTTTCTCCCAAAGTTCATAATCACTAGATCATAAATTGTAATGGAATTGATCCCTTATAATAATTTATAATGTTATAATTTATTTTATTTGATTTTTGGTTACGATTCTTCAAGATGACATCTGAAATTAACATGTTTCAATGTTTTTAATGAACAAACATTGGTATCTTCATTAATGAGTTTAATATTAATGTTACAATAAAATAAAAAAATAAAATCATTATTTATTTATTTTTATCACCTATTATCAGTAATTATCTTGTCATTTTAATCTATGATGGTATTTTATATCATTTCTCAAGTAGGTGTCTAGGCCTACACAAACATGAACATATTATAATTAATGGATTAGTATGGTTATGAAAGTGGTTTATTTTTTCAAAATAACTTTATAATAAGAAGAACAATTGTCATGAACAAGGATAGGATTCCATCTTACCTAATACCCAACCTGGTCCATGATAAGGGCTGAGAGGAATTTACGATCCTCTCAGACTGAAGACTAGCATCATGTATCCAAGATAAGACTAATGGTAATGATTTTTCACAAAAAACAATCAGGATAAAATAACCAAAATAGATCACACAACATAAACCAATAATAACTAAACATCACTCAATATCTAAAAAAGGATCCTATACAAAACTATATAACAAAACTAAAACTATAAAATAAACTAAAACCAAACCAAAAATAGCACGATTTCCATATGACCTCTTAGTCACCACCAACTATAAGACTAAACTACTCAAAAAACAACCTGAACCAGAAAACTAAACTAAAAAACAAAATAGGTCTACTAATACTAAGTGGCACAAGTAGGGTGTGAGCATAAAAAACTATTAGTAGGTAATCACCACAAATTCAATACATTTCCTTTCCCGAAATATTCCATAAACTCTAGTTTGAAATGTACATAATGAAAATAAGTTTTTTTATCATTTAAATGATTCAAACACAAATTTACTTTTCAAAATAGTTTTCCATTCCAAAAATCCAATTTAAAAAACCAAATCTCAAATAAGAATCAATACCAAGTGATAAAAATCAAAACTAAAAATTAGGGAAACTGAATAAGCAAAGATAAACTAGAAGTTCTAAAAACCAAGGTTTATTAGATGAAAAACAAGAATATAAGGATAAGTAATCATGGGAATTTCTTAAACATATCTAGAATAAATATCTAGATGTACTCAGGTTAGACTCACCTTACATTATATGGTGTAAATACATATTCAATAACAAACCTAGATGCTCTAAACTAGCCTTAGGAGTGGTACATCCCACATTAAATCTCAAAAATCTTTGGGATACCAGTACATAAAATCATGACCAGTAATCAACCATCACTCAATCCTCTAGATGAATCCTAGGAGTCCCATTTTAATAGTACATAGATAATGGGGAGGTCATCACATGGGTGACATAAACCAATAAATCACCGATTCCACAATGTTTCCTAGCCCAAACTCTGAAACCACCTATGTGATGACCATATCCTCGGAGGGACTACCATAGAGGTTCCCATCATACATAAAATTATCCATGGTTCCAACTAGGACTACACATCATAAGAGTTTCAATTTTTTCCCCAAAACATCACAAAATACTAACTCGGCCTTAACCTTTCCAAAACCATCTCGAAACTCATTTGAAAAATTATGGAGAAAACATGAAACATGATCAAAAGGTTCCAAATGGACCTTAATTACCATTTAGGTACCAAACCACATTAAAAGGTTCAAAAAAGTACATGGTTTATAAAAAATATTTTAAATACACATTTGAGTTCATTTTGGAACCAAGAAACCATTTAAAAGATGAAGTGAAAGAGATAAGATGGAATAAGGAAGGGTATTTTTAAATCTAGGGTTTAAGGGGAGCATTATCATGGAAAGATATCATCATTTGTGTGACTATCCATATTTCTACCTCAAGAACATAGGTACATTCCCAAATCTAATGGAATATATAAAGTAAACCACAAAATACTTAAAAACCAATTTAAATAATCACCACCAATCATAATATGCCACACATAAGCATGAAACCATAAAAGTCACCAATTTCCACAAACGAGACCCAATTCATAAAAACCCATAATACTAAAACATAAACAACATAAAACACCACCCAAAGTACCCAATTTAATTTTTAAATACCATATGGAATTTTATCAAACACTTTTTATAAAAATACAAGTAGAAATAATTTTAGAAATCCTTTGAAAACTAATTTTCCTCAAATTTCCACCATATAAATACTAAAACAATTTACACAAACACATCACAAGAAATAATATCACATTTCAAAGGAATTTAGGTAAACTTTAGCATTAATGGAATGTGATGGAACGTAAATGGATGGAAACACCTATCTCAAAAACATGAAAATATAATAAAACTCCATATAGTGTAACAACCAATCCCAAGAGTCAATCAAAACAACATAGTATTAAGTAAACACATAACACACATCTACCATAGATTCTTGGGTTCGTCTAAAAGAGAACCCACCCATGGGAAACCAAGAATCCAAGAGAGGGAGAACAAAAGACAAGTAAAAACCCCCCAAAACCAATAATATCTTACCTTAAAAGCTTGGAGGTGAAACCATAGAGGGAGGAGAACCAAAGGGGGAGAGATAGGGAAGACCTCTCATGATCCAAAATCAACCAAGGTGAAGAGGAACCAAAAACGGGTTAAAATAAGGGAGGGGAAAATGGAAATTTCAACATTTTTATGAACCTAGGGAACTCTCATGGTTTTCCAAACTATGCGCTAAACACCCTACTAGAGAAGGGACACAGGATGAATGCATGGTTTTAAAAACCACGCACCAACCGTGCAACTCAGTTCTATCATTTTGATACATCCACTCCACATTATTTTTTCATGGTTTCCTATAACTGTGCGCAAGCCATGCATATAAGCTCAAACACAAAAAGCTGCGCAATTTCTCTTAGAACTCACACAATTTCTCCAAAACTATGATCTAGCCTGCAAGTGAAACCGTGAAAGAAAAAGATAAACTAAAAATCCCCTCAAACTTAAACAGCTACACATTTAATCCTCAAACCATGCACACAAATCATACACAGGGCCAAAAACCACCAAACACATCTGAAACTCAAAAAATCACACTGGGAACTTGACCAAAACCTCAACCAAGAGAAAAAACATAAATAAAAGAATAAAATTAAAGAAAAAATGTGGTCGGGATGTGAAACTTCTACTCACCACAAACACTTTTAGCCCCCATAAATGTCCCAAAAGGCTCAATTGACCGAGGAACAAAGTAAAGGTAACCCATCACGTGAAATGAATCCTCCACTATCCAAAGATCAATGATTTAATACTCACTATTCTTGAAATAATATGAACCCAAATAGAGACTAAATAAGTCACTATCAAAGAAATGGGCCCACAATATAAGAGAGAACTAACGAGACCCAAAGAACTTGTATAATCCAAAAAAGACTAAATGAAAGAGGTTAAAATATCCAAACACAACTTGAAAACATGGGACACAACAAGACTATGATAGAAATCCCAGAAAAAACAATCATGGTCTGTTTATCATCTCCACGAGCATCCATTACATGAACTATTATCCAAGCCATCCAAACTACTACTGTCAGAATCAGGTAGGGAGAAATCAAAGAGTCTCACAGGAAACTGGAATTCTAAATTTTTAAGAAAAGAATAAGGAATTGGGGGCTTGGATCACATAATCTCATCAAGGGTGATCTCCCCACCATTTTAGAACCTTGGTCAAAAACTACTTTACCAAACCGAAAAACCTATAAATCAAGAGAAAACCTATAACATCGGTGTGACCTCTTAACGTTTCAAGTCACACCCAAACAACCTAAGAGAATAGATCAATTATACCTATAGTGGGTATCCCCCAATATTTTAAAAACCAAAAATAATGGAGTAACACCAAAATCAAGAAAAACCTAACTAAGAAAACCCATGTCGAGGACCAAACCAAACCATGATTCATAATTTCCATAAGACAAAAGCATCTCCAAAATAGGAATAATTCAACAAATTATCCCCAAAAATCTCATAAAAAACCAAAAATAATGAGTCCACCAAAACTTTCAAAACAAACATAGGTCCAAATCAATGAAATACTATAGGAAAAACTCAAATTTCTTAATCTCTAATTTTAGAGATGAAAATTTAAAGAAACACCCCCTCACAAAAAGTAACTCCCCAATTGTGTGAAAAGATTCACTCCAAGACCTATGGATAGAGCCCTTATGTATTGACGAATATACTACCCCTCAATCTGGGATTGGAAATTTTTGACAAAGGCATCATCTTCTGGTAACGTAGCTTACATAACTTCTCCACAACCACAACATAAAAAATCCTTTAAAGTATTATGGAAAACAAATTAGAGTGTCTAAACCAACCACATTAGAAGAAAATGAGTGGTTGGTCTGATGAATGCGATGTAGGATCTGACAAAAGAGACTACTCAAGAAGAAGATACCACAAGAAGAGAAGTTCTTTCAATAGATCACTCAACTCTATTTATAGGAAAAATAAACTAGATATTTAAAGTGATCAACTTAATCATTCACTATTTATTAGCCCTATTGAACACCGATGAGATCAACCATCTTATAACCCCTAACGATCACCAACCACCATGATAAAAAAGTAAAAAATAATAAGAAATCAACCCCCACTCCATTGGGAGTTTGGAAAAAATATACAACCATAAGAGACCCCTAAAAAACCATTATACCTTTCTAGGAATAATACACTAAATAACATAAAAATGTCCAACCAAATCAAGATTGAAACAAAAATCTACCAAATAACATTTCAAACCAAAAATCAATCTCATAAACCATCACATCACAAAACCAATTAAAAAAAAATCTCAACCAAAATGAAATAATTACACTACCAAAAAACAAACCAAGGAAACTATTTTAAAAATCACCACTTCTATTATAATTCCAAACTATTTTTAATTCCAAGACACTTTTCAAATACCTCACCCAAATTCAATTTTATCTAAAAAAATCTCACTTAAAAAAAAACCCTAAGATAATTTTTCTTTTTAAAACCACTTTTTTTTAAAACCAGTTTATTAATTTAAAAATAGACCCACACCGACTAAAAAATCCAAGGAAAAACTCACACGGGAACACCTGAAATAGGGAACTAATAACCATGAGAATCTTGACCACATGGTTTAGTGAATCATTCCTTGGAAAGAAATAACCACTAGGAGTATCTTGAACCCTACACTCAGGCTCCACAAGGATCAATACTCCCTGCAATCCCACCATGCATCACTAGTTCACCTCCATTTTCATTCCTCATCCACACAACCAAAACTAAAATAAAGACTCAAAACCCAGGTACCCTAGAAACTTGATGGTCTGAACAAGCAAGAGTTCATGATTATATTCTCGTACCTGCCTACTGATTCCTAAAAATACTATTCTCTATTCTACCTGACACCCCAAATAACAAAGGTATCTTTGATACCATTTTTTCATGAACCAGTCCAGGATTCCATCTAATCTAACAGCCAACCTGGTCTATGATAAGGACTGAGAGACATTCTGGATACTCCCATTTTGGAAACTAGCACCAAGCATCAAAGATAAATCAGATGGAAAATATTTTTCCCAATAAACAACTAGGATAAAATAACCAAAACCGAGCACACAATATAAAATAATAATAATAGAACATCAATCAATACATAAAATATAATCAAATACAACATTTCTGATCAAAACAGAAAATAAAACCAAACAAAAATGACACAATCTTCATGTGACCTCTTGGTCACCCACAAAAATAAGACCAAACTACTTCAAAAACAATCTTGGACAAAAAAATAAACCTAAAAAAATAGGTTTGGGTCTACTGATGCCGAGTGACACAAGTAGGGTGTGATCATAAAATTCCTTAGTAGGTAATCACTATAGATTCTATACATTTCCTTTCCCAAAATAGTCTATAAATAGTATTTTTAAATACACATAATAAAAATAAGGTTTTTATAATTTTAAATATTCAAACACATATTTCATTTTAAAAATAGTTTTCCATTCCAAAAATCCAATTTTAAAAACCAAAACTCAAATAAGAATCCATACCAGGTGATAAAAAGCTAAGCTGAAAATAAGGGAAACTAAACAACCCGAGATAAAATAGGAGTGATAAAAACCAAGGTGTAACAAAAGTAAATCAAGAAAATATAGATAATTAATCATGGGAATTTACTAAAAAACTATAGAATAAATCCTTGTACACACTTGGATCAAACTCACCTACCGGTATATAGTGCATCTCTATAGTCAATAACCAACCTTGTGGCTCTAAACTAGCCTCACCAGTAGCACAAACCACCCGACCGCTCACAAATCCATGGGTACTCGTATGTATAATTGTAACCAGTAATAAACCATCACTCAAACCTCTAGATGATTTCCATGAGTCCCATGATAATAGTATGTAGAGAATGGGGATGTTATCACATGTTTGGAATTAAACAATAACCCACATATTTCATCATTCTTCCTAGCCAAAACTCTGACACCACCTATGGTATAATCCTCTCATAGAAGGACTACCATATAGGTTCCCATTACACATCAAATCATCCTAGGTGAAAATCAGGCCTACACATCACATGAGATTCAAAACCACTTTCCAAAACATCACAAAATACCAATCTGGCCTTAACCATTCCAAAAATATATCTATACTCATTTCAATAATTAGGGAGAAAACATGAAACATGCTCAAAAGGTGAAAAACGATCCTTTATTAAAATTTATGTACCAAAACAAATTCTAAATTAACAAACATGAAAATATTTAGAGAAAACATTTATAATCCACATTTGAGGTCATTTTGGAACCAAAGAACCATTTGGAAGATGAATTTGAAGAGAGAAGGGGGAATAAGTAAAGGTATTTTGAAATCTGAGGTTTAAGGGGATAATTATCGTAGAAGGCCTTAATCATTTGTGTGTTTATACATATGTACACCCAATGTACCTATAAACATTACCAATTCTAATGGAATATCTAAATTAAACCAAAAACATACCTAAAAACAAATTTAATGAATCACCACTAGCTTCCCCAATATTAACAATAAGCCAAACATAAGAATCAAAACATAAAAGTCACGAATTTAAACACACAACACCCAATTCACAAAAAAATAGTAATACAAAAACATAACCAAGAGAAAACACTACCCAAAGCACCCAATTTTATCTTTAAAGACTATGTGGCATTTTACCAGACACTTTCTAGATATATATATATAGGCATAATTCTAGAAACCCTTTAAAATAAAATTTTCTGAAAATTTTATCCATGTAAATACTAAAACAATTTACAATAACTCATCACAGACAAGAATATCACATTTTAAAAAGCATTTATTGAAACTAAAGCATCAAAGGAATGTGATGGAAAGGAAATAGATCAAAACACCTACCTTGACGACATGAGAATATGATAAAACACCTACCTTAATTAGAAGCATCATTTACCCTAAACATGTCCACAAAAACTGTGGACAGGTCCAAAAACCACCAAAAACCTTCAAAACTCAAAAATTCACATCAGAAACATGACCACAACCTCAACCAAGGGAAACAAAATAAAAAAAGAATAAAATAAAAAACATGGTCTTAGTGTGATAATAATTATATTATTTAGATATTTTATTTGTTTTCAAATCTTATTTAAAGAGATTTTAATAAATAAGAAGGTAACTAGAAGAAAATGAAATATCCAGCATCGTGGAGGCTGTAGTCCTCTCAAATGAAAGGATGGTGTTTTTTTCTTAATGGAAAAGGGGAAATCTGGTTAATGATTATTACTATAATTTAATTTTTTATATACTATAAACACTAAATTCATTATATAATATTTTAAAACATAGATTTGAAAGTGAATGATAGAAAAGAAACAATGTTTGCAAAAAGTTAGTACTAACATTGGGAACTTAAGTTTTCCCTTTGAGGAATCATTATAAATGGAATAATTTGGAAAAAGTATTGTTTTTAGATGATTAATTAAGTTGAATAGGATTACATGAGAAGTTAACAGGGAATATTTTCAATAAGAATTAAAAAATTGGTAGTGGTATTAAAGGGGTGGTGAGAGGCCCCTTTTATAAGTGGTGAGAATGGTATTCTTATAAATATTCCATTTTAATATAAATATAGAAAGTGTTTTACTTGTAAATAAGAATAAAAAATGAAAAATAATGGATTGGGTATAGCTTTTGAATGATCTAAACCTCAAACACTCAATTAGAAATATGTTTTTTATATGTTAGGATTTTTAACCCTTTGGTTAACCCATTTTACCATTTTGTCTTATAACATATTAATTCATTACTTATGTGTAAAAATAATGCTATCCTTACTAAATAATTTGCAAATAATTATTCATAATATGGAAAAAAAATTATGAGATAAAAATATTATATGTAAAAAAATTTAATTTTATCATTAGCAGATGTAACGTGTAAAAATCATTTTTAGAAAAAGTGTATTTTTAAGAATAAAATTATTTAAAGGATAATATTATCATTGACTGTTATTTTCCTAATATAAATTGTTTTATTATATAAAAAATATTTTTTTGATTTAAAATAAATAAAAAACCTAATGTTACATAAATAATATTTAATTAAAAGAGAAAATAAAAAATAGTTTCATTTATCATGAAATATTACTTTAGTTTATAAAATGTTAATAATTGGATTTATAAATTGAAACTATTTTTTAAACATGTGTATTTTTACTCCTTAGGTAAATACTATTTCATAAAAAATTATTTTATAGGTTTCTATGTTATACCAACATCATGATAGAGCCATAAACGTAAGGGTCCTAGAAAAAAAATGTATTTATCACTATTAAAAAAAGTTATTCAAGAAAAACTCAAAAAAATCATAATATAATAATTATGAATTTTTAAATTAATAAATTATATTAAATTTTACAAGTTAAAATAGTAAAATTTATAAAAATATATTTTAAATTAAAGTTCAATATGTAATGAAAAATTGGTTTTATAGAAATCTACCCTTTTAAAACTTTAATTGTTCTTAATCTTATTTTCAATTCATTTATCATTAATTAATTGTTTTTATTTACTAGAGGTTTTATTATTATTAAATTTTCTTATTAATATTCATATAATATGTCTCATTTTGTTTTGGTTTAGTGTTTCATGTGAAGCAAGCTATTTGTCACATTAGGTTTATTTAAAAAAAAGATATATTGAAAAATTGTAGTGCATTACAATAACCTTTTGACATCCAACATGATGAATGTGATTCTTTTTTTGGGTAACAACATAAATATTCATCAATATATTCTTTGTGATATCATTATATAACTCATTTACTTCTAATGGGTTAATTTCTTGTTTATTCTTAAAGTATGTTTCTTTTCTCTCTGCCACATATATGTATGACATATTATAATGTGATGTGTGGATTTGTAATTATAAAACCCCCAATCAATTGGGTAATACTTATATATCTTGAAATAAAATGTATGATACATGGGAAGTGAATCTCATACATTATGTTATGATTTCATTGTAGTGATCCTCATCTTATGTTTATGATATCATGTTTTATGTCTCTTTTATATTCATACGATTCTCATTATTTCCATGTTCTAATGCTATCACTTCTCTTATGTGATATTTCTATTAGATTAATTATTATTACACAATTTTATGATTTCATGTTATATCTATTAACTAATATTATATATTTCATCATCATTTTTATTCTAGTTATCCACATACTAAGATTTTTAGCTGACCCTTTCTTTTATGTATGTCCTAATGGTATCCCATGTAACGATAAGAGTATGGTGAGATATAGAAGCTTATATTGAAGATGAAAGTAAAATTTTTGTGATTTCATTTTAAAAATGTTGTATTATATAGATAATATTATAAAGATATTAGACCATTATATTTTAGGTGTGTAATATTATATGGATTTTATAAGAATATTTTTAACAATATGTTTTTGAGTATTGAACAGATATAGTTTCCTATAAATACAGTTCAAAATTTAATTTTCAAGAAAAATGATTAGATATTTTAGGATATAATGTAAGATATAAATATCTTACTATTTATACCCTAATTTTATTCTAGGAAGTCTCTTATCAGTTTAACTAAAAATGAAAATTTTAACTATAGTAAAGAGAAAACATTTGACATATTTGAAGCTCAAAAATCATGGAAAGTGAATATTTATTGAACATGTTCAAAATATTTGTCCATAAAATTCCATGACTCTTTATATATTTTATTTTATTTATAACATATTATAGTAAATTTATTATAAATTTAATGTTCTATTTTTTTACATAAATAAAGGTGAATGGGAAGGTGGTGAGAGTATTTTATTTTTGGATGAATAACAATATTTTATTAAATTAATAATTCATGAGACTATATTATTCATATATGTATATGAACCTAGTTTTATTTATCCCATATAGTATAGTAAAATGATTCTTATTATGTGATTTTCATTTTAAATATTTATTTTTACATAATGAATATGTTTTTTGGTAGATACAATATAACAATATCCCTTTAAAATATTTTTTGTAATATATTATTAATTATAATCATAATATTATTATAATAAAATGATTCCAAAAGTTTTTTTAATATTAAATTTTTCCATCAAATATAAATAAATATTTTTCTTTTTATTAAAAAATATTATTTTTTATTAATCATTATTTTTTTTATTTTCAACTATAATTATAGAAAAATTTAAGAAATCATTGGGAATTTAGTATATAAACAAAATTTTATATACTTTAAATAATACAAGGCTTATTTTCACTCCCTTATTTTTTAGATAAGAATTAATTATTTAGTTTATGTATTGAATTATATGGTGTTATTTTTATTTTCAGGAGAAAATTAAAATCATGAGGGTGGAATGAGAAACAAAATTATCAATATATATAAGTATTTTTCAATATTTAAAAATAAATATTCATCTGAATATTTTTTTACAATAACTATCGATAAACTATAATATAATATATCTAGGTATAAAGTGTTTTTATAAAGTTAAAAATGTACATTGGATAAGAAAACTGACCAAATGAGTTTTATAGAAACCCATGATTCTAATACATAGATATTACATCTTTTTAAATGAATACTTAAAATTACATAAACACACACTTGAGAACCATAATATTTTAATTCCTTTGTAAACATATCACACAATCTCTTTAATTTGGAGAATGATCTTCAATGTCTCCCACAATGATTTTCTCCCTTTATTAATATTCACAAATATACCCTATATAAACCTTTATTTATAGCCTAGGGAAAGAAAATATACGAAAGGGTGATCTTAGATGCTCAGTAAGGGTAAAAATGGGATATATATAAGTATAAAATGAGCATAAGTGTATGAGAACATGAGAATAACATTTTAAAACAATACCCTTCATATCAAAGATAATAATCTTGATTCATTGAATAATTATTGATAGTTTATAAGACATGAATCATAAGTGAATCAAAGAACATGATCCATGAGAGTATAATATTTCCATAAGAAAAATATTTTTCATATTCACATCAGATTATAAAATTTTGGACATTTATAAATAGATACAAGTTCACTCATTAATTTAAGTACATGAAATTAGTCCCTCACATAAACTATGGACATGAAACAAGGTCCCCACATAAAATTATAGACATGAAAGGAAAATCCACACATAACACTGTGATCATATAATCAGGTTCACACATAAAATTGGGAACATGTAATCTGGTTCAATCATAACATTGTAAAAATATAATTGGGTTCATTTATAGAATTTTGAACATGTAATTAGGTTCATGCATAACATATTTACTCAAGAGTTATCCATCTTTACCAAATTAATTAGAGGGAGATATAGGTCCTTCCTATCACATAATGAATATCATATATATGTGTCACATAAGATCATAAAACATTCATCATATACTAACCTTTAAAACGAAATGGGTTTCATAAACATTTCATCATATCATAACCTTTGGAAAAGTGAAAAGTTTCATAATCATTTCATCATAGCATAACCTCCAAAACAATAAGCGGGCTTCAGAAGATTTTTATTGTAATAACCCAAACTTTGATTAATGAAAATTTCTATTGATATAATTAAATGTATTATTATGTAAACTTGTTATATAAAACATACACACTTCCTTGGTTTTAGGTTTTTTATTTTAAAATACCATTACAAATTGTTACAATTTCTAATATATTCATTGAACAATGATCACATGATTAGTATAAATATAGGGCTTTAACAAATCCAATTTACATAGAAAAAGGAAGTGGTGATCTCATCCAGTAGAATTGCTCCATACAAGGCCCATTTGTCAGAGCTCAAAAAGTAGGTAGTGTCACTGGGCTTTTCTCTTAACCAATCCCATGCCGAGCTTCAGAATGCTAAGCTTGAACAGAACCGCCTATGGGAGAAGTGGAAGTTAATAGAGATTAACACCCAAGTGATGTTATCTGATCCACCCCAAGAGTTTGTCACCATTACAAACCTTAACCTTAGGCCTTATGTGGGTGTTATAAGGGGTTATGTAAAAATACCATAGCACTTTTATTTTGTGCATTATTTTTGTATAATTAATATACATTCAATTTATAATTGTTGCCTTGAAAATGGGTTTTAAAGAAAAAATTGTATTTTTAGTTAATATATAAATTCAATTAAGAAATCTATTTTGATGAATTAATGCATTTTTGAATTAAATAATATATTAATAAAATATTATTAATGAATTAATTTTTATTAAATATAAATAATCATATAATGTCTATAAATATAATTATAATTTTTATTAAGGTTAGAAATCTATTTTTTCCAAAACCCATGAATTTTCAATAAATGTCAGCTTTTATTTTAAAAGTGAAAATTCATATATTTAGAAAATTATTTAGATAAAATGAATATTATTTTTTGATTCAGGATGTCAAAATTATCTAATGGTGAATTTTTTATAATTTTCTGGGATGATCAAAATTTTGGGTAAAAATTAAATACTATTTAAATATATAATGTGTTTTATTATACCATAATGACCCAATAGTGATGTAATAAAATAAAATAAAAGGGATATTCCAAAAATTTATGTTTTAAATTTAAAACAATGCGATTTTAGATTTTTTTTATTAATTTTATGGTGCCTTAGTGGACCCTCAAAGACATATAAAACATTTTAACTTTTTAAAATGTTTTCCTTGAGATCGTGACTCACCTCCGCATAAGAAATCCTAATATTTTAATATGTTTGACCATTGGCCTTATAAAATAATGTTTTACACTCCACTTTTAAAAATTCCATGGGAAGAAACCATGGTATGGTTTGTGGTTTTGATTAGTTTAATGTCAGTATCCAAAACCTAAATAATAAAGAATTCCCTCTCCTTTCCTATATAAACCCAATCAATATCCCATTCCTCTTAACTCAAACCATTTATAGATTGAAAAAAATCTTCCCTAATCTCTCTAGAATCCTCCCAAGTTTCTCCAAGATCCCAATAATCCTATCTCAAGCCTCTCCCAAGCCTTTGGGATCACACTTCTATGTAAGGGATCCTCACTTTCCTTCCCTATTTATGTCCACGTTTCCTAATATTGTTATGCCCTTTTATTTTCAATTTAATAATGTTGTGGTATGATTTATCACCACCCCTATACTAAACTCCATATTTTTTAATTATTATATACCCCTTTATCTCTCATTAATGCCTCCCATGTACACCTGTTACTTTGTTGAATTCCCATAAGGGATTTTTCTCTCCTCATTTACATTCAAGAAATTTTTTTATATTATGCATCTAAAGTCCATTACATATGTTGGGATATTATATTCCATGACCCCCTTACTTTCCATTTCATGTATAAATTATGAGATATTCCTTTATATCTCATCAACCTATTTTACGATTTCTATTTTATGTCGTTATGCTGTCGAAGTTACACCAAAATTTCCCATGCAAAAATCATTGTGTAAGTGAATATCATACCCATTTATCTATCAACGGTATTCAACTTTATGCACATGTACTTTCTGATTGAGGACATACATTTATTTATTTCACATACGTTATTCTTGGAATAAATTATGATGTTTAATGAATCCATATTGTATGATCTATGTGGTACACTTATGTATGAAATGAAATGATTAAGAAGGGTGCACCCTGATAGCACTCCAATGAATTGGGTAAAGAATAATATCATGATAAATCATGTGAAATAAGTGTTTACTCATGCTAATTCTTGTTCAATTAGGGTTTAGTCATGATAATTCATGTGAAACGAGGGTTTAATCATGCTTCATGTTCAATGAGACTTGGATCATGTTAACACCATGTTAAATGTTGTTGCCACATTTCCATTTTATGATAATGATGCTATATCATGACTTTATGTTCATGTTTCTCTAATGATCAATTTATATGCCTATTTTATAACATGTATTGTATTCCATATGTTATTCCTTATTTACCCCCTTACTGGGCTTTAAATATCACCCTTTTCTTATGTATGTCTTCAGGTTATCCCATGCAATGCTAAGTATGAAAGGATGCTGTGGTCATGTAAAAGAAAATTTAAATATATTTTTTTGTATTTTATGTATTAAGTTGTCATGTAATGTTCATACTTTCCCAAGACAATAGACCTCTATATCCTCATATTTGTCTTAAGTGCAAGTTTATTTAATAAAACATGTTTAAGTGTAATAAAGAGCAGGGTTGTTATAGTTGGTATCAGAGGGTAGGTTTAGTTATTTTTGGGATTAGGATTATAAAACCCTATTAAAAGCCTTAGGAACAAGACTAAGTATAATAAAAACATCCCAAAATTTTGGTAAGTATAGAGTAAGTGGTTTATCAATAAAATACATCCCTATCTGGATATGAACATGTAGAGGTGGCTCTGGCACAAATGTATGTAAGGGTAAAACCCGAAAACACCACTTTGATCTAGATTCAAACAGGATCTGGTGAATGAAAATGGGTATTACTGCACTCTTGGGTCAAAACTCTCGTGAGATATGCTGTTGTAAATTCTTAATCTTAGTATGAACCAATATTAAAGGGATAAAAAAATTCCCCTAAGAATATTTTTTGGTTTTAGATCATGGATAACATAGATTAAAGCCTAAAAATTCATAAGTTAAAGAAATAAATTTAATTTATAAGTTACCCCTTTTTTTATTTGAATTACCCTTTATCTGTTACCCCTAACCTTCCTTTTATTCCAGCTGATGGCTAGTAATAGGAGTACTTGGGCTAATAACCGATGTGAAGATCAATGTTATGACTGTTCTAATGAGATACCTAATCCAATGGGAGAGATAATCAAAAACTTTGTAACAATAATATTTTAGTTAAATCATATTTTTAATAAAAACATGGGTCAAGAATAATGTCTACCCCCCCCAAGAAAGAATAAGCCACAATCAAGAGATTCATGAGACAAATGCCTCCTACTTTTAATGGATCATCTTATCCCTCAATCATCAAACAATGGATCAACTCAATTTAGAAGATCTTATCTATCCATAAATGTTCCAAACAAGAGAAGGTTCTTATGGATTTTTATCATATGGAGGGAAAAGCTGATCAATGGTGGACATTGATAAAAAATACAAAGCCTAAGGAAGATCTTGAGGTGTTGGAATGGAAGTATTTCTAGAAAATGTTTTTTGATAAATATTTTCCTCGTACCCTCTAACTTAATATCGAAAGTGACTTTCTTTACCTCAAGAAAAAAGATGAAAAATACATCAGAGTGTATGAGGAAAACTTAAAAAGGATTTCACGATACACCTCTGACTTTGTCATTATACCCGAATGCAAGGTCGACCGCTTCTTTGGGGGGATAAAACCTAGAGTATGGAAATACCTAGCTATCTATGACTTCGATGGCTATGAGAAAATTGTCTAATGTGACCTCAAAGTCGAAATAGAGATCAGATAATCTCAAGAGTATCATGGGGATAAGAAGGGGAAAGTTGAATTTAATTCTGGTGGTCTAATTGATAAATCCAATTGTGATAAGAAATTTCGGCACCCCAATTTCCAAAGGTGTGGAAAGAAGAACCCCAGAAATTGTTTGAAGGGGAATAGGTAATGCTTTAGGTGTGGAAGAGAAGGGAACCTAGACATTAACTGTCGGCAAGAAAAACCATCTACTGTGACAGAGGAGAGGAATGCTTCGTTTGACCTCCAACGCATTGTTCATTTCTTCAACTACAAAGAACCCATGCACTTTTAAAACCAGTTCCGTAAGCCAAGGGTTTTTAGAGGCAACTAACAACCTCTAAGGTAGAAAGGGTGATATTTTTCCATCACTACTACTGAAGAGAACCCCAACAACAAAGTGGTGACAGGTATGCTAGTTATTCATTCAATAATAGTGAATATACGTTTTGATTCTAGTTCTATGAATTCTTTTATATACTGAAAGTTTATTAGAATAATTCCAACACCACCAAAAATCATGGAAGCAGAGTTGTAGGTTAGAATGACTAATGGTGAAATCATTTCATCCCATGAATATAACTCCTCCCCTATCAAAATTTGTGGATTTAACTTCCTAGAAAACCTTTTCATACTCCGTCTGGTATAATTATATTCAATTATTGGAATGAATTGGATTTCTCTATATAGAGACAACATGAATTGTCATGAGAGGGAATCACTCTCCAAATGGTGAATCATCCCTTAGTTATATAAAAGTGAAAGGAGAAGGATCAATCTTCTTTAGAACCATCATCCCAAGCATGGATATTACTGCCCTGTGAGCATGCATATCTTTCTCAGATGATTGATTCTAAGGAAGAAACCATCATTGAATACATTCTTATTGTGAGGGAATTTGCTGAAGTGTTTCCCGAGGAATTTTCTGGTCTTCCTCTTATAAGATATGTTGAATTCATGATTGATCTCATACCTTATGCATTTCCAATACCCAAGACTCCATATAGAATAGATGTTATGGAGCTTGAGGATCTAAAGAAACAACTATAGGAGAATTTGGAAAAAGGGTTTATACGACCAAGTGCTTCACCATGGGGTACACCAGTCCTCTTCGTTAAGAAGAAGGATGGGCATAGTACCTTTTCATTGATTATCGTGAGCTCAATAAAATCATGATAATGAACAAGTATAATTTTCCATGAATTGATGAATTTCACAATTAGATATGAGGAGAACAACACTTATCAATGGTGGATCTGTAGTCGGGATATTACCAAGTAAGGGTGAAGAAGGGGGATATCCCAAGGACTGCTTTTCGTAGAAGGTACAAGCCCTATGAATTCATAGTAATGCCTTTCGGACTCACGGATGCTCCATAAATCTTTATGGACTTGATGAATAGAGTCTTTAGAGATTACCTTGAAAAATTTGTGGTAGTCTTTATATATGATATTCTAATATACTCCAATACCAAGGAGTAGAATAAAGAGCATCTAAGAACAGTACTAAAGACCTTGTGAAAGGAGAAGCTCCATGAAAAGTGCAATTAGTGTGAGTTCTGGTTGAAGGAAGTATCATTCTTGGGTCATATCATCACAATAAATGGGATATCTTTGGATCCCTCCAAGAAAAATGAAATTGAAGGATAGACGAGGACAATATCTGTGATGGATACCCATACCTTCCTTGGGTTAGTTGGATATTATCACTGATTTGTGAGAAATTTCTCATGATTTTCAAACCCACTGACCAAGCTAGCTTGGAAGAAAGTTATGTTTTATTAGATTGATGAATGTGAAGAGAGATTCAAGGAGTTGAAAGGAAGGCTTATCACCATGCCTGTGCTCACACTACCCACAAGGGGAGATATTTTTGTGGTATTCAATTATGATTTGAATAAGGGCATGGGATGTGTGTTAATGAAAAATGACAAAGTCATTGCCTATTCTTCAAGTCAATTAAAAGTTCATGAGAAAAACTATCTAACACATGATCTGGACTTGGCTACAGTAATCTTCTATTTAAAAATTTGGTGACATTACCTATTTGGGGAGAAGTGTGAAATATATACAGATCAAAAAATCCTAATGTATATATTCAAATATAAATATTTGAAAATGCGCCAATGAATATGGTTAGGTATGATTAAAGACTATGACTGCTCAATCCATTATCATCCTCAGAAATCGATTAAGGTGGAAGATTATATATGTAGAAAATGCTCAATGATTCTATCATTGATGAGAATTGAAAAGGATCTAATCTTCTTAGATTTGATAAAGATGGATACATTAATCATAAATAAGGGAACATCATCAATCCATTCACAAATGATTGATCAAACGCCTCTTTTGGAAAGGTTGAAGGATGATCCAAAGGATGATGTGGGAATTCAAAAGATAGTGGAAACTACCAAAAAACGGAAATACTCAGATTTCAATGTTAATGAAGAAGGAATTGTGATATTTGGGACAAGAATATGTGTTACATCAAATCCGGAGTTGAAGAATGAACTTTTGGATGATGTACATAGTTCAAATTTCTCCATTGACCCAGGAAACACAAATATGTATCGATATCTTGGAGAGAATTATTGGTTGGATAACATAAAGGAGAATATTGATGAGTATACATCAAAGTTATTGGTGTATCAGTAAGTGAAGGCTGAGAGGTATAAGTATAAGGGGACGATGCAAACATTACTCGTAACAACATGGAAATGGGAGAACATCACCATGGACTTTGTCACCAGACTTATGAATACATCCAAATGAAACAACACTATCTAGGTTTTTGTGTATCATCTTACAAATATTCCACACTTCATTTCAATTTGATAGAATTTCTCATTGGATCAACTGGAATAGATATACATCAGAGAAGTGGTAAGGATTCAGGGAGTACCATTGTAACACCCCGAGCTTCCACGATACGCTTCTCATTCAATAATGCAATATCTTGCATTGTACGCAACTTCGAGTTCTAAAACACCGCGACTAATCAAAGTAGCTATTATGAATAGTAATAACCACTTTTTAAAATTATAGAAATTTTATATTTCAAAATGGACTTCATTTTTGGATTCGGAATATTGAAATTAGCCTATGTTGAATTTTTGGTATTTTTCTAAGAACTTCTAATTTTTTATGAATAGTGAAAAATACTTAAAAACAACTTTTTTAATCAAAATAATTTATAGTGATAAATTATACTATTTAGTGGTTTTAAAGTATAATTAGAATATATTTTTACCATTTTATCCAATGGTGTTCATTAGAATTAATTTCACTTTGAAATTGGACATAAACAATTGTTAATCTTTTGATATATATTGTTTCTTAAAACCACGCTATTTGTTGTGACAGCGAGAATTAATTATAAAATTAATTAATGAAACTTATATGTTTGGAATTTTGTAAAATATACATCATTTTTGAATTCGGAATATCAATTATAGCTTAGGGTGAAATTTTGGCATTGTTCTGAAAAACATCAATTTTTAATGAATAGTGAAACCACTAAGTGGTAGTTAAATAACTAATTTTTCGTTTAAATGAAATATTACCACTTCTGTGTTTTGATTTTCAAAAATCCGACATACATGGTTGTCATTAAGAATTAAAATGTGGTTCAATGAGATTAAAATAATTTTTGGTGAATAGTAACTTTTAAGTTCTTAATCGCGATTAGAGGTAATTAGTGTAGATTAAGGTAAAAATAATGTTTTAATAATATGAGATGAGCTTGAAACATGTCCTACCCTCATTGGATGTGCCATGGCTGACTAAGAAAATTCATGGGTCAACTTGGGGACCCCATGGAGCCACTTTAGTTGGAAAATGACATAAATACCTTTTATTTAATGTTAACGTAAAAAAATGACACAAACATGAAATGTTTTACTAAAACAATTTTTTCATGGGGTTATACAAGTCATATTTTTGACTATAAATAGTCATTGGAAAGCTAAAGAAATTTAATACATCATAGTATTTTTTTTATAATTTTTAGTCATTAAATAAATTAAATTATTTATGACATCATTATGATGCAGCGATGACCTCATTCTTTAAGGATTTTAATAAAATGAAAAGATAATGTACAATCCAAGGCTTACACTTGTCCAAAGACTATTTGATGGGTATATTTCTAACCCTGATCACCTTATCCACTAATTATATAAGTGTGGGACCTTTAGAATCCGAAAACCATTGTATAATAATGTAAAATTTCCTTACTTTCCAAGAGTGCCCCTCCTCTCCTCTTATAAAAGGCCCCCACCTCTACCACCTCATTCACACTTTCAAACCATTTGGCTCAGAAAAACTCTACCCAAATACTCTACCAACTTCCCCATATTACTCCTAGAAGCCTCACTTTAGGCATAACAATTCCCAAGGAAGCCTTTGGCTCAAATCAAAAAGAGTTACCCGATTTTGAGGTAATGTCTTCTCTAATGTTCTTTTGTTTTATTTTTCTTCTCCAACCCACTAAACTCTTTTTATTCATTTATTTTGTAACAAAACCATTATCCTCAATATACTAGGATGTTTTTATAGGAAGTATTCGAGCTACACTTACACACACCTATATCTAATGGTTAAAGAACATACGGTTTCTGTGGATGGCGAATTTATGCCTCATGAAACGATGATTGTTCAACACTCATATAACACCTTCAAAGGTGGCCATTAAGATGTCACTATATTTATATAGGATATATAATATGTTTATGTTTTACTTATGCTTCTGTATTTCTCATTTATGGCATACTTTATGATTTCCATTATGGGTAAACACGATAATTTCATTTTAGGAAGTGCGGACTACCGCCCCCTCAAAGTGATGTGAATTGTTAATGCCATATGTGGGATGTATAAAGGATGGAGTAAATGATATTATATATGATATTATACTGGAACTATATTCTACCATTATATAAATATGATTTCATTCCATTAAATAAGAAATAGAAATGAAAGTAGCATTCATGCGTACGTACGGCTTACCGTCTCCATGAACGGTGAATTTCATTTCTTACCTCTAAATGTTATGTAATATTATAAATGCATGTATATACTGGATATATATGATATATATGATATCTAAGTCATGAACATAATTCTGGATATAATGGATATATCACCACATGAACAACATGTAATTATAAGAATTTTATTTTTGACTCAAGTACCTAAGATCGACAAAATGACCGTTATAAACTTCAATAATTACATAATGTTCATAACATGGTAATAAGTTATATAAAAGGAATAATGAACATGAAAAAGGTTCTTAAGTAAATAGGAATTAAATATAGTTTATTATTCAGGAGGTTAAAGAATGGTCGAGTCAGGATAGGACGCAAGGTAAGGGAATTTCTTAACCCAACTTCCATTCTTTGGGTTAATCTCCTACATTCAAATTATGTCATGATATTATTATGTCCTATTTTGTATTTTTAATTTCTTTATGTGTACCTATAGTGAATACACATAATAGATCTATTTTATTTTAAAAATTATCTTTTTAAGGACTTCGTCTCAATCCCCTTTCATTGAGGCATATTTGGTTTTATACACAACTTTCTTTTATACGGTGTATAAACCACTTTGAATTTTACGTTATTCAAAAGGAATCTTTTTTATACGAAGTTTTTTACTAAATTAAAAAAAGGGAATGTTTTTCTTTCTGTACATATGCGGTGATAACGACTTCTCCGCCGCCGTGACCATTATTTGAGTTTCGGCTTCCTCTACAAGCCATCACGTTTTTTTAATGAAAAATAAATACAATGTTCTAACATTATTTTATTCTGGTATTGAAAATGGTTTTGAAAGAATTTTTATTATATCAATGTGTTGTATTGATATGTTGTTATTGAAATGTGGAAATGTTATGTTTCCTTTATCCATGTTTTATGTGATACGATTATGTTATGGTTTATGATATGTTTAAACCTATTCATATGAGGAATGCATTGGACTTAATAAGTGACGGGTGGAGCCCGCTATAGCTCCTTGATGCATCGGTAGGTCTCATGAGACAACTAGATGTGGAATTGGCCGAGGCCCTTTCCCAATTTGATTTATGCTTTTGGCCGAGGCCTTAATCATTTTAGACGTCTTGGCCGAGGCCTTGACAAAATGTTTCAGAATGTCTGGCATTATGCATTCCATCATTATGAAAGTGGTTATTGATATTGCATGTGATTATTTGACCAATAGAATATCCATGTGAATAAGTAAATGACATTATATGATTTTACTTTTGCCATATTATGTTGATATTCAAGTTTAAAAGGTTTTTGTTTTAGTCATACATTGCCTTAAATGTTTATGTTTATTTATGAAAGTTTCCGCAATATTGTTATCCTTACTGAGCATCTGAGCTCACCCCTTTCAATGTTTTAATATTTTCCAGGATGTGAAGAAGTATTTTATGAATGACCTGCAGGGATAGTCAGAAGAGGATATGAGTGTGGACTATGAAGACTTTGTTATTAGTTTTTCACTTTATGATGTAATGTAAGACTTATGAATGCATCTAGTGTTTCCAAGGCTACTAAACTAATCGGTCTTTCGAGACTTGATCTTTTGTGATCATGCCAATGTTACGAAGTAATGAACCGACTCCGGGTAGCTGGGGTCGGGGCGTTATAGTTGGTATCAGAGGTAGTTTAGTACTAACCTTGGAAGCTAGATTTAGATAAACTCTGATTAGAGCACATAGCCCGAAGATAGACTTTAAGGATTAGTATAGAATAACTTCCTAGAATTTTGGTATTATAGAGATTTTGTGAGTTTTCCGAGCAATACATCCATGTCTGGATACGAGCAGGTAGAGGAAGCTCTGGCACAGATGTACCTAGGGGTAAAACCCGAAAACACCGATTTGAGCTAGACTTGAACGGGAACTGGTGCACGACAACGGGCCTTGCTGCACTCTTGGTTACGACACTCCCGGGGGATATGCTTAGGATAATTCTCATTTTCTTTACAAACCACTATGAAGGGTTATGATTATATAATTCCTCAAAGAAAACATTACTTTTTATGATTATGGATTATATCCATAAATAGTTCAATTTATGTTAAGTATTTTATAAGTATGGAATTATGTATTTTGATTCATAAACTAATCTAGTTTATGCCATTGTATAGAAATGGCGCCTAGTGGAAGGAATGGAAACCGTATCAATGCACGCACTCCGTGTAGGGATTGCCCTCCTCCTCAAGATAATTATTGTGGATCTGGAGATACAACTGGTGCTGATCAACTTATTACCATACTGGGACAACTCACTCAGGTTATGAATAATAACCTTACTCGTATGGAGCACCCTGATCCGCAACGTGGAGGATCAATGTTAGACCGCTTCATGAGGCAAAAACCACCAACATTTAATGGGGGTACAAATCCATTAGTAGCTGAGCAATGGATAAACTCCTTAGAGAAAATATTCCACGCCTTGGGGAGTAGTGAAAGGGAAAAGGTTATCATGGCAGTTTACCGCCTCACTGGAGATGCTGATCAATGGTGGTCATTGATTCATAACACAAAGGAAGATGATGAAATATCGAATATGGAATGGAGGGAGTTCAAAGATCTTTTCTTAGAAAAATACTTTCCTCATGACCATAGAGCAGATATGGAAAGGCAATTTCTGAGTCTGAAACAAAAGGAGGATGAGAATGTCGCAAAGTATGAGGCCAACTTTACAAGGTTAGCGAGGTATACTGCAGATTATATATGTAACCCAAGAGGTAATATTGATCGTTTTTTTGATGGGTTAAAACCATTTCTCCGTCGAGAATTAGTATCACAATCATTCTCAACATACGAAGATATTGTCTCATGTGCTATCATGACAGAAAAGGAATTCTCTAAGTCTTATGACAACAAAGTAAAGCAAGAGAAGAAGAGAACGGTGGAACAAGATACAGATAAAGGGAAAAATGGAAAGAAGGATTTTCCATTATGTGATAATTGTGGGAAGAATCACCCTGGTACTTGCCTAAAAGGAATGTGAGTTTGTTATAAATGTGGAGAAAAGGGTCACCAGGCTCGTGATTGCAAGGGAAAGAAAGAGGCTATCAAAGTTGAATGCTACAATTGTAGAGAAATGGGTCATTATGCAAATGAATGTCCTAAGCGTCAGGGAAACTTAACTCAGAAAAGGCCAAGGGATCAAGGCCAATCTTATGCTGTGACTATAGTTGAAGTGAAATAATTAATGTATTGGTGCTTTTGGACTCATGGATTATATTTTGGTTATTAGAATAATGTGATATATATATAAGTATTGTACTGCAGTACTTGTTGTTTCATTAAGGTTTTAATATGATGAAGGTAATAATATTTTAGTATGTGACAATAAGAGAAACTTTAATTTTTTTGGGGAATCTGATAAATTGATTTTGGAATTAAGAGACCTTTTAGAGAAAGTCTGGACAGAGGTATTTTGGATAACTATAAAGGTTGGAGTGGATTAAGTTGATCTTTGGATAGTATTGTTTAAGGTAAAAAAAAATTATGAAGATTATTTTTGGAATTTTATAATACTATAGTTTTAGGAAAAGGAAAACCTGTAGGGTGGGGCATAACCCGTCGCTTCGGAAAAAGATGCAGGAATCGAACCCACAATCATAGTGCGATAGGCCTTTATTTCCTACCACTAGCCTACAGGAAGTCCCTGGTTATTAAAAAATAATTTTACTAATCTAAATGGTATGTGTTAACATTTGGAACCTTATACAATTAGGATAAGTATAATATTTTTGAGTTCTATTATCTTTTTGAGTGAAAGATGAGTTGAAGGTTGAAACTCTAATTATCAAGCATAAATATATATATACCTATCTTTTATTCAATGAATAAATTAATTCTTAAACATTAGTAAAGGGATATTAAAACAAAAAAATGTTTTATCCTAATACCTTATGTCTTGTTGAACTGATGATATTTTAAATCAACATAGATTGAAGGCTTTGAGGCCCGCAATTTGACAGTTGATTGTAATTGATGACCTCAATCACTCCGTACAAATATTTACATTTTTCCTCCAATTATATGTCTCTAATTTCCACCAATGTTCTCCTAATCGAGATCATAATTGGGTGGTGACTTTTTCATTTCCCTTTCCCTCTTATTAAGGCTAAATTTTATTAATCTTATTTCCGATGTGGGTTTTCCACAAAGGTATTTTCTCTTTTCAACCTTCTATTTTCAAAAAAAAATTCAAATTGCGAGGACGCAATTTATTGAAGGAGGGGAGAATGTAACACCCCAAGCTTCCACGATACGCTTCTCATTCAATAATGCAATAGCTTGCATTGTACGCAACTTCGAGTTCTAAAACACCACGACTAATCAAAGTAGCCGTTATGAATAGTAATAACCACTTTTTAAAATTATAGAAATTTTATATTTCAAAATGGACTTCATTTTTGGATTAGGAATATCGAAATGAGCCTATGATGAATTTTTGGTATTTTTCTGAGAACTTCTAATTTTTTATGAATAGTGAAAAATACTTAAAAACAACTTTTTTAATCAAAATAATTTATAGTGATAAATTATACTATTTAGTGGTTTTAAAGTATAATTAGAATATATTTTTACCATTTTATCCAATGGTGTTCATTAGAATTAATTTCACTTTGAAATTGGACATAAACAATTGTTAATCTTTTGATATATATTGTTTCTTAAAAACACGCTATTTGTTGTCACAGCGGGAATTAATTATAAAATTAATTAATGAAACTTAAATGTTATTAATTTTGTAAAATAGACATCATTTTTGAATTCGGAATATCAGTTATAGCTTAGGGTGAAATTTTGGCATTGTTCTGAAAAACTTCAATTTTTTATGAATAGTGAAACCACTAAGTGGTAGTTAAATAACTGATTTTTCGTTTAAATGAAATATTACCACTTCTGTGTTTTGATTTTCAAAAATCCGACATACATGGTTGTCATTAAGAAGTAAAATGTGGTTCAATGAGATTAAAATAATTTTTGGTGAATAGTAACTTTTAAGTTCTTAATCGTGATTTGAGGTAATTAGTGTAGTTTAAGGTAAAAATAATGTTTTAATAATATGAGATGATCTTGACACATGTCCTACCCTCATTGGATGTTCCATAGACGACCAATACAATCCATGGGTCAACTTGGGGACCCCATGGAGCCACTTTAGTTCGAAAATGACATAAATACCTTTTATTTAATGTTAAAGTAAAAAAATGACACAAACATGAAATGTTTTACTAAAATAATTTTTACATGGGGTTATACAAGTCATATTTTTGACTATAAATAGTCATTGGAAATCTAAAAATATTTCCTACATCATAGTATTTTTTTTATAATTTTTAGACATTAAATAAATTAAATTATTTATGACATCATTATGATGCAGCGATGACCTCATTATTTAACGATTTTAATAAAATGAAAAGATAATGTATAATCCAAGGCTTAAACTTGTCCAAAGACTATTGGATGGGTAGATTTAGAAACCTTATCACCTTATCCATGAATTATATAAGTGTGGGACCTTTAGAATCCGAAAAGCATTGTATAATAATGTAAAATGTCCTTACTTTCCAAGAGTGACCCTCCTCTCCTCTTATAAAAGGCCCCCACCTCTACCACCTCATTCACACTTTCAAACCATTTGTCTTGGAAAAACTCTACCCAAATACTCTCCCAAATTCCCCCTCTTACTCCTAGAAGCCTCAATTTATGCAGAACTCTTCCCAAGGAAGACTTTGGCTCAAATCAAAACGAGTTACCCGATTTTTCGGTAATGTCTTCTCTAATGTTGTTTTGTTTTATTTTTCTTCTCCAACCCCCTAGACTCTTTTTATTCATTTATTTTGTAACAACACAAGTATACTCAATATACTAGGATGTTGTTATAAGATTTATTCGAGCTACACTTACACACACCTACATCTAATGGTTAAAGAACATACGGTTTCTGTGGATGGCGAATTTCTGCCTCACGAAACGATGATTGTTCAACACTCATATAACACCTTCAAAGGTGGCCATTAAGATGTCACTATATTTATATAGGGTATATAATATGTTTATGTTTTACTTATGCTTCTGTATTTCTCATTTATGGCATACATTATGATTTCCATTATGGGTAAACGCGATAATTTCATTTTAGGAAGTGCGGACTACCGCCCCCTCAAAGTGATGTGAATCGTTAATTCCATATGTGGGATGTATAAAGGATGGAGTAAATAATATTATATATGATATTATACTGGAACTATATTATACCTTTATATAATTATGATTTCATTCCATTAAATATGAAATAGAAATGAAAGTAGCGTTCATGCGTACGTACGGCTTACCGTCTCCATGAACGGTGAATTTCATTTCTTACCTCTAAATGTTATGTAATATTATAAATGCATGTATATACTGGATATATATGATATATATGATATCTACCTAATGAACATAATTCTGGATATAATGGATATATCACCACATGAACAACTTGTAATTATAAGAATTTTATTTTTGACTCAAGTACCTAAGATCGACAAAATGACCGTTATAAACTTAAATAATTACATAATGTTAATAACATGGTAATAAGGGATATAAAAGTAATAATGAACATGAAAAAGGTTCTTAAGTAAATAAGAATTAACTCTAGTTTATTATTCAGGAGGTTAAAGAACGGTCGAGTCAGGACAGGACGCAAGGTAAGGGAATTTCTTAACCCAACTTCCATTCTTTGGGTTAATCTCCTACTTTCAAATTATGTCATGATATTATTATGTCCTATTTTGTATTTTTACTTTCTTTATGTGTAACTATAGTGAATACACATAATAGATATATTTTATTTTAAAAATTATCTTTTTAAGGACTTCGTCTCAATCCCCTTTCATTGAGGCATATTTGGTTTTATACACAACTTTATTTTATACGGTGTATAAACCCCTTTGACTTTTACATTATTCAAAAGGAATCTTTTTTATACGAAGTGTTTTACTAAATGACAAAAGGGAATTTTTTTCTTTCTGTACATATGCGGTGACAATGAATTCTCCATCGCCGTGACCATTATTTGAGTTTCGACTTCCTCTACAAGCCATCACGTTTTTTTAATGAAAAATAAATAAAAAGTTTTAACTTTCTTTTATTATGGTATTGAAAATGGTTTTGAAAGCATTTTTATTATATCAATGTGTTGTATTGATATGTTGTGATTGAAATGTGGAAATGTTATGTTTCCTTTATCCATGTTTTATGTGATACGATTATATTATGGTTTATGATATGTTTAAACCTAATCATATGAGGAATGCATTAGACTTAATAAGTGACGGGTGGAGCCCGCTATAGCTCCTCGATGCATCGGTAGGTCTCATGAGACAACTAGACGTTGAATTGGCCGAGGCCCTTTCCCAATTTGATTTATGGTTTTGGCCGAGGCCTTAATCATTTTAGACGTCTTGGCCGAGGCCTTGACAAAATGTTTCAGAATGTCTGGCATTATGCATTCCATCATTATGAAAGTGGTTATTGATATTGCATGTGATTATTCGACCAGTACAATATCCATGTGAATAATTAAATGGAATTATCTCATTTTACATTTTCCATATTATGTTGATGTTCAAGTTTAAAAGGCTTTTGTTTTAGTCATACATTGCCTTAAATGTTTATATTTATTTATGAAAGCTTCCGCAATATTGTTATCCTTACTGAGCATCTGAGCTCACCCCTTTCAATGTTTTAATATTTTACAGGATGTGAAGAAGTATTTTATGAATTACCTGCAGGGATAGTCAGAAGAGGATATGAGTGTGTACTATGAAGACTTTATTATTGGTTTTTCACTTTATGATGTAATGTAAGACTTATGAATGTATCTAGTGTTTACAAGGCTACTAAACTAATTGGTCTTTCGAGACATGATCTTTTGTGATCGTGCCAATGTTACGAAGTAATGCACTGACTCTGGGTAGCTGGGGTCGGGGCATTACAACCACTATCGATTGTATCCGATTGAGACACAAGATTCATATTTATGTTTTTGAAGAGTCTCCAACACATTCTAAATACTAATATGAGCATCAGTACAACTTATCATCCTCAAACTGATGGTCAATCTGAGAGAACTATCCAAACACTTGAGGACATGTTGATATCATCTTCAATTGACTTCAAAGGAGGATGAGATCAACATCTTACTATGGTTGAGTATTCTTAAAACAACAGTTTCCACTCAAGCATCAAAATGGCTCCATATGAAGACCTTTACGGGAAGAGGTGTTGAACACCAGTATGTTGGGATGATGTTGGGGAGTGAAAACTTCTAGATTTGGAAATGGTCAAAGAGTTGGCGGAGAAATTTAAGACCATGTATATGCACATTAAATCTGCTCAGAGTTGACAAAAGAGTTGTAATAACAATCGTCAATGGGAACTAGAGTTTGATGTTGGAGTCATGGTATTACTTCGCTTATCACCAAGGAAGAGAGTTATAATATTTGGGAGGAAGGTTAATATTATTCCAAGGTTCATCGGCCCTTTTGAGATCCATGATCGCATTGGATCAGCGACCTATCGACTAGCACTCCCACCGAACCTATCTCAAGTATATGATGTATTCCATGTATCACTCTTGAGGAAGTGCATACAATAACCATCACATGTACTCAATATAGAGGTGGTACTATTGGAGAATGACCTATCCTATGAAGAGAATCTAGTGAAGATCTTAGATCGTAAGGAAACATTTCTATGAAATAAAACAATTCCCCTTGTCAAGGTGTTGTGGAGAAACCACAAGTTTGAAGAAGAAACGTGGGAATCAGAGGAACTGAAAATGAAAAGTTACCCTCTTCTATTTTAGAGCAGGAAGAGGAAATTTTGAGGGATAAATTTTTTAAGGGGGTAAAATTGTAAAGACCAAAACTTTTATTAATTAAAATTACTTCTGATCTAATTAAATGTCATATTATGTAAACTGGTTATATAAAACATATTAACTTCCTTGGTTTTATTTTTTTGGATTTTAAAATACAGTTAATAAATTTTAACATTGATAATATAGCTATTGAACATTGATCACGTGATTAGTATAAATACATGGCTTTAACAAATCCAATTTACCCAAAAAAAGGAAGAATGACCACATCTAATAGAATTGATCCATACGAAGCCCATTTGTTAGATCTCAGAAAGGAGATAGCGTCACTAGGCTTCGCTCTTGACCAAGACCAAGCGAAGCTTCATTAAGTTAAGCTTGAGCAAAACTGCCTACAGAAGAAGTGGAAATTAATAGAGATTACTACTTGAGTGATTTTATCATAGCCACCCCAAGAGTCTGTCACCATCACACACCTTACCCTTAGGTCTTATGCGGGTGTTATAAGGAGTTATGTAACAAGACCTTATAACTTTTATTATGTTCATTATTTTTGTATCAATAATATATATTCATATTATTATTGTTACCAGTTAAATAGTTTTTAAAGAACTAATAGTATTTTTAGTTAATATTTAAATTAAATTAAGAAATCAATTTTGATGAATTAATGGGTTTTTGAATTAAATAATATTTTAATAAAATATTATAAGTAAATTACTTTTCATTTAACATAAATGATCTTATAATTTTTATAAATACAATAGTAATTTTTATTAAGGTTTGAAACCAGTTTGTGTCAAAACCCATGAATTTTCGATAAATGTCAATTTTTATTTTTAAATTTAAAATTCATATATTTAAATAATTATTTAGATAAAATGAATATTATTTTTGGATTTAGTATGTCGAAATTATCTAATTGTTAATTTTTCCTAATTTTCTAAGATAGTTGAATTTTTGGGTAAAAATTAAATACCATTTAAATATATAACATCTTTTATGACATCTTAATGACCCAATAGTGATGTAATAAAATACTATAAAATGGATATTTGTCCAATATATATTTTACATTTAAAATAATGTGATTTTATATTTTTTTGATTAATTTTATGGTGCCGTAGTGGATCTTCTAAGACATATAAATTTTTTTAACTTTTTAAAATGATTTCATTGAGAGTGTCACTCACCTCCACATAAGCAATACTAATATTTTATTAAGTTATTCCATTGGAATTATAAAATAAATTTTCCACTCCACTTTGGAAAAAAACATGGTAAAAAATCATGGTATGGTTTTAGGGTTTGATTATTTTAACGTGCAGTGTCCAAAACCTAAATAATAATGAATTCCCTCTCCTTTCCTATATAAACCCACTCAATCTACCATTACTCTTCCCTAAAACAATTTTTATCCTGAACAAACTATGAACAAATATCTCTATATTACTCCCAAGTATCCGTAAACTCATAAGAAGCCTCTCTAAAGACTCTTACAAGCCTTTGGTATCACACTCTCAAGTAAGGGATCCTCACTTTCCTTCTTTCATTATTTATGTACATGTTTCCTTAAATTTTTATGCCCTTTTATTTTCAATTAAAAATGTTGGGTTATAATTTCTCGCATCCCTTATAATTCCCTAATTATTTTTGAATTTTGATAGACCTCTTTATATCTCATTAATTCCTCCCATTTATACATGTTACCATGTAGGAATTCTATAAGGGATTTCTCTCTCCTCATTTTCATTCAAGCAATTATTTTATATTATGCATATAAATTCCAATAAATATGTTGGAATATTATATTACATGACCCCCTTACTATCCATTTCATGTATAAATTATGAGACACCCCTTTATATCTCATCATCCCATTTTACGATTTCTATTTTATGTCGTTATGCTGTTGAAGTTACACCAAAATTTCCAATGCCAAAATCATCATATAAGTGAATACCATAAACATTTCTCTATTAATGGTATTAATATTTATTCACATGTACTTTTTAATTGAGGAATTACATTTATTTATTCTACATCTCTTATTCATGTAATACATTATGATGTTCAATGACTCTATGTTGTATGATCAATGTGACACACATATGCATGAAATGAAATGATAAAGAAGGGTGTTCCCTGATAGCACTCCAATGCATTGGGTAAAGAATAGTATCATGATACGTCATGTGAAATGAGTTTTGACTCGTGAAAATTCATGTGAAATTAGGGTTTACTCATTCTAATTCATTTGAAATGAGGGTTTACTCATGCTCCATGTGCAATGAGCTTTGAATCACGCTAATACCATGTTAAATGTTGTTTCCACATTCCCTTGTTATGATAATCATGCTATATCATGACTTTATGTTAATATTTCTCTTATAATACATTGATATTACTATTTCATAACATTTATTGTATTCTTCATGCTATTCCTTATTTACTGCATTACTAGGCATTATAGATCACCCTTTTCTTATTTATGTTATTAGGTTATTCTATGCAATGCTAAGTAAGAAGGAATGTTGTGGTCATGTAAAAGATGATTTAAATAAAGATGTTGTATTTTATGTATTAATTTTTCATGTAATGTTCCAAATTTTCCAAGACACCAGACCTCTTAATCATCATAGTTGTCTTAAGTGCAATTTTATGTAAGAAATCATGTTTAAGTGTGTAATAAAGAGTAGGGTTGTTATATTTATCATGGTATAACCCATGGATGAGAAACGAGTTTCATAAACATCCTGAAATTATAAACATAAACAATTAAGAGAAATAATAATAATGGTATCATTGGATCATATCCATAGTAATTCATAATCAACATCAGTGAATGTAATTTTATAGGGAAAATGATTTTTATTTATCATTTGAAACATTTCATAAGGAAAATATACTTTATACTTTCAAAAAAATGTAAAAAAATTTTTATTTGAAAATAATTTTCTTTGAAAATTACCATGAAAACATATAAAGTATGCTTCAATGAAAATAATGCTCATGATGATGGGATGTTTTGTTTATGTTTCACATGTTAAAATAAATATTTCTTTCCCATCTTCAGTAAAAGCAAAACGAGAATTATTTGGAAAATGGGATGAAGATTCCTTATAAAAAAATTTAAAAATTTTGAAAAATGGGTAAAAATTTATTTGATAAATTATATTATAATATTAAAAAAATATTTGAAATAATTTTTAGAAAACATGATTTTGGAATAATATAGATTTTTGACTGATGAGATAAATAAATTCATATTTTCTAAAAAAATATACGAATTATTTTATGTAAAAAGAGCAGAAAATGGAATAATTACTTGAAAAGATAATGAATAACCATAGGATAATAAAATTAATGAGTTTATTGAGAGATGAACCGTAATATTTTATCATCAGAAACATAATCATAAATAATCTCGATAAATGATGAGATTGTAACATAAAGTATTTACCACTTTGGTAACCTTTAATCATAAGCCCCATAAAAGAGTAAAATTAAATAAAACTAAAAATATATTTTGAATTATTAAATTAATGATATTACATGTCAGAGTTTCTATATATATACCTCATAAAATAATATATATTCATAATATAACATATTTTTCAAAGAATGAAAATTGTGATAAAAGTACCTTAACATTTTAACATCAAATCCAATGAAAGATGAATCCTAGAATTTATATTTAAATTAAAATAATACTTAGTATAATAATCATAAATTACATTCATGGGTAGTATACACACTACATAAAACAAATAGGTGGTGAATATGTAATGTGTCTTGTAGAGGTGAAATGTGAGATGAAAATCCTTTACCTTAAGTCTTAACATCCATTTTACACATTAAAAACTCCTATATAATAATAATAAGTTTATTATTAATGTATTTTAAAATAATATTTATATATTTCATAACATATATGATTTTATTATTTCCTTTTATTACCCATTTATTAACAATTCTATGTTAAATTTATGCTGTGGGTAATAACCGCTTTGTTTTTCATGTATGTTTTGATTTGTAATTTTTTTGTTCCTCTTAATTTGATAATTATTTCATCATATACAGAATTTTAACCATGATATAGATATAATATATATTCATTATATATATATATTTATATTAATCCATAAAATTTAGTGATAGGAAGTGAAATACACTATTTATTGACATGACAGGTCATGCATAAACATGAACACTATTTCCATTTTCTTTTCAGATTGAAATAAATGAAGTTAAATGGTATATTATAATTATGGAATCATTTTTATGTAATATATATCAAATATTTTCATTTAAAACATCCCTAATCCTTCCATGTAAATCTTTAACAAATCTCAATGCTTCGTGAGGAGGTAGTCTGCTATACACACGAGCAACATTAACGTATTCCCACAAAATGGAATGAATGAAGGTACGTGTGATATAATAATTCAAGAATAATTATAAAATAGTAAATATAATATATAAATAATAAATTATTAATTATTTTAAACATTTATAGGTAGTAATGGAAGAAAAAGTTACATCAATTCGCGAGGCGAGAGTCCGCTGTAAACATGAATGATTAATTTATTATCCTTTTGACGGAAGGGGAGATGGTTGTAGGCCATTACCATAACATAAAAAAATATCATTATATGTTTAATTAAAATATTACTATATCATAATGGTATAATAATAATTTAAATAGGTTTATGAATAAATAAAAAAATGCTAGTCGAGGAATGTTACCTCTTCTTCAGGTATCCTCCTTAGGTTTTCACAAAAATCCTTCCTTCATTGGCTTTCTATCCAAAATAAGGCTTATATGATGATATGAGTAATGTTAAGTAGTTATTTTTATATTTATTTATTGAACCAAAAGGGTTTTATGGTTTAATTAAGATAGGAGAGTGGGTGGCCTTTTATAAGTTAGGTGAGTGGAATACTTTTAATTTTAAGAACGATAGGATTCCACACACTTGTTTTCATGTCCTAAGGCCCGAATAATAAACCATTTTCAATAATAGAAGGGTTATGGTATAACTATGTCCATAAAATGGGTTTTGGACAATTTTTAGGTTATTTTTAATCTTTATTGTTCATGTTTAACACACTGGTAAAACAATTTTCACCTTAATTACGATATATATATATATATATTCTATTTTTAATATTAATTTTCATAAAAAATTACGTTGAAATTATTATATAATATAAATTATTATGATTCAAAACATTTAATTAATTTTCCAAATTCAATTCAAATAATTTTAAAATTTAAATTTAAATTTAATCCCACAAACATAGTAAGAATGCAGGTTTTTAAAGAGAAAATGATCAAAATTTTACAATGTTTTTATATTGGAATTCAATATGAAATCAATTCTAATGACATAAATTGGGTTAATGGATTTATAATTGAACAAATTTTAATTTAAAAAAAATTAAAATATAATTTATCTTTATAAATAAATTAAACGAAAAGGCCGTTTTTAATTAAAAATCAGTATTTTTCACTATTCATCAAAAAAATTAATATATTCATAAATTTATCAAAAACTCAAAATAATATAATATTTACCTTATTATTTCAAAAATTATGTTTATTTTTTCAAAGAAATTTTATAAATGTTTAAAATATTAAATTTAAAACAAAACCCGTAGACATGATGAAAAACTGATTTTCAAGAAGTGTATTTTGTTTAAGAACAAGATAGTGTTACTAAATCTATGGCTAATAAAATTAATTGTATGAATATAAATTAAATTTATTTATATATAATATATAATTTTTTTCATAATATTCCTCATTAGTTATTATTTTAATTAATTAAAATGGAGAAACATTTTTCACTTTTAAACAATTTTCAAAAAAACCCATTTTTAAACCCAAAAATAAACTTATACTCAAATCCAAAATAAATTTGATTCAGAAGTAATTAAGTTGATTAAATATTAATAAATAATAATTATTTCAATTTAAAACATAATAGGGAATTTAAATTAATTATTTTATTGAAAATAAAGGATATTTTTACAAAAATCATCATTTTTCATTATTCACTAAAAAATCAATATTTTCTAAAAAAATCCATAAAATTCACTTTAAATTAATTTCAATATGATTATTTAAAAAATTAAATCAATTTTATATAATATAATATCTAAAATATCTATAAATTAATTATAATATTCTCTCATAAATGGTAATATAATTCATTTTTGAAGAAAAATTATTTTTGATTAATATAATTATTTTAACAAAAATTGATTGATTATTTTATAAAATTTATAAATAAATTTATATTGATTAGGAAATTTATATATATATATATATATATATCATAATGTAGTTAATTATATTCATACCCACCACCTATTTAACTGTTATGTTATAATGGTTATATTTAATTAATATTATTTCGTAGTCCAATGAAGCTTAGTGTAGTGTTTCATGAACACTTTCAAAGAAACTAATTATTGCATGTAATGTATTCTAAACTCAGTGTGGCGTATAAATCATGATATACTTATTTTTTTATGTAACATAAAATATCAAAAGTATTAAATTCATTTCAAAAACAATATTTCACAAAATCTAGGGGTGTTACATTCTTCACCCCTTAAAATGAATTTTTCCCTTGAAATTCATCTTGGTCATTAGGGGTTTAACATTTGAAAATTTCATCATAGATCGCACATTGTAAAAAGATATAATAAAATATGTACTTGAAAAATATAAAGGGATGTCTGAAATTCATCTGGAATATAACATACTAGGTTTCCAAATAGGAGAACATAGGTGGGAAGTGAAAACATGGACATTGCAGAGAAAACTAACACCCAAATAATGATGGAGAGTGATAAAGAACATTTATCTTAAGAAATTGGGAGATCCAGAAAAATTTAACTACCAGAAAACCATAAAATAAAGAGGCATGAATAGGTCATTTATGCCATAAAAAATGATGATAATAGGATACCATTTTATTTTAAGATCTTTTTCTTAAAGTTGGATAATTTTCACAAGAAGATATACTTACTTGATTTCATTAAATTTCATAAGAACAATCTCACCATTTTCTTGATCCTTGATTATTTTCCACTTCATCTCTTACACAAATAATTGAATGTTAATTTTTAATACTTGAATCCATAATTGATCATA
Source organism: Viscum album (assembly GCA_963277665.1). Lineage (NCBI taxonomy): Eukaryota > Viridiplantae > Streptophyta > Magnoliopsida > Santalales > Viscaceae > Viscum > Viscum album. The sequence goes on along the minus strand of OY728146.1, from coordinate 53,082,616 downwards.
AGATCCATAAATAATGATAATTCATTTCTTCAATCTCTAGTTGTAACAAAAAAATATGGTTCCTACTAGTTATCCAATATAAATGGAACATCATATAGTGAAATAATATATTTACCTATAAAAACTAATTAAATTTTAGCATAATCAATTTCATAAATGGTTAACCTTATGAACCATTTGAAAGATTAAAATCCAAAACATGATAAATATGGTCCCTAAATTTATAAAATGTACTTATCCTTAATCCTACAGACAATATAAAATAGATCTTATTTGTCACATACCAAATATTTTAATGCATTCATAATGTATTCTCTCAGATAAGAAATTACCATAAAACCACATTTAAAACATACGTGGTTCATCAGTACTTATATAGAATAATGATTATTGGATAGACTTATTAAACCAAAAAAATATAGTAAACTCCATCAGTGATAACATAAACCGATTTTCAAACAAATCATTAATCAGTTCTAAAGAAACCAACATTATACAATTTAATCTATCCAAATCAATCATCTCTTTATCACAACATAATAATCAAAACATCCATAATATATTAAGGGTTATATTCAGAATATTGCCTTTCCCTTAAATCACTTTTCCATTCTATCAGCATCATTTAACATATTCTTTTAAATCCTTAATAAAAAACTTATACTGAAGAATATTTATATATTTCATGATTCAAATAACATAACCTTTTAATTATAATACATAAATACTTTTTTCATCCTAATTCCTTCTTAAACCATTAACTAGGCTTCTCATCTTATTCCTTAAAACCTATTTCCTTTCATATGTCATTCGTAGTCTCTTCATCATCAACAGTGTAACCATTACTCATACCACATTTTAGATTATCTTCATGAGAATTTCATATAAGACATCAATGTTCATAATTCTCTTAATTTACAAGTTGAAATCATTCATCCATTTACAATACCTTAGGAATACCAATATTCCCATCCATTTTTTAACCAAACTTTTCATTTTTCCTTTGAAATTACTTGATTTGTGTCCATATTTTCCACACTCAAAACATATTATCATCCATATGAGACATTTCCTTGATTTATTCTTCCCACATTCTCATCATATAAGAAACTAAATCTTATTTCCCCAATGGAATACACTACTCGAACTTTCAGTGAACTATATCCTTCTCTTCCTTAGCGAATCGGAGAGTTCATTAAGGTGCACATTGGAAATCATGATTCATGATAGATGATTAGGAATAATCACAACTTGCTTCACTCTAATAATTATTCCATTTGACTACTCGTTAGAAAATTTTCCACCACATTCAATGTTAAACTTATTCCCTCTAGTTCCTTCCATTGACTAAAATAAAAAATCACAGTGTGAGCATTGCTAATGATAATGGAAAACAAAATAATCATTAAAATCACTTATATGGTGTCTAAATCATGGAACCCTATTTTTAATACATGACACCTTAGATTAATCATATGCCATTAATGGTCACCATCTATTAAAATCCTTCATGATATTTTATATAGAGTTTGTCAATTTCCAAATATATCCCCCATGAGTGTCAAAGTAGGTGTGAAGCAAGGCCCATTTTCATGCACCGAGTGACAATCGAGTATAGCTTAATGTGCCCTTTTCAGATTTATTACCCCTAGGTACCTATATGCAAGAGCCTCATCCACTTAAAGTATCTATAAAAGGATGTAATTTATTGAGAACCAATCACTCTATCCTTTACCAAAATTATAGGACATTTCCAAACATTGAATCACCCTTACACTTATCCATATAGATATACCTAGACATACCCTTAGAAATATCCCATGGGATCTCACGAATTTTTTATCATCCCAGTTTATAATTTTTAACTAAATTTTTTCTATAATACAATCTATAGTGACCCAGGTTTATCATACATATATATTACATATTTTTATATGACTATTCAATACATTCTACAAACACACGCATGAGAACCGTAATAGATCAGTGAATTTGGAAACTTTGAACATAATCTTCTTAATTTAGAAAAAGATCTTCAATGTATCCTATAAATTTATTCCCACTTTAGTTGTCTTTGAAAACATACTCTACTTAAATCATTCTTCAAAACCTAGGGAAATGAAACATAAGAAAGAGTGATCTAAGATTCTAAATAGGGGTACAAAAGGGAGATACATATGCATAACATGAACATAAAGGTATGGAAACACGAGGATAACATTTTAAAACCATACCCTATATATCAAATATAATAATATTGAGTCATAATATTAATATTAGTAGTTTATAAGACTTGAATCATAATGGAATCAAATAACATAATCCATATGAGTATAAAATTATTATAAGACAAAATTTTTTGGCAGACACATTAGCTTATAACATTGTCACCATGTATAAGTTGAGAGAGCTTCGCTCATTAAGTTAAGGAAATGAAATCATACTCTCGCATAAACTTATGGACATGAAACCAAGTCCACATATAACATTATAGACAAGAAATACAATTCAACAGATAACATTGTGAACATGTAATCAGGTTCACACATAATATTGTGAGCATATAATCAGGTTCATACTTAACATTCTAAACATGTAAGAAGGTTCACAAATAAAATTGTGAACATGTAACTAGTTTCACGCATAACATATTTATTAATGACTTATCTATATTTACCCAACTCATGGGAGGGAGATATGTGTACCACCTGTAACATATTGAAAATCATACATATGTATGCCACAATATCATAAAAAATTCATCATATCCTAAACTAGGAAATGAAATGTGTTACATAAAAATGTCACCATATCATATTTTTTTTAAAAATACCGGTTTCATAATCATTTCATCATTTCATCATAGCATAACCCATGAAACAATAAGTAGGTTTCTTAATAATTTTATCATGGTATAACCCATGGAAGAGAAATAGGTTAAATAAAAATCATTCCATTATAAACACAAACCATTTAGAGAAATAATAATAATGGTATCCTTGGATCATATTCCATGTATGACATATGTAACATTAACATATTTCACCTAAGATGGAAAAAATATTTTTATTGGCCATTTAATTTTTTTTAAGAAAATATCCTTTCCTCTTTGAAAAAAATATTAAAGATCATAATACATTTGGAAAATTATTGTATTTTAAATTAAAAATTAATATTTATAAACAAAGATGAAAATAAATTAATGTTTATGAAAATGTTATGTTTTTTTATTTCATGTTTTACATGTTAAAATAAATATTCTTATCACGTTTTTGATAATAACCAAACAAGCATGTTTGGAAAAAAAATGATGATTAATTCTAAAACATTTAAAAAAAATTAAAACATGGGTAAAATGTTTTTTTATAAATCATAGTATAATAGTTAAATATTTTATGAAAACATTTTTAGGACACATGGTTTTGGAATAAAATGTATATCTGACTGAAGAAATAAATAAATTCATATTTTATTTAAAACATTTTCTCAATTAATTTAAGTAAAAAAGAGTGTAAAATGTTACTATTAATTGAAAATATCATGAATTTCTATAGTATAAGATAATTAATGAGTTTATTTATATATATATCATTATATTTTATCATCAGAAACATAATCACAAACAATCCTCATAAATGATGAGATTGTTACATGAAATCTTTACCACTTTGGTAAGATTGAATCATAAGACTTATGAAAGAATAACATTAGATGAAACTTAAAATATCATATTTATAAATAAATTCATGATACTACATATCAAAGGGGATGTATATAAACCACATAAATTAAGATAGGTGTATAACATAACATATATCTCAAAGAAACAAAATTGAGAAAAAAATACCTTATCAGTTTCGTAGAATTTTAACTATAAACACAATGAAATATAGATCCTAAAATGGATATGTAAATACAAATATTTATTTTTATAATAATCATAATATACTTTAGTGGGTAGTATAAACCCCAAATAAAATAAATAGGGGTGAATATGAAATGTGTCCCACTGAGGTAAAAAGTGAGACATAAATCCCTTACCTTAAGTATCGATTCTATTAGGAATTTTTGAATATATTATATAATAAATATTAGTTTATTATACATATATTAAAAAATATTTATATATATCATAACATATATTATTTTCTTATGACATTTTATTAATAATTTTATGCTAACGTTACATTTCAGATAATAACCGCTTCATTTTTCATGTATGTTTTGATTTGTTTTTTTATCCCCTTAATTTGATAATGATTTAAGAATTTAAAAAATTAAAAACATGATATAATTATCATATATATTCATTATATATTTATTTATAGTAATCTATAAAATTTAGTGATATAAATTGAAATACATCGTTCATGGAGATAGTAGAGCAGACATATGCATAGACGCTATATCTATTGTCTTTTTAGATTGAAAAAATAAAAGGTAAATGAGATATAATTATTCAAAAATATTTTTTATCTCATATGTATCACATATTCTTATTAAAAAATCCATAATACCTTCTATGTAATGTATAAATTAATCAGATTGATTTTCGAGGCTGTAGAATGTAGTACAATAAGCAACATTATCATATTCCAAAGAATGGAAAGTATTAAGGTTTATGTGATATAATAATTAAATAAGAATAATAATATCATAAATATCATAAATTATAAATAAATCCATCATTATGTCTTGAGTGGTATAAATGTAAGAAATAAAGACATCATTTCACAAGGCTATAGTCCTCAATACACACGAATGATGATTTTGTAACCCATTTGATAGAAGTGGTGATGGTTGTAGGTCATTCACTTAACAAAAAAATATCAATATATGGAAGATTTTTGTGTAATTATATCATAATTTTATAATAATAATTGAAGAAGTTGGAGGGATAAATAAAACAAAAATTCTCATTGATGAATGTTACCTCTTCTTTAGGGACCGTCCTTTAGATTTATAGTATCATTGGTTTCAGGTATTTAATCCTTATTTATTTATTTTTTATCTATGTAATGTGGTTGGGTAATGTTTGGGAGAGTTTTTAAAAGTTCTAGAAATGTTTGGAAGCTTTTATAGGGGTGAAATATTTGAGAACGGTTAGTGGAGACCATGAAGCAAACCCATGTAACCGTGGAAATAGAGGTAGAGGCAAGGGAGATGGCACATAGTTAAGGAACACAAATTTCCAAATCATTCATCTAGCCCAGGTAACCCATTCCACTTGATATAGTGGTATTTTTCACGGTCGGTGCATGATTTTTCTTACTGTATGGGGCACCCTTTGGGACAGTATACATCACACGGTTATCACATGGTTTGTCTAACCATGTGAGATAATCATGCACAAATTTAAAAAGGGGGGTTTTAAAAATGGGATTGCTTGGGATTTTCCCTAAAAAACTAATTTATCCTCCCATAGAAATACAACTTGGGATTTATTCTTCTCATGGGTTAAAGAGGATCTCCCACTTGTTTTGGAATCGATTCGAATGGTTTTCTTGGTAGTTTGAAGGTGATTCTTCCTTAGTAAGTCTCTCTCCTTAGTTCTTTTGTAGTTTTATCTTTATCTAGTTCTCCCTATCTCTTGGTTTTCTAGATATACATCCATTTCATGTAGATCTAGGTTTTTTGTTACCTAAAATAATGAGATTTGTGATTTTTAATGTTAGGTAAATGTTTCTAAGGTAGTTTTAGTGGATATTTCACCTAGATTTGTGGTGTGGTTGTCAATTGGTTGATTTCACCAAAACCCTAAGGTATGAGGCTTCTATCTTAATAATATTTTGATATATCTTGAAGTCTTTAATTGAAAATTAATAATTTTTTCTTGAAATTGATGGCGTTTGTGATGTGTGAAGCTTGATTGAAACCCATGTTTTGAGGATTTGTGTATTTTAGGTAAAATGGGGTTTTGTTGTGAAATGTGATTTATGTTGGATTTTGAAAGGGAGAATTTAAAATCAATGGGGCTGTTTTTTTATAGAAAATGGTTCGAAAAAATGGTTTTCAATAAAATTCTTTTTTTGATATGTGGTTTGGTATGAATGTGGCCTACGGATTTTTTCAATAAATTTTTTATTTTTTTGAAAGCGGATTTTGTCTTGTTGTTGTAATTTTGTTGGATTAATGGTTGGCTTGGATTTGGAACATGCTGTGATGCATGATTTTTTTTGGGAATTTTTTGGTTGATGTGATTATGTAATTATTAATGGAAAGGTTTCTTGATGTGATTATATAATTATGAATGGAATGGTTGCTTTCTTAAGTGGTTATCAAGAGTTGTATGGAATTGATCATGGTCATGAATTTCCACCATCAAGTAGTTATGAAGTACTACTCTAAAAAAGGGATGGGTTATGGATGTGAAGTTCCATCGTTAATGAACACCATGCTTGTTTGGTTGGTTTGTGGACATGGTTGTGTTATGCGTACAACCATGCAAGATGAATTTGGTTATGCCAATATGTGTTGAGAAAATGGTGAATGGAGTGTTTGGACACTTTCCATGGGTTTTTTTAATTTGGATAAAATGGTTTGGTAAGGGTGTGTTTGGATTGTTTGAAATTGTTTCCTTATTTCATGGTTTTATATAATTATATATATATATTTTCTATCTGATTTTATACTAGTGGCATGTGTAGGGAATTCATTTGGGGAGAACATACTGAGTAGTATTACTCACCCCATGATTGGGCACTTTGGTGATTTTTAGATGTTTTTATCCTAGAAATAGGTAAATTTAATGCATATCATTTCCTTATTGGTGCATCATGATGCTAGGGTGGTATTTGGGAGCTTGGAGCTTGGATCTTTGTGTAGAGTTTAGAGTTATGTCTTAGCAACTTTGGGTTTTATTGTTTAGTCTTCCTCTTGGTACTCTGATTCTGGATTATTGTGGTTTGGTTGTGTTGGACTTTTGGGTATTTTTTATTGTGTAACATTCTTGACATGAATCATGTAGTGGTTTTTGATAAAGTTATGTTTGGTTGGTTATTTTCATTTTAAGGGAAAATCATTCCCCAATTGTCCTTGAATCCCTCAGTATTTATTTCCATCCTTTGTCATCTTGGTAATGTTATTTAAGTCTTAATAGCACATTTACCTCAACTTAAGACAATGAGGAAGGGAAGGGTGTTACAAGTGGTATCAGTTTGTTCAGTCCTTGACTTTCAAGTGAAAGCAGTTTGTTTGGTCCTTTGGCATCAGTTGTTAGTCTTGGAGTTGGTATTTATTGTTAGTTTCTTCCTCGAGTTAGGAGGGTAGAAAGGAGTAGAATTTTCAGAATGTGAAATGTATATCATAAAAGGATGTATCAAACCCTTTTATTCTGAACTACAATTTACCAAGGAGTTGGGTATATAAGTGTTTAGAGACGCTTATAGGAGAGTGAACTCATTATCGTGGGTGTAGTCATTGAGATGAGAATGACATGCTTGGTAGAAATGACTTCCCACTAGTATTTTATATTTCATTGGACATGATGATTTATGTTGTATGAATTGTTAATTTTCGAAAATTCTAAAAATTGTTTTCAAATGGGAGTTTTGAAAAGGTTATAGTTTTGGTATTTTGAAAATGGGTCAATTTTTAAAAAATAAAGGATTTTTCAAAAATGGATGAACATGGTAAAATGATTTTTTTGAAAGAATGGATGTGATAGTTAGAATATGATAGAATTTGAAGTTTTAATCATTCACTTTATTAGGAGTGATATTAATGGTGATTCTTATGTTGATTGAAATAACTCTAGGTAGATTTTGTAGAGACCAACTAGAGGAAGGTAATGAGAATGTGGTTCCACCAGAGTCCTAGGTGAATGAGAAGCTAGTTAAGAGCATAGTGAAAGCTTTCCATTCTTTGGAAAGTGGGAATACAAGTGATGAGTTGAAGAATTTGGATCACTCAGTTCAGTTTCAAAATCACAATCCACCCATTTTTTGGGGTGATTTGGAAACTAAAAGGGTGGAAGCGTGGATAAATAGGATTTATCAAATCTTTTAATTCTCAGGCATGCTAGCAGTGTTAAAAGTGATGTTGGTTTTATATATGTTGTAAGACCTTGCACGTCAGTTGTGGGGGTAGGTGGTCAAGGATGGAACATACCAAGGTATAACATGGGAGGGTTTTGAGAAATTGTTTAATAAACAATTTCACCCTCATACTCTCAATATTCAAATAACAATGGATTTCTTCAGCCTGAAGAAAGAAAAAATGTTGGTTATGGAATATGTGGCTAAATTCATGCCTTTAGTATTATTTTCACCCTTTATTATAGCTAGTGGATCCTTGAAGGACAGAATCATTGAATCAGGATTCAAGAAATAAATTAGTTCAAAAATAGTGGTTCTACATTTATGTTATTATACATAAATGGTGAATAGAGAAATAGTGGTTGAAAGTTAATTCCTTTTATCTATGAGAGGGGGAAGCATGTTGAAACCCATGAGAAACAATGGTAAATCTAATGCGGGTAGAAAGCGGAAGAGGGACACTTATTTCCATAGTGGGAGTGTGGCACATAATCTAATAGAATTATTGGTGAAACTTTCTTTAAATCCTCATACCAAGGAAGGATGATTCCAGTGTAGATCTCTAAACTACATGATGCGGCATTGTATGGAAAAACCTTGAGCATGTCATAATTGCAAGAAGATGGGGAATCTCCAATGATATTATCGCAATGCTTCTAGGTTGGGTGTTCATGACACTCCTCAGGGGTTGCATGCATCATATGACTCAATAGGATGGGAGTAGCATCACGTCCCTCTTTATCAGAACAAAATTAGACTTGGTAATTCTAGAAACACTGTGAGTTCTTTTCATGGGTAGTTTCAACATGAGAGTAAAGAGCATAGTGTGTCCAATAAGCTGGTGTTTTGGAGCTGATAAGGTTGTGGTGGATGATCAGCTAGGACCATCTATGGTTAGAGGTATGATTATTTTGAATGATACCTTTATTCAAGTTTTGTGTGATACTGGTGTGTATAATTATTTCATTTCTTTTCTTTCCATTAATTCACTGCGTTTAAGTGTGGAAATTATATTTTGTTATAAAACATCAAACTCCTCTGGGTGAAAAAGAGTATCAAGCCTTCATGTGTATAGAATGCTATTTAGTTGTGGATGGGGTTAAGATGATGTGGGAATTATCACTAATTGAGATGGATGTGTATGATGTAATACTAGGTATGGATTGGTTGACAATTTTTAAGGACCACATCAACCATTCTGCACAAACGCTGAGTTTCACAATGGTGGATGGTTTCAATATTCTATTTAGAGGAGAAAAGAGTGAAAGTATGTGTGAAATGGATTTCTTGGAACCTGTTGTTGGGACGATATCATGTCTATTGGAAAAGTTTCCCTTGAAATTGATCTAATAGGTTGAGAAAAGAAGTTGTTCGGTAGTGGTCGATCAGTTCCCAAATGTCTTTCCCAAATAATTATCAAGGTTTCCACCTGTGAGTGAAGAGAAGTTTACAATTAATCTCATTCTGGGGACCAGTCCTATATGAATTCCATCTTACTATATGGAACCAGTATAATTGAGGGAATTTAAGGTGAAGTGGTAGGAGTTGAAAAACAAAGGGTTCATCCGGCCTAGAACATCCCCATGGAAAGTACTAGTTTTGTTTGTCAAAAAAGATGATGGAACTCTTAGTTTGTATGTTTAATATCATAATATTAACCAAGTTACAATAATGAATCGATATCCACTCCTATACATTGATGACATATTCGATCAGTTTATGGGAGCTCAGTGGTTCTCCAATATTTAATTACAATCAGGATATCATTAGTTGTGGGTACATAAAGAGGATATTCCAAAAACAACCTTCAAGAGTAGATATGAACAGTATGATTATGTGTTTATTCCATTTTGTCTTATAAATCCACCGATAGTGCTCATGGAATTGATGAATTAGATATTTTATAGAAATCTTGATTATTTTGTGGTGGTATTCATGGATGATATGTTGATGTATTCAAGGACAAGGTTGGATCATGAGAAACACTTTCCAGTAGTGTTCGAAATATTGAGAGACCATCATTTTTAGGCCGAATTTTCAAAGTGTGACTTTTGGATATAAGAGGTACCTTTTTCATGGATATGATATTTTTGAGAAAGGTTTTTTATTAGATATAGAGAAAATAAAGGCCATTATATCTTGGAAACTACCGAATAATGATTTTAATATATAGTGCTTTCATGGTCTAGCTAGGTATCATCGATGCTTTGTTTGAGAATTATCATGATTAGCTTCACCGATGGAGTCTTTGAATGTAAAGAATGTTTCATTTTAATGGAATGAGTAGGGTTAAGGATCGTCTTACATTATCACCAATCATGGTTTTTTCAGAACCAAGGAAAGGCTAAGTGGTGCATTGTGATGCATCGGGATCATAGTTGGGGTGTGTTATTATGCAATGGGATCATGTGGTTTTATCATATATAGATTTGAATTTGAGGAAAATGATATAGATGGATTACCTCCAAATGTTCGACTTTGAATTGATGTACACACCAAGTAAAGGAAATTTCATGGAAGATGCATTAAGTAAAAATTCACATGCTCAGGTTGAAAAAAAGCATTAGATTAGTGGAAGTTGATGTCGTCCATAGATGAAATATGGTTGGATTGTGATGATTGAGGTGATATAGTAGTTTTCTTTCAAGACTTGTTGGTTCCTAACTTGGTTGGTTTGGTTAAAGAGCTGAAGATGGCTGATTCAAAGTGTGTGTATATGCGGAAGAAACTCAATGGTGGGGAGACCATTAAGGGATGGAAACTAGATGAGAATTTAGTGTTGTGGTTTCAGAATAATATGGTTGTACTGGTGGATTTTCTAGAGAAACTCCCCAGTTCTTATCATCATTCCCAATGGTCTGTTCATTATGGAATTCAGAAAATGTATAAGGTGTTGAAAATGATGTTTTGGTGGGATGTTATGAAAAGTATTGTGGCTGAGTTTGTTTCGAGATTCTTGACTTGTCAACAAGTCAAGGAAGAGCATCAATGACTAACATGTATATTGCAGTATTTATCTATCCCATTGTATATGTGAGAACATATAGAGATGTATTTTATTATAGGTATCCCAAGAATGTTTAGGAAACATGATTCTATATGGATGACTGTGGATCAGCTCACAAAGTTGACTCATTTCATTCCTATTATTGAATCTCATATGGTGGAGGATCTATCCAAAATCTATATTCGGGAGGTGGTAAAGAGGCATGGTGTACCGATTTCAATTGAATTAGATAGATATCTGAGGTTTATGTCTCATTTTGGTAAATCCATTAAGAAAGACCTTGGGACTCAGTTATTGATGAGTATGACGTATCACCCTAAGACAGATGGGAAATCCAAGAGGAAGATACAAAATTTAAAAGATATGTTACAGGCTTGTGTGATGGATTTTGGTGGCTCATGGGAGGAGAACTTGTCATTAGTGGGTTTTTATTATAATAATAGTTATTAGACCTCGATACATATAGCCTCGTTTGAGGTATTGTAGGGGCATCCATGTCATTCTTCACTTTGTTGGGTGGAAATAGGGGACACTTTGTTGGTTGGTCTAATCCTTGTCCGAGAGACAATGGTGAAGATCATGTTGATCAAGAAAATAATGGAAATAGCCCAGAGTCTTCATAAATCATATACAGACCATCATCAAAGGCTATTTTTGTTTGAGTTGGGTGATCATTTGTTCTTAATAGTTTCTATGATGTTGGGACATCATCGGTTTGGAAAGATGGGTAAGTCATCTATGAGGTATATGGGAGCTTTTTAGATACTTGATCAGGTTGGAGAGGTGTCATATCAGTTCTCTTTTCCACCATAGTTTAGTGCGGTGCACAATGTGATTAATGCGTTGTAGTTGAAAAAGTATCATCCAGATCATGAACATGTAATTCATTTGGATAATGTTGAGCTAGATCCAAATTCTTTATTTGTTCATTATATAGTACATATTGTGGATTTTCATGAAAAAAAATTTCATGTGAAAATCATTGGTTTAGTTCGGGTGGGGTGGTAACATAGTAAGATTCTAAAGGATACTTGGGAATAGGAAAAAGAGATGGTTGAGTAGTGGCCCGAGCTCTTTCATGAAAATGATAGTTTTCTAATTTCTGGGGATGGAAAGTTTAATAGTGGGGAGAATATAGTACCCCTAGTTTGAGGTATGTAACCCTTTTTTATATCTTTTAATGTATTTAAATTGTTTGGGTAATGTTATGGAGAGTTTGGAAGGGTTTTGGGAAGATTTGGAAGCATTTCTATGGGTGAAAATTTTGAGAACAGTTAGGGGAAACTATTAAACAAACCTAGGTAACCATGAAAATAGAGGTAGAGGTAAGGGAGATAACACATTGTTAAGTTGAAATATTTTCCAAACCCTTCAGCCATCCCAGGCAACCCATTCCATTTGATACAGTGGGCTTTCGCATAGTCGATGCACGATTTGTCTAACCATGTGGGGAACCCTTTAGGAAAGTAGAAGTCATAGGATTAGCTCATAGTTTGTCTAAATTCTTGGGTTAACCATGTGGGGAACTATTTAGGATAGTATCAGTCGCAGAATTAGTGCATGGGTTGTCACACAGTGCGAGCTAACCAAGCACAGTTGGGGGGGGGGGTTAAAAACATGGTTGATTGTAATTTACTATAAAACACCCATTTCTCCTCCCAAATTAACCCAAATTGATATTTATTCTTATCAGGTGTTATGGAGGCACTCCCACTTATTTTGGAAGAAAATATAAGGGGTTTTTTTGGTGGTTAGAAGGTGATTCTTCTTTGGTAAGTCTCTCTCTTTGGTTGTTTTGTGCATTTATTTAGATCTAGATCTCCCTCTCTCTCAGTTTTCTATATCAACATCCATCTCAAGTAGATATATGGTTTTTGTTAACTAAAATGATGATAGATTGGATTATTGATGTTAAGAAAAGGGTTATAAGTTTATTTTGGTGGAGATTTCACCTGGATTTTTGGTGCGGCTAGGAATTGGTTGATTTCACCAAAACCCTATGGTAGAAGGCCCCTCCCCCAACCCCATTTTAATAAATCTTAAAGGTTTTAATTTCAAATTAAAAACAATTGCTTGAAATTGATCATGTTTGTAATGTGAAATTCTTGATTGAAACCCATGTTGTGATTATTTGTGGATTTTAGGTAAAATGGAACTTTGTTGTGCAATGTTCTTTGTGTTGGATTTTAAAATGATGAATTTAGAATTGATGGGTCATTTTGTTTTATGGAAAATGGTATAAAAAATTATTTTTCAATAAAAATGGTTGTTTATTGAAATATGGTTTGGTATGAATGTGTCCTAATGATGTTTTCAATAAATGTTTGATTTTATTGAGAGGGTTTTTGGCTTGTTGTTGGAATTGTGTTGGCTTAATGAGTGGTTTGGATTTGGAACATGTTGTGTTGCATGGTTTCATTGGGAATGTGTTGGTTGATGTGATTTTTGAATTTTTATTGGCATGATTTATTTCTTAAGTTGTTAATAATGATTTGGATGGGATGGATCATGGTTGTGAAGAACCACTATGAAGTGGTTGTGAAGTACCACTACAAAAGGGGATAGGTTATGGACGTGAAGTTCCACCGTCAATAGACATTGATCTTTTGTGGTTGGTTTGTGGACATGATTGTGTTATGCATGGGTCTATACAAGTGGAACTGAGTTATGGAAATATGTGTTGGGAAAATGGTTAATGATGTGTTTGTACACTTTCCTTTGTTTTTTTGTTGATTTAGGTAAAAGGGTTTGGTAAGGGTGTGTTTGGATTGTTGGAAATTGTTTCCTTGTTACATGGTTTTATATAATTTTTTTATATAAGTGTCTTAATTAGTTTTATCCTAGTGGAATGTTTAGGGAATTCATTTAGGGAAAACCTACTGAGTATAATTACTCACCCCCTACTTTGGATCTTTTTTTCTTTTGTAGATGTTATACTCTGAGAAACCGGTAAATATAAAACATCTCATTTACATAGTGTTCCATCATGATGCTTGGATGGTATTTTGGTTCTTAGAACTTGGAGCTTGGTGTGGAGATATGGATTTATTTAATAGTGTCTTTGGGTTTTATTGTTTTGTCTTCCACTTGGTACGCTGATTTTGGTTTATTGTGGTTGGTTGTGTTGGTCTTTTGGGTATTTTTATAATGTGTAACATTCTTGACATGCATTAGGTAATGGTTTTTGATAGAGGAACATTTAGTTGGTTATTTTCATTTCAAGTTAAAATCATTCCCCTACTATCCTTGAAGCCCTCAATATTTATTTCCATCCTTTTGTTACTTGGGAACATCTCTTAAGGCCAAGTATCACCTCCTCCTCAACTCAAGCCAATGAGGAGGAGCGAGATGTTACAACTTTTCACCAAAATCATTCCTTTGACAGATTTGTTTCCAAAATAAGGATTATAGGATGAGATGAGAGAATTTGGGAAGTTATTTGGGTAGGTATTTTCAAAACCAGAAGGGTTTGAAGGTTTGAATAATTGAGGAGAGGGGTGACCTTTTATAAGTGAGGTGAGTGGAACACTTGTAATTTTTTCAAAGAGTGGATTCCTGCCATGTTTATTTCATGTCACAAGGATCAAAAACTGAACTATTCTAGAGAATATATGGAATAAGGTCGGAACATGTATCCCAATGGTTGTTTTAAAATTTTTGTGTTATTTTTAACCCTTATCTTTTAAGTTTAATCCCAAGTAAAATCATTTTTACCTTAACCGCTATAAATAATTTTAATTGTTTTTACTGTTATTATTTGTCAAAAACAAAGTTAAATGTATTATAAAATATAATTTACATGGATTACAAATATACAATACATTTTTCCAAATTCCATTCATATAAGTGGAAAATTTTAATTGAAAATTAACCTTATAGACACGACGAGAAATCAGTGTTTTAAAGAGAAATTACTTAAAAGGTTGCAAAGTTTTTATACTGGAATTAAATATGAAATTAATTAAAATTAATTAAATTTTATTTATGATTTTATAATTGAACAAATTTAATTTACAACCAATTTTAAATATAATTTAAATTTATAAATAAATTAAATGACAATGTTGTTTTCAATTAATGTTCAGTATTTTTCACTAGTCATCAAAAAAATTAATATTTTTAGAAAATAATCTAAAATTAAACATAATATAATTTTGAAAATGTTATTTCAAAAAAAAATTATTTTTTAAATTATTTTTTAAAGTGTGAAAAATTTATTTTAAAACAAAACCCGTGGGCACAACAAAAAGCAAGTTTTTGATAAGTGTATTTTTTCTAGAACAAGATGATTTTATATCAACTCTTTATATAATAATAATAATTATATGAATATCAATTAAAATTTATTTATATATAACTATAAATTTCATTTAAAACATTATTAATTATTATTTTAATTAAATAAAATTGAGATTCATTATGCCTATTAAAATTGATTTTAGAAATCCCCTTCTTAAAACAGAAAATAAACATATACTAAAATTAAATATAAATTTTATTAAAAGTTAATTAAGTTTATTAAATATAAATTAATAATACTTATGTTAATTTAAAAAATAATTGAGAATTTAAATTAATTATTTTATTTAAATAAAATGATACTTTTTTTCTAAAATCAATATTTTTAACTATTCACTAAAAAAACATTATCTTATAAAAAATCTACAAAATTTATCATCATTTAATTTTGATATTATAATTAATAAAATTATTTTCATTTCAAAAATAAAATTTCTAAAATTTCTATAAATTAATTATAATATTTTCTCATTAAAAACTATAAAATTAATTTTTGAAGAAAACATATCATTGGGGAATATTGTTACTTTACAAAAATGATTGATTATTTACTGATAATAAATAAATATATTTATATTGAGAAATAAATTTATATGTATATTTCATAATTTATATAATAATATTTATATCTACCTATTTAACAGCTACGTTATAATGGTCATATTTAATGTAATATTATTTCATAGTTTAATGAAGCTCGGTGTCGCGTGACATGCACGCTTTCGAAGAAACTAATTGTTGCATGTAACACAAGACAAAATCGGTGTTGCATATAATGCAAGATATACTCAGTTTTTCATGTATGAAAAAATATCAAAAATCTTAAATTCATTCAAATCAATATATTTTACAAAATCTCAGGGTGTTACAAGTTCAGAGAAATGTTAATGTGTAAGAAAATAATATTTTATTAACATCTGAAATTTAGTAGTAAAGTATTTGTCAATCAAAAAATTTTTAGTTTGGCATGATTTTTTGTATAATGTTTTTATTTAAAGTTGTTTTTAAGTAAAAAAAATCCACCAAATAATTAAACCATGAAAAAATATCATATGAATGTGAAATTATTTGAAATTAGCATTGATTAATTTTTGATGTGTAAGAATGAACAATGAAAAAATTACACATGTGGTTTGGTTTGAATAACTCAATGTCTAGTTTTTATATTTTAAATTGTTTTGAAGTAAAAAATAATTGTCAGATGCTTAAATATTGAAAATAATATTAGATTAATGTAAAAGTGTTTAAAAAATATTGCTGGTTAATTTTTAACAAGTGGAAAAAACTACGCATAAATCCGACATGTGGTTTTATCATAATTACTCAATCTAAAACTTTTATATTTAAAAGTGTTGTTAAAGTGAAAAAAATGTGGTGGATGTTCAAACTAAGGAAAAAATATTAAAATAATGTGAACAATTATGTGAAATTATATTATAATGATCTCTAAATAATTTTTAAAATATAAAAAATAAAACCCTCATCAATATAACGTCTGGTTTTTTTAAAATTACTCACAGTGTGGTTTTTTACATTAAAAAATATTTTTAAAAGTCAATGGAATTTATCATATTATAAAATCAATAAAACATGTGTATAATAACATGATAGTGTATAAAAATGATCTGTGATTAATATAAGAATCTTAGGCATGAACCACATTTCAATCCCACATGTGATTTGGTTGAAATGACTTGATGTTCAATTTTTATATTTTAAATTTTTTTTCAATAAAAAATCTATCAAATGATCTCACAATAACATAAAATTATAAGAAAAGGACCATCAATTAATTTTGGTACTTATCAAAAAACCTCGCATCAACCATTCAAGCAGTTTGGTTGAAATTAATCATTGTAATTTTTTCACATTTAAAACAGTTTTAAATGTAAAAAATAATGTGTTAGTGGATCAAATATAGAAAATGAGATCAGATTGATATTATAGTATGGGAGAATCATTTATTAATATTTTATGTTTGATAATAAACCATGCATCAATACCATATAGAGTTTGGTTTGAACTAATCAAAGTGTGGGTTTCCTTATTTAAAAGTGTTTTTGAAGTTAAAAATATGTATTTGATACTCAAACTAAGAATAAAAACTAGGAATGATTTGAAAGTTTATAAAAATGATATTTTACTAATATGTGACATATAGAAATAAATTAAGCACCAATAATATATCTAGTTCGATTTGTAGGACTCATTGCACGTTTTTTATATTTAAAATAAAAGTTTTGGTAAAAAACACGCTTCAGATATCCTAGTAAAGAAAATGACATCATAATGATGTGAAAGGTTAAGTTAATGATTTTCTAATTTTTCACATTTTGGAAAAAATAAGCCATAAATATAATTGGTTTCGTATTTGGAATTAAAAAAATAATAGTTTTTACATTTAAACGTTTTTAAAGTAAAAAATGTGTATTGGATACTCAAACTATGTAAATAATGTTTAACAAATGGAAAATTGTTTAAAAATAATTATTCTATTATATTTTATCGATACTAAAAAATAGTGTTTATCTAGCACTAGGTATTTAATAGATCTAGCTAAAAATGTAGTTAAATACCCCATTTGTCAGTGCTAAAAAATAACTATTATAGGGGGACCCTTATCATCACTTTTTTACAAGTGATGATAAATGGGGTCTTTTATGATTGTTTGTAAAAAAGTATGGATAATGTGGGGGTGTTTATCAGTGCTTTTCAAGAAGTGATCATAAAACCCCTTTTATTAGTGATTTTTAAGTGGAACTAATACGGGTATACTTAAAAAAATATATTTCATGAAGAATAATATATTAATATATTAATATATTATATTTTTATAAATATAATATATATTTTTTGAAATATGTTCTAGATAATGTAAATAGGCATTTACACTTAATATATAATATATTTAGTGAAAATGGATTATAAAATAATTAAGATATATTTTTAATTAATAATTTGTTAATTATTACTAAGTAATATTAATTTAAAATAAATTTTAAGATAAAAAAATCAATGAATTAATAAAAGATGTAAAATAAGTTAAAAAAATAAATTGAACTTTGAAAGACTATAACTTCTTATCCGGGTATCCGTTCGGGCTCTACCATATATCAAATAGAATCCTGCGATGGGCTCTACACCCTGGTGACATAGGTAAATCTATGTCACATTTTTAGAGGACAAAAAAGGATTATACGGCCTCTAAAATTGAGTTTTTAGTCAGGGTAGCCCCATTTTTTCCATTCTATAGATTTTTAGCATTGTTTAAGGGGGTATTATTGCCTTTTTGGTGGATATTGATTTAATTCCTAGGTCTTATATTCATATTGATATTATGGTTTTCTTTTTTTTCACAATTTTTTGCCTTCTGTAGTT
Source organism: Viscum album (assembly GCA_963277665.1). Lineage (NCBI taxonomy): Eukaryota > Viridiplantae > Streptophyta > Magnoliopsida > Santalales > Viscaceae > Viscum > Viscum album. Next base: position 53,063,896 of record OY728146.1, on the reverse strand, counting down.
TTAATGCTCACAAATCATGCTTCATCAAGTTAAATTATGTTTACTCGTGTTTGATTTTTTTAATATAACCTTAATCTATTCTGTTAGTATTATACATTATAATAAAGGTTTCCAATATATGGCTAAGGTTGAGTCACAATTAAGGTGGACTAACTCTCATTGTTAAGTATGAGATACCATTGATATTGAATCACTAGTAATATGTCTCACTGTCAACTCTCTCACTGTCAGTATAAATGTTGAATTTTCACAAAGAAAAAGACACCGTTATTCAATCTACCAATAGGATCAACTTAAAAAATTTCAATGTTTGAGTCATCATCGCATCAATTTATTGATAGGGTCCCTTATGAATTTTTACAATGTATGAGCTACTGATAGCATGAGTCACTGTCAAGTGGAACTACTGTTAGAGTTACTTACGGTTCATGAGTCACCACTACTCGACTCACCATTCCTAAGACACCATTCCATGACACCATTCAAAGACACCATTCAGCTACACTGAAAATTCATACTTTGTCATACAAATATAAATTTATTTTTATCAGTCATATTTCTGAAACTTAGTACTTCTATTAATTTTAATGACTTTTTCTGTCTTTTGTAGACAACATTTAAATCAATTTTAGATTACAGTACAAGGTATGAGGCACCTAGATATGATATAGATCATGATTACTATTAGTGGAAGTGTATAAATGAAATACCTAATAAAAAATAAAGCGTTTAGTGGAGAGATCGTGCGCTTGAAAAAACACAAGAAATCCTAGCTATGAAAACAAGAAGATACTGCTGAGAATTGAAAGTAAATAACATTTTATAGCAATAAAAAAAGAGAGAATAAAATAACTCATCAAAAAATCTTATACCTAGCTGAAAATAGAAGAAACAATCTCTCACGATGCTCTATTTTTCTATCTATTAAAGAAAATCAACTCAAGATGCACTTCAACATAACATTCAAGAGTCGCAGGATATATTTCCAATCATGTAAAGATTTTCAACTCCCTTATCACTATTTCTCTCTACATGTATACTATTTTACTATATGAGAAGTGTGCGTATCTCTGTTCTATGAACACACACTGAAACCTATGGAAAACTTGAAGATACATAGATATCTTCACATTCTATATGATACACCTTACTCGCCCATATATAATAGTGGAAGAGGTCCCTGTGTGTCTTGTTTTGTTTTTTACCCCCATGAAAACTATTGATGTGGTATTGTTGACCAAGATAGGTTTGTATGATATTTTATACCCTAATCCATGGTGTGGATCAGATTTTATTTATATAAACATCTTGGTGGCGGGTGATCACCAAGTAGAGAGGATTAAGTCTCTGCTTGAGACTAAACCTCTTGTTTAAATTCCATTGTGTTTTTTGAAGTTTAGTTTTCTCTATTTATGTTTTTTTAAATAAAAAATTTTTACTTTACTTTGATAGTTAATCTTAGATAGTGTTTATATTAGAATTGGTTTTAGAAGTTTGATTTAAATATTTAAATCAATAACACATATTTTTTTTGCTGATAACTAATCTCTTTTAAGAAATACTTTGAACAACCAAATGTTTTATAAACTACTTATTTGGTTAACTTGGCTATTTTTGTTTCAAATTAGGGTACTTTTAAATAAATGTTTTTAGATAGAAATTTTTATAGGAACTCAATTCACCCCCTATTTATTGTACTAATGAGACCAACATTTGGTATCAGATCATGTAAAAATATATGTCATAAATCTTTTCCACTATGATTTTTGTTGTCTTTTAAAGATATTAGAATTTATATAAGTTCAAAATTTATAGTTCTATAAAATATGTTTTAAATGGATAATAAAAATCAAGATACTTCTACCAAAAAACCTCCCTATTTTAATGGAACAAATTATTCTTTATAGAAAATCAAAATGAAAATGCATTTAGAAATCATGGGTTTTGAAATCTTGTCTGCAATTGTAGATGAATATAAGATCCCTACTATAGCTAGAAATACTTGGAATGATGTAACTAAGTATTCCAATAATAATAATTGAAGATATATGAACTCCTTATATTGCGCTCTAGGTGATGAGGAATTCAACAAGATTTATTTATGTAAAACAAAATTTGAGATTTGGGATACTTTAGTTGTTTCACATGATGGAAACACTAATGTTAATGAAATGAGGATTAAAAAATAAAATATTAAATATTATAACTTCAAAATTAATCTTGAAGAACTTATTTCTGACATGTACCTCAGGTTCAATGATATTGTAAATAGAATGATCTCACTGGGAAAGATAATCACTATAGAAGAACATATCATGTGAATCTTGAGATGTATTACAAAAATATGGATATGGAAATAAATATCTATTATAGAGTCTTGTGGTATCGATGAACTACTTGTAAAGGAGGTGATAGTGAATTTGATGATATACGATGAAGAGATGAAGATTAATAGATAATAAGATGATGAACCTAAAAGAAATTCAATGGATTTAAAAACCACTACATCCAAAAAAGGAGAAAATTCAAGTCCATACTAAAATTTATAACAATAAAGATTCATTAACTGATAGTGATGAAGAAATGGATCAACAGGCCAGGAGATTTAAGAGATTATATAGAAACAATAATTTATTTTGAAATACTAGGTATTGAAGGAAATATAAAAAAAAGTTAATTGGAGAAAGGATTGTAAAAGATGTGAGAATACAAATGAGATAATATATTATGAATGAAAAAGAAAAGGAAATGTGAAGGCTGACTGTCTGAAACTGAATTACAAGAAGAAGAATGAGGATAAATACATAAAATACAAGAAGGTTGTGAAGGCTACTTGGAGTGCTTCAAAGGAAGGCTTGAGTGAATCTAAATCATTCTCATGATGAAATTATTGAAAAATACAACATGTATTTTATGCCCAATTTATTTGAGGTAACCATAGTATCTCATGCACATAATTCTTACTATTCTAGAGAAGGTTATGAATCTAACAATTCAGAAAATATGACTAATGAAGAAATTTTTTTAATACAAGAAAATGCATGAGGATACTTTCAATGATATAAAAGATAAATATAAATATCTAAAGAAAAAACATTCTCTTTATACTACTATTAAATCTGAAATCACTATAGAAAAGGAGAAGAATGATCAACTGCTCAATGAAAATACCGAACATAATATTTCTAATGAGAAATTAATGAAGGATCTAGAGAAATTTACAAATGGTTAAAATACCATAACTCAAATTCTAAGAATATTTTTTATCATTATTATGATAATAGTATTTTTTATCAACTTGTACAAAGAAATTTTATTAAAATCAAATTTTTATCCAAATCTAAAAAATTCAGTTTTATGCCCAGATCTGAAAATTTTTCTACAAGCTCCAGCACTGAAAAATCTTTAACAGTTTCAAATTAATCTTGACCTAATAAAGTTCCTTTTTATAAAAATTTTAAAAATACTTATAGTAAATCCATGAAAAAAATTTGGGTTACTAAAGACATAATTAATAATACTACTAGATCCAACACAATCTTGATACCAAAGTATTTTCTTATTTGAACTATTTTTGTAGGAAAGTTGTTTGAAGAGTTCCTATAAGAACCTATGGTACATGGAAAGAGGGTGTTCAAGAAACATGATAGGGGACTAATATAGATTCAATAATCTCATAAATATCTATGGTGGAAATGTCACCTTTAGTGACAATGAAAAATGGAAAATTATTGGCCATATCCAAATCAGTAACATCAATTCTATTTTAATTTCTAAAGTTCTTTTTCCTAATGGTCTAAAATAGAATATTCATAGAATTTCACAGTTATTTGATGATGGTTTTCATGTTAAATTTGAAAATGATCATTATAATGTTTTCAACTTTAATAATTATTTAGTATTTACTGCTTTTAGAAATGAAAATGTTTATGTTGTTAATATGGATTCCTAGTTTCTCATAATGTTTCTTGTTTAAGTGCCTTCCATAAAGAATATTTTCTTTCGAATAAGAGACTAGTCAATTGTAACATTCAATATCTTATAAATCTTAAAAGAAAATAATTAGTCAAGGATCTACCTAAATTAGAGTTTCCAAATGATAAAGTCTATAATCTTTACCAAGAAGGAAAAAAACATAAAATATTTTTCAAACTAAAGAAAGAAGTTTCAACTTCTCAACCACTTATGTTGGTTCACATGGATTTGGTTGGACCATCTGTAGTTTCATTTTTAAATGGGAATAACTATGTATATGTTGTATTAGATGACTTTTCTATGTAAACATGGACCTTTTTTTATTTTACAAAAGTGAGGATTGTTCTTATTTCACCAGGTATGCTAGATCAGTAGTAAATTTAAGTGGACTTAGAATAAAAAATTTAAGAAGTGACCATGGTAGTGAGTTTGAAAATAAATAATTTGAATCATTTTTCTCAAAAAATGACTATAGTCATAAATTTTATACTCCTAGAACACCCCAATATAATGGAGTTGTTGAAAAAATAAATAGAACCTTACAAGAGATAACCTAGACTATGCTAAATAGAAATGATATACCTATTTATTTATGGGAAGAAGTTATGAATACAACTTTATATATAATCAATAGTGTTTTAATTAAACCATTTCTAATTAAAACCCGTTATAATCTATGGAATAATTGGAAACCTAAGGTCAATTGCTTAAAAGTTTTTGGTTTCAAATTCTTTATTCTCAATACATAATATAATCTTGAAAAATTTTCCTCCATGAACGATGAAGGAATTTTCCTAGGTTATTCAATCTCTATTAAATCCTATATAGTTTTAATAAGAAATAAAAATGTGTGGAAGAATATATGCATTTCAAATTTTATGAAATAGATCCACATGAACCCAAAACCTCCTTTGAAAATATTGAGGATGATTTATTGAATTTAGACTTAAAATCAAAATCATCTGATTTTATTGTTAAACAAGTAGAAAAATCCTCCAGTTCTAGAAAATCTTTATATTCTAATTAAATGGAACTTTAACCTATAAAAGAAACTGAAGTGACCATACCTCCTTTATCTAGACCAGTTGGAACTCTTAAAACCCATATTTTAGATAATCTAGTTAGATACTTACAAACAAAGGAACGTAGAATAGAGATTCTCTAAGAAAACAGGTTGAACATAAAGAATTTTTTTCATAGCTTAAACTAAAAAACATCAATGATGCAATCAATAATGAATTCTGGATGATGAATATACAAGAATAGTTAAATCAGTTTGATAGAAAAAAGTATGTAAACCTGTTGATAGATCCAAAGACACCTTGACCATAGGTACTAAGTGGGTGTTTATAAAAAATGTGGATGAAGATTTCACTATAGTAAGAAATTATGGTAGACTAGTTTCAGAAGGCTATAGTCAAGAAGAAAAAATAGACAATGAGGAAACATTTTCACCCATTTCCAAACATGAATCCATTAGAATACTACTAGCTTATACAACACATCTGAATTTCAAACTTTATCAAATGGATATTAAAAGTTCATTCCTAAATGGTTTTCTAGTTGAGTATTTTTTTGATGAATAACCCCCCAATTTTAAAAATCCTGATTTTCCAAATCATGTTTTCAAATTAATAAATTATTTTTATGGTTTACAATAATCTCCAAGATCTTGGTATGATAGGCTCAACATTTTTCTTATTTATAAAGGTTTTTCTAAAGGTATAGATAATCTAACAATTTTCATGAAAATAATGTCTAATGATTTTTTTTGTTCAAATATATGTTGATAATATTATTTTCGGATCTTCAAAAAATTAATTATGTATTGAATTTTAAAAAATGATGAAAAATGAATTTGAAATGAGTTTAATGGGTAAACTCAAATTCTTTCTTGGATTTAAATTTTTTCAGAATAAGGAAGGTATTATTTTAAATATAATTAAATATAAAAAAGATCTTTTAAAACGTTTTATCTTGGATAAAACTAAAAGTGGTGATACTTCTATGATTACCACATGTAAATGGTATCTTTATGAGAATGGAAAATTTCTGGATCAAACCAATTACAGAAGTATGATTGGAATTCTTCTTTAACTAACCACTAGCTGACCTGATATTATATATAGTGTGTGTATGTGTGCTGATTTTCAAGAAAATCCCAAATATTCACATCTTGTTACTATCAAAAGAATTTTTAAATACCTCAAATATACTACCAACATAGGACTATTCTATCCTAAAGAACAATTATTTGACTTAGTTTATTATTCTGATGATGATTTTGGTGGTTGAAAGTTAGATATAAAAAAGGACCTTTGGAACATGTCACTTTTTAGGCAGGTCTATAGTTTCATGTTGTAGTAGAAAACAAAATTTTGCTGCATTATCTATTACATAAGTTGAATACATAGCTACTGGTAGTTTTTGTTATGAAATTTTGTGAATAAAACACACATTACTAGACTATGGATATCAAATTAGGCATTTCCCTATAAACTGTGATAACATAAGTTATATTAACATTTCTAAAAATCTAGTTTCTAATTCGAGAACAAATAATACTGATGTAAGAAATCACTTTTTGAGAGATCATTATCGAAAAGGTGATATTACTCTTGAATTCATTGGAACTAAAAATTAGTTTTTTGATATCTTCACTAAGCCATTAAATTATGAGAGAATGAGTTAAATCATACATGAGGTAGGGATGATCAATTTTGAGTGACTCGATATTTACGTATCACCATTGATGACTCACCATTGACGACTTACCATTTATGACACACTGATGATGACTCTCCATTGAAAACTCACCATTAGAACTCACTGATGACAATTCACTGTTAGGACTCACCAGTGTATCTTACAGTTCTTTACTTAGTAATTTTTTCTCGCTCAGACATAAAGTAACTATTTTATTTATTTTTCTTTATTTTATACTGCAATTTCAATTTAAGATTTTGAAATACCTAAATAATAAATATCAGATTGATCCAAATTAAATTTCACTTATTCACTCTCCCAACACCGAACATTGCTCTCTAAAACCTCTACTTCTTTCTTACTTCAAACCAAACCTTTCTTAATGGATCGAGTAAAGAACTTTTATGAGAGATTTCTAGAAGATTCTAGTCATTCGAAGAAGAAAAATGGTGAATCAAGTGATCCTACGCCTGAGCATGTTAACCCTGATCTTGCAATCAGTATAGTCGTTCCCAAAAAGGAAGTTCTTGTATATTGACTCTTGCCAAGTAAGTATTTTTTTTAAAGTATTAAAAGAACAAGTTTGGTTGGAGTGGTTCTCAAAAAAAAATGAATTTTCTTTATCCTAATCTAGTTCAGGAGTTTTATCTATATGTGAAGATTATTATTCAAGAAACAAATAAATTTTAGATCAAGTCTATAATAGTAGGGAAAATGGTCTCTTTTTCTTATAGTGAGTGGGATGAATGACTGAATGTACCTCAGGAAAGTATTTTTGAATATTATCAAGTCATTTATCCTGCTAAAAGTGATTTTTTAGATATTAAATAGCCATGATTGAGCTAACTAGTGATGGAATCACCAAAAGACCTATAGAAACTGAACTCGATGGATAATGCATGTTACTGTTTAAGTTTATCGAGTATCAAATTTTTCCCATGAAAGGTGACTTTGCCTCCTTAAAGTATAAAGTTGTTTATCTGCTATATCTGATGAAGCAAGGGAACATGATCAATATTTAAAAATATATTATGGTTTATATGAGTGATATTATTAAGCCTCACTCAATGTCAAACTCCTTGTTTTATTCTAAACTTATATCTTCTATGTTGAAAGTTGAAGTAGTGGTGACTAAAGGAGAAGAAAAAATCATTAATTGTGGTGATTTTTTTTATTACCAAATACATATAGAAAAGGATGATGATAACTTGGAATCCTTTGATGAGATATTGGGTGGAATATAATGAGAATATTTGTGATGAATTTAATCTAGTGAAAAACCCCACAAGAAAAATGGATATGGCTAATTATGGTCTAGGACTAGATGAAATCGTGGAGTATTCAGATGAAGAGGAGAATGAGGATGAGATAGATAAAGTAAAAGAATCTTCTATTAATGAAATAAGTGATCCAGACATTACATGAATCCCATAAGGAATTATATATTGATCTCCTAGCCCTCCAAAAGAACTTCCTACCAGAGAATCTCTCCTAGATGATGCTGATGAGAAAATAGAAGAGTATAAGGATGTTGAATATGATAGTTGAAGTTTAAGTGATGAAGAAGAAGATAATGAATAATAAAAAGAAAATAAAAATTCATAATATGAAGAAGAATAGGAAGAAGAGACTAGTAAAGAGGAATAAAGTGATGTCGATGATAAGGAAGAAGAAGAAAGTGATAAAAATGATGGTGAAGTTGATGGTGAACCTGATCTTTATATCTATGATAAAGGACCTACTGGAGAACCTGTAACTCCTTTTAAAACCATTTTAGTGGAAAAGGAACCAGTTATTGAAAAGTAAGCACTTGTTGAGGGGGATCAATAGTATCATAGAGTTAGAGTTCATACTCTTACTCATTTTTATGTGACAACAATAGCTGAATAGGAGAAATGTCCTGGATATGTCACTTTGGGATTGGAATATCCAAATTTTGATGATGAAGAATCTGATACTAATGGATCACTAGTTGAATAATTTGGTCATGCTAATATATTTCACGTTGAAACAAAATCAGTGAGGGCTCCTGCTTCAGCTCCTACTCCTTGGTTGATCCTTTTCCTATCGACTATGTGAGTCAGAGTGACTTCAGAGTTTTTAAGAAAGAATTGTTCTTAGTTTTTAGAGATATCCTCCAACCTCAACTATCACCAATGTCAAGTATTAGTAAAATTTATTCTTCTATGCTTTAAGATAATGTTGTTTCATATATTCAATCGTAGATGGTTTCTGAGCATTGAGAAGTTTTAATGAAAAATAAAATATGGAGTGATGAGCTAGCTACTATCATTACTATTGTCAAAGAGATGGAATCTAAGTATAAAGAGTCTTTAGAGAATGTTTTGAAAAGCCTTGGTGATACATCCTCTGAGGATGATACACCAGAGCCTCCAGTGCTTGAATTAGATTTGTTAAGATCAATTTTTAGAGAGGAATTAAAATGTTCTTAAACATATATTTCTCTTTCTCATAATTTTGGCATTGATATTATTAGAATAGTGATAATACACGAGATTTAATATTTTATGAGTTGTTTAGATTATGATATCATAAGAAAAATTAGATAGAATAGTGATAATTTGCATGACCTGGTAAGGTTTTACATGAAAGGTTTCACTTTTTCTCAAGAAGAGATCACCATGAAAGTAGATTTCTACTTTAAAAGGATTTATAAAAAACATTTGTTGGATAGTCATCTCAAGTACTTGGTTGAAAATTTGAGGCTACCTCCTGTCACTCAAGCTTTCAAGGAACATATCGGACAACTCAAGGGGATCAGTCTTACCCTTCAGATGTTTATGGAAAATAAGGATGATTTTTCTAAGGCAATAGAGAAAGGTGTGATGATTATTATAGATTCTATCAACCTATTAAATCCATACTTTCATGTAAAGAGTATAACTATTGTACCTCCAAAGGCATTCCCTATTCATATAGTGACCCAAAATTTTCCCTCAAGCTCAATCTACCATTCAGTTGATCCTCAGTTTAGAGCTACATTCACTCAAAACTATTTCTCCCCTTCCCTCCACCCTTCAACATTTTCCCATGACTCCAGCTTAGGATCTTAGTCATCTAAGTCCTATGATTTATTTAAAACCAATAACCCATACTTCTTCTACTCAAAGTCTTACCTCTATTGTACCTTCTAGATTTCCCATTCATCAGTTATATAAATGTTCTTCTTCTATACCTATATTCCACCATCTACTTCTTATGATAAGGGAAAATAATTCATGGATCCTTCCTTAAAGAGGAATTTATTTTTGACTGTTCTTTGATATGGATGTATTTTGAACTTTCTCTCATTAAATGTGTTATCTTTTTCACATGAAATACATTATCTCTTTTCCTCTATTTTATGTTATTTATCTGTTATTCTTTATTCACTTTTTGATAATCCCAAAATGGGGATAATGAGATGGAATTGAACCTGAGAATAAGATTATGTATGGTATTTAATTTTATTTGGCTATATTTACCTTATAATTTAATCTCTCATGATTTTTATGACATGTTATGAAGAACGATTATCTTTTGTACTTTGATCATTATGAATGGCTTGTTAATGCCCTGATTTGTGATCATCAAAGTGAGGGGGGGTATTTTTGGCCTCCTCTAGTTTTAATGCTCATAAATCATGGTTCATCAAGTTAAATTATGTTTACTCATGTTTAATTATGTTAATATAACTTTAATCTATTCTGTTAGTATTCTACATTATAATAAAGGTTTCCAATATATGGATAAGGTTGAGTCATTATTAAGGTGGACTCACTGTCAACATTAAGTATGAGATACAGTTAATATTGACTAATCAGTAATATATCTCACTGTAAAATATCCCACTGTCAGCACATATGACAAATTTTCATAGAGGATGAGACACCACTATTCAACATACTGACAAGCACAACTCAAATTCTTAAAAAGTATGATTCACTATTGCATAGAGCTATTGATAAACCTCTTTAATAATTTTTTCAATGTATGAACTACTGATAGAATGTGTCAATTCCATGTGGACCTACCATCAAAGTGACTTACCATTATTGAGTTAGTGATACTCTACTCACTGTTCCCAAGACACCGCTCGAAGTCACCATTCAGAGACACCGTCAATTATTTATTTTTCATTTAAATTTAAATTTCTTTCTAATAGTCATATTTGTGAAACTTAGTACTTCTATTTATTTTAATTAATTTCTATGTTTTTGTAGACAACATTTAAATCGATTCCAGACTATATTACGAGGTACGAGGTACCTAAATATTATAAAGATCGGGCTTTTTGGTGGTTGTAGTATATATAAGAAATACCTAATAAAAAATAAAGTGTCTAGTGGAGAGCTCATATGCCTAAAAAACCACAAGACCTCCAACTTGTGGAAACATGAAGTACTATTGAGAACTCACATAAAAGAACTTTTTATAGAAAAAAACAGAGAGAGAATAAAAGAACTCATTGATAAAATATTATACCTCACTAAAAATAGAAGACAAAAGCTCTCACGATTATCTGTTTTGCTATATGTTTTTGAAAATCATCTCAGGATGCACTTCAACATAACTTTTAAGAGTTGCAAGATGAATTTCCAATCACACAGAGCTTTCTACCTCCCTTCCCACTATTTTGATCTACTTTTGTACTATTTTTACTTTAAGAGGAGTGTGTGTATCTCTGTTCTATGGACATAGACTGAATCCTATGAAAAAATGGATGAAATATAGATATCTTCAAATTTTATCTGATACACCTTACACTCCCATATATAATAGTGGAAGAGGTTCCTACATGGCCTGTTTTGATTTTTCACTCCCACAAAAACTGTGGAAGAGGTCTTGTTGACCTGGATAGTTGTGTATACTATTGTTTACCTAGATCCAGGGTGTGGATCATTTTTTATTTAGATAAACTTCTTGGTAGTGGTTGATCACCAATTTGAGATGATTAAGTCTCTTCTTAAGACTGAACCTCTTGTTTAAATTCCACTATGTTCTTTCAAGTTTAGTTTTCTATATTTATGTTTATTTAAATCATAAAACTTCACTTCACTTTGATATTTAATCTTAGATAGTGTTTATATGAAATTTTTTTATTAGTTAGATCTCAAAAGTTAAATTAATAACTCATATTATTTTAAATTAGAACTAATAACTTTTTTATAAATCCTTTGAACGACCAAATATTTTATAAACAACTTCTTTGGTTAATTGAGTTTTATTTTTTTTCAAATTAGGGTGCTTTTAAATAAATGTTCTAGATAGAAATTTTTATAGGAACTCAATTCACCCACCCTCTCGAGTGTCCTACTGGGACCAACAATAACATAATTCTATTTTTAATTAAATATATGCATGTTTTCCTACTTTTACTTATAATAAGTCACTTACATAAATACATATATCAACATATTTTCCTAAAAATGTATATTCTAATATATGTAAATAAATACATATTCTAAAAATGTATTTACAAAAATATGTAACAATTCTTTACATTTTATATACATATACATATATGTGTGTATTAATATATATATATATATATTATAGTATAGTATATGTAAATGGATATAATATATAATACATTTAAATAAATAAAAATATATATATCACACACACATATATTGTATAAATGTATTTAAAATAATTATATAAATATATGAAGAAAAAATATATATGTATATATATATATAAATAAACATAAATATCATTAAATAGAAAAAAAACAACACGAAGTAGTGGTAAAGGCATTCCATCTTCGAAGGAGAGGTGCATGGTTCAAATTTAGAAGGGTGCGCATGAGGTTGAAAATTTGCAAAGTGCTCATAAAGTGGGGGTGGGGTAAAAAGAATTGATAAATGGGGGGGGGGGAGAACTGTTAAAGGTGTTGTGAAAGTGATAATAAAGGGGGTCGAGCTCATGGAGTGTCTGGAAAAATAAATTTTTACCCCTTCTACAGTGTAGAAAAAGGATTTTAAAAAGGGCCCTTTAATAGTGATAAAAAAACACTCTTAAAGGACCGTTTTAATAGCAATTTTAGGGCTGTTAAAGGGGTCCTTTAATAGGTCTTTTTTTAGTGCTGATAAATGTTTCGGGCTTTTAATCATACTCTGATTGTTAGAACTTTTTTAGTACTGATAAAGGCCTTTTTAGCACTATTAAAGGCCCATTTTTGTAGTAGTGTATTTTAATAAATGATCCTCTTGTAATCTAACATGATGTTTGGTCAGAATTACTCAAAGTGTGGTTTTTATATTTAAAAGTGTTTTTAAAGTGAAAAATGTCTAGAATGCACTCAAACTATATAAATGAACTATAAATAATGTAAAGTTATAAAAAATTGATCACTAAATAATATATGACAAGTAAAAATCCACCCAATATCAATCCCATATTCATTTTGGTTATAATTACTCAAAGTTTAGTTCTTAAATTTAAATGTGTCTATAAAGATATAAATGTGAATCATTGAATCAAACCAAGTAAACAAACTCATACTAATTTTTAAATGTCGGAAAATTATTAGAGTTTAATATGTAATATATAATAATAAATCATGTTTTAATTTCTTATGTTCTTTTATAAGTATTACTGATCATACATTTTTTTATATTTAAATGTGTTTTTATAGAAAATACATGTGTTAGACACTCCATGCATGTAAATGAGGTTAGCGTGATTCAAAAAGCGTTTTAAAAGTGTTTTTATAAATAATTTATATAGGGTTAATCTATATTTTAATATTTCATCTGTTTCTATTAGAATTATATAAAGTCTAGTTATTAAATTTAAATAAAATTAAAGTGAAAACATGCATCGTGTAATGAATTTTTGAAAATGATATAGGAATGAGGAAAAATTATAGTAAAATTGTATTTGATTGATTTTTTATGTGTATGAAAAGACCACACATCAATATAACAAGTGGGTTTTTCAAAATTATACAAATTTTTTATTTTATATTTTGAAGTATTTTTAATTTGAAAATATGCATCATATTCTCGAAATAAGATAACAAACTCAGATTAATGTGAAGGAATATTAAATTTTAATTGATTAATACGTGAAAAATATAAACAATCTTTGTATCAATCACACATTTGGTTGGGTCAAAATGACTCAAAATTTAGTTTTTATATATAAAAGTGTTTTTAAAGTAAAAAACATGTTTCAAATAATCATAAAAAGAAAATGATCTCAGAATAATTTTCAAGGTTAATAAAATAATATTTTATAAAAATATGATATACACTAAAGAGCCAATTATCAATCCAACATCTGGTTTAGTTAGTATGACTCATTATGTATATTTTATATTTCAAAGTAATTTTTATTTAAAAAACATGTTATCTGATTCTATAACTAGGAAAATGAATTTAGGCTATTATGAAAGCATACTTTTATTATAATTGATTATTTTTTTTATGTTTATGAATAATACATCTATCATTATAATATGTTTTTTGGTCAAAATTTCTGAAAGTGGGATTTTAATATTTAAAGTTGTTTTTAAATTGAAAATTGTTCCTTAGATTCTCAATATAAGAAAATTGGAATGGATGAAATTATTAAATGGGATTATGAATATGGGGTTATAGTTTTTTCTAACTAATATAAGTACAATTAAATTTTTGATAAATAAGTTGAGTCACTGGTACTTGGAAGTTCTGGCTACACAGGTTCAAAGATAAACATTTTTATATGATTAATGATTGTGATAGTATTTATTATCAAGATAGATGTTTAAGTAGAAACACTATATACTGTAGTTGATAAAAATAAATAGGAATATAGATAATAATAACATTTTAATGTATTTTATTATCAATAAGGTTAACTAGTTGGATAATTGAGAATAAGTGTTGAATCCAAAGTTTCTTTAAAGATAAAGAATAAGTTTCTAGATGAATATTAGATATGATTTTAAGTGGATAAAAAGACCTCAGTGTAACTACTTGACCCCAGAATCATAGAGGTGGTGTATTATGTTATTATAGTGGAATAGATACAATATTTGATTCCCAAAGGACCGATTAGTTTACCAGTTTTAGACACTAGATATATACATAATACCCATTTTACATTGGGAAAATGAGATAAAATAGAATACTTTACAAATGATAATAAAATTAATCCTTGAAAACTAATTCCAAGATATCGTCTTTATAAAATGGGTAAAGGAAACAAAATTAGCATGAACTCAATTTCTTAGTAAGGGTTAAGTACAACAAAAGATAACATGTATCAATGAGAATAAATCCACATGTAAAGGTAGTTAAATGAGAACACATGACATAATAATAATTGGATAATGAATAAATAATATGGAAAGGTAATAAAATGAAACACATGACATTTAATTAATAGTATAAAAATGAAATGAATCCATAGATGTTGTTATATTGAAAATCCACTGGATAATAACTGAAATGAATTCTGAATAAAGGCAATGCTTTAATATTGGATGTCATGTATTTGAAACTGGTCCAATATGTCATCAATATATATTCTCAATATAGTTTAAAATACTTTTATTTGGACAACCGATTTGTCCCATGAGACTATTGATGCATCGATGGGTTATTTATAATGGGTCCCCACCTATGTCTTCCGTTCAAAAGCATTCCTCATATATCAAATAATCAATTTAACTAATAAAAGACGTTCTTTATCATAAAATATCCACAATGAATAAATAATATATATTTATCAATAATTCCAAAATGTATTATAAGTAACCATGATGGTTATTAATGTTAATGAATGTAAAGACCATTGAAAGATCATTAAAACTTGTTTGGGAAAAATAATCTCTAAACATTCTCAATTTTACGATACAACATTGTAACATTTTAATCATAATCCCCATGAAGGAATAACATTAAATGAAACTTATAAAATCATGAGAATAATCAGATTCATGATATAACATGTCAAAGGGAAGTATATACACCATATAAAAGAAACTAGATTTATAACATTACAGTATGCCTTAATGAAATCAAATTGAGATGAAATCCCTTACCTTTCATTTTATTTTGTGTAAACATACTTTTACCTCCTATATAATGGGTTGAATAATATTTTGAAATTATTTATAAACTCTAATCATATTTAAAATATCATATGTTAACTTATTATAATATCTGACTACCTGTTTGTTAAC
This sequence comes from Viscum album, assembly GCA_963277665.1. Classification (NCBI taxonomy): domain Eukaryota; kingdom Viridiplantae; phylum Streptophyta; class Magnoliopsida; order Santalales; family Viscaceae; genus Viscum; species Viscum album. The sequence goes on along the minus strand of OY728146.1, from coordinate 53,048,040 downwards.
AATATTCCATTAGTTTCACTATTTTCGGTGTTAATTACATAGTTTTTTGAATATGTTTTGAATTGTTACTTGTTTTTAACATTAATTATATCATGATTTAATCATATCCTAACCATAAAACATGATTTAAAAAGCATATATATTCATTACATATGTATTTATAATAATCTGTAAAATATAGAGATAGGAAATAAAATACACCATTAATGGAGATGGTAGGCTGTACGTACGCATGGACACTACTTCCATTTCTTTTCCATGTTAAAAGAATGAAAATAAATGATGTATATTATAATTAAAGTATCATATTTAGTTAATATATTTCTCATATATTTATTAAAACCATCCTTAATACATTCCACATATAGTGTGAATGAATCACGTAGTTTTAAGGAGGCAGTAGCCGACACGTCCACAAACGAAGTTATCGTGTCCCAAAAAATGGAAATCATAAAGGTATGTGTTATATAAAAATTAAATAAACATAAAGAAATAATATATATAATATATATAATATATAAACAATAAATACATCATTATTTACAACATTTAAATTTGGTAAATGGAAGAACAGATGACATTGGTTCGTGAGGTGGTGGTCCAACGTACACACGAATGATGATTATGTATTTTATTTGATGGATGTGTGTGAAAGTGTACGTAGAAATTTTAGAATAAAAAGATATCAATATATTTAATATATTTAAGTTATTATATTACCATGTGATAAAAATAATTAATTGTTTTAGAAAGAAATAATATAAAAGTGATCGTTGAAGAATGTTACTTCATTTTCGGGTAACTCCTTTTGGTTTACACCAAAATACTTCTCTGTTTAGATTTCCTCCAAAAGGGAGGACTCTAGGATTTGGGGATAGAAGTGGGGAGATTATTTATGCATTTTTTGTATGATCTAGGAGGCTCAATGTGGTTTGAGTAAGTGTGAGAGTATGTTCCCTTTTATAATTGAGGTAGAGACACTTTCAAAAACTCTCAAAATATTAAATTAAAATAAATTAATTTTCAAATACAAATGGATAAAAAGTAAGTTATTTAGAATATAATATTTGGATGGGTACTAATTATCTCATTCAATAATTTTTGGACATGTTTGGGTCATATTATTACCCTTATCTTTTGGATTTAATCCTTAGTTAAACTCTTCAACTCTTACAATGATAACTTGGATTTTTTACTCTTTAAGGGTTAATATACTTGCTATAAAATGAAAAAATATATAAATAAGTCATGGATGAAATTTTAATCCTTATCATAATCTTTTGGTTGAAGTTAATTTTTTTTGAATTTTATATCATTTAGTAAAAAATTATTTATTTTAAAATATCATTAATGTCAATTTTGACACTATTCATTTCTGGACTTTTTTTAGAAATATTAATACCCATGATAACTTATAAAAAACATTAATACATACCTAAACTGGTTATATAATATATAAAATTCATTTATTACATTAATTATCTCAAATTATATTTATTTTAATATTTTTAATATCATGTATTTGATATTTATATTAATTAAACAATTATTGCATCATCGTTGTGTAAGCCTTTAAGGTAATTTTTTATTTCCTAAAAATGAAAAATAAATGTCCATGATAAATAAAATAATTTTATATTTCAAATTAATATTTATAGTTGAATATATCTTTCAATAGACCACATATAAATAATGTAATACTTATTAAAAACATGAGTATGAAATATTAGACTTTCCATAGGATAAAAAACTAAAAAAGGCATAAAGTCATCCATGTGGTTTCAAGAGGAGATAAAATAATCCCAATTAGGATTTTGGTTGACACTAAATTATCTAATAAAATTATAATATGTGTTATGATAATTTTTTAATACTTATAATTTTTTTACGCTTAATTACCTGATTTACCCTTAATTGTGGTAATTTAAAAAAAATTATTAATGTTACTATTCATATTATCCCAAAATAAAAGAGACTTATTTACTAAATTTGGAAGTTTTTATTTAAAATATGGAATTAATTTTTCAAAATTCAAAACACATAATTAGATAAAATTAATTTATAATTAATCACATTGATGGAATGAGAAAATGAGTTTTTTAAGTGAAAATGTTCAAAAGTTTGAAATGTTTTTATATACAAATTCATTGTAAAATTGATTAAAAATACCAAAATTTTATAAATGATAAAAAATTGATCTAATTATACTTTAAAAAAATTAACGCTACAAATTACTTAGACAAAAGTTATTTTCAATTAAAATGCAATATTTTATCACTATTCATCAAAACCTAAAACTTTTTTAAAAAATTAAATTAAATTTTGATATTCAGATTAAAAATAAGAATTTTATTTTATCAAATATAATTTATAAATTTTTCAAAAACTAGATTTAAAATAAGTGTGGTATTAAAAGCTGGTAAAACTACCTTTAGAAAAATATAGTCTTTTAATGAATAAAATTTGATTAATTTTTCTATCATGTCTAGAAAACACATAGGATGAATGTTAAGTTATATATTAAATATATTATATAGAAATTTAATTAATATAATTCATTGATAATTATTAATTTAATTTATTAATATAAAATTCCATTGTGGGCATAAAAATAGTTATTTAATTAAAACACTTCCTTTGGGTTCAATTTGATTTTATTTTCATTTATAATTAATTTGTAATCAATGATTTCATTTTATAAATATGTATAATCCATATTTTTATAATTTGGTTAATATCATTCATTTTCATCATTCTAATGGCTAAGTGATAACTATCACAATCGAATAATAATATCTAATAGTTTTTTAAGCTCAATGTTATTTGTAACATAAGCTATCAAATAAACTGAATTAATTTATAAAGGGACATACCATAAAAATTGGGATGTTACATTATACCCTCCTATAATAATTTTTTTTTTCATAATTTGAAATTTCACTTTGAAAATAAAAGGTTGATACTTAAAAATTTTTTGTGGGAAACTTATATTGTAAATAGGGTTAATAAAATATCCCCTTAATAAGAGGGAATGTAAAATATGAAGGTCACCACAAAATTTTTATTTTGAAAAGTATAAAATTATTATGAAGTGAAAACCAGAACATGGAAGAGAAATCTAACTATCAGGTTCAGATGGAGAGTGATAGAGAACACAATCATTAGAAATATAACCATCACAAAACCAAAAATCATGTGATCGGTTAGAAGACCATTGATTTATCAGAAATAAAAGTAAACATATATTTATTTTTTAAAAAATATTTTCCCTAGAGTTGAGATAATCCTTCAAATAAAAAAATGATATAATAAACTTACTTGATTACTTTCTATTTCTTGACCATAATGTCATCCTTTGGTTGTTCTTTGATATATTTTCACTTCATTTTGTATAGCTGGAGATGGATATTCAAATGATTTTTTCATTCCTAAAGAACATTTATGAATGATAATATTCATAAGATATTCCTTCACATATTAAATGTTTACTAAAACCAAAATTCATATCTCATTTCATACTTCAACCACAAATAATAATATCCAATTTTCAATTTAATATATTATAACCTTAATACTCATTCAAAATATATCTATCTAAATTCACAATCCAATTTTTTTTAGGAAGGTCACTAAATTTACAAAATCCAACATAATGTATAGATTTTCTTCATATTCCAAATATGTTAATGCCTTTATCACCTTTTAAACTTAATGAAAACATTCATGCTTCCAAATCCTTAAAAAAGAATTACTATAATACAATCCTTATATATCTCATGATTCATATAACTAGATCACCATTGATAAAATAATTCTTTAATACAAATACATAAGAACATTAATCATTATATATCATTCTTAAATAATTTACTATGCTTTATCATATTATTCCATAATACCTATTTCCTTTCATTTTCCTTCTGTAGTCTCTTCTTCATCAATTGTATAACCATGGTTTGTATAACCTTACAGATTCTAACCATTGACCAAAACCCAAAGCACAATGTGAGTAACACTAATCATAGTGATATAGTCATGAAGAATCATTTATAGGATATCTAAATCTAGACACTTTCTTAATCTATGAATCTTTTGGTTTAACCTAGGATATACATTGTATTACCAAATATATAGGATCATATCCTATACTTAGAATTATCCTCATAAGAAGCCATAGGGTTATGTTTTCTAATCCATGATTTCCTAAATCTAGTTTCTAAGTTTCTAATAAACTTTGTCTGATACTAACTATAATTCCTTAACCCCATAATCCGGAAGATGGTGAATAACTTTCTTACATTTTCATAGATACAATATTTAATTCCCAAAGGACTAACTAGTTTAACAGTTTTGTAAACCAGATACATATATGATACCTATTTTTCATAGGGAAAAGAAAAGAAAACATAATAAATAACAAATTCTAATAAAATGCATCCTTTAAAACTCATCCAAATATCTCTTCTTCATAACCTGGGGAAAGAAAACAAAATAAGGGTGGGATTAATTTCTCAGTAAGGGTTAAGTACAACAGAAGCAATCACGAGTCAATGAGAATAAACTAATATGTTAAGGTAAATAACTAAGAAAAATTCCATTCTAATAACTGTATAAGGAATAAAGTATACATCATAGTAAATAACAGAAACAGATGCCACTGAATCAATAGTCTAAAAATTAAATGCATCCATATATTTTTTCATAGTGAAAATCCTCTAAATAATAACTAAAATAAATTCTGAATGAAGAAATGATTTAATATTAGACATCATATATTTGTAACATGAACCAATATACCATCAAGATATATTCCCAAGATATCTTAAACTACTCTAATTATGCCAACTAATTTATCCCATGAGACAACTGATGCCTCTAGTGGCTATTTATAATAATTCCCACCCATGTTTTCCAGTCCAAAGCATTCCTTATATATCAAACAATTAATTTAATTAATAAAAAATGTTCCTTATCATAAAATATCCATATTTATTAAATAATTTGAATTCATTAATAATTTCTCAATGGATGATAACTAACAATAAGGGTTATTGACATTGATGAATGGAAATACCATTGAGAGATTATAAAAACATTCTTGAGAAAAGTAATATTTTAGCATTCCAAAGTGTCTCATACCACTTTGAAACATTCAAATCATAATATACATGAATTAATAACATTAAATTAAACTTAAAATATCATGAGAATAAGAATATTCATGATATAACATTTTAAAGGGAAGAATATACACCATACAAAAGAAACTAGGTGTATAACATTACAATATGCCTCACTGAATTGAAATTGAGATCAAATCCCTTAACATGAATTTCCTTTTCGTTGAACATCCTTTAGAATCTTGTATAATGGTTTTAAGATTTTTATTAACTTATTATGATATCTCATTACCCGTTTTTTAATAATCTTCCATTATTTTTCACTACTTTGGGAGTTAATTTCCTATTTTTTTCGAGTATGCTTTGACTTGTTACATGTTGTTCATATTAATTAGATCATGATATCATCAAATCCATAATATAAACAATGATTTAAATATCATATATATCTAGTATATATGTATATATAATAATCTATAAAATTTGGAGATATGAAATGAAATTCACTATTCATGGAGACGGTAGGCCGTACATATGAATGGATGCTACTTCCATTTATTTTCCATATTAAAAGAATGAAAAGTAAATTATTTATATTATAATTCTAGAAAACTATTTATTTAATATATGTAACATATTTTTATTATAATAATCATTAATACATTCCATATATAGTTTGAATGAATCACATCGTTTTGAGGAGGAGGTAGTCCACATGTCTACAAACTAGGTTATCATATTCCCACAAAATAGAAAGCATAAAGGTATGTGTTAGATAAAAATTATAAAAGAATAAGGATAAAATAAATATAATATATATCAAATATAAACTATAAATCCATAATTATTTCCAACCATGAAAGGTGGTAAATGGAAGAATGAAAGACATTGGTTCGCAAGGAAGTAGTGCACTATATAAATTATTTAGAAAAAAAAATTTGATATCAATTAAAATACAAGATTTTATCACTATTCATCAAAACATAAAACATATATGAAAAATTACAAAAAAATAATCAAATTAAATTTTTATATTTTTATTTAAAATAGTATGTTTATTTTATCAAATATAAATCATAAACGTGTTAAAGTCTAGATTAAAAATAAGTGTACCATCAAAAGGTAGTAAAACTACCTTTAGAAAAATATTGCATTCTAATGTGTAAAATTGAATTTATTTTTCTATCATATATAGAAAACACATAGGATGAATGTTAAATATTATATTGAATATATTTTATATAAATATCATTACGATCATTCAATTATAGTAATTAATTTAACTTATTAATATAAAATTCAATTGTGGGTATAAAAATAGTTTTTTTTAGAAAAACTCATCCTTTATATTCAATTGGATTATAATTTCATCTCTAATTAATTGGTAATCAATGAATTCATCTTATAAACATGATAACTATATTTTCAAAATTTAGTTAATATCATTCAATCTTGTCATTCTAATGGCTAGGGGATAATTATCACAATTAAATAATAGTATTTAATAATTTTTTTAAGCTCGGTGTTTTGTATAACGTAAGTTATAGAAGAAACTAAATTAATTTAAGATGGTACATAATATAAAATCTTGGGGTGTTACACATAGGATGAGTTAAACAGGTTTAGAGGATATTTTTTGTAAGGTTTATAATTGTTTTACTTAAGTGAGAAATGATAAAAACATAAACCCTACACACTCCATAGGGTACAATGGAATCATTATAGTGTGAAACCCTTAAAAATTGTTAGGTACATACTAAGATAAGAAAAATTCGAATTAGAAAAATCATGAACCCTATTATGGGATTCTTAGGGTATAATAAATCTTTAAAATTTACAATATTGTACCATTGTAAGATAGAAAATAACTCTTAGGGTACAATAATTAGTGAAAAAATAAGATCATTATAATATATAGGGAAGATTCATAGGGTAAATGAACCCTAAATTGATTAATTCATAGGGTATAAGACATCATAGGTTACTATCATAATGTAAAATCTTTATAAGGTAAAAATGAACCCTGTAATGAATTTTATAACTCGTTTTACCCTATTAAAATAGTGAAAATATAAGTTAAAAGTATTTATAAGGTACCAAAAACCTCATAGAGTACATTAAAATAGAATCTTATGAGGTTATAAGAAATAATAATTTATATATGAAATTTTAGAAGAAATATAAAAATTAAATATTTTGATGAATAGTTAATTAGATTAGATAATTCTTCATTTTATGTTATTTATTGATTTTAAAATCAATATCATTCCAATGGATCATAATTTGAACTATTCTGATTCATGTTGAGAAGAATACCACTTTGAGAAACACTACCACATCATCTACTTGGGTCTATACACAGATGGATAATGAATTAAAATGATTTCAAAGGATATTTAATTCCTAGAGTTTGGAATATTTAAATATCCCAATTATTATATATTTTCAATGAATATAATACTCATGATTCATAAAATTCTAAATGATGAGATAAATTAAAAATTCTATTGAAAAATTTCAAATAGAAGAAGACTGAACTACTAGGATTTATGTATCATCTATGGAAACAAATATTTTGAAATATATTCATGATAATTATATTAATGAAAAATCATAGAAAAATAAAAATGATTGTGTGTGTGAGAATTGAGAGCACTGAGAACTCAATACAATATAGTGTTTAGGAGATAAGAAGTGACTAAATTAGGATCCAATCAATTATGAGGAGATCTAAGAGCTCAACTATTCAATAAAATAAGAGGAATTAGATTGTTGAAGATATGAAGTTATTTTTTTTAATATTGATAGATCTAATCATCACTTATGGTTATTGAATTTATTCCTGATATTTTCCATGATTTGACCAATCAATATACTATGTTCATAGATGGTTATATTCATCAAGAGTTTAATAAGAAACCAAGTGTAAAAGAATATATTTTTATTTTTAGATCATAAATTTTCAGTGGTATTGGGGGAAGTTTCATTCCCTAGTGGGACTCTAGAGAAATGTGAAAGTGGTATTCTATGATAATAAGGGTTTTAAGGTATTTTGTGTAACCTATTGAGTTTACAGTGAAGAATATTTGATTTAGGAGACTTAACAATCACATTAATATGTAATATTTTAATGAAAAACTTTGTAAATCCATCTGTTCTTTTATTTATTTACTTCAATGGAATATGAAGTGAATTAATGATTAAAGTTAAGTGGGTGGAGACTTTAATATATCAAAGAGGTTAATTCTAAAACAAATTGTAAAATTGTACCACTGATTCACCACCCCAGTGCTACCAAATGACCTAGGAATGAAAAAAGGCATCAGATCAAATCTAGGTTCCCTTTTAAAGATCCAATATGTTACTAAGTATAAATAATTTAAATTATTTTAATTTATTTTTTTTACTAAATTATGGAAAAACAATAATAGTTGGTATAATAAGATGCTTACCTTCCTTTTATCACTTGGAATGGATACAATATATGCTTCAATAGTGGTATTTCAATCTACAAATAAGAATTATTTCATGTTCATTAAGGATAAGATAAATATCTATATTGATAGATATTTTTTTTCCTTTTTTATATCTCATTGAGAAAATGTTTATATAAAGTCCATGGTACTATAAAATATCAATTAAATCTAGTACAATTCATAGAGTAGTTATAATGGAAATATCAAAGTCAAGGTGAAAAATTTACAAGTGTGGAGGAAGGGTTTTGAAGATATTGAAATGGTCAATGATGAAAACATTTATGACTACTTTATTAGAGTCAATTAAATAATTAGTAATATTCATGAATTTGGTAAGAAGTTGAATGATTCTATTATTGTAAAAAAACTAATGAGAAACTTTCTATATAGGTTCGATTCAATGGTTACATTTTAATATAGATAATACCTTTCTTTGGATGAATTCAAAAAAAATATCACTATTTATGAATTGATAAAGTATATAACCCTCAGTTTCAGGTTTATGGCCCTTTATTTGTGTATTTTGAGTATATATAATGCTCAGTTTTTATTTTGGGAGGATTCAAGGGGATTTGGCATGTTTTTGAGGTATTTATAGTGGTGCATGGTTTTTCAGGGTTAAAAGAAATTGTGAAAAATATACAAGAAAATGTAAAAGGGAGGACAGTGACCACTAGGCAGGTGCACAGTTGGTGCATGGTTTGGCCAAACCAAGTTAAGTCCCTAAGGGAAACTATATATATATGTATAGAGGAAAAAAAGCATGTTTTAAGAACAGTTTGTCAAACCTTGTGATCCAACTGTGTGTGGTGTAGCCTCAATACAATATCACCACATGATTTTTAAAACTATGTGGTGTATGGTTGCCACACTAAATTTTTTTTATTTAATCCAAATTTAGAAATGAATTCCTCCTAAATCACCTAATACTTAAAAATATCAAATTCATTTAGCTACCTAGGAGTTATAGACAATCCACTTCGATATGGAAGTGATTATTAGGAAAATCAATGTGTGTTGGAGGTCTGGTTTCATCGATATTCCATAGTTCTTCATTATTATTCTTAGACCCATTCTTCACCTATCCCCAAAAACCATGTATCTAGTTTTTTGTGGATCTATCTATGTTTAATGATGATAATATTGATGATATGTGATCCAATATAGTGAAGGGGGTGTGATTTTTATTGGGTCTAGAAGATCGTAGTGTCGTTCTTCTTTTTCACCAACTGTTTAGATATAGGTGGCTTATCTTACATCTCTACTTGACATAGAACATGAAGGATTAGTTTCAATTAAATTTTTTCTTATAATTGTTTTTAAAAAATTTCTTGATGGAAATCCTATTTTGGTTATGGATTTGGAAATTGGGGAAATTGGATAGATTTTGAGAAATTACACTTGGTAATAAATTTAAAATGTTAGTTTTAAAATTATAGAATTATTATTTTTTCACACAAGAAGTTTTATAAAATAATTTAACAGATGTTTTGTTTTTATATGAAATGAATTTTGAAATGTGTTTTGGAATAATTGGTCGGTTTCATAGACGTGACCCTATCGAAGGGGCATGTACCATAGGGGCACCTAGTGTGGGTCACTTTGTGACGACGAGGTGGATCGATGAGAGATTTCTCATGAGTATGAAACTATCACCTAGAAATTTACGACTGTGTGTTTAGACGTGGTTATGGGTATTCAAAATAACATGAAATGGTTTTAGAATGTTGTAATTTTTTTCCTTTTTAAACTATTGATGGTTTTAATATAATTTTTTTAAAATTATTTAAAACTATCTTATATAAATTTTACTATAAGGTTTTATGCTAGTGGAATGTGTTGGAAAGTCTTGAGGGAAATCCTACTGATTTTATACTCACCCCCAACTTGGCCACCTTGGTGAATTTTTAGATGTCATCTATCAGGATATGGGTAAAGGAAAGATATCTCATTTCTTTAGTGATGCTTATTGATACCATGGAAGATACAGGTATATTTGGAGCTTATTACTGATTATTAGTTGGTTTTCTTGACATATTTCATCTTATTTTATTTTATATTTTTATCTTATATTTCAATTGTAACTCTGATATGGTTATGTATTATTGGGTATTATTTTCATTTTGGTTTTTTATTTAATTATAAATAGGATTAGAAGTTTAATTTTTATGACATTAGAGTGTTTTATCTTTCAAAGGGAAATTCATCCCACAAATTTTCTTGAAACCCTTAGAATTTATAACTAGCCTTTGGTGTCATGGGGATTTAACCTATATACAATAACACCATCACCTCATATGAATCCATTGAGGAGGGGTGGGATATTACAAATGGTATAATATTTGTTAGTCCATCTACATTTTTAAGATAAATGGTATCATCTTGTTTGGTCCTTGAGTTCACAATGGTACTAGTTTGTATTTGGGATGGTAGAAATGAGATAAGAGTATTGAAACTTGAAATGTATATCATAAAGATACATAGCTGACCCTTTTAATCTGAATTTTATGTTACCAGGGTGTTTGGGTACATGAGTGTTTTAAGAACCTTCTAGATAAGTATCACCTCATCATTGTGGGGTCAAACGATTAAGGTTTCATGACATGCATTGATAAAAAAATTCCCACTAGGACTTCATTGTTCAATCTGAATTTAATGATTTATGAAATGGTAGAAAATTGTTGATTTTTGAAAATAATTAAATGGTTTCATTTGAAAAAATATGGTTATAGTTTGTTAAAAATACATTAAAATTCTAAAAATGGTTGGATTTTGGAAATGGATGATTGTAACATATCTTGATGTGGTAAATTGATATTTACAAGCCTTCAATTTCTAATGAGTAATGAAAAATGATGTTTTTTCTTGTTTTAGAGAATGGAATAGGGTAGAAGTTGAAGTAATCAACCAAAGGAGGCTACTGAAAATATGGTTTCGCCTGATCTAGAAGTGAACCAATAGCTAGCCCAAAGGATTTTCCAAGATTTTCAAGTCATGGACAGAGGTAATAAAAATGATGATCCCTGAAAAATGGACTATTTGTTTTAGTTTAAAAAAACTCTTTCACATTTCATGGGGATTCTAAACTATAGAAATTATAATCTGGTTGAATATGATGAATCCAATCATTGAATTTATTTGGACACCACTGGAGTTGAAAGTAAAGCTGGAAATGTATATGCTATAAGATATAAAAAACTAATGGTGGGATTTATTTTCACATGCTAATGTTTTCAAATTCATGTCATGAGAAGATTTTAAGGATTTTTTTAACAATAAATTCTATCCTCAAACCGTCTATATTTATTGAATAATATACATCTTATGTTTGAAATAATACAACCTATCAGTAATATAGTATGTAGTTAAATTTATAAATTTAATCTTCTTTTCCCTAGAATTTGTTTCAAGTGCGTCATTAAAATCATTCAATTTTTAGTTGGGTTTATAAGTAGAAATTTTATCAACGATTATCATTATTTATGTTAAAAACAATATAGAAATGGTTAATAGATATATGGTGGAATAAAATGATATATTCGGAAATACAGTTTGAGGGAGAATTTTTATTCATATAGGAACATGTGGAATCTCTAACGATGGGAATAAGTAGAAGAGGTAAACCTACTTTTAGAGTGGTGGGACACCATACAATCCAACCATGGGATCACTAAACATTCTTCCTCAGCTAAAAATTAACCCATGATGTTTTCAATGATTTTATTTTGAGAACATGAAGTGATATTGTATGACACCACATAGATATTGTCATAATTGTAATTATATGGGACATCTTAATTAGTATAGTCATAGTGCACCAAGGTATGGATCTAGAAAGAAATATCAATTTTATCAAACATCATATACCTTGAAAAGTTTACCACTGTAGAATAATTCTTATCATTAGAACTAATAAATCCAATTTTATTCTACGAACACCATAACTCATAAACCTATGAAATCTCCATAGGGTAATAAAGATAAAATTGAAGGGATAAATCAATTTTATGCGGCTAATAAAGTGATCAAGGATGATAAATTAGGTACTTTGGTGGTGAGAGGTATTATTATTTGGAATTCTACGCTTATAAAATCGTCATTTGATATAATCATGCCCCACTCATTTATTTCTTCTCATGTTTTTGATCTCATGGCTTGGCATATTGAGATGATTCCTTATTGCTTGAAACTTAAAACTCCTCTTGGAAAAAGTGAGTGTTGAGACTTTGTGTGTAAATATTTTTCTACATCTATTGATGGGGATAAGCTATTTTAGGATTTATCTATTCTTGAGATATATTTATATGAATTGATTTTGTCTATAGATTGGCTGAATTCAATCATGGATCACATTGATTTTTATGCATGAAAGGTTAGTTTCACATCTCTAGAAGGAATTGAGAATCACTTTAGAGGAGATTGGTATGTAATGGAAAATTGAGGACTTTTGGAACCATTGGTTATAATTATATCTTATCATTTTGTAGTTCTTACCTTGGAAACAATAGATGGGATCAAAAATAGAGATTTTTCAATTATTATTGACCAATTACCTAATGTTTTTCCTTAAAATTTCTCGAAGATTCCAACTAGATGAGAAGTGGAGTTTATAATTGATCTCCTATAAAGGGAAAATCCAATTTTAATTCTATATTATTGTATGAAACCAATATAAATGAAGAAATTTAAAGTTTATTTGGACAATTTAAGAGGTAAATGTTTTAATTGACTAAGAATATCTTTGTGGGAAGCCCCAATTCTTTTTGTGAAGAAGATATATGGAACTATTAGGCTTCGTGTGGATTATCATAAAATAACCAATTTATAATAATGAATAAGTATTATCCTCTACGAATTTATGATATATATGATCAATTGAGGGGTGACCAGTGGTTCTATAAAATTGACTTATGCTTAGGATATCACCAACTGTGAGTTTGGAAGGTTGATATTACAAAGAAAGATTTCAAAAGTACGTATGGACATTATTAATTTGTTATTATGCCTTTTAGTCTTATGAATACACTATCAATATTTATGGAATTATTGAATCCAATCTTTCAAAGTTATATAGATTCCTTTTTGGGGGTGTTTGTTGATGATAATATGGTGTACTCTAGAAAAAAAGATGATCATGATAAACACTTGGCTATAGTGTTGAGTATCTTATAGGAATATCACACTACTTCAAAAAGGACCTTTAATAGAATTAGAAAAAGGGACCTATTAGTGCTATGAAAGCTCTGATAATGTAGGTGATGTTAAAGGGCTGGCTTTATGAGTGCTAAAAAACAGTAATAAACTCTCCCTTTAACTGCTCTAAAACATAGCACAGATAAAGGGGACCTTTATCATCCCTTTTTATCACTGATAAAGGGGGGCCTTTATCATAGGTTTTTAGAACTATTAAAGGCCACCTTTATGAATAATTTTTAGTTATATTAAAGGACCCCTTTAACATCACTAAAAAAATTGATAAGGCCCCACTGATAAAGGGTATATTTTTTCACACCCCCCATTATTAGAACCCCCTCCCCTTTATCAGTTCTTCTCCCACACCTTTATCAACATATTAAATAATTCCACCCCCAGTGAATGCCCCTTATTCCAGTGAGTTTCAAACTTGAGACCTCTAGCTTATACACCATCACATTTTCCATTACCCTATACTATTTTCTTTTATATTTTATAATATATCTATATATTTATATATATTTCATTATATTTTTTATCCATATATTTATATATATGTTTATATATATATTTATAAAAATAAATTTATTTATTTATATTTTTTATAATGGATATTAGTTTTTATTTAGATAAGATTTATATATTGAGAAATATATTTTATATGTAAATATGTTTAATAATTTATTTATAAAATTAAAATTTTTATGTGTGAATATATAAAAAATATATTTATTTTGGTATATATTTGATTATAAATAATAGTACATTGTAAAAATGATAAAATTTTAAATCTATAATATCAATATGAATGTAATCCCTGGGAATAAAGTCAATCCCCACTGAAAAAGGTAAACCCCCCTTAAACGAGGCCTAAAATCCATTGAATGATAAACAATATTGGGACATATATGATACAAAATCAATATTGGAGGGATTCTAGGCATTTTTTAGTCTCAAAAGAGTTGATCGAGGGATCCCTTAAGTTGTTGAGGTGTAGATATCATCACAATATTCAATTTGATATGTGGTATATCTCAAACAGACTCCAAGAGAGGAAGTTATAGTGTTTTGAAAGGCCATTGATTGTTAAAAAAGCAAGGTACTATTAATATAAACTCATTTTGGATCTCTATAAAGGTTATTGGGGGTTCTTATGGGTCATTGTTTCATATATATCTTCAAAATATTTGATTTTATATGTTATATAGGCCAAAAGGATACCCAGATCAGAAGTTATGGTCGTTTGAATTTTAAGAAATTGGGGCACTTCAACTAAAAAATTAGTTTTAAAGTCCTTCTAGGACTTTTGGGGGGTTAAAAATAAGACAAATTTCATATACCACTATCTTTGACCCTCTTTGGCCTAGAGATCATCGAAGAATTTGATTTGATATGTGGAAGAGCCCAAATAGACCACCCAATCAAAAGTTATGGTCGTTTGAAGTTCGAGTTTGATTTCTGAATTTTTTGAAACTATAATATATTTTATTTATTTAATTATCACATTATTTAAATCTCATTTGGTTTTATCTCATTTCATAAGCTTCAATTTTACATGTTGTAGAGCTAAAATGGACTAATGGATCAAAAGTTATTGTCATTTCAAGGTTTCAGGGGTTCTTAACTTTTTTATTAGTTTTATGGGGTTTTTGAGTTATTATTAGTTTTTTATGAAATATAAACTTTATGAATTTTTTTTAGAAGCACTAAGAATTCATTTTTATCACTTTTTTACTATCTCTAATAAGGGGGACTTCCTCAAAACGTTTTTACAAGCATAGATAATGGACCCCCTTTAACATCACTTTTCCTAGAACTAATAAAGGGGGTGCTTAACAGTGCTTTTAGATAGAGCTATTAAAACCCTTTAATTGGATAAACTTAGTTTTTCAGTAGTTACACCTTTATGTTATGTAATCAAAGTGTGTTTTTTTAATTCTATAGGTATGTTTCCTTGGACATTTCATTTTTGAAAATGAATTTTTTATGGATCCTGAAAAGATAAAAGTTGTTATCTCTTGGAAACCACCGAATAATGTCTTTGAGATTTGTAGACTCCTTTCCTTAGTAGTGAACTACATTAATTATGTATGTAATTTTTTACATTTGGCCTCTCTAAGGAAAGATTTAATGAGGAAAGGAAATCATTTCTAATGGAATGATGAATTCTAGAAATCCTTTCAATATCATAAGATTAGAATTACATCATCACCTATCTTTAAGTGTCCATTGTTTGGATAGGGCTGTATAGTCTATTTGGATGCATCCATATTTCGGTTGTTATATGTTCTCATATAGGTAGATCTTGTTTTTTATTATGGCTCGTGACATTTGAAGACACAAAAGAACAATTACCAAACATAAAATTTGGAATTATATGTTATAGTTAATGATTTGAAGATATGGAATCATTATATTTTTAGTGAGAAATTTATTATTTTTATAGGTCATAAGTGTTTCTCACAGAGATAGTTGAATATAAGGCAACAATGAAGAATGAAATATCATCAAATATTTAACATTGACTTGATGTATACATTAGGTAAAGGGAACTCTATGGATTTTTCATTAAGTATAAATTCATATAGAAATCTTTATAAAGTGAATTCAAATAAATGGAAGATTATATCAACCATATATGATATGTATCTAGATTATTTGGAACAAGGTAATCTTTTAGTTTTCATTATAGTCTCTATTATTCTTGATTTGGTTGAATGAGTTATAAAGGATCAAACATCATATCATTAATATGTTACCATGAGGTCAAAACTAAATGGTGGGGAGATCATTGAGTGATGGAAACTAGATGGGAGTTCAATGATACCATTTAGAAATCATATGGTTATACCTTTGGATTTTCAGAAACAACTTCTTAGTGCCTACCACCTTTTGAGATGGGTATCTCATCCTTATCATCAGAAAATGTATAAATCATTTAAGGCAGAATTTTGGTGGGTTGGCATGAAAAGAGCTATAGTAGAGTATGTCTCGAGATGCCACACCTTTTAGCAGGTCAAGGAAAAGAATCAATGGATAAATTGTATGTTTTAGTAGTTATCAATTCCAATATAGAAAATGGGAAAATAAGGCCATCTATTTTGTAATAGTTCGACCAGTGAACATTAGGAAAAATGATTCCACGTGGGTGATAGTGGACCAAAACACATAGTCAACTTACTTCATCATTATTCATGAAACTAATAAGATGAAGGAATTTTCCAAAATATATATTTATGAAATTATAATGTTGTACAAGATTCTAGTCTCAATTTTATCAAATCGAGACCCCAATATTATGTCTTATCTTTTGAATTCCTTATATTAATACCTTAGAAATCATTTTACTACGAGAAAAATTTATCATCCTCAAATGGATGGACAATCCAAAAGGATGATCTAAACATTGAAGTACATTCATAGATCTTGTGTTATAGATTTTGGTGGCTCATGTAAAGATCATATTATGTTAGTGGGATTCTCATACAATAACAATTATTAGGTCTCGATACATATGGGTCCTTTTGAAGTATTGTATGGACGTCCTTATCATTCTCTACTTTATTGGGCTAAAATAAGTGAGAATTTACTTATTGTTCCTATGATTTTTACAGAGACAACATAGAATATTTACTTGATCAAAAAGATGATGGAGACCATTCCGACTGCAAAAAATTGTATACAGATCATCTTCAGTGACCATTGTCATTTGAGGTGTGTGATGATGCCTTCTTGAGAGTATTTTTGAAACTTGGGCATCATCATTTTGGTATATAGGGAATGTTTTCCTCATGTTACATAGACCCTATTAATATAATTTAACAACTTGATGAGGTGTCATATCAGTTGTATTTTTTCCCAAGGATCTGGTCAGTGCATAATGTGTTTCATGCATCTCACTTGAATAAGTACCAACCTGATCTGAACTGTGTGAATCGATGGGATTACATTGAAATAGATATGAATGCTAAATTTATTCAAGTTTCATTAAAAATTATGGTTGGGAATGAGAAGATCATTCATGGGAAAAGAAATGGTCTCATACTGATTTTATGATAGCATGGTCATATTCAAGGATAAATGTGGGAGAAAGAGAAGGAAATGTTACAGTAGTGACCCAAACTTTTCTAGAGAATCTCTAGTTTTTGAATTTTAAGGGATAGAAAGGATAATTTTGGGGGAATTTATCACTCCTAGTTTCACGTACATATCCATTTATTCATTTATTTTGAGTGTTTATAATGTTAGGGTTGAGTTTCGAGAGGTTTTGAGGGGGTGTGGAATGGTTTTTGGGGAATTAATAGAGGTGTACAGTTAGTGGAAACCATGAACCATCTCTAGGAAACCATTAAAGGGTGGCTAGTAGTCACTGGGAATTCACACAGTTGAAGAAATATTTATATAAACCATGAAAATTTATAGGGGAAACCATATAATTCTAGGAAAAGGGAAAATTCATGGTTGGCGCATGTTTTTTTTCAACAATGCAATCCAACCTTGTGAGGTGTGGCCTTGAGACAGTAGCACCGCATAGTTGGCACATAGTTTTCTAAACCATGTGTCTTAACTGTGCGACATATAGTTGGAATTGAAAAATTTGGGGATCGAATCCAAATTAATCATGAAACCCTCTTTAATCACCTAATCTTTCAAAATATTGAATTCCTTTTTCTCCCTAAGCATGAGAGATGCTCCCCTTTCATCTTGATGCAATTATTAAGCTAATAAAAGCATATCATAGGCCCGAATTCATTAGAAAGTCATCGTTCTTCATCATTCCTCTTAGATCAAAAAATCTTCTCTATATTGAAATTGTATATCTAATCTGTTATGAAGGGATTTATTTTTAGTGATGGTAATTTTTAGGATATTTGATTGAATCTAGTGAAGTGAATGTGTTTTGTGATTGGATCTAGAAGATCATAGTGTCGTTATTCATTTTCACCAACCATTAAGAGGTAGGTGGATTCTCTCTCATATATAATTAAATTGTAATGACTAATATTTTATCCGGTTTTTTTTATAAATTATTTGGGAAAATTCTAAAACTAGGCACTAAGACAGCATATGATTCCGAGGCTCTATGTGTCTAGGGATGTTTGTTGAAAAATGATATGTTTTTAATAGAAAGCATGAGTAGGTTTCCTAAAAAAGTGGAATAACTCCTAAATGAGTGCTTGGATATGAAATCTAAGGTCACTATTGTTTTTAGATCAGTGACTTTACCTTAGGTAGGGGATAATGTTGACCAGCACGGGTCGAGGGTGAAAGTTAGTGTTTTGGATGTAACAATCATTAATATATTTAATAAAAATATTGTATTTAACACTACGTTTGTTTCTTTTAATTGAGCCCTATTTTTAGGAATCTTGGGTTATCTTCATAACCCTGGAAATTATTCTGAGGTGAGGATATTGAAACCTCTCCAACGAATGACGATTAATGCCAGTGGATCAAGGATCAGTGATGACACGGACATCCATTCTTCGTCAATGACTAATCTAACAACGAGGTAGGATGTTGTATCTCTTTTTGATTCCCTTTACCCTTATTAGATCTGAAAATGAATGTGAACCAACCAATGAAAAACTAGATTCATGGTTCAATCACTTATGGTATGGGTGTTATGCTTATGGGGTTTTAATGGGGATTAGATCTATGTGTTGATTTGTTCTTCCTGAATCTGATAACATAAAAAATCAAGGCCAACATGAACAAGTCGAAGATCCTTTATTTTTCTATTCATGTTCTTTCAAACTCCCCCCCCTCAATCTCCCACATTCTTTATATGTTATTCGACATCTCCCTACCCTTTGGAAACCCTATATGAAATATGAATCGAGAATTTATCCTATGATGGAACCATGGAGGTGTGACAACAACACAAGGTGGTGGAAGCACAAGGTGGAGATAGATGAAGGTGGAAACTTAGGTTGGTTCATGTGGGGTGGCACTGGTCTGAGCGGACTGCATGTCGGAAGGGAGAGGTCATTAGTGGGGCGGCTGATGATGGAGGCAGCAACGACCTGGCAGGGGAGGCTAGCCCAGGTGGAGTGTGGCAGGATGGGCATTCGGTAGGGAGGTCGGCTGCGATAGTGGGATGCGGTTCAGGCTGGACTGTTTCAGAGGGAGACCATGGCAGTTGGGGCTATGGGAGGCGACCAGGGGGGATGTGGAAGGAGGAAATAGTGGTGAACTAGGATGCGGCTCAAAGAAACGTCAGAGGGAGACTGCGATGATGTTAAGGCCATGGGACAAGTCAAAATAGGTGGGCCGATCATATGAAATAAAGAATGACTCTATGTTGACAAGAGGGACATGGCCAGGGTACGATTCATCTGGAGCCTACAAACTAACCCGCATGCAGCGGTCCAAACTAGATGAGCTGGTCCACTCTAGTAGCCCCACGAGTTGGACCCTACAGCCTAGTAGGATGAGTCAATTCGGGCCTAGCTGAATTGGGTCAGTCCAAGTCAGGTAGAAAAAATAGATTCGGGTCTACTAGACCAAGTCGGGTCATTTCAGCTGGTCTAGGTCGACTTGACCAATGGGTCGGGTTAGGTAGGTCGGATCATACTCAAACCAGACTCGGTTCGAAACTTTTCAGAAGCATAGTCGTAACATTCAAACAGTATGTCCATTTAATTAGATTTTTATATCATTAGGACCCTTGAGATGAGATAATCCTTTTGAAATACTCTAAATGAGTATTTTTGAGAGTTGGAATATAACCTATTAGATTGAGGAGTAGGTTCTCCCGGTACAAGCGTGCTTCGAGCAGAATCTTGCGACTGGCTTTGAATTGGTGACTACAGGATTGGGGGCTGTATGACCCATAAACATTCTATGTTCCATCAAGGATCCATGCACCATCGATGTTTTATGCACCATCGACTCTGCATGTTACATCGATGCTCTATGCTCCATCGATTATTCGGGCACCATTGATGCTTCGTGTGCCATCGACTCTCCATGCCCCATCGACACTCCATGCATCATAGACACTTTGTGTTTCATGCAAGATTGGATATCTATGGACTAAAACTGATAATCCTTATCTTCGTGCATTAGAATTATACTTGTGTGAGCTAACTGTACTTTGTGTGTTTCCTTTGTGGTGTACTTTGTGTAATTCCTTTATGGTATACTTTTTTTATTTCATAGTGGTATTTTCTTTGTGGTTTTGGGGTGTCCCACTGAGTATTGTTTAACTCACCCCTGCACGGGCTTTACCTGCATGTGTGGTGTATTGTTCATATGATTGATTCTTTGACGGAGTTTTAGGTGGACCCAGACTAGGTGGTTGCTAGAGTGATCAGACAGACGATGTGTTCTTCTACGACTACAGGAAGCTATCCTACACCTACCATTCAGGTATGGTTTTTTGTAGATGAGTTTCAAGAACTTGTGATTTCACTTGAAAGACTCTTTCTTTTGGTTCACTTATATTCTAACCAGATTTACATTCCTGTTTTCCTAAAATCATACTATGTGGTTGTTATCTTAGTGTATGCATGAATTGTTTACTTAGAATTTTTACATTTTAGCATTTTGGGCTTGGAGATGTTTGTGTGTGAATAGGTACATAGAAAAATTCGTCCTGTTTGTGAGATATGGATACTCAGTTCTAGTTTCCATCCCTTGGCCAATCAGAGTCAGTCTTATGGTAGCCATAACATGGGGCCATGATGGACAGGTTGTGAAAGAGTTATATCAAAGGAGGTCACTTCTACCTAATGAACCAAGAGTCTATAATATTTATTTTGGGAAAAAATATTATGTGTTTAAAGTTTGGATTCTAGACTAGGGACTCCAGTGTTGGTGTGACGACCAACGCATCTATACAATGGGACTCTAAATTTTTCTTTTCGACTCAGTACCTAAAAACACTAGTTGCAGGAAAATTAAATAGTACATGCATCATATAGGATTTTGAGTGTGTTATCATGTGCTTGGGTCAGATCACCAGGTATACTATATTGACTATGGTACATCTTGATCTATTTTAGGATGCCTCCACGTAGACATCCAGCTATGATTCCAATGCATGACCATGATTATTGTCCTCCTAGTGAAGAGGAATCAGTACAAGGACCAGTATTAGAGATATCACCTCCAGGTTGTGTACTAGTGATACCGCCACCTAGAGAGAAACTGTTACTAACAGCACTACCGATAGAGGATGCATGCAGGCTGATTGTGTTTCATGAGTTCCAGAGGAAGTGAACTCCCATGTTTAAGGGTGATCTAGACTCCCTAGTAGTTGAAGATTGGATGGATGCGGTGAAAAATTTCTTACACCATGTGAGGATGCCTTTTGACTAGATAGAAGTTCTAGTCGTGGGCCTTCTTTAGGTCGTAGTAGGGATATGGTGGTGCTTAGTGTTCTAGATGCATGATTAGACAACTCTATCTTGGGTATACTTTGAGTGCCTCTTCGGGTAGGAGTTCTTTATTGTGATGTTACACCTAGTGCACATACAGGATCTCCTGCATCTACAATAGGGAATTCAGACAGTAGTGTATTACTCGGTGAGATTTACGGATCTTTATCCCTACTCCACAGATATGGTTCCTGATCTGTTCTTCTAGGACCATGCCTTTAAAAAGTGGATACATCAAGAGATTAGGGTATCTATGTTATCCCTTAGGGTCCCTACATATGCTAGGGTATTGAAGCAAGCACTGCTAGTGTATAGATTTCTTGTGGAGTAGATACCAGAAGCGGGATCTACCACCAGGCATCAGGAAACTGAGTCTTTGGTGGTAGGTAGATAATAGTAGACACAAGGACCCAAGCGGGTCAAATACTCCAAGGGATGACCCTAGGATATGGTATTAGGTGTGAAAGGTTCCCATGTCATAGCAAGTCAGCTGAAAGATATGCTATGTTACTTGTGTGTCAGTTGGGGACATCTGGCTTGAGATTTGGCTGACTCTCCATGTAGACTATTAGTAGACGGTCGAGGGACTGCCAAGGAAGAGGAGGAGGAAGGAGAAGAGTGGTCCACAAGGTGGCAGGTGTGGTAGAGGATTTGGTAGTGTAGTAGTTGGTGGGATGAGGTTCAACATACCACCACCACCTGTTGGGACCACTTTTTGTATGAAGATTGTATTTTTTGTCAACAGTTGTCAATGCTGGTCAAAATGAAGAAGGAGATAAATATGGATTCCAAAGTTAATGGAGATCGGCTAAAGTGAGGATGCCCAGAGAATTGTTATGAAATCATATCATTGAATCTCATACTTGGGGAATTCTCTATGAAGAAAAACCAGACGATTGTTGAGCTGATCCCAAGTTCAAAGAACTTTTGTCAAATGTGACACATTGTTTACAACAATGAAGAATGGAGAAGTATCATCCATTTGAGGATTATTGGATCAGAATGGAGAGGTATCATCCATCCGAGGATGATTGAAGAAGAATGAGGATTTTAATAAGAACATGATATTATTCATGATAGAAATCCATGCAAGAGATTACATGAAAAATAAAATCATATGATTTGCATGAAGTGTAGAATGAAGGTTGAAGAAGAAGAGAGAATGTGGAAGGGCTGGGCATTATGAGGTAGCCATGCATTTCACATTATATCCAAATTAGAAGATGCTTTGCTGCTTTGTATTTCACAAATATCATAAGTTAGGATAACATGTGATGCAAGCCTTATAAAGGAAAGGGGGAGAAATGATGATGCCAATCATATATAGTTTTGATTGGAAGGAATGATACTGCGTGAATATTGGATGTTTTAGTACTTCCCATTGCAACTCTGACGATGCTAAAGCTGATCTATCAAAGGATATATATCACGATAGTGGAGTTCATGATGAAAGCTGAAGAATGATTACGGGAAGCAGTGAAAAGAGAAATTACAAAGAAATGGACAATCTGGGGGCAACACAAAAGCACAGTTTAAGGTGGCTCCGTTTTCCAGTGTTTGCCAAATTTTAAGGCCTGAAAATCAGGAGATGAAGATGTGTTTTTGGCAATGGATGTTGCACGAAAGATTGAAGATGGTTTAGAATTGGGCGTGCAAGGAATGATTTAAGGTCAGAAACATCGAATAATGGCAAAGGTATGGAGTGCGCAGAAATTTAGGCAGGTTGCGTGAAAAAAATAAAGTGGTGCGTGAAATAGTAGTGGGTTGCGTGAAAAATCAGCGGGATGTGTGCAAAATTAAAAGCTGTGTGAAATATCTACGGGATGCGTGAAATAGAAGAATTATATTTTTTGTGCAAAAGGTGTTTCGAGATCAGAAGCTCAAAAATTTGCAAAGGCATGAGCTGCGCAAAAAATTGGATCATTGCACGAAATATGATGTCACGTGAAATGATGGGTTTGCGCGCAATATGGAATGCGGTGTGGAATTTTGCACGTAATTGGTGCTTCATGCTTAGAATGATGAAAATTGTCAAAGGCATGAAATGCGTGAAAGATTGGAGCAGTGCACGAAATATGATGTCGTGGGAAAGATTGGGTTTGCGCGCAATATAGAACGTGGTGTGGAATTTTGCGCGAAATTGGTGTATTTTGATTAGATAGTCGAAAAATGGCAAAGTCCTCAGCTGCGTGAAAAATCCAGGAAGGTGCGCGTAATCTCAAGAATTGAGAGATAGTTTTCCGCGCAGAAAGGGGTTTTATGCGCAAGGTCAAAAATGACTATAAATATGAGGTGAAACCCTCTCATTAGTAGTGACTCGACACATAGACATATCTCGAGCTCTAACGCATGGAAAAATTGAAGTATAGAGTATTGCTCAAAAAGAAAAAGTGTTGCACGAAAAAGAATGTGTTGCGCGCAAAAGGGAAGTTCTACGCGAAAAAGAAGGGTTGCGCGAAAAGGGTTTTTCGCACCAAAAGGAATTTTTACGCGCAAGGCTTTAATTTTATGTGCAAGCCACCTATAAGGTTGCGCGAAAAATTTGAGGGTACCGCAGGCCTTCGAAAGGTGCATAGCACTCTCGAAGAGACTTTGCGAAGAAGGAAGTGTCGTGAAACATTCGGTATCACGGAGATAAGTAGAACCACACTCACACGACTGCTATTTAAAACTCTCGTTGTGCTTTGTGAAGTAAAGATGAACTAGATGTTCAACTGAATTCATATCTGCACGAAGGAAGAAGTTAGTATATCAATAAACGCCTTTGTTGGTATTGAGAATTGAAGAAAGAGATTCAAACACTGCAATTATACTGTGTCAAAGAGAAAGTAAAGAAGAAGAAGAAGAAGAACAGAGTATGCCCAAATGAAGGCTAACAATTATTCAGGGCAGTTTAATTCAGATGATTCTATGTGAGCGGATCCTCACTGTTTGAATAATCACATTGGTGTGTGTGATTCTAGCTAAAGAAATAAGAAGATTAGTGCAGTCAGTTGTTGCACTATGCGGAAGAAAGAATAAGAACTAGTGCATTTGATTTTTACACTAGAGAAGAAGAGAAAGAAAGAAAAGAATTTCTTGCCTACTGCTTTGCAAGTAATCAAGTGAAGAGCACTAAAGAAGACCACGAGCAGAACCTACCTTATTAAGAAGTAAGAAGACTGTCTCCATAGGCAGTATAAATAACCAGCTAGAGGCTGCAAGTTGGACTAGGCCATCACCAGTCCAGGGAAGAGGATTGTTTCCCACCCCCCTCCAAAGTGTAGGGACTCGCACTGTCTAGAGTATTGTTTTCCTAGCCACTATGCTGTAATTTCATATCACATCATAGTGGAGAATCCATGCACTTGTCATATCCAGGCATGGCAAGGACGTAGCTACTCTTATTGAGCGGTGAACCTTGTAAAAATATCTTGTGTATATTTTTTCTGCTTTCTATTATTGCATGTGATAGGGAAAAGAGAATAAGAGAATCAAGATCCTAACAAGTCAAGAGGTACATGGATAAAAGTTGAAAATTGGTTTAAAAAGTCCCCAAAACTGATTCACCCACCCTCTAAGTGTTAGGTATATCCCAAACTGGTCCTCTCACCACCACCCTTAGGTGGTCCACCACAGGCTCAGAGAGCTGGTGGATAGGGATGAGCCCAGCTTCAGGAAATAAAGGCTTACAATCCTAGTTCTTCAGAGATGATTAGAGGTAAGATCTATGTATTTTAAAACCTATCTTTAGTTTTGATAGACACAAGTTCCAATCCATATTTTCTCACCACGAACCTTCTTTGAGACTCAGATATTTTAGTGGAACAATTAATTCGATCCCTACACTTAGATACTTCTACGATGGGAGATTAGATGATCACACACTGGTTCTGATAGTGTTCCCTTACTATAGGGGGAAATATTTTCGGTTGGGATCTCTTAGTGGCAGCGTCGATGCCTTATGACATCATTCTTGGTATGGACTGGTTATCCAAAGTTCATGCCTATATTGACTATTTTTTGCATAGAGTGCAGTGTGTCTGTAGTGACAGGACCAGGTTTTACTTTGTTGGTGAAAAGGAAACACATGAAGTATATGAAGAACATACTCATAGGAGGGTAAACCCAATTAATAACTAGTTTTCTAGCCTCACCCTTGTTCTGGTGGATGATAAGAGCAAGATGTTTCCTACAGCGATGGTGGAGTATTAGGACGTCCTTCCTAAGGATGTCCCTAGATTAACTCCCCATATAGGGGTAGACATCTGCATTGAAATATACCCTAAGATGGAACTGATATCTATAGAAGAATATCGTATGGCTCTCATGTAGCTTCATTATTTGAGGGTAAAGCTAGAGGACTTACAAAGGAAGGTCTTAATGAGACCCATTATTTCACCATGGGTGGCCCATGTTTTTTTTACCAAGAATACATATGGGAGCTTGAGGCTATGTGTATACTTCTGGTTCCTGAATTAGGTAACCTTGAAGAATAAGTATCAATTACTGAGGATTGGAAACTTATTCAATCAGTTAAAGGGAGCGAGGTGGATCTCAAAGATAGAATTTAGATCTGGCTATCACCAGCTTTGATTGAGGGATGAGGACATCCTGAAGACAACCCTCAGATGTTGGTATGACCACTACGATTACATGGTGATGCCGTTTGGCATGAAGAAATCCCCAACAGTGTTCATGGGACTCATGAAGAAGATATTCTATCCTTACTTTGATTGGTTCGTCATGGTCTTCATTGATGAAATCCTAGTTTACTCATCATCTGAGGAGTATCATGCGATACTCTTAATGATGGTCCTAAAAATACTCTGAGATCACCAACTTTACATGAAGCTCTTGAAGTGTCAGTTTTGGATATGAGAGGTCCACATTCTGGGACATGTCATTTCAAAGGATGGAGTTTTAGTAGATCCAGTGAAGATTGAGGTGGTGCTTTCTTGGTATCCACCCAAGAGTGTTACCGAGGTGAGAAGTTTCCTTGGGTTGGCTGGGTACTATTGGAGGTTTGGGCCCAACTTTTGAAGAGTAGAAACATCCTTGAAAAGATTGACATGAAAAGGGAAACCTTTGGTGTGGATGGAGAAGAGATGAGAGAGTTTACATTAGTTTAGGTAGAGATTGATGAGCACCCCAATCTTAATATTATCGGAGGAGGGTGTTGAGTATGTGGTGTTCTGTAATGCATCATGGAATGGTCTTGGTTGTGTCTTGATGCATGGGGAAAGTGGTAATTGCATATGGTTCACACAATTTGATGAAACATGATCAGAACATTGTGACCCATAATCTTGAGATTGCAACAGTCATCCTCACATTGAAGATGTGGCGACACTACCTGATGGGTGAGCGGTTTACCATCTTCTCTGAACATAAGTGTCTCAAATATATATTCTCTTAGAATGATCTGAACATTTGATAGAGACGATTTCTAGAGTTCTTCTAGGACTATTAATTTTAGATTGTTTATACTCTTAGGGAGGGGAATGTACTGGCGGATGATCTCAGCAGGAGATCCAACTTGCAGTTACTGAGTGAGGTGTTGGAGTAGTTCATTGCGTTACAGATATCCTTTGTGGATGGAGATGGAGCATCTTACCTCCATCCGATGGTTTTCACCCCTCCACTATTATATGGAGTCATGGAGGCATAACTTGGGGATATCGACTATGAGACCCAATGTTCTTAGTTGTCCATGGGGCATTCCTCTAATGGATATTTGATAGGTGGGGAGAACTTTATTGTTTTTAGAAGGTGCATAGTGGTACCACTGACATTGCAGGAGGAAGTTATATGGGAGTTCAACATATTCCTTTTAATAGTAAATCTAGGTGTGGAGAAGATGTACCACAACCTCTGACATCAGTTATGGTGATCGAGGATGAAGAAGGTGGTGTTAGAGATGGTTTCTCAATGCCTCAATTTTCAGTAAGTGAAGGATGAGCACTAGGTTCCATCGGGCTTGACCCAACCACTTGAGGTGCTAGAGTGGAAGTGGGATGGGATATCTATAAACATACTAATAGGTTTTCTATAAAAGTAGAGGTGAAATTATACCATCTGGATGTTCTTTGACTGACTCACCAAGTCATCCCACATCCTGTCGATTTGTGAGAAGAGTTTAGTAAGGATCATGGGATGCCTCTATGTGCAAGAGATAGTTCAAATTCATAGAGTGACATCAAAGATCATTTCAGACCGTGATTCTCGTTTCATATCCTGGTTGTATAAGGGATTTCAAGAGACATTTGGGAATCTGTTTCTATTAAGCATGATGTTTCTTCCCCAGACAGATGGAAAGACAGAGAGAACCATCTAGGTTCTTGAGGACATGATACGTGCTTGAATCCTACACTTTTACTATAGTTGGGAGGATCAACTACCACTAGTGGAGTTTGGGTACAACAAAAACTATCACTCCACCATTGGTATGTCACCGTTCGAGGCCTTGTATGGGTGTCCATGT
The DNA here is from genome assembly GCA_963277665.1 of Viscum album. Taxonomy (NCBI): domain Eukaryota; kingdom Viridiplantae; phylum Streptophyta; class Magnoliopsida; order Santalales; family Viscaceae; genus Viscum; species Viscum album. The sequence continues at coordinate 53,019,404 of OY728146.1, read as the reverse complement.
GGATCAACACATTGCTGGACTGACCCAAGAGAGTTAGCACTCATGGGTCTAGAGTTGGTGATGGCTACCTTCGAGAAGGTGCAGATAATCTATGAGTGGATGGGGACTACCCAAAGTTAGTATAAGTCATACGATTAAAGGCTATAGAGGCCCTTGAAGTTTTAGGAGGGAGACCATGTGTACCTTCAGGTCTCACCTCAATAGGGATTGCATAATATTTTCTAGGGTGACACTTTATCTCTGAGATACATCAACCCGTTTTGTAATTTTGAGTAGAGGCGGTGAGGTGGCATACTTCCTAGCTCTACCCCCATAGTTGCAACAGGTGCATAACATCTTTTTCCTATCGTAGCTAAGGAGTTATGTGCATGATCAATCACATGTTGTCGAATAGGGTGAGTTGGAAATTGACGATGGGGAAAATTTTGCGCAGTACCCAGTGGAGATTGAATATCGATAGGAGATAATCCTTCAATGGTGATAGATTCCTCTAGTGCGTGTTTAGTGGCATCATGGGAATCTCTAAGAGAGCACTTGGGAGAAGGAGGCTTAGATTCATGCTCAATAGCCTCATATTTTTTTGAGTATCCCTTGTTTTGGCTTTTGGTGGAATAAATCCCTAAGTGTGGGGAGAATGTAATGACTTAGATTTTCTCTTATTTTATTTTTATAAATAAATTGGGAAAATTCTAAGACCAGTAACTGAGATAGCATATGATTATAAGGCTCGGTGTTCCTGGGTTAGTTCATTGAATAATGTTATGTTTTTAATAACGATCATGAGTGGGTTTCCTGAAAAAGTGGAATAACTCCTAATTGGGAGAACAAATCATAAATCTGAGGGTATCGTTTAATTCAAAGAAGTGACTTTACTTAGGCAGGGCCTAACCTCAATTGGTGTGGGTTGAGGGTGAATGTTATTTTTCAGACATAACCATCATTAAAATATTTAATAAAAATGTTTTATTTTATGCTATGATGGTTCCTTTTAATTAAGTCATATTCTTAAAAATTCTGGGTTATCTCCATAACCCTGGAAATTTCTTTAAGGCAAGGAGATAGAAACCTCTCTGAATAATGATGATAAATGTCGACAAATTGAAGATTGATGATGACACAAACCTCTATTCTTCATCAATGACATATCTATCCATGATTTAGGATGTTGTTTCTATTTGTGAATCCCATTTCCATTCTTAGATACAATGATGAATGTGGACCAACCAATGAACATGTTGATCTACGATTTGATCACTTGCGGTTTAGGTGTTATGCTTTTAGGGGTTGAATGAGGATCATATATATCTGTTGATTTCTTCCTTGTGACTCTACTAAAATGAATGGATCAAGGCCAACGCGAAAAATGACAAGATATGTTCTTTGGGTATTCATGTGTTTTCAAACTCCCCCCTCAATCTCCTACATTATTCATATGTTATTGGACTTCTCCTTGCCATTTTTGAAACCCTATGTGAAATAATAATTGAGAACTGATACTGAGATGACACCACAGAGGTGCGACAATAGAGCAAGGTGGAAGCAAAAAATGTTAGAGGTGGACGAAGGTGGTGGCTCTGACCGGTTCAGGTGGGGTGGAACTGGTCTAGGCTGATAGCATGCCAATAGGGAGAGCCTGATGATGGGGTAGTAAATGATGGAGGAAGTAGTAACTTTTTAGGGGAGGCTGGCCCAAGTAGAGAACGACAGGACATGCCGCCAGTAGGGTGACCGACAGTGGCCATAAGATGCGGTCTAGGAAGGACCACATTGGAGGGATCTCATGTCTATGGGGGCCATAGTCGGTGACCAGGGGTCCACATGACCAGGAAGAGGTGGTGGGCCAGCTACATGAAACATGGTATGTCTCCACATTAACCTGAGGGATGCGGTTAGTGTGGGCCACATTCGGTGCCCCCAAACCAGTCGGTTTGTGGAGGGCCAGACCAGATGAGTTGGGCCACTCCATCGGCCTAGTGGGCTTGACCCAGTGGCTTAGAAGGCCCATTAGGATGAGCGGGTTCCGGATGGGTTGGATTGGGAAAACTGAGTTGGGTTGGGTTGGCTGGACCGGGTTGAGTCGGGTCCGGTAGGTGAGATCATAGCCGAACTAGACCCCATTCAGTTCTTTTTGGAAAATCAAATGTAACTTTAAAACCGTATGTCCGTTGGAAAAGAATTTTGTGGTATTGGGACCTTGTGAAGAGATAGTTCATTTGAGATACTTTAAGTGAGTCTTTATAAAAGTTGTAATATGACCTATTTTCTTGATGAGTAGGTTCTCTCATTACAAGCATGCTACGAGCAGAATCATGTGGTTGGATCTTACTTAGTGACTATGTGACTAAGAGATGAATGTGACATTGATGCTCCACACACCATCAACACTCCATGTGATATTGATTCACCATGAACCATTAACACTCCTGGAAGCATTAATGCTTCGGTCACCATCGGTGCTCTGTGCACCATCGATGCATTGTGCATCATCGACACTCCATGTGTCATGGACACTAGGAGATCTGTGGACTATAAATAAAAATACTTCTCTTCATGCATTATACTTATACCTATGTGAGATTAATATAATTGTTGTGTTTATTTTTTTTATACTTCGTGGGTTCCTTTTTGGTATACTTCGTTTATTTCATAGTGGTATTTCCATTTTGGTTTTGGGGTGTCCTACTGAGTATTTTTTTACTCACCCCTGTATGGGATTTTCCTACACGTGTCATGTCTTGTGAAGAAGATCGATGATTTTATGGAGTTCTAGGTGGACCAGGACCATGTGGTTCATTGAGTGATCAGACAGATAAGGTGTGCTTCTATAGCTTTAGGCAGCTTTTTTATACCCACCCTTTAGGTTGGGTTTTCTACAAATGAGTTTTAGGAACTTGTGCATTCACTTGATAGGCTCTTTCTTTTGGTGGACTTGTATTCTAGCCCTATTTAATTTCCATTTTTCCTACTATCGTACTATGTTATTGGTATATTTGTGTATGCATGCATTTCTTACTTAGTGTTTTTACATTTAAACATTTTGGGCTTAGAGATGTGTGTGTGTGTGTGGAGGTACTTAGAAAAATACCTCCCATTTTTGGGATATTACTACTCGGTGCTAGTCTTCATCCCCTAGTTTATCAAAGGTGGGCTTGGGGTAGTCATAGAATAGTCTCTTCTAGGATGGTCCATGACATAAATTGTAACATTAAGGCTTAGTTTTAATTAAAAAAGTTTCTTATAATTATTGTAAAAAATTCATGAGATTCTTGATGGAAACCCCTTTTTAGTTATGGATTTTGAAATTGGTAAAATTGGATGGAATTTCTAAAAAACCACTTTGGTAATAATTTTAAAATGTTAGTTATAAAATTATATATTTTTTATTATACAAAACATATTTGAGAAAATATGTTAAATGGTGGTTTTATTTTTTATGAAATGATTTTTGGAATTGGTTTTGTATTATATGGTTTGTGTGAGTGAATTCATAGACATAACCCTATGAAAGTGGTGTTCATCATGGGGTAACCCCATATTAGTCACCATGTGATGACTTGGTGGATCAATGAAAGACTTCCTATGAGTATGGAACTTTCACCAGGGTATGCATGTGTGTGTGTGTGGAGACATGGGTATGGTTATTCCAAATAACATTAAATGGTTTTAGATCATTATAAATTTTTTCAGTTTTAATTTTTTTTTCATTTGGATATAAATTTCTTAATATAATTTTAAAGTATTTTATATAAATTTTTTAACAAGTTGTGTAATAGTGGTGTGATTTGGAAAGTCTTTAGGGGAATCCTTTAGATTATATACTCACCCCTGCATGGGAACCTCTGTGTATTTACAGATTTCATCTATCAGGATATATGTAAATATAAGGTATCTCATTTCTTTAGTGATGCTTCATGATACCATGGACCAGGTAGTTGGAGTTAGAGATTGGATCTGGTTGGGAGTTAGTTATATTTATGTCTTGAGTCTTGTTTTATTTTTTTTATATTATATTACCATTTTAACGATGATGTGGTTATGTATTTTTCGGTATGTTTTTTATCATAGTTGTTTTTCACGAATCATATAGAGGATTAGATGTTTATTTTTTATTCTATCAGAGTGTTTTATATTTCAAATATTAAATCACCCCCAGCTTTTCTTGAATCCCTTGGCATTTATTTCCAGCCTTTGGAGTCTTGGGGATGTAACCCAAGTCCATGGACACCACCACCTCATCTTAAGACAATAAGGAAGGGAGGTTTGTTACCAAAAGGATCTATATTTACAGAATAAAGAAAAATAAAAAATAAATTTATAGGCCATTATAATGTGTAAATTTAGAGCTATAGAATAAGTAGAATTAAGTGATTCTAATTATGGGGGAGATAATAAAGATCTCAATAGAGTTTTTTCTCTTTTATCAAAGATGTCGAAGAAATTAAAGTGGAAAGAAGAAGGATAAGTAACCACCAAGGTGATACAATTATAATGAAATATTAGATTTTTTAAATAAGTTTCCAAATAAGAATAAAAAAGAATTTGAAATAGATGTGGGTGATAAGAATCATCAAAAATAGAAATGGGGTCCACAATAGAAAAGATAGTGAATTAGTAAGAGGATTTTTATGAGAAAGAAGGAATGAACTGACTCATATTCATGAATCATGTAAAAATATGAAGTTAATATTATGTCTCATCTTCAAATTGATTTTGATCCGAAAGAAGTGATGGTGTAAAATAATGTAAAGAACTAAAATACACACTGAAAGATGAGTTTGAAGCCAATATTGAGTAGAACACACATCTTAAGAAAAAAAGATATAAAATTGATGAAATAAAATAATATGGTAGCTATTGAAAAAGAGAATTTTGTCAAAAAAGAAGTGGCATACAATGATGATATTAATTAATATAAATTCAAGGTTGATTAGTAATAGAATATGCTAAGAGACATTGAATATAAATTGGTTGGGAAAGAAGAAGAGTTTTCTAAGGAATAATCATTGTATCTTGATGTTCAAAATGAGTTGAATAAAATAATAGAAGACTTCAATAAGTTAGTTTAGGTGAATGTATGTCTTCTCAAGATAGTGACCATAAGTATCCCAACAAGCAGGTAAATTCACTTTCCAACTATTCTAACTATAAATAGATAATTTCAAATAGTATAGGTATTAGATAAAGTATGAAACTATTTGAGACAAGAATACAAGTGATATATTATATTCTATATTAAAGTAAGAGAGAAATATTTCATAAGACCACTTCGCCTATGAAAAAAAATATCGATTTGAGAAGGGGAAAAAATAATAGTTTTATGGTTAGTTTTATTATCAAAATTAAAGATAAAACATCCGAGGTTTCTATCAATGTTTTAGAAGGTATGGTGACAAATAAAAATATTATGGTAATAACATGTTATTTTTAGGGAAGAGGTATGAACTAAGAGGGAGATATGTTGAGTAGATGAGTACAGGTTCTTTATGAAAACAATATTTGATCTAGAATACATAAAATATTACAATACCAAATTGATTTAGATTCCTAGAGGAAAAATAAAGAAAATGAGAATTAGAAGGTCACTGAGATAAATAATTAATGACAAGTTTACTGGGAGAAGTACTCCCTGGCATGAAAGGGAATGAAATTCAATAAATAATGTAAGGAATATCATGTTCTATAAATGATGCTATGAAATAATGGGAAATACATAAGAAATAATATCATGTTATGAATTAATGCCTACAAATGTCCAAATCAGTTAGTAATATCTAAAAAATGGATAACACACAAATCAATGATTGTACCAAATGGAAGAGAATGATTTCACATGAAGAGTATTAAGTTCATGAGATTTAATCTACAAGGTATGACCTAACAAACAGGAAAATATGTTTGAAATATTTTATACAAGTTAGAAATGATATAAAGGACTATATGACTTTGGATTCATCCTCTTTATTCATTTCTAATCTACATACTATTTTATTTTCATCATCATTCAAATTGTTGTTTATTCATTAATTTTAGCATGGGATTTATTATAATAATATATTAATTTGGTTTTTTATGGTTTTTATCCATCATTATAATTTTTAATTATTTTTTTCTTTGGAAGAAGGATTCCTTGATTTGAGTTGAGATAATGAACCTATCATATGATATTTTTTGGATGGAGGATAAAATACCATACCGAGTACACTTAAATTTTCCACATGAGTTCCTTCAAAAAAATAATGTGAACATCAAAAAACACATATACATTTTAAGTGTCACGACCTGTCCCCCATGGCCCATGCCGTGACTACCCCAAGCCTGCCTTCCATAGGCTAGGGGCTCGAGACTAGAACCTAAAGGCATATTCCGTAAAACAAGAAGGAATTACCTTTAATCCTATACAAACACACGGTTCTAGGACACAAAAAGAAGAAACTATGAAGTAAACTGCTACAGTAAAAGGTGTGCTGAAAGTAAAAGGGGCCAGAATACTAGCCCAAATGAAAGTATGAATACAAATGAAAAGTAAAAATACAACTGGAAGGAATAATACAACTGAAAAGGGAAAATATCTACTAAGTCGTCCTCTGAGGATCCTACCTGAAGGGTAGGTACATATCGCCTCCTCAGCACTCTGTGTCCAGCTGTCTCCTTTGCTTATCGCCAAGTTCTGGTTCCCTCAAGCTTCAGCCAAGCTGCTCGTCATCTGCATAAGACATAACAAGGTGCGGGAGAATCCCATGTAGGGGTGAGTATAACGATGCTCAGTAGGTACCCCAAGACCCCTGAAGGTCTCTCAAAATTCCGCAAGGAAAACCAAAAATCATGATCTCAATCAAAAATCACAAATAAATAGACATATATCAATCAGAGTCTTAGCTCAAACCAGGTATACCACTCATAGAAACAAGGTTATGATGCTGACCCACACTGGATGGCTATGAATGCTGATAGCCAGCCATATATTCTCTAGTCCAAGGAACAAGTAACATTCCCAGTCACAATGTCAAACACCTTGGTTGCTGGTGAACTCCTCCTCTATCATGTACAGTGGGCCTGCCATATCACATAGAGGCGCTTCCCACTAACCTTGCACTGTTGAGCTACTCATCCCCATTGCGTACCGTGGGTCTGCAGGGTCACACAGAGTCACTACCCACCATGGACTACTGAGGTACTTATCCCCATCGCAAAATGTGATCGCTCCCCACCGTGGCCTGCTGAGGTACTCCTCCCCATCATGTACTGTGGTCGTTGAGTCACTCTGTGTCGAAAAGTCAGCAGTCGTCATGTCTTAGCCAGTATCAGGGTTCCGTACGTAGTGCGCTTGGGAGAACCGCTCGCCAAACCATTGGTTGTATTTAAACAAGAACTAAATCTCAAAAATAAGTAACATGATGATCCTCCTCATCATAATGGTTCCAACGCAATAGAAGGAGCGTCAATCGGACGCTCGGTCTATAAATTATTGGCATTTCAGTGTTGAGGACCTGATTGGATTCAGATGCGATCCAACCCAGCCGTACTCCATGTTTCCCCCAAAAACATGCATGGATTAATTCAAAAGGAATGTCTCGCTCCAAGGATCCTAACGATGCAGACGGTTCACCAAATGGATGTTTGGTTCTCAAGATAAGGCCCTTTAAGTATTTCTGGGCCCAGTTGGGGCCGGGTCTGGTCAGACCCAGTCAGACCCACCTGGCTCAAGCCTATTTGGGCTAGGCCGAAGTCTTACCCAGCCCATAAAAAGGGGTGGCCCATAAGGGAGACACGACCAATATAGGGTGGGGCCCGCAAAGGGGCGTCCCGACCCGCGGTGGGGTGCGGCCCGGCCCGATGGGTAGGTGGCCCAGCCCGTTGGTGGTGGCCCGGACCTCTGGCGATGAAACACTGGGTAGGCGGCATGGCCCTCTAGCAGTGTCCCGCTAGGCAGGCGGCCCGGCCCGCCGGCTGTGACCTGCTAGAGGGCAGCCCAACCGCGATGGGCACGGGCCGTGGTGCTTCCTCTAGGGGGCTCGGGGGATCCACTCCCCCGAGATCCAGAATGGACAATGGTCATTCGGCCTTTGATGTGTCATCACCACATGGGCACCACCCGGTCGTCGTAGAACCCGCCTAAGGTGTGGGTTCCACCTCCTTCTCCACATCTTCGGCCGTGGTCTCCCACTCACTAGCATAGAATGACGGTGCACCACTCATCCCTTTCGCGGTCAACCGACAAGCCGGCCACCTTCCTCGACTGCTGGGGTTGATGAGACACGACCCCTTGCACACCGGCGATGCGCAATGGCATGCCACACCTCCTCTGTGGCCAGCCAGTGCTGACCACTCCGATGATAGTTGTGGCGTGATGCCATGACCTCCTCTTGGGGCATGTGTTGGATCATCACCTCCTTCGTAGCCGGATGGTTCCACCATGGAGGCGGTCTTCCCCAGATGGCACAAGGGTAACAATGTTGCGGAGGGTTCGGGTTTGGTTCTTTAGGCATGCGCCCTCCACATTATCTCATGATCAAAGGGAGGATAAAAAGGGTTTAACAATTTCTTATATTAAACAACAAAACAAACCCAACAAGAATACCCTGTAACAACCTCCTATGAAACGAATGCATCGTGGATCAACCCGTTAGTCAGTTGACCCGTGTTCTTCATACTAGAATCGTCGAAGAAACACCCATTCTTAAAGGTGGGTCGGTATTATTTGTTCCCGTAACCAGCTTCCAATGACACCGCTCTTACGTCGTCCTCCAGTTCGTGGTTCAGTGTCAGATGTCACCTTCCACTAGGATCAGCTCCATCTTATAAGGGTCCGAAATCATGGTGCTCCTTCAGCACTTCGTTGTTGGTGAAGTAGTGTCGGTACCTCCCCCCAAGATCTATATATATAGGAGGGGGGAGGGTAAGTAATGACATTGGAGTTTAATGGGTCTCATCAATTAGAAAGCTTCTTAATATCCCAACGACGTCATTAATTAGGGTTAGTAGGTCAAGACATTTATTGGCTTGACACATTGTTGGCCCCTCCCCCTTTACTTGTCCGTTGGAGGATATGAAATAAAATAACAAAATTATTTTATTTCATTCCTTTTAAAAAGTCACAAAAAATAACATTTTCTCTAAACATTCTGAGGTCGAAGTTAAACCTCCCTTAAGTGAATCTCGGCACTGCAGATTCAATGGTGCACTCAGATTTTTAATCTGAGAAACGGTTCAAATGTTAGAAAATTCCGCACACACGTTTATTGAACATACCCGAAAAAAAAGTTCAGAAATTAATTTCGGGCACACCGGGCCTCAGAATCATGTGCCATCAATTTTTTTAGGCTCATAATAATTCCATATAATTAAAAAACATTACATTAAAAATCCTGGCCTTTACATTCTCCTCACCTTAGGGCTTTACATCCCCTAAATCCACAACATAGACTAAGAAAACAAATGGGGGTAATGAGCATAAATCTCAGCCTCCCGATCCCATGTTCTCCCCTAGAGGTTCTTGTGCTACTAGAGAACGCACACCATAAGTATCGACCACCCATAAAGGACCCAATCCAGTTGATCCTCAATCTCTACTGAAACCTCTGTAAACATTGACTCATCGTCTAAGTCCATCTCGCCATGGTCGATGACATGAGATGGGTCATGCACGTATATCCTCAGTTGGAATACGTGGAAGATTTCATTAACCTTCTCCAACTGTAGTGGAAGTTCCAAGTGGTATGCCACCTCACTTATCCTCTGATGTATTAGAAACAACCTAATAAACCTCAGTGATAACTTGCTGCCTCGGCCAAATCTCTATAGTCCCCATCAAGGAGAGACTCACAAGAAAACGTGTTCCCCCTACTGGAACTCTAGAGGTCTCCATATCCTATCGACATATGACTTTTGTCTACTCTGTGTAGTGTTCATCCACTCCTAGATGGTCTACACCTTCTCGGTGGTAGCTTGTACCAACTTTGGACCCACAAGTGCTAACTCCCCTGGGTCTGTCTAGCATAGAGGTGATCTGTAGGGTCGAGCGTACAAGGCCTTGAATGGTGCCATAACAATTTTTGAGTGATAATTGTTGTTGTATGCAAACTCCAAAAAGGGCAAGTGATCCTCCCAACTATGGAAAAAATCTAGGACACATGCACGTAGCATATCCTCTAGTGTCTATATGGTCTGCTCTGTCTAACCATCCGTCTGAGGATGAAAGGTGGTGCTCAAAAGTAGGTGATTACCGAACGATTCCTATAACCCCTTCCATAATCGGGATGTAAAATGTGTGTCATGGTCAAAGATGATCATATCTGGAACTCCATGAAGTCAAAAATCTTCTGCACATAGAGGCATCCCATTCCCTCTACTGATCCCAGCTCTCAGATAGGTAGGAAGTGGGCAAACATGGTGAGTCGGTCAACGATCACCCAAATGGAATCATGTCCCCTGGACATACGTGGAAGCCCTGTCACAATGTCCATGGAGATTCTATCCCACTGCCACTCTGTAACCTCTAGTTTTTGTGCTAATCCTTGTGGAACCTGATGCTCGACCTTCACTTTCTAACAAGTGAGGCATTGTGAAACAAACTCCGCTACAACCTTCTTCATCCCTGGCCACCAGTGCAGATGCCAGAGGTCCTGGTACATCTTCGCCACACCATGATGTACCGCTAGAGGGGACATATAGAAATCCCTCAACACCTCCTCATATAGAGCCACTGGTACCATGGTACGTCCTCTGAAGAGAATGACCTGCTCTCCACCTTCAGAAAATCCATCAGGTGCCAGTCCTAAGGATATCTGAGCTCGTCGAGTCTCACAGTTAGTGTCCTCAAGATGCACCTCCCTGACTCACTGAAGGAGTGGGGGAGTGACTATCATAGAATACAGGTATGCTTTTCCATCTCTATCCACGAAGGATATCTGCAATGCGGCTAGCTTTTATGTTGCCTCACTCAGCAACTGCAGACCAGACCTCCTACTTTGTGCATCTGCTACTACTTTTCCCTTTTCGGGAGTATATACTATCTGAAAGTTGTAGTCCTGGAGGAACTCTATACATCACCGTTTTCTGAGGTTCAAGTCCTTCTGAGAGAAGATATACCTGAGACTCCTATGGTCATATTATACTGTAAAATGTTCACCCATCAAGTAATGTCTCCACATCTTCAAGGCGAAGACCACTGCTGATAACTCTAGGTCATGGGTAGCTTTTTTTTTCTCATGTTGTCTCAGCTGTCGTGAGCCATAAGAAATTAATTCTTGATCCTGAAACAAGACACACCCATGTCTGGTCCCCGATGCGTCGCAATAGACTACATACCCAAATCCTTCTTCTGGTAGCCTCAAGATGGGGGAACTCGTTAGTCTCTACCTCAGCTCCTGGAAACTATACTAGAATCTCCCCATCTATAAGAAGGGCTTCCCCTTCTTTTCCAATGCAAACAAGGGGGCCAGAACTCTAGAAAAGTCAGTCACAAACCTCCTGTAGTATCCAGCCAAACCCAGGAAACTCTGCACCCCCATCATGCTCCAAGGTGGCTCCTAAGCAAGCACAACCTCTATCTTCACTAGATCCACTAAAACTCCAGCCTCTGAGATAATGTGTCCCAGAAAGTGGACATCTCGTATCCAAAACTGGAACTTAGAGAGTTTACCATAAGGCTTGTTCTCTCAGAGTGTATCCAGAACTATCTACAAATGATAGGCATGCTCCTCTTCCATCACCAAGTATATTAAGATGTCATTGATGAACACCACCACAAAGCGATCGAGGTGTGACTGAAAGATCCTATTCATGAGTCCCATGAAAACTACTAGAGCACTGGTCAAGATGAAAGGCATAAACAATAACTCATAATGGCCATACCAAAATATGAAGGCCATCTTCTCCACATCCTCATCTTGTATCTTGAGCTGATGATAGCCTGATCTGAGGTCTATCTTCGAAAACCAATGAGCTCCCTTCAGCGGATCGAAAAGATCATCAATCCTAGAATGTAGATACTTGTTCTTAATGGTCACCTCGTTCAGACGCTGATAGTCCACAAAAAGTCTCAAACTCACATCTGCCTTCTTGGCGAACAAAATTGGGGCTGTCCATGGAGAAACATTGGGCCTTATGAACCCCTTTCCCTAAAAGTCCTCTAATTGTACTCATAACTCACGAATCTCTGAGAGAGCCATCCGATATTTTGGTGTAGATATCGGTGTCATCCTAGGGTAAAAGTTGAGGTAAAAGTCTACCTCTTTGCATGGAGCTAGTCCCAGAACATCATTAGGAAAGGCATCAGCATACAAGTCCACCACTATAGGATAACATCGACTCTCAACATTAGTTTATCTGAGGTTAAGGCTAGCCAACTGATGAGTAATCAGATACACCCTTCTATGGGTAATTCCATACTTTCCTGAAATGATTCCCTTCTCACTGGTGAAAAACAACCTTGTCCCATACATGCAGACACACCGCACTTTGTGCCTAATACAGTCAATCTAAGCATGGATTATGGATAAACAGTCCATACAGAAGATGACGTTGTAAGGCCTTGATGCTTCTACTAGGAGATCCCTGCCGAATCTCTCGCCTCCTATAGTATTCTCACACTTCTGACACCAGTATGTAATTGTTGAATCCTCTCCCGTAGGAGTCTCTAGCTGTAAGGATTGAGACAACGACTCCACCAGAATCGTTGAGCTCCAAATGAGGGTTGTGGAAATAAAAGAGTGAATGGAACTTGTGCCTATAAGTACTTCAACTAAGGTGGAGTATACACATATTGTACCTATAATCATCTCTAAATCCTTATGGTCATAGACCTTAGTTTCCTGGAGCTAAGATCGTCCATGTCCTCTTGCCCCCTGTGGTCAGGGTGGACCACCTCGCGGTGGTGGTGGTAGAACCTCAAAATGCCACCCATCGCCTGCTACATGGACATCTCCTCTGCCACATCCTTCACCCTGTGGACCTCCTTGATCAAACCTCTACCTCTACCTCAGTGGGCCCTCGACAGTCTGCTAGTCATCCATATGGCGGGTCGAGCAGTGGCGAGCCATATGACCCTGTCCGTCGCACGTGTAACATTGTGTGTCCCTCGTCTGTCTTCCTCTACCTTGAAAGCCTCACACCTCTGACCCTGCATCCAAGGGTCATCCACCAAAAGCTCTAGTCCACTTAGACCTCTATGTCATGTGCCTGCTACCTACTGTAGATGACTCTGCTACCTGATGTTCGGTGTGGCTCTCGATGTGGGTTCCTGCTCAGCTAGGAATATCTCCACCAATATCACTCTCTCTAGAACCCCATCTTGAGTCGGTATGTTGGGTGATACCATTGATGCTCGGATCTCCCTTCGAAGACCCTTCTCAAAGGTTCAGGCCTTGAAAAAATGGTCTCGTACCTTGTTGGTGGAGTAGCGGAAGAGATCAGTGAACCTCACCGAGTACTAGGACACTGTCATGCTGCCCTGATGTAAGTGTAGCAGTTCCTGTATACGCACAGGGTGTAAGGTCACTGGGAAAAAATCTACCCTGAAAAGGATCTCGATGTCCCCCCAGAATAGGGTCACCTTGTCAGGTATCTGAAGCATTAGGCTCCACCATCTCCCTACTGCTACCTGGAAAATACTGGCTGCTAGGATCAGCATAAAATCAATTGGTGTCCCAACTAAGTGAAAAACTATGGCCATAGCCTCCAGCCAGTCCCTAACTATCTGCGAGTCCGTCTCGCCTCAGAACCTTAGAGGAATTTATTGCTGGAACTCGTGCAACACTCTCAGTCAGCGTGCATCCTATGTTGGTGGGGTTGGTGTCATCGGTGGCCCAACGAGTAGTGGTGCTACTGGCACACCACCCGAAGGTTCTAACACTGTAATAGGGCCCTACACTGAGGCATCATCGCTCAGGTGGCCGTCATCACGTACTCTCTTAGGAATCCTGGATAGTTGTCTATGTGGTAGAATCCTAAAAGAAGATAGGTGTTCCACGGTCAATAAGTTATACCTAGAGAGATGAGTCAAGAGATCAGGGAGAAAACTTTTTAAAACACACACAATCAGTGTTTTCATGCGCTGAGCTGGAAATCATATTTCAGGGTCCGGGTGTATGGATACGTTGGCCATCATACTAACACTGGACTCCCTAAACTGAAAACCACACTCATAATAGTTAACACTATTGCCACATAGAAAATATCAGAGTCCCAGTTCTCTGGTAGAACCGAACTCCGCTGATACCACTTTGTCACGACATGTCCCCTGGGGCCCATGTTGTGACTACCCCAAGCCCACCTTCCATAGGCCAGGGGCTGGCGACTAGCACCAAAAGGCATATTCCCTAAAAAGGGAAGGCCTTGCTTTTAAACCTGTACAAACATACGGTCTGAGGAAACAACAAGAAGCAACTGTAAAGTAAACTGTTGTAGTAAAAGGAGTGATAAAAGTAAAAGTGGCCGGAATACAAGTCCAACTGAAAGTACAAGTACAACTGAAATGTAAAAAAAACTGAAAGGAACAATACAACTAAAAAAGGGAAAATAGCTACGGAGTCATCATTCGAGGATCCTAAATGAAGGGTAAGTACATATTGCCTCCTCAACACTCCGTGTCAGGCTATCTCCTCCGCATATGGCCTAGTCCTAGCTCCCTCAAGCCTCAGCCCAACTGCTCGTCGTCTACACAAGACACAAAAAGGTGTGGGCGAAGGTCGTGTAGGGGTATGTATAACGATACTCAGTAGGGACCCCGAGACCCCCGAAGGTCTCTCAGAAGTCCACAAGGAAAACCACAAAGCATGATCTCAATCACAAAGCACAAAGAAGTAGACACAGATCAATTAGAGTCTCATCTCAAATTTGGTATACCGCTTAGAGAAAATGGATTATGATGCTGACCCACACATGATAGCTATGAATGCTGATAGCTAGCCACCGATTCTCTAGGCCTAGAAACAAGTAACATTCCCAGTCATAACGTTGAACACCTTAGCTATTGGTGAACTCATCCTCTATCAAGTACAGTGGGCCTGCCGTGTCACACATTGGCACTTCCCACTAACCTTGAACTACTGAGGTACTCCTCCCCATAGAGTATCGTGGGTCTGTCGAGTCACACAAAGTCGCTCCCCACCATGGTCTGCTGAGTTACTCCTCCCCATTGTATACCATGACCGCTTGTCACCATGGCCTGCTGAGGTACTCCTCCCCATCGCGTATTGTGGCTGTCGAGTCACTCCATGTCGAAAAGTCAGCAGTTTTCAAGTCTCATCCAGTCACAGGGTTTCGTACGTAGTGCACTTGGGAGAACCGCTACTCAAACCATTGGTCTTATTTCAACCAACATGAAGTCTCACAAAGAAATAACTAGATGATATGCCTCATCATAAGGGTTCCAATTCAACAGACGACATGTTAATCGGACGCCCGATACGTGCGTTATTGGCATTTCAGTGCCGAGGGCCTGGTTGGATTTGGATGCGATCCAACTCGGCTGTACTCAACGTTTCTCCAAAAAATCTCATGAAGTAATTCAAAAGGACCGTCTCACACCAAGGATCCCAATGCCACATACGGTTCGTCAAATAGATGTCTGGTTCTCGAGATAAGGCCTTTTAAGTGTTTATGGGCCTGAGTCTTGTCCGACAAACCCGAACCGACCTGGTTTGGGATAGGCTGTGGCGGACTCAGCCTGCAAAAAGGGGAAGCCCACAAGTGTGGCCAGATAGGTATAGTGTGGGGCCCGCAAAGGGCGGCCCAGCCGGCGGTGGGGCATGGACCGGCCCACTGGGTGGCGGCCCCCTAGGCAGGTGGCCTGGACTGCTGGCGGTGGCCTAGTAGAGGGAAGCCCGACCGCGATGGGCGCGGCCCACGGTGCTTCCTCCAGGCGACTCGGGGGAGCCGGTCCCGCAAGATCCCAAATAGCCAAAGGTTTTTTGGCCTTTGAAGCATCGACACCTCATGGGTGCCACCTGGTCACCGTGGAACCCATCAGAGGCATGAGTTCTTCCTCCTTCACTGCGGCTTCGGGCGGGGTCTCTACTCACAAGCGGCGTGCGACGGCACGCCGCCATTCCCTTTCGTGACCGACCGATGAGCCGACCACCTTCTTCGACTTCCGCGGCTGATAATCCATGACCCCCTTACACACAAGCGGCGCGTGATAGAACGCCGCACCTCATCTGTGGCTGATCGGTGCTGACCGCTCTAATGACTACTGTGGCTTTGTGCCGCGACCTCCTCTTGCGGCGTTTGTTGGCGCGTCACCTCCTTCGTAGCCGGCTGGTGCCAACAGTCTTCCACGAATGCCGCAAGGGTAAAAATGTTGCAGAGGGTTTGGGCCAGGTTAATCAGGCCCGTGCCCTCCACATTAGCTAGTTATCAAAGGGAGGATAAAATGGGTTTAACAATTTCATGTATTAAACAAAAAAACAAAACCCCACAAGAATACCTCGTAACAAACTCCCACGAAATGAATGAATCGCGGATCAACCCTTGAGTAATTTGACTAACATTATTTGTATAATTCATTAATTGGGAAGAGAGAATCATTTAAAAGGCATAAACGAACAAACCCCCTACCTCGAATCGTCAGAGGAATGCCCGCACTTGAAGGTTGGTCAGTGTTCTTCATTCCCGCAATAGGTTTCCAATGATGCCGCTCTTATGTCATCCTCCAGTTCACAGTTCGGTGTCACATGTCACCTTTTTCTGGGATCAGCTTCATCTTCTAAGGGTCTGAAATTGCAGTGCTCCTTCAACACTTCGTTTCTTGGTGAAGTTGTGTCGGTACCTCCCCCCAAGCTCCAAATATATAGGAGAGCAGGAGGGTAAGTAACAATGTTGGAGTTTAATGGGGCTCGTCAGTTAGGAAGCTTACAAATTCCCCAACGACATCGTTACTTATGGTTGGTAGGTCAAGCCATTTACTGACTTGACACATCATTGGCCCCACCCCCTTTACTTTTCCATTGGAGGATATGAAATAAAATAACAAAATTATTTTATTTTATTTCTTTTAAAATGTCGAAAAATGTAAATTTTTATCTGGACCTACTGCGGTCAAAGTAAGTCACCCCTTAAGGGAATCCCAAAGCTTCAGATTCAATGGTGCCCTCAGATTTCTAATCCAATCAACAGTTTCAAAGTTAGAAAATGCCGCTCATAAATTTACTGAATGTACCCGAAAAAAAGTTCAGAAAGTCATTCGAGGCACTCTAGGCCTCAGAATCACGCACCATCAATTTTCACCAACTTATAATAATTCCATATAATTAAAAACAATTACATGGAAAATCTGGGTTTTTACATGAAGGACACCACAAATAAAATAAAAATATGTCAATTATTTAAGTATATTTTTCTATCTTTCATTTTCTTTATTCAATTTTCTAGATCATCGTGTGACCTTCTTCCAATAAAGTAATGTAATTTCAAATATTAAAAAAATTATACATTTCTATTTCATTATTATGATAACTAAAATGGAAGGCATATTTTGATGTCGGTAATAATAATAACTGATGTTTAAAGTAATTTTGGTTGAGATTTTGGCATCAGTTACTAAAATAATCACTTCAAAATAGTATTTCTCATGTTGGTTTATATAAAGAGACATTAAAAACAATACATACAACGATGTGTAAATTTATGTTAAATAAAAATATATGTTGAAAATCAAAAATAACCGAAGATAAAATATATTTTTATACTATTGTGAAGACTACATTGGTGATGTTTTTTAAGAAACCATAATGAATTTTTTTTCAAATATATTCATTATAATTCAATGAATACAATTGTGCCGAAAAATAAGAAGAATTGTGTGTGAGAATAGAGAAAACATAGAACTCAATTCAAAAAATTAATGAGGGATGAAAAAGAAAATAAATATATGATCCATTCAAATAGATGGAGAGCTGTAACTTGAAAATTTAATAAGATAAGAATAATCAGATTATTGAATGATTATAAATGATTATTTGAGATTAAAAATTATATAATGAATTTCAGGTGCCGATGTTATTGAAGATATTGTACATGAGAATACTAGTTGATCCAATGTGTATGTGGAGGGATAGATATAATAAAGTTACAAAATAAACCCAATGTTGAAACATATAATTCATATTTTTGGTCATATATTTTTAGTTGTTAGTGGGATGCTTTATTTTTCAGTAGGAATCTAGTGCAAGAGAATAGTGAGAATTGATGTTGATAGGGTTTTAAAGGTCCGTTGTGTAACCACATGAGTTTATAATGAAGAATATATGGTTGGGGTGACTAAAAAATCACAATAAATAGTATAATATTAAGTCATAACCTTGTAAATCAGTATAGAATATTGTTTATTTACTTTTGTTACTTACAAGGTTAGGTTGAGTGATTAAATTATAGAAGATTGATAATTTAACTGATCACCATGGTTAATTATGAAATAAATAACAATAAAAGTGTACTACTAATTCACCCCCTACTAGTGGTACCAACTGACCTGGACACAACAGTAAACTATTATTAAATTTTGTGAAAATTATAATTCATGGGTAATAATGAACTTCCCATCAATATGATATTCATTTTTTTTTCAAAATTACTCAACATGTAGTTTTTTAAAAATATTATTGAAGTAAAAAATAATGTTTGGATTACTCAAACAATGAAAATGAGATTTAACTAATGAAATGTCTTTGAAAATAATATTCTATTATTATATAACATAATGGAATGAACTTATTATCAATATCATATGTTATTTTTTTCAGAATTAGTCATAGGGTAATATTTATATATAAAAAGGTTTGTAAATTTAAAATTTTGTTTTAGATGATCAAACAGATAAAAATAACTATGATAGACTTAAATTTTAAGAAAATGATATTTTATTAATATGTGTTGTGACCATGCATCGATCTCCAATATGGTTAGGTCGGTATGACTCAATATACATTTTTTTTATATTTACAATTATTTTTTAAGTCAAAATCATGCATCAAACCCTTAGAAAGATAAATTAAGCTCAAAATAATTTGAAAGAGCTGGTCAATTAGTTTTGATTAATTATTTATATGTATTGAGTAATATCATATAAATTTGACTTGATGTTTGGTATGAATTACTCAAAGTTTGGTTTTTTTCATTTT
Source organism: Viscum album (assembly GCA_963277665.1). Lineage (NCBI taxonomy): Eukaryota > Viridiplantae > Streptophyta > Magnoliopsida > Santalales > Viscaceae > Viscum > Viscum album. The sequence goes on along the minus strand of OY728146.1, from coordinate 53,000,286 downwards.
AAAGTGTATTTGAAGTTAAAAATGTGTAATACATTCAAATTGTGAAAAATATATTTGGATGATAGAAAAGTGTATAAAAGTGAACATTGATTAATATATTCTATGAAAAAAATGAATTATGCATCAATCCCATATAATGTTTGGTCGGAATGACTGAATGTTTGGTTTTTACATTTCCAAGCATTTTTAAATAGAAAAATATGATTATGTTAAATATATTTATGTTGTATAAATTAGTGTTTTATATTATTGTGTAATATGTTGTTTTTAACTAATTAATTCCTATGAAAATGATGTTTTATTAAAAAACAATTTTATTATGTTAGTAATGGTTTATGTTAATTGTTGTTAAAAAATATTGTGACATTTTCATCTGATTTGTTTTAAAAAAGTAGTATAATTTTTAGCAGTGGTTATATATATATATATATATTAAATAACATATTTTTTAGAAATAAACCACTTCTAAATGAATCATTGATAACTAATAATGGAAAAAATATACACTTGAATAAATAACTTATAAATAGAACTAATCCATCATGAATATACATTAGATGGTGATATAAAAATTGTTTTATTAAACCACATTGAAATGGTTTAGTATTAGTGTATAATTTTTACTAAATATAAACCCATTATCTCTATATTGAAATTTTTTCTATAGTGGATTCGAATATGAGGACTAAAAATCCTAATATAAAAATTATTTAAACAACTTTCTTCACAAAATTTACCCATTAAAGTAGATAATTGGGAGGATTTATTTGATGATCTCATATAGATGTGGCAGGAATTATATATAGATATAATGATTCTAACAGAACCTTAAAATTAAAGAAAATAAATTGCCTCTTTGTTGGTATATCATATGGGATTTTATTAGACAAGTAATTATGTATGGTTCAGTTAGAATTATTTAATGATTTTAACAATATAAAATGTATTATGCTATACAAAAGGAAACATCCTTATTATACTTCTTTCATGTTGGTTGTAAATATTTATTAAAGTGAATTGATAATTAACCTCCCACAGTATGACATTGAGTTATCTCTAATTTATCATCATCATGGAGTATTTTAGATTTATATGAAATGTAATTATTAGTTTTGTTTAGGTTTTATATAGATATTATAACCACCAAAGTCTCATACACATATTTTTACATTATATTTATCATAAAATTCCATATAATAAAACCCCCAACTCTAGAGGTATAGTGTCTTTAGAGATTAGGTGTGTAAAATATTAACTATAAAATAAATGAATTTATCTTATTTTAATCTTCATAATCTTGTATTTAGTCTCTTTGTTCGTTTATTTCAACAAAGGATACCATGGGGACATGTATAATGAAAAAATGACCTATAAAATCCTAGTAATGGGAAAATGACAATAAAGTAAAACATATCAGTCAAGAGGCATATCATAATTTAATAGAAGAGGGCGATAATATATAATAACATGTAAGCATGAAATAACGTAGAAGATATCATAAGATCATGGTGTCATAAGAATATGGAAATAATATAAAATATGGCATCATAAGAATAAGTCGAGGCTTATTTAAAAGACAAAATGAGATAATGTGCTTGGTTTATTACTCATTCACCAGACATGGTATCTATTGAGATGAAAACATCACCCAATACATTGGGGGGATTTATAATTCCAAGGCTACTTATCACATCATAATTTTCACATGAATATATGTTCCATATATGGAAATCATCTATAAAGAATAAGAATAATAAAAAAACATGAGAAGGAAATTGGTAACATAGTCATGTCTTGAATCAAAACCAAAATATCTATCATAATGAAGAATAATAAAACAATTGATCAAGGATTTTGAGATTTCCATATCTGAATAGAAAAAATATCAATCATGAAGATAGAGTTTAATTGAATTAAAGATAGTAAGAAAGAACAATTACATGGAATAAGTGTACAAGGTTTTCTTTAAAATCAGAAATGTACTAGAATACATATCCTTAAATGAACGAGTTTTTTCAGAAATCATAGAAGATAAAACATTTAATGATGTGGTACATGGAATGAAATAAGAAATATAGATGTTCCCTTTAATTGAATTTTCTTAAAAGAATGAATTGAGAAGGGATCTTGGAAATTATATATATCCTTAATAATGATAGGGACTATGAAATTGGTATGTTTATAAGGAGAATATATACAAAATACAGAGAGAGTAAATATTATTAATAGAGTGATAAATATAGGTAAATATAGGGAAAACATAACTCAAAAGATATATAGGGTGGTATGAGTGTTCCCTTACCTTAGCTCCCAAAACACTTTGTATGTACATATAACTTCCAGAATAATCAAATTATGGTTATTAAATACTTTATTAATAACCTTTTCCAAGTATATTTTATTTTAAATTGTTTTTTATATTTTTTATAATCATTTTATTATTAAATTATATTCATGTTCACCATCCCACAAATGATTGTTTCAAAGTTCCAAGGTCACATTGGTTTATTAGTAATGATAGATGTTCTTTAAAAAATGGGACTAAAACTTTCTAATTGAATTTATATTGATAAAATTTCATTCAGAATGTATAAAACATTCTAAATATCAAATATTATTCACAAATATGTACATTACATTGTGTTGAAATTTTATCTTTTAATGATTAGAAAATTTAGGTTGTTTTTCGGACCATGATGAACATAATCGATTTCATTTAATATTTATGTTTAATTACCCATTAAATAATATATAATGTAATATTATATAATTTTTAATCTAATATTAATATAAAATTATTATTATAATCATATATGAATTCGGTGAGGAAATATGGAATGCGTCATCCATGGAAGTGGTTAACTAACCATAATATGGGGGACATTTTAATTTCTAAATAAATGAGATAAAGGAAGATAATGATTCTTCAATTAATATAATAATATTTCAAAACACTTATGACATTAATGTAACTAAATTAGTATGTATTTAAAATATTTTGAGGAGGTAGAAGAAGATAATAACTTAAAAGAGATTAGTTGAGATAGTGGCCTCTTCCTTTGGATATCCCCCTATGACACACTATAAGGGAATATTTAATTGTCTTTTATGAAGTATAAAACCTCCAAAATGTGTCTAAGAGTGTTGAGTAGATATTTGGGAAAAAATTTAGAACGTTAAGGAACTTATGGTGTAAAAAGAGAGTTGTTTCTGAATTAATATTTATTATTTTATTATTTTTTCACAAGACTACTAATAGCAATGATTTTTGTGACTATAAATAATAATTAGTGAATGTGAGGTAGTTATAATGGTTTATAATATCATCCGATATGAAATTAATTATGCATTTAACTTATAAAATAAAATACTATATTTTTTCTCTATTCGGTAAAAATTAAATTATTTCATAAAAATACCAAAAAAATACCAAGATGATTTTGAGGTGTTGATTCTAAAAATGATACCCATTTTATCAAAATAATTTCCAAAAATATAATAAATTTAATTTTAAAATAAAATTTTTATTTATTAAAAAAATACTAATTTTTATAACATAATCAAATCGTTATCCATTAGAAAAATGACTTATACATTCATATTATCATCTATATATAAATATCGATTGTCTAATATAACATTTTATTAAAATAAACTTTTATTTCTGATTTTTAAATTTATTATAAAAAAGTATTTTAATAAAAAAAATATATTTTTTCCCAAAATATAATCATGGTTTTTTTGTTTATAATAAATAATTTTTCATATTTAACACTTTTATTTAGTGATATTTTATTATAGATTCCATATTTTTTTATTTCACAAGATACCAAATATTGGTGTACTAATCTTGAAGTTGAGTTTCTTTTCTCACAGATAGGTTATTATTCCTAATAGGCAAGTCACTATTCTAAAAATCATGCTTCAACAGTCATATATATATTATATACTCCTTAATAAATACCTCTTAATTAATTCATTAGTCATTAAATTTAATTTATCTCAATGTTATATTGATAGTTTTTAAAAAAATTTCTTACATTACAAATGTTTGTTTCCTTTTTATAGTATTTTTCAAGAGTGTGATTATTCTAGGAGACCAAGATGATCTGAATTACCTACTATAGTTATTTTATTTTTCATTGCATATTGTTCCATTATATTGATTTCAATTTTATTTAGTATATTTATTTACTGAATTAAATGTTTCATAATATATTTTTTTGGGTTTTATAATGTGATGCATGATTTTTTATTATAATTAATTACTAAATAAGAAAAATGTTTATTGAAAAGGGAAAATCCATATGTTAATGTCTGGGTCATTACATTCTTCCCCCCATTTATAATTTTATTTTAGGAATCTCATTTCATTCACAAATATGAAAACTGATGAAGGTATTTAGTTTTATCACTTACATGGGTTCCAATATTTCCTATTTAAACTTATGGTTTCTCTAATGTACATTGATAAGGTGAGCTATATTTTTATTTGTATAGAAATTTATCGCTATGTTCTATGATCTTCATTGGATTCTTCTATTAAGAGAGATTGTGATCTAACTATAACACATTTGATTTTCTTATATGTACGGGATGTGGTATATACATACTCAAGAAGGATGTGTGGGACACATCATACACTTGATAAAGGTTTTGGGAGAGTTATAGTTGATATCCCATAGTTTTGATGTGATCGAGAATCAAAAAGGGGCTAATATATCTGGGAATTAGCTTCCCCTTTATCCCAAACCCCATGACTCTCATCTGTAGGGATATTTAAAGGAACAATTTGTATCCAATCTCAAACTTTAGGTCTCATTGAAGATTTTTAGAAAAGGACTTTAGTCAACCCTGTGCTTCATTGATGTTTTTTATTGGATTTGAACATATCGACCATTTCTTCAATTAGTTTGAGTCTCGGGGCTTATATTATTCAACTTCATTTCAACATGTTGGAGTTCTATATGTCTTTCCAAAGAGGGATTCATAAGTTGACATATGGATGATTTGGTGGAAGTAACTTCAATACAAAAACTAAATTAGAAGATGTTATTGCTCCCATCCTTTGATGTTAAAAAACAAATATCTTAGAATATATTCAAGTGTCTGGACAGTCCTTTCAAAATGGTTATAATTCTAGGTTTGAAAAGTCATATCAATGTTTAACTGTATATTCATGTCATGTTGAATAATTTTATAACATAGTGAGGTAAACCTTGGATCTCAAACCAATAAAATTGATAGTGGTGTATGATACCAACTCTCTGATGCATATATTTGTGAGTTTATCAAGTAAATATTCCTCTCAAATGGTGATGATGTAAAAAAATGTCACGACCCAACCCAACGGGGCTCGAGCCGCAACTCCCCAAGCCCGCCTCCAATAGGCCAGGGGCGAGAGACTAGCACCGAGTAGGCTATCACACACATGGGAGGCATTAGCCTAAGGTACCTGTACACACGCACCCACATACACCTCCATGCAACAGTGCAGAGATATATAAAACTGAAAAGTAAAAATGCATGCATACACTATCCCACAACAAGAGTGAAACATCAAAAGTACAAAAGGGAAAAACATGGCCCACCAAAAGGAAACTACAAAGCGCGTCCAACCTTCTCTAAAGAAGGGGAACGCTGCCACAAACACCCACCGAAAAGCTCCTCGGCACAGCTCCGGTAAACACCCCGGTCAAACACGCTCACTAAGCTCCGCCTGCTCCGGGTCCTCCTAGGACTCCGTCGAAAGGCATGTGGTCTGGACAAGACACAAACATGTGCGGGAAAAGCCCATGCAGGGGTGAGTATAAACATACTCAGTAGGCACCCCAAAAACCCAAAACCAAAGAGAGAAACTGAAAGGCAACAGTCTGCTAATCCCAGGCAGAGGGAACCCAGACGAGACAGAAACTTCATCTCATGACCATCCTCGGCTAAACACAACTAGTTAGCTCAGCTTAGGTGTATGCCCATACATACACCTTGAACAAACCAGATATAATCAGCTCACACAATAAGCCACCTGAGGTACCGACCTCAACACCAGCAACGGTTCACAACCAGGAGAGCACACTCCACGATCAATGTCATCCCAGATGAAACGTGCCTGATAGATACACTCCATAGGGTCCCAAAAAAACATCTCAGATGCTTACCCGAGATACCACGCTCGTCGGATAACATCACTGATGAAACATCGCTGAAACAACATAACCACCAAACTCCTCGGATAGGGGATCGCCGCTAGGGTCCTCTAGGGGATACCAAAACCCACTCCGGTATACGTAGCTCACAGATAGGGGATCACTCCCAGGGTCCGCTGGGGGATACCACGACCCAATCTGGCATACATAGTTATCACAGATAGGGGATCACACCCAGGATCCACAGGGGGATACCACAACCCGATCTGGCGCTCGATAGAAGCACATCACTCAGATAGAGGATCATTGCCCATATAAAGGTGGTCATGATGATACCGGAACCCTATATGGTATAACTCGTGATGTAGGGGATTGAATCGACATTGCCGCAACCCTACCGAAACCACGCGCTGAGTAGGGGATCGCATAACCAACGATACCACAACCGTACCGACACCAAGCGCTAAGTAGGGGATCATATAAACAATGATACTGAAACCCTACTATAAACCTCATGCTGAGTAGGGGATCCTATACCTAACGATACCGCAACCCTACTAACAATGACCCACTACGTAGGGGATCATATTCAAGATGATGCCACAAACCCTATGGGGTTAACCTGCTAGATAGGGTATCACCGCCTGTGAATAAGCGGTCACAGCGATACCAAGAACCCGATCTAGGAAAAAGATGCTAGAGGATCCTGTTCCGGGCCCACCAGAGGGATGCCACAACTCTAACAGTTTAAACATCCCATCGAAAGGATCAAAAACCTATACGAAGGTTGTGATGCCACACGAACCCTCGTGGGAATGAACCAAGGGAGTACCCTCAACCACTGCTGGTCCAAAACGTCACTAACCCAAGCGGCCCGCAACAACTCCACACTACGCATCTCCAAGGCCAAAACCAAGGCAACTATCACGATCTACGCGAAAAAACACACAGGATAGGCTACGTACTCGCCCAAAACGGAGCACCGGTGAAAAAGGCACTATTCACCGTAGCTAGCTAGTGCGGGGCCCACACAACGATCCCGAAACCCATCGAGCGGATCATACGACGGTGATCCCCTCGAAAAAAAAAGTGGAATCGACTACTCGCTCGTCTGAAATAGACACCCAGTGAAAAAGGTATTATTCACCGAAGCCAGCTCGGGTGGGGCCCACGCCTCGATCCCGAAACTCATCGAACAGATCGCACCATTGCGATCCTCGGAAAAAACACACAGGATCGACTATTCATCCGTCAAAATCGGAATCCTGGTGCGAAAGCTGCGTTTCTCCGCAAACGCCAAAACCCGGCCTCATGGGGCCCGTAGCCCGTTCTCAGTCCCAACACCCAGAAACCAACTCAAAAAGTCCATCGTACCATCAGGGTCTCAACGCCACTGACATCACGTCATTCGGACGCTCTGGGTAAAAGTTACGTCCGATCAAGTCGGATAATAATAAAATATTATTATTTTATTTGACATTTCAAGCCTTCGGGCCAAAATCCCGACTCACAAAATTCTCAAAGTGCGTTCAAAAGGTCTGTCTCGACGCAAGGAACATGTCGTCGCAAACGGCTCACAAATCGGTGTTACGGTTTGCGAGTTACGGGGTTTAAAGAACCCCCGAAAAAATCTGGCCGGACCACCGCAGGGTCGCCAGAAACCACAGCGCTGCCGCCGGACTCTGCCGTGCCGGAGCCGGAAACCACCGCGCCGCCACAGAACTTGTCGGATTCTTCCATGGCCGCCGCGGGTCTCGCCGGAAAACCGGGTTTTCGCCGGAAAACTTCTGGGAGCCACCGGGAGCACCCCGATGCTCCAAATTCAGATCCGAAAAAAGTTTCGGAAAGCTCGGGACCCGAACTATAAAACCCTTATAAAGATTTAAAGAAAAAACACATAAACGGGGTCCGGGATTTTAAAAATCAAACCGCCTACCTCATGGGCGAAAGGCCGAAGCTTCGGGTGCAGAACGACGCTGTCGACGCCCTGAAGCTCGATCTGCTGACGATAGACGCTGAAGATGGACTCCCGGAGCACGATTTGGTGAAGAACGGAGGAGGTGGGGAGGGGTTCGTCCGACGCTTCACGTAGGAGGTGAGGGAGGGGAGAGGAAATGATTTTTTATTTTCCTCTTTTTTTTTATTTAAAAACCTTCATTTAAAACCACGCTCCCGACTCCGCTCCCGATGCGGACAAAGGTAAGGTCACCCCTAGGGTAAACGCATTGTTCTGAACGCAACGACAGACTCGGATTTGCAATCCAAGACTCTGTTAAGAATTTATTCGAGCCGACGCTCGTAAATGGACTTTTCCACTTATTTACAAAAACTTCCCTGGGGGCGCGTTCCACTACAGGCCCACACTCGCAGATTTTACACCTCGCCTAGGGTAAAAAGCACACTCCGGATGCAATCGTGCCCTCAGATTCTCATTCTGAGCTACCGTTTAGGACATATCACACCCCCACCATGTGCATAGTATAAAAATACTTAATATTTTTATAAAATTAATTCTAGGCACACCGGGCCTCCGAATTGCACGCCGTCTTCGCGCCTAGCTCTGGAATTATTCATAGAAATATTCCAAAGTCTAATAGGGCCAAAAACCTGAGTCTCTACATCCTCCACCCCTTAGAACTTTTCGTCCCCGAAAAGTCCTAAGCTCAAGGGAAGCGATTGGAATCTCAACTGGGTCTCACATACCAGCGAGTTCACCAAAAAACACTCATGCCCGAACATATAAGTCAGAGGGACTCATCCACCACAACTCGATACTATCTGCTTTGGGCGGCACTAACTCGCCCACATGGTTTTAATGACATCACAAAAACGCGTCTCGGTGGGGGAAAGATCTCTCTTCCTCACGCATTCGAAGCATGCCGAACAACACCCACACAAGGTCTTACCAACGCCTTGAATAAAACTCGAGCAAGAAAAAAAAAGAAAGGGTACTACTAAACAGTGTCTATCAAACTACTGCAGTAAGTAGAAAAGACACAAGGCGTACCTCTATCCATCCGCAGAGCCTCTGGGTCAACAGCCTCCAGGGCATGCAGTTGTCCTCGCCCTCAGCCACCAGCTCCTTGAGCTTGGCGTGGACCACCTGGGGGGGTGGAAACTGATACCGCCTACCACCTCCTCCTGTTACACCCGCTCCGCCGCCATGTCCACTGCCCTGCGGACCTCCTTGCTCCAGACGCTGCCTCTGCCAAGGCGGTCCATCGACCGACTCCCTCTCAGTAGCACGTCGGGTCAGACAATCTCTAGTAAGATGTCCCTGACCGTCGCAAGCGTAACACCACCTCTCCTGCGGCTGACCAAAACTGGCCTACGAGCCCTATGAGCCCTGAGCCTCAGATCCTCTATCCTGGGGTCGCCTCCTGAAACGTCAACCACGTCCTGACCCCTGAGTCTTTCATCGGCTACCAGATGCCGAAGTCTTATCCCTCATGTGCCCAACACTAACAGGGGGAAACTGATCAGCCAGAAAACTCTCCCCCACCAATGCTCGCCCCAGCACTCCAGCATATATGGGCAGGCACAAGGAAACCACACCTGCCTGAATGTCCCTACGTAAGCCCTGCTCAAAGGTTTGATCCCTAAAGAACGGGTCTCGAACCATATCCAGGGAGTAGCGCGACACGTCTGTAAACCTCGCTGAGTACTCTGACACGGTTAGACCCTCCTGTCGAAGCTGTAGAAGCTCCTGAATCCACACTGACCTCAGCGTCACCGGATAGAACTCCTCCCTGAAGAGCCTCTGCCCACGTGAGCGGCTCCTTGTCATGGGACTGCGTCACCATGATCCACCGTCTCCCAGTCGACCCATGCAGAAGGCTCGCCGAAAGGACTACCATCTGATCAGGAGGTGTCCTCACTAGGTGAAAAAACTCAGGTGACTGCTTCGAGCTAGTAATCAGATGCCTGGGGGTCTAGATCACCCCGAAACGTCAGAGGTCGCTTCCTCTGGAACTCGTGCAACGTACTCAGCCTGCGCGCAACCTCATCCTGCACTGCCGACACAACCAGCTGCTTGACAGGTGGTGGCTCAATTGGAAAATCACCTGGAGGTCCAGCCTCAAAACCTGCGCCCTATTCCAGAACCTCTGCACGTGGCGGATTGTCACCACAATCCTGCTGCAGAACCCTCACTGGCTGTCGTCGTGGAGGCATCCTGAAATACATTCAAGACGCACCACAGTCAAAGAGTATATCTGGTGAGCTGACATAAGAAGGGCAAGGAAAACCCAAAAACCCAGTCCTATATGATGCATGTACCGTTATGTCCCTGTGACCAGTGTACAAATGTCCCAAGTTGAAAGGCAGGTTATCAGAGTCCTGGTGTATGGATACGTCGGCCACCGCACCAACACTGGAGTCACTGGCCTGAATGCCAAACTCAAAACATTATAACATAGCTGCAATGCAACCCAAACCTGACTCACAACTAGACCAGCTACGCTCTGAGATCCCAAAGGTGGAACATCCTCTGATACCACTCTGTCACGACCTGACCCAACGGGTCTCGAGCCGCAACCCCCCAAGCCCGCCTCCAATAGGCCAGGGGCTGGCGACTAGCGCCGAGTAGGCTATCACACAAATGGGAGGCATTAGCCTAAGGTACCTGTACACACGCACCCACATACACCTCCATGAAATAGTGTAGAGATATATAAAACTGAAAAGTAAAAATGCATGCATACACTATCCCACAACCAGAGTGCAACAGAAAAAGTAAAAAAGGGAAAAATAGGGCCCACAAAAAGGAAACTACAAAGCGCGTCCAACCTGCTCTGAAGAAGGGGAATGCTGCCACAAACACCCACCAGAAAGCTCCTCGTCACATCTCCAGTAAACGCCCCGGTCAAACACACTCAGTAAGCTCCTCTTGCTCTGGGTCCTCTTGGGACTCCGTCGAAAGGCATGTGGTCTGCACAAGACACAAACATGTGCAGGCAAAGCCTGTGTAAGGGTGAGTATAAACATACTCAGTAGGCACCCCAAAAATTCAAAACCAAAGAGAGAAACTGAAAGGCAACAGTCCGCTCATCCCAGCCAGAGGGAACCCAGACGAGAGAGAAACTCCATCTCGTGACCATCCTCGGCTAAACACAACTAGTCAGCTCAGCATAGTTGTATGCCCATACATACACCTTGAACAGACCAGATATACTCAGCTCACGCAACAAGCCACCTGAGGTACCGACCTCAACACCAGCAACGGTTCACAACCAGGAGAGCACACTCCAAAATCACTGTCATCCCAGATGACACGTGCCTGAGAGATACACTCCATCGGGTCCCAAACAAACATCACAGACGCTCACCTGAGATACCACGCTCGTCGAATAACATCACTAAGGAAACATCGCTGAAACAACATAACCACCAAACTCCTCGGATAGGGGATCGCCGCTAGGTTCCGCTAGGGGATACCAAAACCCACTCCGGTATACATAGCTCACAGATATGGGATCACTCCAAGGGTCCGCTGGGGGGTACCACGACCAGTTCTGGCATACGTAGTTCTCACAGATAGGGGATCACAACGAGGATCCGCAGGGGGATACCACAACCCGATATGGCACTCGATAGAAGCACATCACTCAGATAGAGGATCATCGCCCATATAAAGGTGGTCACGACGATACCAGAACCCTATTTGGTATAACTCGCGATGTAGGGGATCGAACCGATGATGTCACAACCCTAACGAAACCACGCATTGAGTAGGGGATCACATAACCAACGATACCACAACCCTACCGACACCAAGCGCTGAGTAGAGGATCGTATAACCAACGATACTGCAACCCTACTATAAACCCCATGCTAAGTAGGGGATCGTATACCCAACGATACCGCAACCCTACTAAGCACGGCGCACTACGTAGGGGATCATATTCTCGATGATGCCACAAACCCTACGGGGTTAACATGCTAGATAAGGGATCGCCGCCCGTGAATAAGCGGTCACAACGATACCAAGAACCCGATCTAGGGAAAAGATGCTAGAGGATCCCGCTCCGGGCCCACCAGAGGGATGCCACAACTCTAACAGTTTAAACACCCCATCGAGAGGATCACAAACCTATATGAATGTTGTGATTCCACATGAACCCTCGTGGGAATGAACCAAGGGAGTACCCTCAACCACTGCTGGTCCAAAATGTCGCTAACCCGAGCGACCCGCAACAACGCCACACTGCGCATTTCCAAGGCCAAAATCGAGGCCACCATCGCGATCTATATTGAAAAACACGCAAGATAGGCTTCTTACTCGCCCGAAACGGAGCACCAGTGAAAAAGGCACTATTCACCATAGCTAGCTCGTGCGGGGCCCACACAATGATCCTGAAACCCATCGAGCGGATCTTACCACGACGATCCCCTCAAAAAAACAATCGGAATCGACTACTCGCTCATCCGAAACGGACACCCGGTGAAAAAGGTACTATTCACCGAAGCCAGCTCGGGAGGGGCCCACGCCTCGATCCCGAAACTCATCGAACGGATCGCACCATTGCGATCCTCTCAGAAAAAACACATAGGATCGACTATTCATCCGTCAAAATCGGACTCCTGGTGCGAAAGATGCGTTTCTCCGCAAACGCCAAAACCCAGCCTCATGGGGCCCGCACTCCGTTCTCAGTCCCAACTCCCGGAAACCAACTCAAAAAGTTCGTCGTAACATCAGGGTCTCAACGCCACTGACGACACGTCATTCGGACGGTCCGGGTAAAAGTTACGGCCGTTCAAGTCAGATAATTAAAAAAAATATTATTATTTTATTCGACATTTCAAGCCTTCGGGCCAAAATCCCGACTCACAAAATTCTCAAAGTGAGTTCAAAAGGTCCATCTCGATGCAAGGAACACGTCACCGCAAACGTCTCACAAATCAGAGTTATGGTTTGCGAGTTACGGGGGTTTGAAGTACCCCCGGAAAAATCTGGCCGGACCACCGCAGGGTCGCCAGAAACCACCGCGCCGCCGCCGGACTCCGCCATGCCGGAGCCGGAAACCACCGCGCTGCCGCGGAACTTGCCGGATTCCACCATGGCCACCGCGGGTCTCGCCGGAAAACTGGGTTTTCACCGGAAAACTTCCGGGAGCCACCGGGAGCACCGCGGTGCTCCAAATTCAGATCCGAAAAAAGTTTTGGAAAGTTCGGGACCCAAACTATACAACCCTTATGAATATTTGAAGAAAAAAAACACATAAACGGGATCCGGGATTTTAAAACTCAAACTGCCTACCTCACGGGCGAATGGCCGAAGCTTCGGCTGCAGAACTACGCTGTCGACGCCCTGAAGCTCGATCTGCTGACGATCGGCGCTAAAAATGGACTCCCGGAGCACGATTTGGTGAATAACGGAGGAGGTGGGGAGGGGTTCGTCTGGATCTGCACTTAGGAGGTGAGGGAGGGGAGAGGAAATGATTTTTCTTTTTCCTCATTTTTTATTTAAAAACCTTCATTTAAAACCACGCTCCTGACTCCGCTCCCGATGCGGACAAAGGTAAGGTCACCCCTAGGGTAAACGCGCCGTTCTGAATGCAACAGAAGACTTGGATTTGCGATCTGAGTCTCCGTTCAGAATTTATTTGAGCCGACACTCGTAAATGGACTTTTCCACTTATTTAGGAAAACGCCCCGGGTGGCGCTTTCCACCGTAGGCCCGCAACCGCAAAGTTTACACCTCGCCTAGGGTAAATGGCATGCTCCGGACGCAACCGTGCCCTCAGATTCCCATTCTAAGCTACCGTTTAGGAGATATCACACCCCAACCATGTTCATAGTATAAAAATACTTAATATTTTTATAAAATTAATTCCAGGCACACCGGGCCTCCGAATTGCACGCCGTCTTCGCGTCTAGCTCTGGAATTATCCCTAGAAATATTCCAAAGTCTGACAGGGCCAAAACCCCGAGTCTCTACAACAACATTTATAAGATGATCCAATATAACACATATGACACTATTTCCTTCATATTTATTTAAAATACTAATGAAAAAATCAATTTTTATGTTATCCCATTTGGATATAGTTATGGGTTAATGTTGAATCATCCCCTTCGACATTTTGTAACACCTTTAGATTTTGTGAATTATTTTTTTCAAATTAATATAATATTTTTGATATTTTCCATTTCCCAAAGAAACTGAAAATAGTGTATTTTATATTAAAGAACTATGTCTGGCTTGATTTATACTCAATACGAAGTTAATTGTGCACAAAACGAAACATAAATTTTTTATTTCTCTATGTAGAACACTGATGTGAGCTTACGTTAGACTCAAGACTAACTTTCCACGATGGGTTGCATAACATGCAAGACTGAGTGTTACCGAACAATAATATATTATTAAAATATTAATATTTAATTAGATATAAACAACAAATTAAATAGATAATGATAATATTAACTAACATATTAATATATATAATTGAATTAATTGGTTATCTATTAATTAGAAATGAATATATAAACCAAATGAATAAAAAGGGAATGCTTTTATAAAAGACTATGTTCTTATGAAATAGGTGATTTATCTTAATAAATTAGATTAATTACAAATATTGAATGATATTAATTAAATTTACATTTTATATATTTAATAAAATATGTTTGATATTCATCCTATTTATTTTTTATGAATAAGATGAGGATACAACACATATGACACAGAAAAACATATATTTTTATAAAAGCAGTTTTACCACATTTTAACGGAGAAACTATTTTAAAACTATATTTCTGAAATTTTATAAATTTAATATGTCAAGAAACTTTATATTTGAAAGATAAACATAAAAATTACGTTTTGGTGTATTTTTTGTATTTTTCTGTGAATTTTAATTTTTTTAGTGAATAGTGAAAATACTGAATTTTAATTCAAAAATATTTTTCATATAATTTATTTATAAGGATAGATTATATTTTAAATCGGTTTTAAAGATTAATTAGATAAAAAAATTATCCATTAATCCAATTTATGTCATTGGAATCAATTTCACTTTTAAATTCACTATAAAAACATAGAAAACTTTTGAATGTTTTTACTTTTAAAACCCACATTGTGGTCCCATATATGAGATTAAATTTTAATTAATTTAGGAGAATTATATGTTAGTAATTTGTAAAAATGTATTAAATATTTTTAATAAGAATAATTTATAATATCTAATAAGTTAAAATTAGTTTTTGACCAAAAATATTAGTGAAATTAATAGAAATTAATTACAGCGATTAATGTGAAATTAAGCTTAATAGGGAACTAATCCATAAACATAAAGGCCCAAATGACATAGAAACTTTTTGAGAATAAATTTTATAGAAATATTTAGACCCTATAATCAATTTAATATACTTGTAACCATTATTTTATCCATATTAAAAGAAAAAACATGGTTGGAATTCCCTTTCCCAAAATTTACATGAGTGCCACTCCTCCACTATAAAAAGACCTCATCCCCTCCCAATTCTTAATGCTTGTCAAACCACTTAGGTTAGGCTAATATATGCTCAAATATCCTCCCAAAACCCAAAATTACACCTTTAATCATCCCTTTGGGCATAAATCCATCCATGTAAGCCCTTTGGTGCAAACCAAAAGGAGTTACCCGAATAAGAGGAAACATTCTTTCTCAAACTCTAGTTTTATTTATTTATTCACCCTTTAAATTATAATTGTTACCTGATTATATAAAAAAGTATAATAAATATACTGAGATGTTTTTCTACTGAAATTTTGACCTAAATTTACACACACTTCCATCTAATAAGTAATGAACTTACTGTTTATGTGTATGGAGAACTACCGCCTCACGAAACGATGATTTTTTGTTCTTACTTAACCACCCTTCATAGTTGGAATTATTATGGAAAATATTTTTATATATAATATATATGATATTTATATTTTATTTATGATTCTTTATATTATTTTATAATATATACCTTTATACTTTCCATGTTGTGTAAATATGATAACATCGTCTGTGGAAGTGTGGACTACCGCCTCTTCAATGTGATGTGATTTGTTCACACCCTACTAGGAATATATTATGTATGTATTTGGTAAAATTTTAAGATATATATGATATAATAATGTTACAGGAATAATTATATATATATATATATACATATATTTCATTTACTTTTTTCCTTCATTACGATAATAAAATGGAAACAACATTCATGCGTACGTACGACCTACCATCTCCATGAACGGTTTGTTCCACATCATACTTATATATTATATAGATTATTATAATAATAAAAAAATGAATATACCTGAAATTTATATGATTTTTTACATTCTAGAAATCATGATATAATAATAAGGACCAAAAGATATAGAAAAGTAATACACATGCGAAAAACAAAGCGGATATTACCCAAAGCGTAACATTAACTTAGAATTGTTAATTAATGAATAATATGAAGTTATAATAAAATATTATATGGTATTATATATAATAATATGGTTTTGTAAATGTTTTATAATAAACTAACATTTATTATACAATAATCTCGTACAAGTTTGACAAGTGACAAGAAATAATATAAGGGAATTTCATGTCACTTTTTATTTCCATGAGATACATGCCTTATTCACCACACATTTTGTTTGTGTGGTGTTTATACTATCCATGGATTTATTATAAAATTATTATAATTAATTTTATGGGTATTTACAAATAAATTTTATGATATTTATTTCATGGGGGGTATGTTTAAAAAGGTACCAAATCAGTAAAGCAACATTGTCTCAATTTTCTTTCTTTGAGACACATACCATGTCATGCACCTATATTTTTCTATGAGGTAGATATACTACCTTTTGACATGTTATATAATGGGTATCATTATTTTAACTATATTTTAAGATTCATGTAATATTATTCTATATATTTTTAATTAAACTTAGTGAAATGTTAACAATTTATTTTTATAATCTCATCGTTTGTCGAGATTGTTTACGATTATGCTTCTATAGATGAAATATTATGATCCACATCTCATGTCCTCACTTGATTTTTACTACCCTCTAGATATTCATGTTATATAAAAGTAATGGTTCTATTTTTTTACACTTTGGTACTTAAGATAATAAAGTTGTTTATATGAATATATGGCTATATCTTTCCATTCGGTTGGAAATCTGTGTTTTTTCAAAACCGGGTTTCTAAAAATGTTTTTCCATTTTTTAATATTATAATATTATTTTTATGGGAATTTAATAACAATGTTTTACCTTTTACAAAATCATTTTAAAAATTAATCTTCTTCTCATTTTCCAGTCAAGGCACATTTTTAAAATTGTAAGGAAAAAAGGAATGTTAGACATGTACAGAATTAATTGCTATAATGAGTGTTATTTCATTGATTCTTCCTTTATAATCTTACAAAGGTACTTTTGAAGAAATTTTTTCCTTAATATTATATAATTTTTTTAATTTAAAGTGGGTTTAAAATAAAAAGTTTTTCAAATACGATATATGTACAAAAAGTGTTTTAGGTGATTTTCAAAGCTTCCTTTATATGTTTTCAAAAGGTTATATTTAAATAAAATGATTTAAATATTTCATTATATGTTTTTAAATATATTTTCTATAAAATTGTCATCAAATTTTTTCAAATATTTTTCTATATGTTTCTAATTTCATTTTCACAAAAATGATTTTTAAACGGTTTTATGTTTTAAAGATATTTTTCAAAGAAAAAAAAGGATATTTTACTCTAGATATGTTTTTAAAAGATATTTCAAAATAATTTTCCATATAAGATGACACCCTTTTGTGTTAATCATGCCCTTATAGTGTTATGATATAAGAACACCATTCATATTCTTTCTTGAGTGGTTTTTTGTTTTGACAGAAATATGTTTATGAAACTCATCTCTCTTCCATTAGTTATATGCTCCTAAAACCCACTTATTTTAATGGGTTATGCTTTGATAAATGTTTATGAGACCTATCTATTTTCCAAAGGTAATTATGTGATGAAATTTTTATGATACACATTTCATTTCATGGGTTATAATAGGATGTCTATGAAACACATATTATTTTATAGGTCATGATATGATATAGGATTATTTATATTTTAGCACATGTATGTATGGTTTTTTATGTGATGGGTGGGACCTATATCTATTTACAATGGATGGGGTAATGATAAATGGTATATAAGATCATATTATACATTTTTTGTAGCCCAATCCCAAAAAATTAGATGGTACACGAGTTGTAGTCCAAGGCCAAAAAACAAGAAGGTACACAAGTGTAGGAAAAGCGTAAAAATAAGAAGGTACACGTGTTTTAGATCAATAATGAAAAAAAGAAGGTAAATGTGTTGTATAACGGACCTAAAAATAATAAGGTACATAGGATATAGCCTAAGACTGAAAATAATTAGGTGCACAAGTTATATCCCAACCCTGAAAGTAATAGGGTACATGGTTTGTAGCCCAATTATGAAAATAAGAGGGTCCACAGGTTGTTAGCCCAATCATAAAGTAGGTACAAGGATCATAGTCCAAGCCTAACATCTTATGCTGGTCTTGGTATGTATCATTGACATATGATTTTCTATGTTTATGTGTATGGGACAATTCCATGTATTATTCATATGTTATGATTTCTGAGATTATGTTCTTTATTTCCTTATGATTTATGTCTTATGAAATTTGAATATTTATTCCATGATTCATGTTTATGATCTTATGATTTGTAGGGTATTATCTTCTATTGTTATGATCATGTCCTCATACCCCTGTGCTCATGTTTATACTAACATGTCTCCCTTTTTTACCCTTACAGAGCAAATAATATCACCCCTTTTTTTGTTTCCTTTCCCAGGTTAGGAATATATGTACTATGTATGATGTGTCTATGAAGGGTTCTAGTCATGAAGAACCTAGTGAGAGATAATTTAGTTCACTTATGTACCAGTGTTTATGTTTCTATGTTTCCAAAGTCACCAAATTAATATGATATTTAGGTCTTTGTTTGTTTAATGTTTTATGTATTCCAAAAAAGTAATGTAATGTTTATCTATGAAAAGAGTGGGTCACTATAGTTGGTATCAGAGTGAAGGTTTATTCAACCATTTCAAACTAGTATGAGAAAAAACTAGTGCGATCCCTAGTAATATTTATATAGATATTTCTAGGGATGTCTCTAATGATATGTTTTGGGATAGGAAAAAGTATAGGAAAATGTCCTGGGGTTTTTTTAAATGATATAACGAGTGGTTTGCTAGAAATACATCTTTTTTTGGGTATTAGAAGTGGATGTGGATCTGTAACAGATGTACATATGTGTAACAAATCTGACAATGTGTGTCGGACCATACTCGACATAACCTGGTACACGAAAATGTGCCTTGCTGCACACCTAGTTTGACAATCCTTGTGGATATTCCATGGGAATTAACAAACTCTTTATAAACCATAATTATGGATTTAAGTAGAATATGACTCTGAATAACCTAGTATAAACATAAGAAGTCATATATTAAATAATTGGGTCCATGATTTAAGAATCCTATAAGTAAATTTTCATGATTATATGGTATTCCATTATGATAAATGTTTCGCATACTCTGCTTTCTTGTTTTAGTCAATGGTGAGAACTAGAAGGAATATGGTTTTCATTGAATTTTTTATATTCAAAAAGTATGGGAATTAAGTGATTCTATTTCACAAGTGAAAATATCATAAACAGGATCAGAAATGTGGTGTGAGTGTTGATTATACTTTTGAAGATAACTGCAAAATAAATGTGAAAGGCATATGGTGTTCTTCGAGTATTGTTTACATTAATCATAGGAAATGTGATTATATTAATTTTTTATGAACCTTAATACCTGATTCATATTTCTTATTCTATGAAATAGGTATTAAGGAATAAGTTGATGAATTTTCAATAATGGTTTTAGAATAAGGTTGTATGAATCAAGTATTTATGTTTTTGAATTCAAATATTATATTATCTAAGTCATGAAATATATATGTATCTTCAGTATAAGTTTTCATTAAGGATTGAAAAGGACATATTGAATGGTTACCAAGACATAGAAAACTGATTTCATGGAAATATGATATTTTTATTAAGGGAAGGTAACCCTTAATTAATGATTTATTTTGAGATAATGATGTTTGGATAAAGATATGTTAGATATGAATAAGTAAATTGGATGATACAGATTGACCTAGAACAGATAATTGAAAAAGTGGTATATGTCATCAATGTTGAAGTTTACGACTTCTTGTATTTAATGAATATATCCAATAATCATTAAAATAAGGAAGAATGCATGTTTTCTAAAAGTATTTAAGGTAATTAACTTCTTTCAAGAGAATATATAATGAGGGTATTCACATGTTTTGGAAAGTGACAAACAAGAGATTCTATGTTCTATATGGGGGATCAATGTTAAACTAATTTCATTAATTTATTTCTAAACAGTTGGATTTTCATCCTTTAGAATGGTTATAAGGTGAACCATTTATGTAATTATTATGTTGAAATTCAGATAAAGTTTGTGAGATTAATGTATATCTCACTATAGATGGGATTTCATATCAGGGATTTCATGATCTATTAGTGCATTAGGAATGAAAAATTCACCTTCCATTTTGGAGAAAGAGGTGAAGTGGATTAAGGAACAACAAAGGGAGAGGTTTTGAAAAAATCATGTATGTATATATTTTCATTAAAATTATTCAACTTTAGGGAAAATTATCCTAAAATAAAAAAATCCTTCCTAGTACCTTCGTTTTCGATGAATCAAATTCCCCCTATGAACATCAAAGATTTATAGATTTGTGATTGTTAACATTCTCATAAACATGTTATCTATCACTCTCCATCAAAACATTATGGTAAAATATCTCTTCCATGTCAATGTTTCCACTTCCCCCCTATGTTCTCATATGTGGGAATCTATTTAAAATTTACTTTGGGTAACCATTACAATTTCACCATTATTTTGTAAAGGATGTTTTAGTGGTCATTTTTACGATGTGGGTGTCTATGAAAGGAACTTTCAAGTATTAGCCCTTTGATAACCAAAATAAATTTCTAGGGAGAAATTCATTTTAAGGGGGGTCGAATGTTACACCCTAATATTTTTTGAATTATTATTTTTGAATTAATTTAATATTTTTGATATTGTGCATTTCACACAACATTAAAAACAATTTATTTTATATTAAATCACTAGGTATGAATTTTTTTTATATGAAACACAATGTTAATTGTGCAGTATACACAAAATAAATTTTAGATTTCTCTGCATGGAACATTGAGGTTAGCTTACATTACATAGAAGACTGACTTTCCTCGATGGCTTGTGTAAGACACAAGACTGAGTGTTATAAAAAAATAATATATTTTTGAAATTTTATTATTACATAAGATATAACCGAGACATTAAATTTATGATTATAAGATCAACCAAATTATTAAATATATATTTTAATTCACAAGTTAACTATTAATTAGAAAAGAATATAGAAACCAAATGAATATAAAGGGAATGATTTTATAAAAGACTTATTTTATATGAAAAAGGTGATTTATCTTAATAAGTTAAATCAATTAATATTATTTAATGATATTAATTAAATTTATTTGTTATATATTTAATCAAATATTTTCTATAATCATCCAATTGATTTTTTAGGCATAATATGAGGACAAAACCCATATGACACCTAAAAACCTATATTTTTATAAAAGCACTTTTACCACCATTTAATGAAGAACCTATTTTAAATCTAAATTTTTTTACTTTTATAAATTTAATATGTAAAAATAATCTTAAAATTTTAAATGGAAACACAAAAATTACTTTAATGTGAATATTTGGTTTTTATAATGTTTCATTTTTGATGAATAGTGAAAATACTGGATTTTAATTCAAAATTTCTATTTCATATAATTTATTTATATGGTTAAATTATATATTAAATTTGTTTTAAATTTTAATTAGATCAAATTTTTATCAATTAATCCAATTTAGTACATTTTAATCTATTTCAACAAGAAATTGACTATAAAAACCTTGAAAACTTTTAAATATTTTTACTTTAAAAACCAGCATTGTTGTCCTGTGTGCGGGATAAAATTTAAATTAATTTCTATGAATTATGTGTTTAGAATTTGGAAAAATATATTATATATTTTTAATATAAATTATTTATAATTTCTAACAAATTCATGTTATTTTTTTACCAAAAATATTACTGAAAGTAATTAAAATTAATTACAACGATTAATATGAAATTAAGCTTAATAAGGGACTAAACATTAAAATTAATCACCCAAATGACATATAAACATGTCAAAAATATATTTTATGGACATATTTAGACTATATAATCACTTTGATAAATTTTTTACTATTATTGGATATAATTTCAATGGAGAAAATGTGGGTATAATTCCTTTTTCCAAAATTTACAAGAGTTCTACTCCTCCTCTACTATAAAAGGCCTCATCTCCTCACACTTCTTCACACCTATAAAACCACTTATATTAAGACAATATATACTCCAATATACTCTAAAAAAATACTCTATTACTCCTTAAACCCTCCCATTGTGCATAAAGTCATCTAAGGAATCCATTTAGTGCAAACAAAAAGGAGTTATCCGAATAAGAGGTAACATTCTTCCTCAAAATCTTTAGTTTTATTTATTTCCTCACTCTTTCAGTTGTACTTATTAAAATATTATATAACAACACAAGTATAATCAATATACTGATATGTTTTTATACAAATTTTTTTACCTAATCATATACACACTTTCATCTATTGGGAAATGAACGTATCGTTTATGTGTACAGTAAACTACCACTTCACGAAACGATAATTGTTCATTATTCATTTACCACCTCTCATAGTGGGAATTATGATAGACACTATGTTTATATATAATATATATTATATTTATAATTTCTTTATTATTCTATAAATTATTTTATAACACATACCTTTATACTTTTTATCTTGTGTAAACATGATAACATCGTTTGTGGAAGTGTGAACTACCACCTCCTCAAAGTAATGTGATTCGTCCATACACTACAAGGAATTTGTTAAGGATGGGTTTAATGAACATGTATTATATATATGACATATTAATACTACTTTAATGATTCACACACACACACGTTCACACACACACACATATATATATATATATATTCCATTTTCTTTCTTTCATTAAATACGACATTGAAATGGAAACAATGTTTATGAGTACGTACAACCTACCATCTCCATGAATGGTGTATTCCACTTCATACTTATATACTATATATATTATTATAATACACATATAATAAAAATAAATTATATTTATATCATGGTCTATATTCTATAAATCATGATATAATCATAAGTACCCAAGATATAGAAAATTAATTCACATGAGAAAAACAAAGAAGATATTACCTGAAGTGTAACCTTAACATTTAATTGGTAGTAAACGGGTAACATAAAGTTATAAAAAAATTATGTATCGTATTATATATAAGAATATGGTTCTATAAAATGAGTATAATAAACAATCATTTATTATACATGAATCTTGTATGAGTATAACGAGAGTCAAGACATAAAGTAATGGGATTTCATATCACTTTTTATTTCTATGAGATACATACCTTATTCACCACTCACTTCATTTGTGTGGTGTGTATACTGATCATGTATGTATTTTATGTGAATTTACATTTCCATTTTATGATATTTATTTCATAGGGGTTATGTTTTGAAAGTTACCAAATCGATAAAGAAACTTTTTCTTAATTTTCCTTCTTTGAGAAACATTCCATATCATGCACCTATATTTTTCTATGATATTTATATACTAAATTTTGAAATGTTATATTATCAATATCCTTCTTTTAATGATTTTTCAATATTCATGTAATGTTATTCTGTCCATCATCAATTAAAGTTACCAAAATGGTAATATTATATTGTTACAATCTCATCGTTTATTGAAATTATTTACTGTTATGATTCCATAGATAAAATATTATGATCCATCTATCAATAACTCTCATTATTTTTATTAACATATAGATATTCATTTTATATCCATTTATTGGAACCATTTTTATTCTTTTGTACTTAATTTAATAAAGAAAATGTTTTTATTAAAATATGGTTATATATTTCCTTTCGGTTGAAAATTTTTGTTCTTCAAAAAACATGTTTCTAAAAAAAAATTCTTGAAATGTCTTAATATTATCATATGATATTTAAATGATATTTTAACGCATGTATTAAATTTCAAAATAATTTCAAAAAGTAATCTTATTTTCATTTTCTGATCAAGGCACATTGAAATTTTAAGGTACAAAAATAAATGTTCGTCATGTACGGACATACCTATGGTCATGACCGTCATTTACCTCATGATTAAATTATAGGTTTACAAAGTTTTTTTGAAGAAATATTTTTCTTAATATTATATAAATTTGTTGAATTCAAGATGGTTTTCAAAGAAAAATGTTTTCTAAAATTTTTTATGTACACTAATCAATTTTTTTTGTATTTTCAAATGAAAATTTTAAAAGATTAATTGTGGAACCTAGCAAAAAAATAAAAATAAAAACATAATTGAATTCTTAACAAATCCATGCGACAAGGAACTTCCCCACCCCAGAATCTATATTATTATGTAAATCCTTTACCTTCAAATATTCCTTTATATGTTTTCAGAAGGATATTTTTAAAGAAAATGATTTCGATGATTTCAAGCTTTATTTTTAATTTTTCAAACTTATTTTATATAAAAGGGTTTTAAAATGTTTTCAAATCATCGTTTATAATTTTCATGTTTATTTTCAAGAAAAATATTTTTAAAAGGTTTTATGATTTAATGAGAATTTTTCAAAGGAGAAATTATATTTTCTTCATGAGATGTTTTTAAAAGATATTTGAAGATTATTTTCCACCTAAGATGAAACACTTTGATGTTACTCATGTCTTTCTACTGTTATGATCCAAGAAAACCATTAGTATTTTTTGAGTGGTTTTTTGTTTTTATGGAATGATTTTTATGAAACTCGTCTCTCTTCCATGGGTTATATGATCTTTTAACCCACTTATTTTAATGGGTTATGCTTTGATGAAATGATTATGATACCTATCTCTTTTCCATAGGTAATGATATATTGAAATGTTTATGATACCTATTTCAGTTCATGGGTTATGATAGGATGTTTATGAAACCCATCTCTTTTTATGGATCATGATATTATATAAGTTTTATTATCTTGTGGCACATGTATATATGATTTTATTCTATGATGGGTGGGACCTATATCTCCCTCCAATGAATTGGGTAATGATAAATGGTATATGAAATCAAAGGGTAAACGGGTTGTTGCCAAATTCTAAAAATTAAGAAGGTTCACGGGTTGTAGCCCAAGCCCGAAGATGAGAATGTACATGAGTTATAGCCCAAGAATGAAAACAAGAAGGTACATGGGTTGTATACCAATCCTAGAAATAAGCAGGTGCATGGGTTGTAGCCCAAGCCTAAAAGTAACAGGGTAGATAGGTTGTAGCTGAATCCCAAAAATAATAGGGTATATGGGTTATTATCCCAATCTTGAAGCAGGTCCACAAGTCATATCCCAAGACTAACATGTTATGGAGTTCTTAGTTGGTAGCCTTGAAATATAATTTTATATGTTTATGTGTATGCCACAATTCCATTTATTATTCATATATTATTATTTCATAGATTATGTTCTTTATTTACTTATGATTCATGTTTAATGAAATTCCTTGATTTATTCCATGATTCATGTTTATGATATTATGATATGAAGGGTATGATATTATAATGTTATGATTACATTCTCATACCCATATGATCATGTTTATTCTTACATGTCTCCCTTGTTTACCCTTACTGATAATTTGATCTCACCCCTTTTTATAATTTCTTTTATTAGTTTATGAAGATATTTACTAAGTATGATGTGTCTAAGAAGGGTTCTAGTCATGAAGAACCTAGTGGGAGATAATTTAGTTCACTTGTATACCAATGTTTATGTTTTCATGTTTCTAAAGGAACTAAACTAATATGGTCTTTGGTCATCTATATGTGTAATATTTTAAGTAATTTTCAAAAGTGACGGAATTTCTATATATGAAAATCATGGGTGGATACTGTTGGTTTCATATTGAAGTTTTAGTAAACCTTTGGAAACTAGGATGTGGAAACTTTATTTATATCCCTATGAATATTTCTAAAGATATATCTAGGGATGTCTATAAGGATAATTTTAAGGATAAGGAAAAGTATATGAAAATGTATTGGAATTTTGGTAAATGATAGAGGAAGTGGTTTTATAGAAATACATCCCTTTTTGGGTACTATAAGTGAATGTTTCTATAATGCATATTTTCCTAGGAGTAATAACTCTGAAAAGGTGTGTCTGGCCTAACTCGGCGTAACCTAGAACATGACAACAAGCCTCACTACATACCCAGTTTGACACTCCCAGGGGATATTCTTTGGGAATTAAAAAACCAATTATGAACCATCATTAAGGATTTAATTAGAATATGACTATGAATAACCTAGGATAAACCTAAACTATCATGGATTATAGAAGTAGGAGCCATGATTTAAGAATCGTATAAGTAATTTTTCATGATTATATGTCATCTCATTATGATAAATGTTTCTCACACTATGCTTTTTGGTTTTAGTTAATAGAGGGAATTATAAGGAACTTGGTTAACATTGAATGTTTCATATGTGGATAGTATGAGTATTATGAAAATCTATTTCCAATGTGGAAACTCATAAAGAGAATCAGGAAGGTGGTATGAGTATTGGTTATACATCTGAAGATAAAGAGACTAGAAATGAAATGTGAAAGGAATGTGATGTTCTTAAGGTATTGTTTACATTAATCATAAGAAGCATGGTTATATTGAAGTTGAGTAACCTTAAGATATTATTCATATTTCATATTTTAGGAATGTGGTATTAAGGAATATGTTGATGAGGCCTGAGTAATGGTTTAAGAATAAGGTTAGACGAATGAATTATTTATGTTTTGGAATTCAAAGATTATGTTATATTAATCATGAAATATATAAGTATTTTTAGTATAATATTTCATTAAGGATTCAAAAAGACATTTTGAATGGTGATTAAGACATAGAAAATTTAATTCATGGAAAGGTGATATTTTAATTAAGGGTAGGTAACCCTTAATTAATCCACAATGCTTATATAATTATGTTTGGATAAATATATGATGGATATGAATAATTAAATTGGATGTTATGGATTAACTAAGAACTAATTATTGACAAAGAGGTCTATGTCATCATGGATGAATTTTACAACTTCTTGGATTTAAAGAATGTATCCAGTATTCATTGGTGTAAGGAAGCATGCATGTCTTCCAAAAGTATTTATGGTAATTACCATGTTTAAAGAGAATATATGATGATGGTATTCACATTTTTGTAATGTGAAAACCAATATCTACTATGTGATATATGGGGGATCAATTTTAATATGATTTTGTGACTTTATTTCTAAAGAGTTGGTATTTTATCTTTCAAAAGGGTTATAAGGATAAAAATTTATGAAAAAATTAAGTAAAACTTCAGATAAATTTTGTGAGATTAATGTATCATATCTCCACATGAGGATCTATGAATATTGGATAAAATATTAAAATAACTATGTGTTGATGATAAATAATGACAGATGGGATGAAATATCAGGGATCTCACGATCTATTAGTTCTCTAATAATGAAAAATTCACCTTCCTTTTTGGAGAAAGAGGTGAATGGATCAAGGAACAACAATGTGAGAGGTTGTCTAGAAGTCATGTATGTATAACTTTTCCTTAAAATTACTAAACTTTAGGAAAAAAGTATCTTGAAACAAAACATTTTATCCATTTACATTATTTTTCGATGAATCAAATGGTCCCTTAGATCATCATATATTTAGGGATTGGTGATTGTAAACATTCTCATAACCATGTTCTCTCACTTTCCATCAAAACTCAATGGCTAGATTTTTATTCCATGTTAATTTTTTCACTTCTCAACTATGTTCTCCTATGTGGAAAGCTAGTTCTGAGTTAATTTGGGTAACCATTCTGGTTGGAACTTTCTTTTTTCAATGGAAGTTTTAGTGTTCATTTTTATGATGTGGGTCTCTATGAAAGGAAATTTCATGTATTAAAATTTTGATAACCTAGAAAAATTTGAGGTAGAAACTCATTTTAAGGGGGGTAAAATTTAACACCCCAGGTTTTTTTGAATTATTATTATTTAATCAATTTAACATTTCTTATATTTTTCATTTCATGAAACACCAAAAATTGTTTATTTTATATTAAAGAACCATGCTTGGCTTGCGTTATACGCAACACCAAGTTAATAATGTACTAAACGGAACATAAATTCTATCTCTCTCTACACATAACACCGAGGTTAGGTTACGTTACACACAATACTGACATAAACTTACATACACTTTCATATAATGGGTAACAAAACTTAACATTTATGTGTATGATGAACTACCGCCTCACAGAACAATGACTGTTCGTTCTTCTTTTACCGCCTCTCATGGTGGGAATTATGATGGAAAATATATTTATATATAATATATATGATATTTATAATATATTTAAAATTATGACCTTATTTTATAACATATACCTTTATACTTTCTATCTTGTATAAATGCGACACATCATTTGTGGAAGTGTGGACTGACACCTCCTCAAAGTGATGTGATTGATTCACATTATATATGGAATGTATTAAGGTTGGGTTTAGTGAAATTGTATGATATATATGATATAATAATGATATTTTAATAATTATATATATAATTATGTATATACATATATATTTCATTTACTTTATTTCATTCAATATGACAATAAAAGAGAAATAGAGTTCAAGCATACATACCACTACTAGAAAATATGTTTTTACCAACGCTTTTATACCAACGGTTTAAGAAAACTGTTGGTATATATGTGGTAAGCATGTCTATACCTACAGTTTTATAGAAACCATAGGTATACCCTCCTCAAAAATCAATCTCGTCGGGCTCATCCCTGTGTGCCACTCCCCCCGAAAACCCTCCTCGCCCCCGCAACCCTCTTCTTCCCCGCAACCCACTTCTCCCCTGATTAATCATTGTGCTTATCCGGTGAGTGCCTCTCCTCCGGCGCTTATCCGGTGAGTTCCTCTCCCCCGTAACCCTCTTCATACTTAGATTATCCATCACACTCATCCCGTGAACTCTCTCCTCCATTGTAGTCGAATTCGCGAGGCAACTCATATAATTGTACGAGTTTGTGGATGGACTTATCCCCTTCGATGACTGAAGATTTGATTTGACGAAGCTTCAAACGCACAGACTCGGAGCGAAATCGCTCACCCAGGTAGAATCGGTGCTTCCATCAGGCAAGATCACGTTTCTTTTTTAATTTCATATTTTACTGTTTTTAATCTGTTTCAACCCGACGCACCACGCATACCTAGGGTTCAATTTCTTCCCCTCTGCTCCCATCTCTTTACTCTTGTGTATCCCTCTTCCATAGCCCAGATGAGCTCTGCTAGTGGCACCCTGATGTAGAACTCCTCTGGGTCTCCATATCCTTTTCACATCAGGTGCCACCACCAACATCAAAAGCAGGTATATACTGATTTCATTCAATGCATCATTAATTTAGTCTATCACTTGATTTTCCTACTGGTAATATCGAAAATAAATGTATTTGGTGAAAATATATGTCTATTTTAGTATTCCTGTTTTATAATTGCTTCATTAACATGGAAAAGGTCCTATCTTTTGAATCGTTTCCCCTCCATCGAATCTCTGCTCCTGCGGTGTTTCTCTTGTAGGCCCTTCCATCGAATCCCTGATCACAATCTGATCTTTCCTTTTCATCTCAAATTAATTACTCCATTATCTTGTTCATCATATTTTGAATATAATTAGTACTAGTTAAGGTAGGTGGATCAACCGATATGGGAAAATTAGACCGATGGGTGGATTGATTTTGGGCAGGCCAGCATGTCTTTTAGCAATTCTATTGCATTATGTATATATGTGTGTGGCTAAATTTCTAGTAAACTCATAGGTATCCAATTATTTTTCTTGGTTTCCTTTTGGGTTTCTTCTTCCCTGTTGTAATTTTTTGTTTGGTCAAACCTAGGTTTAAGGGGCCGAACCAATTTTTGTGGTTTGTTTGGTGTTTAGGGTTCATGGTAGATTCTTATTGGTTGTTTGGACATCCACCGTCAGAGGAGATGCATTCTTGGTCATTTGTTGTTGATTCGAGGTAGGTTTTCTTATTCCCTTGCTCTCAAGGTCAATTTTTTAAAGATGAAATACAGGTTTTTTTGATACATTTATTTAAAAACCAAGCATGTTGATAAATATAATCTTTTGGATATAACATTATGAATTAACTCATCCATTTTCATCGGCCATTTTATCTTCATCTGTGAGTTATCAATAAATCTTTCAACAATTCCCAAATTAAGAAATTTTATCTAGAACACATTCTAGATGATTAAAATAATTATACATATATTAGGTATTATCTTAGAATTTTTTCATAGATCTTATACCTGCAAAAATATCTTCAACTAGTGAGGAGTTTCTTTCCCTTTAATTGATTAGTTCATAAAACAAAAGTTTGTGCTGCATATATTATGAAATTGTAATTGGTAAAGTAAAATATTGGTCTCAGATTTCTGAGTTGGTTATTTGGATGGTATTTTATATCAAAAATGGGTATATCTCTATTGATTATGGGTGTATTTTTCAATTGACCAATGTATTTATTAAACTGTCCATGAAATACACATTTCCCATAATACGAAATCACCACAGAAATCATAGATAGACACTACACACCATAAAACACCCATGGGAGACACCCTTCGACATCTACGAATAGTTAAGGGGCCATTAACTTAGCAACTAAAGTCGATTGGCACTCAAGCCTTGAGAAATTACCATTGATAGTAGAAAATATACCAACAACTTTATTCTTAGTATAGTATAATGAAATGGTTTACACCCTCATGACCAAGTAGAACATCTGGTTCATGGACTGGTGCCCAACCAGGTTCAAGATTAGGATCAACTACTAAACATTGATTGTGGTCTCTATGAGGTTCTTTCCATAGTGAAGAGGGTTATGTGCACAATATTCAACTCAACTAATGTATCATAGGTGTATATTCAATGGCTAAGTTTACTAGTATAGTGTTTCCAACAATGTTCTATATAAATAACATAATGAAAAATGAAGAGATTATTAAATGGAACTATTTCCTCCTTGCTTGCAGGAACATGATTTGACCCATGGGGAGGTGTGGTTCTTATATATTGGGCGGTAACATGTATAGTCACATGATACAGGTATGTTTTTGTTTAGTTTTTATTTTATTTTCTTTATCACATTGGCCACTTAGGCATTTCACTTCTTTCTACAGACAAAGGGTAGTGATGCTATGCTGACTATTTGATGTAGATCACTTGTATATTGTAATACCATGAGGTGTGAGTGTGAGGAAACAATGGAAGATAGAGGAGCCTTGGGGTCTTCCATGAGATGAATTTTTTTACTAAAACATTGTGTGGGAACATTTCTCGAGTATGTTAGAGTCATGAGATAACCCCAAGTGTCTCGATGAGATAGCATAAATAACCCCAAGTGTCTCCAAGTGTCTCCGTACATCGTATCATCCTCGCATGGGTTGACCACTCAGCCAATCCTATCAAACCTATCATAGTCTATCCTCTCAGTCATATAGTCTAGATTCATCTCTTGAGGATTATCCCATGCATCAATGCACATCTCATCATCCAACTAGACAAAGAGGATTATTCACCTTATGATTGTCCTAGTCACAAAATCACACCATGTCAAACCCATCTACATTATATTCTCAATAATCCAGTCAAGAACCTCATCAAAATCATGTATTATAACCCAGCCCCACTAACCAGGTTCCATCCTAAGCTAAATCACACCAAGCCTCTTGGCATTATAATGCCAATCAGTCTGACAATACCCAGTACCCACACTAGCATCTCATACTTCATATCATTAGTTGAAATCACTGGCCGAAATTCCACCTATACCAATGCTTTTTTCCCAACGGTTTGTTAAACTCGTGGGAAAAAAGACAGTATGCCAATGGTTCATATGAACCGTTGGGATATATCTATCTAAAATCACTTCGCCATCGGTATACTTCTCAAATCCTTAATCCCCACTTCTCCAAACCGTCGGTGCCAATCACATAATCCTCCCGTCCCCACCACCACTCCCATACCAACCACCCCTCACCACCGCTCCCATCATGACCACCCCTCGTCACTCGCCGCTCGCCGATCACCGATCACCGCTCGCCACTCGCCACTCCCTGCTCATCAGCACTTATGTATCCCCATTCAAACCACAGTTATCCAAACCCTACAGGGCCACTCCACTCCTCCCGTCATTGCCACCGCTCTCATCCCCCTTGAGTTCCCCTCCTCCCATCCTGACTCCCGCTCGCTGCTCGCAGCTCCCCGCTCATGGTCACTCGCGAATCCCCCTTCCGCTGTGTAAGCATCAAGTCTAACTCTTCATAAGCTTGAATTCAGGTTAATTATGAGTTATTATTAGTATTTATATGATTCATTCAGGATATATACCAGTCATTTCCAATGTTTTATATGATTTATTTTAGCTATGTTGATGATTCATGACTTTACAAAATTGTCCAAAGGAGGGTGATTCAACAATACATCATTGAGTTCACCTGTACATTGAATCCATGTTTTTTGATTCCACATTTGCATACGTGAAACCCAATAACTACACGACATGTGTATTATAATCATTATCACAATTTTTTTGAGGGATGATCTTCTTTATTTAGATTCTTTTCTTATTTCCTTTGTGTTGATACAATGTGTTTGACTTTATACTGTTTTATGATATCATTTCTCTTCTTCGATATGATGATTTTTAATGGATTTGACCTTTTTTGAGAGGCATCTCACATGAGAGATCTCAAGATCTAGCTTGTTTAAGCTCATCAAACACTAGACGTACAATTTCAACATCTATCACCATAAGGCCCAATCCTCTTAGGAATATTTTACTTGATCTAAACCCTCATCCTGTCCATACACATATCATCCAAATTATAAGACATATGTTAGACCACTCATATCCCAATCAATATCTTATCCACTTGGAGACCTAATGACAGTGTGATTTCATTTCCATAAATTCACTAAAGAATTTTATCTAAACCTAGGCGACTTGTGAACACCATATCTATAGGTATACTATGTTAATATATTTACTTTAATTTACCATCCGTAGACTCCATGACTCCCATAGAACATAGTTATAATCAATCCCTTGGCAATATATGATCGAATAATAATGTTAGTGTTTAAGGTTCTATCGAGGCACTTAATACTGTCTTTATATACATAACAATTCTTATTTAAAGAAACAATTAATTTATGTAATGGTTGATCACCCATGGAGTTTCTTATACTTCATATTCTAACTGCTAAATGATGTATTCCCTACACCTGAATGAGGAATTAAATAACCCCCCTTCCATGTTAATGTAAAGCATATATTTTATAATGACGTCATTCTAATCACAAATATATTGGTCAGAAAAATCAAAAGACCGGTCCATTATCACATCATTAGTCATAGCTTCATCACAAATATTCAAGCCTTCAGCCTTATATTAATCATATGATTTGACATATACTTACTAGATTAGTGAATGTTGATTCATATTCAATCACTAACAATTTTTCCTACTCGATATCTAAGAGATCTCAAGATCTATCTTTTTTAAGCTCATCTAGGAAGTTTTCATCATTGAAGATTATTTGGAATCAATTCTAATAATGTTTTCATCCTTCCATTCATCAATAACTTTACACCACAACCTATCTTGACCCTTTAGTAATGGTGTAGCCAGGTAATTTCAAAAACAAACTTGTATTGAAAAAAACCAAACTATGCTGAAAATCGAGCCAAACTAATTATATACCATTTATAAGAAGATTAATTATTAATTAATAGGAATGTACCTTTTGATATTATCATTTTGAAACATGGATTTGTTTCCCCCTTGCATGTAGGAACATGATTTGACCCATGTGGCATTGTGGTTCTTATATGTTGGGCGGTGACATGTATAGTCACAGGAGACAGGTATGTTTTAGTTTTAGTTTTTATTTTATTTTCTTTATCGCATTGGACACTTAGGTCTTTTACTGGTTTCTATGGACAAGGAGTAGTTATATTCTATGAAGGAGACCAGAAGAGGTTTATATTGTTTCAGTCCATCGCCTTTGATCCAAGGTAAGATTCTATGATTACTACTTGTCTTGAACCTCATATATTTTGGGGATTTAAACGTTTTTGACTCCATATTATGTTTTTGGTAGGGCGTTGGATCGTTTTGTGTTGGTTCGGGTGGATTTGGTTCTCGCCAATCGAGGTAAGGCTTTAATGCTGTTGGTTGGTTGTTCACTAGTTATGTAGGGTCCTTTAGGTGTTTTAAGGTTCTTAATATCATTTGGGTAGTGCGTTGATCCCTGCTCGTTGGTTTCGAGTCACCAAGTCAAGGGTGACTCGCCTGCGTGTGCATAGATAAGTAAGTATATGTATGTGGGTTCCCCCGTTACATGTATAGTCAACCATGGAAATGATTATACACGTATGGGTCTAGTGTGCCCATGTATATATATAAAAATGCATACCCAGGTGAGTGGAGACTGGTATATGCATATAAACATATGTGTAAGGTTCCCCTTTCACATGCTCATGGCCATGCAGGTGTGTGCATAAAGGCTGGGTGTCCTTGCATGTGTGTGAAGGTGCATATACCTAGTGGGGGAGTAGCAGCTTTTAGTTAGAAATCTCCAAGAGCTGAAGTGGATGGCTTGGTTCCACCTTGAGGCAGAGTCCCTCTCATAGCCTCTTTAATTTAATAATGCTTTAAATTGAACTTAGATTCTTTCTTAAATCTGCTTAATTATATTGAATTGAATATATTTCTTTAATATAATTGTTTCATTTGATAAATAAAGTAATGTTTTTATAAAAAAACCACTTTTAGAAACAAAAAATATAAAAAATATATCTTTATCATACCACAATCACGAATCAAGAGTTTTTTTTATAACATATGATCGGTTTTTATAATGTAAAGAACAACTACATAGGATTTATTTGGAATCTTGGAAGGAAGATGTTGCCTTGCGGATGTCGCTGGACCAGGCCAACATGCCGCGGTCACGCCATGGTCAGGTCACAGTCACGCCGTGATAATGTTGTGATTTGGCCCTGCTCCAGGATAACACCCCGCGGCGGTTCACAGTCCGGTCAGAATTCGATGTTTGATACCTAGATAGAGTTTCAGATACATTACCCACCCATAGTTAATGGGGAGGGAGGCGATGTCCATAATGTTTCCCCGCTTCCTCCTGCTCCCTTTTCTCCTGGATGGAAGATGTTTCCCCGCAGATGTCACCGGACAAGGCCAAAACACCGCGGTCACGCCATGGTCACGCCACGGTCATGCCACGGTCACGTCGTGGTCACACCACGGTCACACTGCGGTCATGCCGTGATTTGGCCCTGCTCTAGGATGACACCCCGCGACGGTTTGCAGTCCTTTCGGAATTCAATGTATGATACCTAGATAGAGTTTTAGATACATTACCCACCCATAGTTAATGGGGTGGGAGGCGACGTCCGGAATGTTGCCCCACTTCCTCTTACTTCCTTCGCTCCTGGATGGAAGATGTTTCCCCGCATATGTCACTGGACCGGGCCAACACGCCGCGATCACACCGTGCTCACGCCATGATTTGGCCCTGCTCTAGGACGACACCCCGCAGTGGTTCGCATTCCTGTAGGAATTCGATGTATGATACCTAGATAGAGTTTTAGATACATTACCCACCCATAGTTAATGGGGAGGGAGGCGATGGCCAGAATGTTTCCCCGCTTCCTCCCGCTCCCTTCACTCCTAGCTGGAAGATGCTGCTACGCAGATGTCACTGGACCGGGCCAACACGCCGCGGTCACGTCACGGTCACGACGCAGTCTGGCCGCTGTCATGCCGCGGTCACGCCACGGTCATGCCATGATTTGGCCCTGCTCCAGGACTACACCCCACAGTAGTTTGCAGTCCTATTGGAATTCGATGTATGATACCTAGATAGAGTTTTAGATACATTACTCACCCATAGTTAATGGGGAGGGAGGTGACGGCCAGAATGTTGCCCTGCTTCCTCCTGCTCCCTTCGCTCTTAGTCGGAAGATGCTACCCCGCAGATGTCGCCTGACCGAGCCAACACGTCATGGTCCCGCTGCGGTCACGCCGCAGTCACACCGTGGTCACGCTGCTGTCACGTCGCGGTAATGCCTTGATTTGGCCCTGCTCTAGGACATGGGTTTTAGAGCTTCGGAAGAAGATGAGAGAAGAGTGAAAACCCTAATCTAAAAGAGGAAACAAGAAGAGTATTAGACTCACCAGGAACTTCAATACATACTTGACGAAACTCAAAATTCCCAAGTGATGTGTATGGGTAAACCTCGCCTCAAACCGAGGCACGGTGTGGCCGGTACCACTCAAAGTGTCTCACTTTTATTAGAAATGGACAACATTTTAAATGAAAACAACAACTGAAATATGGAAAACCAACCAAATGGATTTGGATTTTGTTGATACTTTAGCCCAACAATTCATGAGTCATTTTTGACATGTACAAGTAAACCCTGCTTCAATACAAGGCACGGTGTGGCTGGTACCACTCAAAGTGTTTCACTTTTATTTGAAATGGACAACATTTTTAGTGAAAACAACAACTGACATACGGAAGAATGACCAAACACATTCGGATTGTGTTGATACTTAAACACAATGATCTATGGGTCATTTGTGATGTGTACGAGTCAACCCCGACTCAATCTAAGGCACGATATGGCCGGTACCACTCAAAGTGTCTTTCTTTTGTTTAAAATGGATACTCTTTTAAGTAAAAACAACCGGTATATGGAAAATCGACCAAAATATTTCAGATTTTGTTTATAATTTAAACGATACATGGATCATTTTTGACATGTACGAGTCAAAACTGCCTCAATCCGAGGCACGGTGTGGCCTGCACCACTCAAAGTGTCTCTCCTTTGTTTCAAAAGGACATCATTTTAAGTGAATACAACAACTGACATACGAAAAACCGACCAAAAGAATTCAGATTATCTTTAAACTTTAGTAAAATGATACATTGGTCATATATGACTTTTACGAGTACACGCCGCCTCAATCCGAGGGCCGGTGTGGCCGACACCACTCAAACTGTCTCACTTTTATTTGAAATGGACAAGATTTTAAGTGAAAATAACAACTGGCATACGGAAAACTGAACAAACACATTCAGATTGTGTTGATACTTTAGGAAAACTATCCATGGGTCATTTAGGACATGTACAAGTCAACCCAACCTCAATAAAAGTCATAGTGTGGCCGACACGACTCAAAGTGTCTCTCTTTTGTTTAAAATGGACATTATTTTAAGTGAAAACAACAACTGACATATGGAAAACTAACCAAACACATTAGGATTCTATTGAAACATTAAGACAACAATCCATGGGTCATATGTGACGTGTACAAGTCAACCCCGCCTCAATATGAAGTTCGGTTTGGCAAGAACCACTCAAAGTGTCTCTCTTTTGTTTAAAATGAACATCATTTTAAGTGAAAATAACAATTGAAATAAGGAAAACTGACCAAACGCATTCGGATTGTGTTGCAAATTTAGGCCAACGATTCATGGTTTATATGTGATGTGTACGAGTCAACCCCGCCTCAATCTGAACCGTGGTGTGGCCAACACCACTCAAAGTGACTAACTTTTGTTTAAAATGAACATCATTTTAAGTGAACATAACAATTGACATACCAAAAACCAACCAAACACATTAGGATTGCGTTGAAAATTTAGGACAACAATCCATTGGTCATATGTGATGTGTACGAGTCTACCCTGCCTCAATTCGAGGCGTGGTGTGGCAAAAACCACTCAAAGTGTCTCTCTTTTGTTTCAAAAGGACATCATTTTAAGTGAATACAACAAATGACATACAGAAAACTGACCAAAGGCATTCAGATTCTGTTGAAACTTTAGGAAAAAGATCCATGGGTCATATGTGACTTGTACGAGTAAACCTTGCCTAAATCTGAGGGTCAGTGTGGCCGACACCACTCAAATATGACCCATGGATTAATTTTAAACATGAAAGGAAAGTCAAGATTTGTATTGAAGATTCCTTAATAATTTTCACACCATTTGTAATACGAAATCATATATATTCATTCATTAAACCAATCAACTCATGTCCTTAAAAAAGTTCCACATGTCTCATTAATGCTAAGTAAAAAACGTCAAGGATCAATATTTTCCCTCATGTACCTCTTTATTACCTCTACACAAGTAGTAATTTACCGCTTTCAAAATAGTAAATTATCTTCACACATGTCCTTTTTAGCCGAACATATTTATATGTATCAAGTAATTTTACCCTTATGAAACTACTATAATTCTATACTCACTACTGGAATTTGGTCTTTTCCCAACGGTAGTATACCAACGGTATACTTAAACCGTTGGTATACTGAGCCTTTGCCAACGGTTTAAGAAAACCATTGGAAAAGGGAATTTCGGTGGACCCTTTCCCAACGGTTCACTGGAACCATTGGGAAAGGGTGCTAAACTCACACATTTCCCAACGGTTCACTGGAACCGTTGGGAAATGTGTGCCTTTGCCAACAGTTTTTATAAACCGTTGGCAAAGGTTTCCCCCAAATTCTAGATCGCCATCTCCTCTCCCCATTCGGACAGAGCCCTAATCTATTCGCTCCACTGCTCTAGCGAACCCCATCCCTCCACTTCTCTCGCGAATCAGAACACCAGCACCCCCCATACCAACAGGCACACCCCCATATGAATAGGTAAAATTTGATCTCAACCATATTGTTGTAGTTGTTTTAATGAATAGATTTTTTCCAGGTGTTGGTGGTTTAATTGATTATTGAAATTAATATCTAAATAGGATATTGTTTGTGTTTGTGAAGACTTATTTAATGTTTTTGTATTCTATGTTTGGAAGAAGAGTGTTCAAAACATGTAAATCAGAGTTGGGGGAGGCTATCGTGAACGTTTACATGTTTTGGATAATGGATTGTGGGAATTATGGATTGTGTTCAAACCAATTTGATATGTTTTGGATAATGGATTGTGGGGGTAGGGGGTGTCCACGGGGGTGGGTGGGTTGTCCACGGGGGTGGGCGGGGGTGTCCACGGGGGTCGTAAAGGCTTTCCACGGGGGTGGGCGGGGCTGTCTAGGGGGTGTGGGCTGTCCTAGGGGTCTGGGTGGGGTGTCCTGGTGGGGGAGGGGTGTGTGGGGTGTCCAGGGGGGTGGTATGTCTAGGTGGTGGTGGTGGGGTTGCAGGGGAGGGGGTGTGGGCTGTTTGGGAGGGTGGGCGGGGCTATCCAGGGGGGTGCGGGGTGTCCAGGGGGGTACGAGGGGGGTGGACGGGCTGTCCATGGGGGTGGCTGGGCTGTCAAGGAGGGGTGGGCGGGCTGTCCAGGGGGGGTGGGTGGGCTGGACACGGGGGGTAGGGGTGTCCAGGGGGGTGGGCGGGCTATCCCAGGGGGTGGGGGGATGTCCATAGGGAGAAGGGGTGTCGAGGGGGGTGGGTGGGCTGTCCACGGGGGTGGTTGGGCTATCTAGGGGGTAGGGGGTGTCCACGGGGGTGGGCGGGGCTGTCCAGGGGGTGTGGGCTGTCCTGGGGGTCTGGGTGGGGTGTCCTGGTTGGGGAGGGGTGTGTGGGGTGTCCAGGTGGGGTGGTATGTCTAGGTGGTGGTGGTGGGGTTGCAGGGAAGGGGGGTGTGGGCTGTTTGGGAGGGTGGGTGGGGCTATCCAGGGGGGGTACGGGGTGTCCAGGTGGGTACGGGGGTGGGCGGGCTATCCACAAGGGTGGACGGGCTATCCACGGGGGTGGCCGGGCTGTCAAGGAGGGGTCGGCAGGCTGTCCAGGGGGGGGGGGGGGGTGGGCTGGCCACAGGGGGTAGGGGTGTCTAGGGGGGTGGGCGGGCTATCCAAGGGGGTGGGGGGTTGTGCATAGGGATAAGGGGTGTCGAGGGGGGTGGGTGGGCTGTCCACGGGGGTGGTTGGGCTGTCTAGGGGGTAGGGGGCGTCCACGGGGGTGGGTGGGTTGTCCACGGGGGTGGGCGGGGCTATCCACGGGGGTGGGAAAGGCTGTCCACGGGGGTGGGCGGGGCTGTCCAGGGGGTGTGGGCTGTCCTGGGGGTCTGGGTGGGGTGTCCTGGTGGGGGAGGGGTGTGTGGGGTGTCCAGGGGGGTTGGTATGTCTAGGTGGTGGTGGTGGGGTTGCAGGGGAGGGGGTGTGGGCTGTTTGGGAGGGTGGGCGGGGCTATTCCGAGGGGGTATGGGGTGTCCAGGGGGGTACGGGGGTGGGTGGGCTGTCCACAAGGGTGGACGGGCTGTCCACGGGGGTGGCCGGGCTGTCAAGGAGGGGTGGGCGGGCTGTCCAGGGGGGGTGGGTGGGCTGGTCACAGGGGGTAGGGGTGTCCGGGGGTGTGGGCGGGCTATCCAAGGGGGTGGGGGGTTGTCCATAGGGAGAAGGGGTGTCGAAGGGGGTTGGTGGGCTGTCCACGGGGGTGGTTGGGTTGTCTAGGGGGTAGGGGGTGTCCACGAGGGTGGGTGGGTTGTCCACGGGGGTGGGCAGGGCTGTCCACGAGGGTACCCTACTAATATGGTTATGGGATGAGGCATGCTCTGATGTGATAACACATTAAGTTCTTGTTTGTTTTACATTTTTTCAATAACACATTAGTATGTTTTTTTCACATGTGTAGTTGATACTATGATTATTTTCTTCCTTTATCGTTTACTTAAATATATTTTCTATTAAAGTTCAATCCTATTGAATTGTTTATGACAAAATTACTTATATGAATTCTTTTTACAGAATGGACAAAAGTTGGATGTATGAAACCGATCGTATCTCAAGCGATTTTCAAAACAATTTGGAGAGCTTTATAGATTTTTCATTTCACAATGCTTCAGATAGTGGTCGCATACACTGCCCATGTTCCAATTGTGTTGGTAGACCTTGGTTGAGTCGTGAAGAAGTCAGCTACCACATAACCAAAAATGGTTTTCAAGCAAACTACTTTGTGTGGTATCACAATGGGGAGAAAATGAAATCTCAAATTGGTGATGATCGAAATGAAAGGACTAGAATGAAGAAATTATTAGATGATCGGTTTCCGTTTATTCGTTATCATGAAAAAGAAAGGATTTCGACTCAAGAAGACATCGATATGAGGACAACTGATGCATCTAGTGAAAATGATGATATTGATAGGGTGAAAAAATTGAATGATGCTGCCACGACTCCAGTATATCGACAATGCGATAAAATGAAAAAGATGGAATTTTTAATCCGATTGTTTCATGGAAAAACTATGTATGGGATTTCTAATACAGCAATCGATTACATTCTTACCCTCTTGAAGGATTTACTTCCAGATGATGCAGATATTCCCTCAAACCACTATATGGCATGGAAGTTAGTTGATGAACTTGGATTTTCCAGAAACAAAATTCATGCTTTCCTGAAAGATTGCAGTTTATTCTGGGAAGAAACCACTGAACGAAATGAATGCATAAAATGTGGCACATCCCGCTGGAATTCAAAATCTGATGGAACACCATCCCGCATTCCACAGAAAGTAATGTGGCACTTTCCATTGATCCCCAGACTCCAGAATCTTTTTATGTCTGATGACATATCAATAAAAATGAGATGGCATGATACCGAGAGAAAGAAGAC
Source organism: Viscum album (assembly GCA_963277665.1). Classification (NCBI taxonomy): domain Eukaryota; kingdom Viridiplantae; phylum Streptophyta; class Magnoliopsida; order Santalales; family Viscaceae; genus Viscum; species Viscum album. The sequence continues at coordinate 52,958,113 of OY728146.1, read as the reverse complement.
TAATGATGAGTTGGTTCATCCTGCAGATGGATTTGCATGGAAGAGATTTGATGCTCGACATCCTGATTTTGCAGCTGACGTGCGTAATGTGAGGCTGGTTCTTTCATGCGACGGTTTTAATCTGTTTGGGCAGATTCATACTTCGCACAACACATGGCCAGTTTTTATACACATTTATAATCTTCCTCCATGGTTGTGTATGAAAAAATCTTTCACTTTCATGAGTATACTCATATCTAGTCCTTCTGATCCCGACATTGATATTGATGTATACATGCAACCTTTAATAAAAGAGTTGAAACTTCTTTGGGATGTGGGTGTGCGCACATACGATGAATGTTCGAAAGACATATTTCAGATGCGTGCTGCACTTATGTGGACGATCAATGATTTTTCAGCTTATGCAATGATTTCTGGATGGAGCATGAAGGGAAAACTGTCATGTCCAGTTTGTATGAAGAATAAACGATCCAGAAGACTGAAACATCATTGTAGTTTCAGTTTTATGGGACATCGACGATTTTTGCCAAAGGATCATCCATATAGAATAAATCGTCGAAGATTTGATAATACTATAGAGACCGATGATCCACCTCAGCATATGTCTGGAGCTGATGTGATTAATGAATTTAAAGATTTCAGTTTTTCATTCGGGAAGGGTCAAATGAAATCTGGAAAGAGAAAGAATGTTTCCACAGAAACCTGTTACAATTGGAGGAAGAGGAGTATCTTTTTTTGATTTGCCTTATTGGTCAACCAATTTGCTACGTCATTGCTTAGACGTAATTCATATTGAAAAGAATATATGTGAAATGTTGCTTTCAGTTCTTCTAAATGTCAAGGGGAAGACAAAATATGATTTACGATCTCGACGTGACTTGGTGGGTTGGGGCATCAGAACAGAATTGCATCCTGTGCGTATCAGTGAAAATAAATGGAAACTTCCATGTGCTTCTTATGTGATGACACCTACTGAAAAAAAAAACAATTTTTGGAAGTATTAGAGACTATTAGAGTTCCTGATGGCTATTCAAGCAACATATCTAAACGGGTCAACAGAAGAGAGTTGAAGCTAAAATCTTTGAAGACTCATGATTATCACATTCTACTGCATGAGTTGCTTCCAATAGCAATCCGTTATCTTTTGTCCAATAATGTAAGGGTGGGTGTTATTCAGTTGTGCCATTTGTTTAGAGATCTTTGTGCTAAGAAGTTTTCCAAGTCTTTCTTGAAAAAAATGTTGACAGATGCCCCATTAATTTTTTGTGAGATGGAGAAAATATTTCCCCCATCATTTTTTACATGCATGCTGCATCTGACTGTCCATATTCCAACTGAAATACTTCTCGGAGGACCTGTTTCTTTTCGTTGGATGTATCCAACTGAAAGAAATATATTCACATTAAAGTCTTATGTTCGAAACAAGAATCATCCCGAAGGTTCTATCGTGAACGGTTACTTAGCTCAAGAATGTATGGATTTCTGTTCGATGTATTTGTCTGATCTTACTACAAGAATGAACAGACCAATGAGAAATGAAGAAGAACAATATGAGAAAATTGAACCCAGTTTTCCATCACTTCCTCAAACAGGAGGAATCCCTGGATCATATACATTGATGACATTAAGCCATGAAGAGCGGGAGATGGCACATCGCACAGTTTTGTTCAACTGTGATTTGTTCGATGACTATATCAGGTAACAAAATTGAATATGTATATCTTAGATATATATCTGTTAAACTATTCATATTTTTTTATCTATAGGGAACATAAAACAATGATAAATATGAAGCATTGTTCTTTATCTTTGAGAAGGAGAGTGACTTTGCATAGAAAAGATTTTTCTTCTTGGTTAAAATTGAAGGTAAAAATATTACTGTTTAAATTAATTATTTCAATATTTACTTAAGTTTAACTGTCATTTATATTGCAGGTATTGAGTTTGTCTGCTGACTCTGTCTCTGAGGAAATAAGAGCTTTGGATTTTGGTCCTAATACTGTGGTTCGTGACTGTAAATCAATTGTTATCAATGGGTACAGATTTATTGTCACTGAACGAGCCAAAAACATGAGAACACAACATGATGGTATTATGGTTACTGCCACAACAGATTGGTATGCCAGTGCATCAGATAGTAGACCGCGACTTGAAAATGTGGTTTATTATGGAGTCGTTGAGAAAATAATAATATTGGATTATTACTCTCATGGACGAGTCACAATGATGAAATTCCATTGGTTTGATTCGATGACGAGACATGGCGCATTTATTGATGATTGTGGATTTTGAGTAACTAATATGACCCGCACTCTTGCTACCGAAGAACCATATGTGTTAGCATCAATGGCTAAACAAGATTTTTATGTCAAAGATCAACTTCAACCTGAATTTGGTGTCATAGTTGAAGTAATTCCAAGACATATTTTTGATGATGCTGATGATGGAATTGACACTGTCCCTATTGCCATTGGAACCAATCCATTTATTTCTTTTAATGACTCAAATAGCTCAATTGTCAGAGTTGATTGTGAACCTGAAGTTGTGGTTGGAAATATATAGAATCATTCATCCATGTTCTAAATTCTTTTGGTTTACCTCGAGTTGGGTTGTTAAGGTTGGTAATATTCAAATTTATTTAGTATTGATCACAAATATGTTTTAGCTGACTTGACCATTATGTGAATTTTCAATGTTTATTGGTTGCTGTTTTATTTGAATTGCATTTTCTAATTTGGAATTGAACTGTATTCAAACCAAATCAAACAATATTTCTAACTTGGTGAACATTAAAACTTGTATGTTTTATTAAATTCATTCAAGCTCTTCTAAAACAATTGATAGATAAATTACCAATGAATCCCCTCATTCCCTCATAATTTAGTTTTTTGGTTTACACATTAATTTTCTTTTTCTAATTAATTACATATATGTTTTCAAATACAGGAAATGCAGCCAATTGAAGAGAGACGAAGAAAAAAAATGGCGGAGAACAATCGTCGGATGGAGGATATGGGCATTCCACCATTAGTGCCTACAGTGAGTACTTTATTTCAAATATATATATATATATATATATTTACAGAATATATAATGTCATGTGATTAATTTTTTTTTGTAAAATTTTTTGTAGGATCCACCGTTAAGTCGACAGTTATTCGACGAGGAGCCTAGTACTGGTCCTAGTACTCAGGCCGGTGGTACGAGGAGGGTTCGTACCAGAGGTGGACATAGAGATGCGCGTGCCCGACTAGACCCTGCCCCTCCCACTGACATTTCAGCCTTCCCACATTCTGATCCTGGTGTGTCGTTAGGGACACACGGGGTATTTAGCCCTCCCATGTTTTCGCTACCTTCTGCATCTTCTGCCCCATCATTTTCACATCCCATGATGATTCCCACTCCGCAGTCAGCATCAGGTCATACAGCTATTCCATCTTCTTTTCCTTCTACTTCTGTCTCTCCGAGATTTTATATTCATCGTCTTCGACTCCTGTTCCACCAGAGGGTGTTCCATCAGGTTCTGTGGATCCGGCGCCACTCATTGATCAGACTAGTGCAGGTATATTTATAAAACCCTAACAAATTTTTATAGCAATATTTACTTTCATTATAACATGTTTTGATAAAATATTTGTTTTTCTTTCATGACGGATACATCTACTGATAGGAGGCGGGGGCGGGGTCGTACACGCATGTGTTCGGTGTGGAACCGTCGCACACAGGTTATGGTGGAATATAATGAAGACAATCAGATGGTTGAGAAAACAGGGCAGCAATGTCAGAGTTTTCTGGCGACGCTTGCCAAATACTCTGACATCATTCCCGTCAGCCCGCTGTCGTGGAGACATTTGCCACATGAGGTCAAAGATAGAGCTTGGGTAGAGATATGGGTAAAAAAATCTGTTGTATTTAATGCCATGAATTATTTTTGTATTTATATGAATTAATATTTTGATTTCATCTTCGATTTAATTTTCCTGATGGTGAGGGTGCACGACTGGAACGTCTAAAGGATTTAGGCGAGCTTTGGAGAGCCTACAAGCATGAGCTATATATTGGCTGGCGTGCTAGAGTTGGCACTGAGTTAGAGGTGGTACCAGTCGTGGATGATTGTTTTGTAGAGCAGTATCGTCAGATGATTACTCATTGGACGAGTACCCAGTTTAAGGTATGAATTACATTTGAGGTATTTAAATAATAACATTCAAGTTTTGCATTAATATTATACTTTGCATTATTAATTTTATTTAGGAATCATCTGGAAAAAATAAAAAAAACATTGATGCAAAAAATACCTCCATACACTAGGATGCACGACGATGCCGGATCATGAGAGGCAACAGGTATGACAATTGTTTATAAGTTTTCTTTACGACTTAAATTTTCTTTTGTTTCCTCAATTATTTAATCATTTTCTAAAGTTTTTATATAACTTTTGTTTTCAATGTCATTTTAGAGGCAAGTACAAAATATTGAAGGACGTGTGCCTCGAGCAAAACAGTTTTGCTCGAGTAGACGAAAAAAGGATGGAAGTGCTGTCAACGAAGCGACTCAGCAGCAGATTGTAAGTTTTAATCTATTGATTTTATATTTTAATATCTATTTTGTAACTTAATAATATATTTATATTTGTAACAAGATGTTTTAGAGGCCCTCGATGCCCAAGAATCAGACAATTTTGGGCCATCTGATCACTTATATTAGGTGTTGGGAGAGGATCATTCTGGCAGAGTACACTGCCGACCTAGGATAGCTCCGACGAGGTATTGGCCTGCCTCAGGTACGATTTGTAGTGCCACCGAGCTGCAGCAAGTTAGGGCACATGCAGAACAGGCTGAGAAAAGGCCCACAGAGACGGAAGAACAGTCTGCTAGGGAAAACAATGCATTTATGAAATTTATTGATGTTCTACGTCCAACACTTCCAGCAGAGGCCAGCCCAGCGATTGATGAATACATGTCGTCGATACATTCTATATATGGGGCACCAGATGGCAGTTCCAGTGGTGGTCAGGCCGATGTCCAGCTTGAAGATGGTGATGGCGAGGATTCTGATGCGGAAGAGGAGGGAGATGAGGAGGGTGAGGAGGAGGGCGAAGGCTAGGGGGAAGGCGTTGTGGAGGGTGAGGACGATGAGGAGGACGATGACGAGGGTGACGATGATGATGATGATGGTGATGGTGATGCTGATGTGGTACATATTGATCCATAACATTTTTGACTTATATTACTGAGATTTGATGTTTAATCTATTCTAGTTGTTGGTTTTATCTAGACTCGTAGTATAGTATTGGAGTTGAGTTATTTTTATATATTGTCTGTTTTTATGGATGTTGTTGTATTTTAGTGGTTGTGTGTTTGAGAACTCCCTGGACAACCTCCCTCATTCTTGGACCCTGGACAACCCCCCCTCCCCATTGGACCCCGAACACCCCCCGAACACCCCTCAGACAGCCCCGCGGATAGCCCCCTGGACAGCCCCCCATACAGCCCCCAACCCTCCACCCTGGACCCCGGATAGCCCCCTAGACAGCCCCCCGGACAACCCCCCCACCCTCCCCCTTGGACCCCGGACAACCCCCCAAACACCCCCCGGACAGCCCCCTGAAGAACCCCGGACAACCCCCTGAACAACCCCTGAACAACCCCTGAACAACCCCTGAACAACCCCTGAACAATCCCTGAACAACCCCTTGAACAACCCCCGGACAGCCCCCTTAACAACCCCGGACAACCCCCTGAACAACCCCCAAACACCCCCCGGATAGACCCCGCACAGCCCCCACCCTCCTCCTTGGTCCCCGGACAGCCCCCCGGACACCCACCGGACAGCCCCCCCCCCCCCGGACAGCCCCCCCGGACAGCCCCTCCACCTTCCTTAATTTAATTAGCTCTAAAATGTTTCATAGCACAATCAACTAAAATCTAATCCATACTAAATATGATATAAAAATATTCTATATGAATTTCCATAAGATTTTAAGTGAAAACAAAAAGTGACATACGAAAAACTGACCAAACGCATTCGAAATGTGTTGATGCTTTAGGACAACGATCCATGGGTCATATGTGACTTGTACGATTCAACCCCGCCTCAATCCGAGGTCGTCCTCTATGAATTTGACCGTTTGACGCCCGTTTTGGCCGTTTATGACACCAGAACTGCGTTGTCGGTCACCGCGGGCACATGACACGTCCAATTGATGTGCCGTCTACTCGACCACTTCATAAATCACTCACCCGTATTTTTCCTCTGATTTCAGGTCATTCCGACTTCGTTCGGCCCGTTTCGACCCCCCTCACGCGCGTTTACGAAGCGCGTGCATCACTTAAAATACGAATATTGAGCCGTACCGCGCAAACCACACGTCCGATTGACGTTCCATCTGTGCGTACACATCACGAATAATAATTAGAATGTTGCACGGTGGTTTCAGCTCAATCTGAGGTCGTCCACTATGAATTTGACTGGTGGATACCCGTTTTGGCCGTTTATGACACCAGAACTGCGTTGTCGGTCACCGCAGGCACAGGGCACGTCCGATTGACGTGTCGTCTGCTTGACCACTTCAGAAATCACTCTCCCGTATTTTTCATCTGATTTCAGGCCATTCCGACTTCGTTCGGCCCGTTTGGACCCCCCTCACGCGCGTTTACGTAGCGCGCGCATCACTTAAAACACAAATATTGAGCCATACCGCGCAAACCGCACGCCTGATTGACGTGCCGTCTGCGCTTACATATCACAAATAATAATTAGAATGTTTCACGGTGGTTTCAGGTCAATCCAAGGTCGTCCACTATGAATTTGACCATTTGACGCCCGTTTTGGTCGTTTATGACACCAGAACTGCGTTGTCGGTCACCGCGGGCACATGGCACGTCCGATTGACGTGCCGTCTGCTCGACCACTTCAGAAATCACATTCCGTATTTGTCGTCTGATTTCAGGCCATTCCGACTTCGTTCGGTCTGTTTGGACCCCCCTCACGCGCGTTTACGAAGCGTGCGCATCACTTAAAACACGAATATTGAGCCGTACCGCGCAAACTGCACGTCCGATTGATGTGCCGTCTACGCGTACACATCAAGAATAATAATTAGAATGTCGCACGGTGGTTTCAGGTCAATCCGAGGTCGTCGGCTATGAATTTGACCGTTTGACGCCCGTTTTGGCCGTTTATGACACCAGAACTGCGTTGTCGGTCACCGCGGGCACATGGCACGTCCAATTGATGTGATGTCTGCTCGACCACTTCAGAAATCACTCACCCGTATTTGTCGTCTGATTTCAGGTCATTCCGACTTCGTTCGGCCTATTTGGACCCCCCTCACGCGCGTTTACGAAGCGCGTGCATCACTTAAAATGAAAATATTGAGTCGTACCTCGCAAACCGCACATCCGATTGATGTGTCGTCTGCGCGTACACGTCACGAATAATAATTAGAATGTTTCACGGTGGTTTCAGCTCAATCTGAGGTCGTCCGCTATGAATTAGACTGTTGGACGCCCGTTTTGGCCATTTATGACACCAGAACTGCGTTGTCGGTCACCGCGGGCACACGGCATGTCCGATTGACGTGTCATCTGCTCGACCACTTCAGAAATCACTCTCCCGTATTTTTCGTCTGATTTCAGGCCATTCCGACTTCGTTCGGCCCGTTTGGACCCCCCTCATGCGCGTTTACGAAGCGCGCGCATCACTTAAAACACGAATATTGAGCTGTACCGCACAAACCGCACGTCCGATTGACGTACCGTCTGCGCGTACACGTCACGAATAATAATTAGAATGTTTCACAGTGGTTTCAGGTCAATCCAAGGTCATCCGCTATGAATTTGACCGTTTGACGCCCGTTTTGGCCGTTTTTGACACCAGAACTGCGTTGTCGGTCACCGCGGGCACACGACACTTCCGATTGACGTGCCGTCTGCTCAACCACTTCATAAATCACTCACCCGTATTTTTCTTCTGATTTTAGGACATTCTGAAATCGTTCGGCCCGTTTGGACCTCCCTCACGCGCGTTTACGAAGCGCGCATCACTTAAAACACGAATATTGAGCCGTACCGCGCAAACCACACGTCCGATTGACGTGCCGTCTACGCGTACACGTCACGAATAATAATTAGAATGTTTCACGGTGGTTTCAGGTCAATCCGAGGTCGTCCGCTTTGAATTTGACCGTTTGACGCCCGTTTTGGCCGTTTATGACACCAGAACTGCGTTGTCAGTCACCGCGGGCACATGGCACGTCCAATTGACGTGCCGTCTGCTCGACCACATCAGAAATCACTCACCTGTATTTGTCGTCTGATTTAAAGTCATTCCAACTTCATTCGGTCCGTTTGGACCCCCCTCACGCGCGTTTACGAAGCGGGTGCATCACTTAAAATAAGAATATTGAGCCATACCGCGCAAACCGTACGTCCGATTGACATTCCGTCTCCGCCTAAATGTCGCGAATAATAATTAGAATGTTTCACGGTGGTTTCAGCTCAATCTGAGGTCGTCCGCTATGAATTTGACCGTTGGACGCCCGTTTTGGCCGTTTATGACACCAGAACTGCGTTTTCGGTCACCGAGGGCACACGGCACGTCCAATTGACGTTCCGTCTACTCGACCACTTCAGAAATAACTCTCCCGTATTTGTCGTCTGATTTTAGGCCATTCCGACTTCGTTCGGCCCGTTTGGACCCCCCTCACGTGCGTTTACGAAGCGCGCGCATCACTTAAAACACGAATATTGAGCCGTACCGCGCAAACCGCACGTCCGATTGATGTTCCCTCTGCGCGTAAACGTCGCGAATAATAATTAGAATGTTACACGGTGGTTTCAGGTCAATCCGAGGTCGTCCTCTATGAATTTGACCGTTTGACGCCCGTTTTGGCCGTTTATGACACCAGAACTACGTTGTCGGTCACCGCGGGCACACGGCACGTCCGATTGACGTGCCGTCTGCTCTACCACTTCATAAATCACTCACCCTTATTTTTCGTCTGATTTCAGGCCATTCCGAAATCGTTCGTTCCATTTGGACCCCCCTCACGCGCGTTTACGAAGCGCGCGCATCACTTAAAACACGAATATTGAGCCGTACCGCGCAAACCGCACGTCCGATTGACGTTCCGTCTGCGCGTACACGTCAAGAATAATAATTAGAATGTTTCACGGTGGTTTCAGGTCAATCCGAAGTCGTCCGCTATGAATTTTACCGTTTGACGCCCGTTTTGGCCGTTTATGACACCAGAACTATGTTGTCGGTCACTGTGGGCACATGGCACGTCCAATTGACATGCCGTCTGCTCGACCACTTCAGAAATCACTCACCCGTATTTTTCGTCTGATTTCAGGTCATCCCGACTTCGTTCGGCCCATTTGGACCCCCCTCACGCGCGTTTACGAAGCGCGTGCATCACTTAATATACGAATATTGAGCCGTACCACGCAAACCGCACGTCCGATTGACGTTCCGTCTGCGCGTACATGTCATGAATAATAATTAGAATGATGCACGGTGGTTTCAGCTCAATCTGAGGTCGTCCTCTATGAATTTGACCGTTGGATGCCCGTTTTGGCCGTTTATGACACCAGAACTGCGTTGTCGGTCACCGCGGGCACACGGCACGTCCGATTGACATGCCGTCTACTCGACCACTTCATAAATCACTCTCCCGAATTTGTTTGTCTGATTTCAGGTCATTCCGACTTCGTTCGGCCCGTTTGGACCCCCCCTCACGCGCGTTTACGAAGCGCGCACATCACTTAAAACACGAATATTGAGCTGTACCGCGCAAACCGCATGTCCGATTGACGTGCCGTCTGCGCGTACACATCACGAATAATAATTAGAATTTTGCACGGTGGTTTCAGGTCAATACAAGGTCGTCCGCTATGAATTTGACCGTTTGACGCCCGTTTTGGCCGTTTATGACACCAGAACTGCATTATCGGTCACCGCGGGCACACGGCACGTCCGATTGACGTGCCGTCTGCTCGACCACTTCATAAATCACTCACCCGTATTTGTCGTCTGATTTCAGGCCATTCTGAAATCGTTCGGACCATTTGGACCACCCTCACGCGCGTTTACGAAGCGCGCGCATCACTTAAGACATGAATATTGAGCCGTACCGCGCAAACCGCACGTCCGATTGACATGCCGTCTACGCGTACACGTCACGAATAATAATTAGAATGTTTCACGGTGGTTCTAGCTCAATCCGAGGTCGTCTGCTATGAATTTGACCGTTTGACGCCCGTTTTGGCCGTTTATGACACCAGAACTGCGTTGTCGGTCACCGCGGGCACATAGCACGTCCAATTGATGTGCCTTCTGCTCGACCACTTCAGAAATCACTCACCCGTATTTTTCGTCTGATTTCAGGCCATTCCGACTTCGTTCGGCCCGTTTGGACCCCCCTCACGCGTGTTTACGAAGCGCGCGCATCACTTAAAATACGAATATTGAGCCGTACCGCGCAAACCGCACGTCCGATTGATGTGCCGTCTGCGCGTACATGTCACGAATAATAATTAGAATGTTTCACGGTATTTTCAGCTCAATATGAGGTCGTACGCTATGAATTTGACCGTTGGATGCCCGTTTTGGCCGTTTATGACACCAGAACTGCGTTGTGGGTCACCGCGGGCACACGACACGTCTGATTGACGTGCCGTTTGCTCGACCACTTCATAAACCAATCTCCCATATTTTTCGTCTGATTTCAGGCCATTCCGACTTCGTTCGGCCCGTTTGCACCCCCCTCATGCGCGTTTATGAAGCGCGCGCATCACTTAAAACACGAATATTGAGTCATACCGCGCAAACCGCACGTCCGATTGATGTGCCGTCTATGCGTACACGTCACGAATAATAATTAGAATGTTGCACGGTGGTTTCAACTCAATTCGGAGACGTGGTGTGTCCGGAACCACTCAAAGTGTCCGTCTTTTGTTTCAAAAGGACGTCATTTTAAGTGAAAAGCATCAACTGACATACGGAAAACTGACCAAACGCATTCCGAATCTGTTGATAATTTATACCAATAATCCATGGGTCATATGTGACGTGTACATGCCAACCTGGGATGAATCCGAGTTGCGGTGTGGCCAGGATAAGTCTAAGTGGCTCTCTTTTGTTTAAAATGGACACCATTTTAAGTAGATACGGAAAAACGACCAAATGGATTCGGTTTCCGTTGAATCTTTAGGAGAATGATCCATGGGTCATATGTGATGTGTACGAATCATCTCCGCCTAAATCAGACATGCGGTGTGGCTGACACCAGTCAAAGTGTCCATCTTTTGTTTCAAAAGGACGTCATTTTAAGTGAAAGGCATCAACTGACATACAGAAGAACGACCAAACGCAGTAGGATTCTATCGATACTTTAGAACAACGATCCATGAGTCATATGTGACATGTACAAGTCAACCCCGTCTTAATCCGAGACGCGGTGTGGCCGACACCGCTCTAACTCTGTCTCTTTTGTTTAAAATGGACATGATTATAAATGAAAAGAACAACTGGCATACGCAAAACCGACCAAACGCATTCGGAATCTTTTGATAATTTATCACAACGATCCATGGGTCATATGTGACATGTAAGAGCCAGCCCGGGATGAATCTGAGTCGCGGTGTGGTCAAGATTAGTCTAAGTGTCACTCTTTTGTTTAAAATGGACAACATTTTAAGTACATACGGAAAACCGACCAAACGCATTCGGTTTCCATTTAAACTTTAGGAGAACGATCCATGGGTCATATGTGACGTGTACGGATCAACCCCACCTCAATTGGAGACGCGGTGTGGTCGGCACCACTCATAGTGTCCGTATTTTGTTTCAAAAGGACGTCATTTTAAGTGAAAAACATTAACTGGCATACGGAAAACCGACCAAACGCATTCAGATTGTGTCGATACTTTAGCACAACGATCCATGGGTCAAATGTGACGTGTACGAGTCGACCCCGCCTCAATCTGAGGTGCGGTGTGGCCATTATCACTTCAGGTGTATGTATTTTGTTTAAAATGGACATCATTTGAGGTAAAAATATATGGTATAGAAAAAACCGATCAAATTATGAATTGAATTTCAGATTCCACATATAATTTTCATCTAAATTTTAAATTGAATTCTATATGAATTATGTACGTTTATATTTACGTTATGAATTCTAATTTAATTATGGATGTGTATAGTTTCAGGATCCATTATATGTTAAATGTGTATGAATTTGTTCGTAATTGTATATGTATGTTTTATTTTATTGCAGGTACAATAATTGGATTGAAAATGAGGTCAAAATGAGGCCTGATGGAGAGGGGCCTGATGGACAGGGGTTGTGCAAATTGCAGGCTGCTGCAATTTGCAGCATAGGATATGCCAACGGTTTAAAACCGTTGGCATATAATCCTAAAGAAGTTTTTACCAACGGTTCATTGAACCATTGGTAAATATCTCTTTTCCCAACGGTTAATCCATGGGGATATCCCAACGGTTTGGGGAAAAACATTGGGAAAACTATCCCAAAATTGATATTTCCCAACAGTTCTCCCAAACCCTTGGGAAAAACTATCCCAACGGTTTTCCAGAACCATTGGGATAGGGTGGCTTTTGTGAGCCTATACCAACGGTTTCTAGTAAACCGTTGGGAAAACCTTTTCCCAATGGCTTACTTCCCCACAATTATCAGAACCGTTGGTATATCATATACCAACGGTTAGAGGGGCTTTCCCAACGGTTGTGAACCGTTGGGAAATATTATATTTCCAGTAGTGACTTCATCACTTTAGAATCTAAAACTTTTTCAACTCAACTTGAGGACTTCTCTAACACTCTAAATACTCTCAAAACATCATGATATATACCGAAGAGAATGTTTTTACCCCTGAAATAGTTGTTTTTAATTATTTAAATTATTCCTCAACAAGAATTATTGAAATTACAAAGAATGATACATTGAGGCTATCCATCTAAGGTCTTTAAAATGTAATACATAGTCTCCTTTCCATTTATGATGGAATCAAGCTCATAAACTCTAGAACATCTTCACACAGATGTTGAAAGATTATTATATCTTCCATAATGACAAAAAAATAATCATACTTGTCATCTTAAATCCACCCCTTTGTAATTGTTATCAATACCACAACACACCTCTAAATTAAATATGTGTTCTAATTTATTTCACATCCCAACAAGCACCTCAAAAATATATTATTCAAGGTATAAAACTCTCCCTTTATCCTTGACATTAACAATACCCCCTTTATAAACACATTAATTATAATAAATAAAGTGGTAAAAAATGTTAATGGAATACCTATTGTTTCATATTTTTAATGATGTTTAGATAATTATAGATTTCATGATTTTGAACACTTTGAAATCCTTTTAACATGTTTTCCTTACTCAAAAGGGATGAACCCACCTTATCATCATCATGGTAGTTTATATACTCAATGATGGGAAGATTCTCTTATTATACAGTAGTGATAGCCTCTTCAAACATCCGTAATATTTTATTATTTCTATTCCCTACATGTTAGTAAACATAAAATGAATGGGGATAAGGAGGGGCAGTTTTCTCTTTAATTAGATCTCTATTTTTTCTCATGTAATTTTGAACATATTTTATACTTCTTATTTGTCTCTTATAATGTTTAGAAATCATTGGAGACTTTTTTTAGATTTCTCACTTGTATGTTTCTATATTCTGGTATTATTTCTATTTCTCACAAAATTTCTTCTTTTTCATGGATTTAACCCATAGATTCCTTCTAGTTCTATGTTAATCACATGTTCTTATAATAATTAAAGTATTTGTGCCCAAAAAATCCCACAACACCAATTTTTAACATCAAATATTTGATCTTAGAACATATTGGTGAGTCTATATAAAAATCATACTTTCTTTCCAGGTATCATGCAACCATTATTTAGACTTCTCCCAAGGCATTATTCTTGTTTTTCTTTAACATGAATTTTACTTTATATTGGAGAAACCTTATCACATATTCCTTTAGCCCAAACAACATTTGTTTTGTCATTAGAATCTATAATTTTAGAGAAAATACAATCAGTGAGATTTGAAAAATTAAGGCAGGGGATTCTTCATATATGAGTTATAAACTTGAATTTCTAATATCCCCCTTCCTATTTGATCAACAAGACAACATTTTGTTGGTTCTTGGTCTCTCTACCACATCAATATGTGAACCATACAAGGGGAAGAGATGTGAGTAAGCCTTAGAAAATGAGATGGTTATTTATATGTGTTTCTTGTGAGTTTCTTGTGTGATTTCAGGTGATTGAAGTGAGTTTTTGTGAGTTCTCTATGCGTGTAGTGTGTTTTCTGTGTTTGCAGGTTGCAGTGTTCCTAAATACACAAAATGAGCGTTTTTTGTGATTGAAGTGTATTTTTGTGAGATGGAACGTTTTTTACACAGAGTTTTCATTTAATCCTGTAGTTGAGTGCAGGTTTTTTCATTTTAAATTAATTGGGGTCTAAGGCAATGATTTCTAAACCATTGGGTTATACCCTGGTGTGATGCTGTATTTCCCAACGGTTTCAAAACCGTTGGGTTATACCCCTATGTGCTGCTGCATTTCCCAACGGTTCAAAACCGTTGGGTTATACCCCCTATATGTTTATTCCAATGGTTTTAAAATTTTTTGAATACCCTTGTGCACTGATTTTCCCAATGGTTCAGCTGAACCGTTGGTATAATAGGATCCAATTTTATTCCAACGGTTCATTATGAACCATGGGCAATTGGAATCTAAACATCCTTTTCCCAACGGTTCAAGGTGAACCATTGGTATGAGGATTTCCCGATGCCTCCCACACCAATAGTTTCTAAAACCGTTGGGATAATATTTCCCAACAGTTTGAGGGCCTTTCCCAACAGTTTAAAACCATTGTGAAAACATGGATTCCCAGTAGTGTACGACCTACCATCTCCATGAAAAGTGTATTCCATTCCATACATATATATTCTATAGATTATTATAATACAAATATAATAAAAATAAATGATATTTATATATTTTTTAACATTTTTGAAATCATGATATAAGCATAAGGACCAAAGATATAGGAAATTAAGACACATGTAAAAAAAGGGGACATTACCTAAAGCATAACCTTAACATGGAATTGTTAATAAATAGGTAATATAAAGTCATAATGAAATCATATATGGTATTAAATATAAGAATACGGTTATATAAAATTTTTATAATAAACTTAAATTTATTATACAAGAATCTTGTATGAGTATGATGAGAGTCAAGACATAAGATAAGGGGATTTCATCTCACTTTTTATTTCTATGAGATACATACCTTATTCACCGCTCAATTTGTTTGTGTGGTGTGTATTATGACCATGGATGTATTATATGATTCTTATAATTAATTTTATTTGTATTTAAATATCCATTTGAAGATATTTATTTCAGGGGGGTTATGTTTCGAATGTTACCAAATCGATAAAGCAACTTTGACTCAATTTTCCTTCTTTGAGACAGAGGTCAAGTCATGCCCCTATATTTTTCTATGAGGTGTATATGCTTATTTTGAAATGTTATATCATTAATATACTTATTTTCATTATATTTTAAGTTTAATTTAATGTTATTCTATTCATAAGGAATTAAATTTACTAAAAAGGGAATAACTTATTGTTACAATCTCATCATTTATCGAGATTGTTTACGATTATTCTTCTATAGATGAAATATTATATTATATCTCTCAATAACTCTCATGATTTTTACTAAACCGTTTATTTGAATGTTATATCAATGAAATGGTACCATTTTTCTAGTATTTGTTTTACTTAAGATAATAAAGATAACATTTTTATGAAATCATAGCTATATCATTCCTTTCATTCAGATATCTACGTTCTTTCAAAACTGTCTTTCTAAAACTTTATTTCCAGAAAACTTTTACTATTATCCTATTATGTTTAAAGGAAATTTTTACCAATATTTTAACTTTTAAAAAATTATTTTTCGAAGTAATATCCTTTTCATTTTCCATTCAAGGAACGTTTCTAAAATGTTAAGTTATAAAAGGAATGTTTGACATGTACGGAATTATCCACCATCATGACTATGATTTCCTTGATTCTTTTATTATAAATATAAAAAGTTATTTTTGAAGAAAATGTTTTCCCTAATATTCTATAATTTGTTTAATTTAAAGTGGTTTTTAATGAAAAAGTGTCTCAAAAAAATTTTAAATAGAAAAATTGTTTTTGGTGATTTTAAAGCATCTTTATATGTTTTAAAAAGTTTATTTTCAAAGAAAAGGATTTAAATTATTTCAATATTTCTTTATAAATTTTACAAGTTATTTTCTATAAAATTGTTTTTATATTTTTTCAAATCTTAATTTATAAGTTTTCTAGTTTATTTTCAAGAAAATGATTTTTAAAGGTTTTATGTTTGAAAGTGATTTTTTCAATGAATAAAGGGTATTTTCCACAAGAGATGTTTTTAAAAGATATTTACAAATTATTTTCCATATAAGATGACACATTTTGGTGTTACTCATTCCTTTCTAGTGTTTTGATATAAGAACACCATTCATATTCTTTCTTGAGAGGTCTATTTTTTGATGGAATGATATTTATGACACCCATCTCTCTTCCATAGGTTATATTCTCTTGAAACCTGCTTCTTTTCACAGGTTATGCTTTAATAAAATGATTTTGAGACCTATCTCTTTTCCATTGGTAATGATATGATGAAATTTTTATGATAAAAATTTGATTTCATGGGTTATGATGGGATGTATATGAAACCCATCTCTTTTTATGGGTCTGGATATGATGCAAGTTCTTTTAGCTTGTGGCAGATGTATGTAAGATTTTATTATGTGATGGGTTGGGCCTATATCTCCCTCAAATGCATTAGGTAATGATAAATGGTATATGAGATCAAAGGGTACATGGTTTATATCCCATTACCGAAAACAAGAAGGTACACATGTTATAGCCCAAGCCCCAAAACAGAAAGATACACGGGTTGTAGCTCAAGCGTGAAAATAAGAAGGTACACAGGTTGTAGCCCAAGACCAAAAACAAGAATGTACATGGGTTTTATCCCAATATTGAAAACCATAAGTTACGCAGGTTGTATCCCAATCCTAAAAATAAGTTGGTGGATGGGTTGTATCCAAAGACTAAAAATAAGTAGGTGGACATGTTGCAGCCCAAGACTAAAAGTAAGAGGGTACACAAATTGTAGCCCAGACTCGAAAATAAGAGGGTTCATGGGTTGTTAGCCCAAACCTAAAGTAGGTAAACGAGTCATAGCCCAAGACTAACATGTTATGAAGGTCTTTATAGGTATACTTGACATATGATTTTTTATTTTTATTTTATTCCACAGTTCCATGTATTATTCATATTTTATACGTTCATGGATTATATTATTTATGTCCTTATGATTCATGTCCTATAAACTTCTAAGATTAATAACATGATTCATATTTATGATCGTACAATATACATGTTATAATTTTCTATTATTGTGATACTGTTCTCATACCTATATGCTCATGATTATACATACATGTCTCTCTTGTTTACCCTTACTGAACATCTGAGATAACCCATTTTTATGTTTATTTTCCTAGGTTATGAAGATATGCACTATTTATGATGTGTATAAGAAGGGTTATAGTAATGAATAACCTAGGGGGATATAATTTAGTTCAATTATGTACCAGTGTTTACGTTTCCATGTTTTCAGAGGTACTAAACTAATATGATCTCTGGGCTTCTGTTTGTCTATTGTTTTAAGTATTTCATAAAGGGATGAAATGTATTTGTTTGAAAATAATGGTTAACTATAATTTTTCCACAATTAATTTAGTTTTTGGAATTCCAATAACAATAATGTATATTCACCAGTATCTTTATTCATATTGTCTAACCAGAAGTGTAATTGGAGATATATGTACATCTTTTAGTGCCCATGGTGTGTAGAGAAAGTTTAAATTTAGAATTTACTAATAGATATTTCCTTATATCCATATATAATGGTACACATAGTCATGTTACAAACCTCATAACTCCAACTTTATTGATATCAAATTCTAAGTATTTCCCCTCCCTTATTTCATCCACCTTCTTTTTTATCCTTATATCCTCCATTATAGATTTCTAAATCTTATCTAGAATAGGTTGTTAAATAATAATTTGAGAAAGGAATGATATGTTTCCTTCCTTTATGATTCTGATGTCCATCCATTTAATACTTAATAATATTTGTTCATTTTCAATCCTCATCATGGATAATTTTATTGAATATTTTTTCCATAGATCATCTATAACTTTTTTCCTTCTCAGGATGCTAATGAATTGAGATGTCATAGTACATAATCATCTCTAACCATCTTCATTGGTGCATATTGATCTACTTCTATGAGAATATATAATTTAATATTTTATGATCAATATAGATTTCACACTTCTATCCATATAGATAGTTCCTCTAAATCATTAATTTGAATATTACTATAGCAATCTCCAAATCATTCATCCAATAATTTTTCTCATAAACCATTAACTATCTTGAAGCATAGGTTATTACTTTATCATTTAACATGAGTAACAAATTTGAAAACTTATTTAATACATCTTTTTAAGTAAAAAATAATTCCCCATATGTGGGTAGTGTGACTTCAAGTGTTGTAATTATCCTCTTACTCAACTCCTTTAATCTCTCTTCACATTCATTATTATATAAAAAATTACTCCCTTATGAGTTTTCTAGTTTAGTAGGTTTGAAAAATTGAGAAGTTCCTCAATATTTTCATAATACCTAGATAATCCTAAGAAACAATAGATATTTGTTATAAATGTTGGTTTAGGCCATTCCTTAATCACCTATATCTTGAAAGGATCCATAATTATCCCCTTTAAAGTGATAACATTCCCCAAGAATGTTATTAGATCCATCCAAAACTCAAATGTACTATACCTTGGATAAAAATTATCCTTTTTCAATGTCTTTTGAATACCATTCAAATGGTCATAATTATCCTCCATTATTTTATAGTGGAAATGGATATAGTCTATAAATATGACCATAATTTTTTCACGGTAATCACTAAATAATCTATTCTTGAATTCCATGAAAATCGATGGAGAATTTGTGAGTCTAAATGGAATTACTATGAATTCTTATTGTTTATAAATAATAGAAAAGTAAGTATTATGAATATGCTCCTTCCTCACCATTAATTATGATTTCTTGGATGAAGATCCACATTAGAAAAGTATTTAGTAGTTCATAAATGTTCAAACAGGTTATCAATTTGTGTTAGGGGATACATGTTCTTTATCATGATCTTATTGAGTTCTCAATAATAAACACAGAGACACAATAACCCATCCTTATTCATGACAAATAGGACTGACACATCCATGATGAAGTACTTGGTAATATAAAACCCTTATACAGATACAATTTTAGTTTATTATTATTTTTAAACAATTCAATGGGGACATTATATGGGGACTCTTAGATATGGGTAGAGATTCAAGTATAAGTTTAATTCAGAACTCAACCCCTTTATCATGAGGGATGCAGAAAATGATTCAAGGAATACATCGATATATTACTTTATAATTTGAATTCCTTTGATGTTTATCCTCTCCTTTATCTCAATATTTCGAGTAAGATAATATTTCTTATAATTCCATGAAATCCATGATTGAGAATGATTGTTCAATGTAGACTCATCATTATCCTTCAAATTTTATAAAATTTAAATTAATCCTTGTAATTTTTTATGGTAATCGTATTTTGTGAAACACCTAAGTGAAGTTGTGGAAAATGGGTTGGAACATGTTTGGAATGTGTTTGAGAATTTTGTAGATGGTTTGAATTTAGTTGTAAGAATATTTGTGATTATATAAGGGAATCAAGAATTCATTGTATGTCACAGAAAAATGCAATAATATGGTTTTCATATGGGTTATATTGATTTGTGTAAGTATGAATCTAGGCTTCATAAAAGTCATTGGAAGTTTAGGTAAACATCATTTTTGATGTGCATAAGGATCATCCAACATATATGATTGAAAAATGATGAAGGAAAAACTTTATAAGGACAAAGTACTACCTTGCATGGATGGTCAAAGAATTTTTATGAGTCATTTGAATTTGAGTATGAGTTATTTAAATATTTGTGTGTGAGGAATTAACAAAACGTATGGGTCATTTGGACTCATTATATCATTCATGCAACACCATGTACACGTTATTTTATAGAAACCCAAAAAAGACATGACATAAATAATACATTAATCTCAAAATTTAAATAAAACATCACAAAAATAATCATAAAACCCAAAGACCGAAAGTATTAGTGTCTTGGATATTAGTAAAAAAAAGAATATTAAGTTACCACACTTGTAAAAATTTATCCCTAATCATGATTCTATATATCTATTCCATAATTTCTCACATGATAAAATAATCTTTATAACATAGGGATTGGAAACACAAGAATGGGGAGAACTCAAACACTCAGTAAGGGTAAAACATATCATAATATTAAGGAATACAATATGAATACATAAATATCATTAAAGATCAAAATACCTTAGATGATAACCATAAAACATTCAATAGCAACATAATATCATAAAAATATCATTAATGAATCATAAAAGGTGTGACCTATCTCAAAACAGATCTAATATTCATATAAAATGAGAGTATGACATAAAATTATGCGATACTTCTTAAATTAATACATAATCTTGAAAACATGCTATTTCATGGAAATTAAAGGAATCTTTAAAATTTAACAAAACATGATGAAAAAATTGAAAATTTGGCACACACATAAGCATAAGAAAACACGTGTGAGAGAACTCATTATGCCCCACTACCACAAAAACAGTTTTTCGCAGTGCCCCCCCTTTATCAGCGCTTGTTTAGTAGCGCTGATAAAGGGGGGGCCTTTATCAGTGCTTTATTTAAAAGCACTGATAAAGGGTCAGCTTCAAAAAAAATTTAAAAATATATTAATATATTAATATATAAATATAGTTATATTGTTATATAAATATAATATATAATTTTTAAATTTATTTTAGATAAGTATAAATGTACATTTACACTTATTATACTTAATATATAAGATATTTAGTAAAAATGGCTTCTTAAAAAATTTAAAAAATATTTTTAATTAATAATTTGATAATCATTATGGAGTAATAGTCATTTAATAACAATTTGAAGACTACAAAATTAAAAAAATTAAAAAAAGATCCAAAATATGTTGAAAACGAAACTCAAACTTCAAACGGCCATAACTTTTGATCCGAGTGTCCGTTTGAGCTCTACCACATATCAAATCGAAGCCTCCGACGAGCTGTACGTCTATAAGATTGCAGGGGACCCCGGTCAGGGGATTTTCGAGGTCAAAAGAGGCCCAGAAGGTCTCCAAAACTGAGTTTTTAGTCGGGGTACCCCAATTTTTTAACATTTTGTGGATTTTCACCCTCGTTTAAGGGGGTATTATTGGATTTTTTTGGCGAGGCCTTAATTTATTCCAAGGTATTACATTCATATTGATATTATAACTTTTAAATTTCATCTTTTTTTGTAATGCACTGCTATTTATAATAAAAAATATTACAATATATTCATATTTTTTATATATTCACACCTAAAAATTTAATTATAAATATAAATAATAAAATATATTTACATATAAAATATATTAGCTTTATATAAATAATAAATAACATACATTTTATTTAAAATACAAATATATGAATATTTATATACCTATATATCAATCTAACTATATATATATATTAATCTAACTATATATATATATTAATCTAACTAAATATATATATATATATATTAATCTAATAACTATATATATATTAATATAACTACATATATATTTATTAGTATTACTATAAATATATATATTAATATCACTATATATATATTAATATAACTATATATATAAATTCATATAACTGTATATATGTTAATATAACTATATATATATATTAATATAAATATATATTACTATACGAATAAATATAACTAAATATATATATATATATAGATATATATTAATATCACTATATATATATATTAATATTACTATATATATATTAATATAACTATATATATATATTATAATATAACTATATATATATATTATAATATAACTATATATATATATATATTTATATTATAATATAACTATATATATTAATATAAATATATATTACTATACGAATAAATATAACTATATATATATATAGATATCATGAATTGGAAGACAAATTAAAATAGAGTAGTGGTAAAGGCTTAGGCGCGCAGGGGGGAGGTCTCGAGTTCAAATCCTATGGGAGGCAGGGGCGCGCGCGCATGGGGGAATAGAGCAGTAAGCGCTGTTAAAGGGTGAAGGGGGTGCGTGGGGTGCATGGGGTGCTATACAGGGGCAGAAAAGCTATAAAATGGGGGGCTCAAGCACTATTAAAGCCCACCCGATTCGCAATATTTTTTAATTTTTTTTAAATTTTTTTTAAATTTTTTTAACTTTTATCAGCGCTTTTTTAAAAGCGCTGATAAAATGGTCCTTTATCAGCGCTAAAATGAAAGCACTGATAAAGGAAGCGCTGATAAAGGGGACCCCCCCCCCCTTTATCTTCGCTGGATTTATCAGCGCTTTTTCTAGCGCTGATAAAGGCCATTTTTAGCGCTGATAAAGGCCGTATTTGTAGTAGTGCCCATGCTTATATAAGAAAACTCATTATATACATGATTAAAAATTTGAGAAAACCCATCATGTACATGCATATGTGAAAAAATCATTATATCTATAACTAAAAATGTGAGCAATCCATTCATGTCCAAACCTTTGTGAACAAATTCATTATGTCTATGACTGACCGTCTCATGAGAAATAATCTTAAACCAATGCATTTTAGGGAGATATATGACCCAAACCATCATCATCCACACATATGTGTGATAATTAAAATCAATCATTATCATATTTTAAATAATTCATGTAAAAAGAATGTGTTTCTTAAACCTTCAAAAAACATCAAATAACATAAACATAAAAGATAATAGTATATCAAAAAACACATTTTTTAAAATTAATCATATCATAACATCATAATGAGGGTGATAAAAACATCACTTTATGAATGAACAATTATGGAGGGTAAATATAATTTAAAATAAATAAGTTTTCAAAGAAAATTATAACATCGATTTATAATTTAATTTTAAAAACTTTTTTGAAGGGAGAGAGAAGAATTTTAAAAACCTTAATATAAAGAGTTTCAAATAAAACATCCATGAAAGGAAATAATAGTTATAAATAAGGAGAAGTGAATATACATTGAAAAATTGTACATTTAAAATAATATTAGAATAATAGACATGAAAAAAACTTAAATTATTCAAAAAAGGGAAGTGAACATACTTTTAAAAAAATTATTTTAAAATAATATTAAAAAATGGATAATAGAAAAATATATAATGTTTTAAAAAATATAATTTAAAATACTTTGAGAAGTTTCACATTTTAAAAATAATATTTAATAATGGAACTTTCAAAATGATATGAAACTTTTCAAAAGAAAATTTGGAGTTGGAGAAAAAATGTTTTATTTTAAATAGTTGTGAGGGCCTTTTGAACATTTTGAAAACACACATAGCTAAAAATGGTAAAGTGACATTAACTAAAAAAATAAAATAAATCGGAGGTGGGTAAAGGATAATTGGAGATAAAAAAAATTAGGTTCCACTAGTAAAATGATAACATTGGTGGGATGTAAAAATATGGACAATGAAGAAAAATCCATTAAAATCAATAGAAATTATTCTTAACCAAAATACATTTTAACTAATAATTAAAATAATCTAGGAAGAATAATTTTGTGTGAAGTATGTTTTCCCCATAAAATAAGTTTTAAATTAATTTTAAAATCATAATAAGTTATAATATACCATTAATGAAATATAATATAAAAATATGAGTGATTATGACCCGAGGTTGATAATTTAGTCATGAAAACCCCTTTAAAATTTTAAAATTTTAGAATCAAAAGTCATTGGAATCTTGAAAATTATATGGTTTTGGAAATACAATGTATTAAATCTTAATGTATGAGAAAATACATTATTGGTCAGTTTATAAACTATATAAATAATAAATTTCTGTAAAAAATTAAGACATATCTCAATAAAGAGAGGTTGAGATAAAAAACCATTATATCATTTGGATATTATAAATAAAAACCCCATGAAAAAATTAACATGAAAAAATAATTTTACATAATGAAATATAATGAAATCATGATATAAAATGAAAATGGGGTAGACATTACACCATAAAAAACAAAACATGTTGTATTTCATAAACCTATCTCAATGAATTCAAATTTTATATAAAGAAATCATTACCTTGTTTCCCCATATTGGTGAAAGTGATCTAACCACCTGTATAAAAAACATAACTATCATAATATAATTTTTTATGACCATTTTCTAGCCTAACAAAATTTATTATTTTCATTTTTAATCATTATATATATTTATTTATATTATTTGTTTTTCCCTATTTTCCCACATCAAGTGTTTACGGTTTTGATCATTTATAATGGTTTTGTAGGATTTATGTCTATCTTCAGTATCATTTGAAAGTACATCATTAAATGGTCATTAATGTTACTATAATGGATGACTTATAATGATTTATGACATGACCCGATCCTAACTGGGGCTCTAACCACAACTACCCCAAGCTCACCTCCATATGACAGGGGGTGGGGACAAGCTCCGAAAGGAATATCCTAAATGGAAGGCCTTTTCCTAAGTACCTACACATACACCTATACATCTCAATGTATAATTACAGAGGAATAATAATAAAAGTATGCATCATCTAGAAAGTAAACCAATCATGGAAAACCTCTAGGAGGTACAAGTGTACAACATTGCAAACTTAAAACTATAGGTGAAAAATAAACACCCAACCAGAATTATGTCCCACCTAAATTAATTGGAAAGTAAAACTATCGAGATTTCCCAGCTCTTATTATCCAATATAGGACCACTATATGTGGTTCAAAACACCTAGTATCCCTAATATCCATAGAAGTAACCATATACCTATCCATCGTCTTCATAAGACGCGGCTTGTGCGGGAAATTCCCATGAAGGGTTGAGTATTCACATACAAAGTATGATGCCCCAAAAACCGAAGTGGGAGTAGTAAGAGATGCAATAGGAATAGAAAGACAATAAAAAGTGAAAAGGATCAAGATATAGTGAAAGAGAATAGCTCAACCCAAACCAAGAGAGACTAACCTCATCCAAACCCAACAAGATCAACAAAGCATGTAGATGAACTACACATAAAGTCTTTTCCACCTGTAGCAGGAGAGTAGACTCATCCAACCACAAGAATATAATCATATAAATCCTGTGGAATACCCCCTCAATCTTTGCATCCCATAGAAGGAGAGTAACAAAATAAAAATGTATGGATAGAAATGAATATATATATACTCATTCAAAATAATACCAAATGAGAGAGATAGAGGATCTCTATCTCACATCTCAATGTAGGAAGAAGAGTCGCCAACCTTTCCAAACATCTATCAACGATGCCTAGCATTTCTTGCATTGATCAGATGTGACTATGTGAAGTCGCCCACCTCACTACTGTGTCGCATTGACAAGGGGGTACATATTCTATGTAGAGAACCCATGCCTTAGTGCATCAGGGGGTTACACTCTCTATGTATCCAAAGAGGACCCATTTCATAGTGCATTAGGGGGGTCCACTATAGTGCCGCGAGGACCTATGCCCCAACCAATATGGGGTTCCACTAGTTGGTAGATGACCTACACCCAAGATGATGGGGGTTCCAATCTATAGGTCAAGAACCCACACCCAAGTGCGATAGGGGGGTCCCACTCAGGTCATCGAGGACCAACAGCCTATCTGATAAGGGGGATCCACTCAGTATGTAGAGGATATGTACCCAAATTGATGGGGGTTCCACTCTATAGGTCATGAAATCATTCCTTAGTGTGAAAGGGGGTTCCAATCAGGTCTTTGAGGACCCATTCCCTATCCAATAGGGGGGTTACACTTGGTATGTTACTATAGAGGTCCTACACTCATACTGAAGGGTGGTTCCAATCAAGTGTCTCTAGTGATCCTTTACCTGATCTATAACACCCATATGTTTTGATAAAATATTTTCTTTAAATAATTTTTATTCTTTAGTAGCTTTCTTTGCACACAATCGTGAGTTTAAATGAACCATGATATGCCCTTATTATAAAATAACCATTATAGCCTATCCGTTAGGTTATCAGGAATAATTATAACTAACTTATGAAAATGCATTATGAATTAACTGTCTATCAATTATTTATGAAAAATATAAATCAATTAGATTTTTTTATTTTTGAGTGAAATAATTTGTGGTAATTAATTTAATGAGATATATATTTTTTATATACTTAATAAAATATTTTTTACATTCAATGGATATTTTAGTCATAGGGTATAAATAAAACCCTATTTGATGTATAAAAACCGATTTTTTAAATGTTAATTTTACACCTTTGAATAGAAATAATATTTTCAACTAAGATTTCAAAACATTCAAAATTTTTATATGAAAACATAAAAATTTTATTTAGAAGTGGGATATAAAAATTTACTTTGGATAAATTTTTTATATTTTTCTGATAACTTTCACATTTTGATGAATAGTAAAAATATGCTAAATCTTAATTAAAAACAACTTTTTTCATCGAGATAATTTGTATGGTCAAATTCTAATATTGAATGGTTTTAAATTATAAATAGAATATATTTTTATAATAAAATATAATGTATGTAATTATCATTAATTTTACATCGAATCCATAGGTAAAAATATTTCAATATTTTGCAATGTTTTAATTTTAAAACTCTTTTTCTCATTTCAATAATGGGATTAATATTAAATTAATTACTTTAAATTCTGTGTTGTGAATTTTGAAAAATGGATTTCATTTCTGGAATCAGTAGGACCAAATTATGTTCATAGGCTACTTTATTTTTTTTGAATTATGAATAGTATCTTGGGTAATTATTTTTATCACCATGGTTAAAGGTAAATCAGGTAATTAAGGGTACAAATAATATTATAAAATTACCTTAACACCTATAATAATCCTATTGAATGAATAAATTTGACCCTTATCATCTATTGTTCTAAATGGAATAATTTTATGGCCACATACTTGTGAATATGACATGAATGTAATAAAAACTAATGAATGTGACTAAATGTCACAATATTATTTTATATAGGTATATTAATTTTAATATATGGATAACTAGTAGACAATATAGAATATATATATATTATCTAGAAATCTAAAATAATTAAAAACATAGTAGGAATTTATTTATAATTTTTAGAGATTAAATAATAACCATTAATGATGACACAATAATGATGTAAAAATTATTTTATAAATAGAAATTTCAAATAAATAGTTTTAAAAATATTAAAATATATATCATATAAACTAATTAATGTTATCTAATAATTTTATAGATTCCCATGAAATTTTAGGAGTTTATTTAATATTTTTGTTTCAAATATATCTCATGTGTGTTTTTTAATTCAAATAAATGAATAATGTCCAAATTCACACTATTGATATTTTATGAAAATAACATTTTATTAAATTATTTAAGAATCATAAAAATATTTAAAAATTAAAAAGTGATAATTATAAAATCTAAAATGTTATAAAATATGGATTTATGGTCAATTAACCCAATATAAGTAAATATTTATAACCATTAAATATTTAGAATGTTATTACCACAATTAAAATTAAATAGAATAACTAAGTGTCAATTAAATATATATGGTTTAAATTGAAAACTTAACATCTCAAAAATTTATTGGTTGATTAGATTACAACCCTATAAAATCCCATCTTTTATTTTGGGACATTTTAGGGGTTTTGGGTAGGGTTTGATTTTAATATAAATTATTATTTATGGAGTTTCCAAAAGTGACCCTCACCTCAATTATAAAAGGAAACCTGCTCCCTCACCGCTTCACTTTATTTTTATCCTTCAATCTTATCCACCCCATTTAATTTTCCTTCTCAACTTCCCAATTTTCATTCTACATGTTATTGTCATTTTTGAAGACTAACTCTAATGCTCTAAGTGGAGACTTAGAGGAGGCACATCAAAGAAGAGATAATATCATTTACCGATTATTTAAAACTTATTTCTTCTTATACTTCATTAGATGTTTCATTATAAAGTAATAACATCAGTATAACTCATATAATGATATGTTATTATAAATATGAAACAACCATAGTCCACCTTCTACCCATCCTATGAAAAATGAAATCTCCATGCGTGCGTACGTACACTTTACTATCTCCATGTTATGGTGTAATCTGTTTTTCACCACCACCTTAATTGGATGGGTATAATGATGGAAATAATATATATATATATATGATTATAATAACATGATACTGATTCTGAAATATTATACACCATCAACTTTAATACCATTCAACAATTTTGGAAATGATATCATCGCTCGTGCGTACATATGGCCTACCGTATCCACGATGTGATGTGATTCATTAAATGCGATCTTTACTAAAACATGATTATATAAATTAATTTACAGATTAAATATGATAAATATTATACTAATATCATTATTTAAAAGATATAACTATAACCTAAAAAGAGGAATAAGAACTTATCTAACAAAACATGCATATGAAAATAAAGCAGTTTATACCCGAATAACAAGTAACAATGAAATGTTACTAACAAATGAATAAAAACATGATCATAAATGTTATCGTAAAAATTATTATGATTCTGGAATAAATAATTAAACTTATTTAAATCATTATACTGGAGTTTCAGATGCATATTAATCATTTCAGGCCTAAGGTAAAGGATAACTTTGCAAATCTCATTTTTATCCGAGATTGTTTATTCATAAGTATTTACTGGGGTATGATTATCATCCACATACATGTTTTATAAATATTTATTTCAAAATATTCTTTATATACTTATATAATTTTTAAAAGGAAATTTTACCCATTGGTAAATTTTTACTAAATGGTAGGAATGGAATCTTTTGTCATTTTCGGTACGAGGTACTTTTTGAATTTTCTGGAAAAGTATGTGAAGAATGTTTTTTAACTTGTACGATATAAAAGAATTTTTACAATATCATAATTCCTTATTTAATTGAATAATACCCTACAATATTACAAGGATATTTCACATAAAATTATTTCTTCTAAAATTGTGTGTCATTTTGAGGAAGGAAACATTTTTGAAGAAGAAAGGATATTTTCCTCAAGAATTAATTTCAAGTGTTTTCTCAAAATTATTTTCCATATAAGATGACATTATTTAAATAGGGTTATATTTTCTCCCTATTATTACTATTATATTATAATGTTTATGATGGAATTTTATTTAGTAAATCCATTTGTTTTATATCAATTATTATGGAATGATGTTTAAGAAACCCATTTTATTTCATGGGTTATGCTATGGTGAATGTTTTTATGTTTTTTTGGAACACGAAATAATGGTTTCATTATGATATGTGTGGGACCTATATATCCCTTAAATTAATTAGGTAAATATTTATATCTCATGAGATAGACATGAATGGAAGGAAAAGTAAATCTAGTTCTGTAATATAGTGCTAGAACGAGGAGTGAACTCGGTTCATTAATGGACTTTATCTGCTACAATGGTCTCAGAAATGAGCCTTGACTAATATGAAATGATTTTCTATACTTATGTGTGTATTCCATGAAATATCATGTCTTTTTTATGACTATTGGAATTACATTTCACTTTTATGATTTATCCAATGACGAGATATTATGATCTTTTATATGCAGGATAATATTTTCAAATGTTATGTTCTTTTGATTATGATATGATTGATATTTCCCTCATTTACCCATATTGAGAATTTGACCTCAGCATTTAATATGTTTCATTTTCTCAGGTCATGAAGAAGGGTATTAAGTAAGATATGTCAAAAGGGAGTCTAGTTATGAATAATTAAGTGGGAGACAATGTTGATGTTTTATGAACCATTTGTTTAAGTTTCCCAGTTTTTAAAGACATTAAACCTATAGGGTTCTGGCTGGAACCTGAAGGAACCATGTTAATGCTAAATGTGATGGGAAATGCAATGATTCCCCCCCCAAGCAACCAAATTTTATGGGATCTATAATTCAAAATCTTGTAGCCATGCTCACACAACTTTCTCAAGCTATGAATCGTGCATGAATTCCAAACGAGAAAAGGAGGGAGAAACATTTTGTTGAGTCCTTCACAAGACAACGTCCACCTTCATTCAGTGGGTCTTCTGATCCATCAGTTTCTGAACAATGGATCAGTACCACTAAAAAGATATTTTCAGTTCTACAATGTTATGAACATGATAAATTCATCTTAATAGTCTATAGTTTGGAAGTAAAAGTTGATCAATAGTAAAATATTATCCACAATACGAGGAAAAGAGATGAAGTTGAGTCGATAGAATGGGACGAGTTCAAGAACTTATTTTTCATTATGTACTTTCTATTTATTCTTTGAACAATTATGGAGATGGAGTTCCATGAACTTAAGAAAAAGGATGATGAATCTGTTGGTACCTACGAATAAAATTTTACAAGACATTCATAGTATGATTCTGGAATTATTATCCAACCTGAGAGTAAAATTATTCAATTATTTAATGGATTAAAACCAATTCTCCAAAGGGAATTATCCATAAGGGACATCAACAGCTATGAGGAAATTTTTCTATGTTCTCTCAAGGTTGATATGGAGATTGGAGTAACCCATTAGTCATATGGGTTTTATAAGAAGAGAAAAATGGAATTCAAAGGAAAATATAAAGACCACACTGAAAAGAAGATTATTTTTCCCTTATGCTCAATGTCTGGAAAGAAACTTTAAGGGAATTGTCTTAAAGGGACTAGTAAATGTTTTAAATGTGAAAAATAAGGTCATCGAGTAGTTGAATGATGAATTGATGTGAAAAAAGATGTCTAATGATGAGAACAATGAAAAGGATACATATAATGCACCTTATACACATTAATGTTACAAGTGCAAGGAAATGTGGAGTTATTCCAATCAATGCCCTAATCCAAGGGTTATTAATGATGATCGATTTCAATAAACTCTCAAGTCCAAAGACAAAGGAAGGTCACATGAAATCACTATCGGCATCATGGAGTACGATAATGAAGTGGTGAAAGGTAAACCTACCATCCACTCCAAAGTATACAATGTTTTATTTAATTTTGGATACACCCACTCTTTTATTCTTAAATAATTTTATAAGGGTATCTCTATATTACCTCAATAATTAGATATTGAGTTAGCTATGACAACTTCTAATGGAACTATAGTTACATCTAAAGTTTATAAGTCTTCTCTTGTTGAATTTTGTGGGAAAGTGATTCTAGAAAATCTTGTGATCCTTCCTATACTGTAATTTGATGCGAATCTTGGCATGGATTGGATTTCTCTATATGGGGATCATATCAATTTCATTGGAAGGGAAGTCACATTTCACATTCCAGATCAATATATGATCATCTATCGATGCAAGGATGAATATAACCTTCTAGTAGAAATTTCTTCCATATTATGGGTCTTGATTCCAATAAATGAAGGTTATTTATCTCAAATGGTTCGGGAGAAACTCACTATTAATAATATTCCCATTTTACATGATTTTTATGATGTCTTTCCAAAGGAATTTCTAGGTCTTCCACAAAATTGTGAAATTTATTTTTCAATAGAACTCATACTGAGTGCTATAACTTTTTCAAAGACACCTTATAGAATGGACCAAATTGAGTTGCATGAATTGAAGAAGCAACTCCAAGAGAATCTTGATAAGGTATTAATATGCCCTAGTGCGTCACATTGGGGAGCACCTATTCTATTTTTTAAGAAAAAATATGGATCAATGAGACACTATATTGATTATCGAGAACATAAAAATATTACTATCAAGAACAATTATCATCTTCCCAACATTGATGACTTATTTAACCAACTATGATGAGCTCAATACTTTTCCAAGATTGATCTTCGTTCAAGATATCATCAATTAAGGGTCAAGAAGTATGATATACCAAAGACGACATTCCATACAAGGTATGAATACTATGATTTTTTAGTGATTCCTTTTTGTATTATTAATTACTATACTATATTAATGGATCTAATGAATAGAGTCCTTAAAGTCTATCTAGATCATTTGGTGGTAGTCTTTATAAAATATATTCTTGTTTATTCAAAGAGAAAGGAAGAACATGATGATCACTTGAGAATTGTATTGAGGCCTCTGAGAAAGGAGAATCTTTATTCCAAATTTACCATTTGTGAATTTTGGATTCATAAAGATTCATTTTTGGGTCACATAATATCAAGAGAGGGTATATCTATGGATCTAGCAAAAACAGATTTTATTGAAAGATGGTCAAGACCAACAATTGTAACTGTGATTCAAAGTTCTCTTGGTTTGGATGGATTTTATCAATGTTTTGTGAAATAAATTTCATGATTATCTAATCGAATCACCAAGTTGACTCAAAAAGGGGTTATGTTCATTTGGAAAGAGTAATGTGAAAAGAATTTCAAAGTGTTAAAAAGAAGGTTAGCCAGTGCACCTGTTCTCACACTAACTTGTAGTGGAGAACGGTTTGTTATCTACAGTGATGCATCCAAGAAGGGGATGGGATGTGTTCTCATGAAAAATGATATGGTGATAGATAATTCCTCATGGTAGTTGAAAATTCATGATAAAATTAACCAAACTCATGATTTGGAGTTAGTTGTGGTAATATTTTCATTGAATATATGGAGGCATTATCTTTATGGTGAAAGGTGTGATATTTATATTGATCATAAAATTTTAAAGTATGTTTTCACATAAAAGGAGCTGGATATGAGAAAAATAATATGGTTGGATTTGATTAAAGATTACAACTAATCAATACATTACCACCCTGGAAAAGTGAACAAGGTGGAAGATGCTTTGAGTCGAAAAGACTATGCTACCTTATCCGTGATTAGGATCACAAAGGATCAAATATTTATGGATTTTCAAAGGATGGATATTGAAATTTTAATAGAAGGAGATAAATCTTATATTTATCAAATTATTGTTCAACCATCTATATAAGGGATGATTAAAGAGGAACAGAAGGAAGATGTAGAGTTACAAAAGAAGGTGAAAAGTGTTCCTGAATTCAACCATGATTGCGATGAAATAATAATGTTCAAGAACTGGGTTTGTATTCCTACCATACCAGAATTAAATAAGGATCTATTGGATGAGGCTCATAGTTATTCATTATCTATTCACCATGGAAGCACAATGATGTACATAGACCTGTATGAGAACTTCTGGTGGGATGGTATGAAAAGAGAGTTCAATGAATATTTCTCTTAGTGATTGGGTTTTCAGCAAGTTAAGACTGATAGATAGAAGTCTAGGGGGATGTTACAACCATTACACATACTAGAATAAAAATAGAAAAATAAGACTATGGACTTTATCATCAGACTTCCCAAAAAGTCCAATGACAATAATGATATTTGGGTTATAGTTGATCACCTTATGAAGTCAGCATAATTCATTGCTATTAGAGAGGATTTCTCTCTTGATTATCTTGCCAGGATATATATAAATGAAATGTTATGATTGCAAGGCATACCACTTTACATTATATATGATCGGGATTTGAGGTTTACCTTGAAGTCTTGGGAAACTCTTCAGCATTATCTAAATACAGTGTGAATTTTCATCACAACTTATCATCCTCAGATAGACAATCATTCTAAGAGGAAAATCCAAACTCTGTAAGACATGTTGAGACTTTCAATATGGATTTCAAAGGTGGTTGTGATCAACACCTACCATTGGTATAATTTTCTTATAATAATAGCTTTCAATATAGTATTCATATGGCTCCTTATGAATCCATATATAGAAATAATTGTAGTACTCTAACTTCATGGGATGAAGTTGGGGGAAAGAAAGCTATTAGGACCTGATCATGAAATGGAAAAAAAGGTCAGATCTCTTCAATAAAACATAAGAGAAGCTCATAGTTGACAAAAAATCTATACTAACAACAAAATAAAATACCTATAGTTTGAAGTGGGTGATAATTTGTTCTTATGAATATCTCTATGGAAGAGAGTAATGAGATTTGGAAAGAATAGAAAGCTAAGCCCTAGGTATATCGGTCCTTTGGAAATTCTGGATCGTGTTGGGAAGATAGCTTACTGATTGGCACGTGCACTGAATCTCTCTCAAGTTCATTATGTGTTCCATGTGTATCTATAGATAAAGTACATACTCGATCCTTTATATATACTAAGATCAAAAGTGGTACCATTGGAGCAAAATCTTTCTTATGAGGATCAACCGATAGAGATTCTGGATCGTAGAGAAAAAGTTCTACGAAAGAAGACCACTCGCTTGGTTAATGTTTTTGGAGGAACCACATATTTGAAGAATCTAGATGGGATATTGAGAATATTATGAGGGAGAGGTATCCTCATATGTTTGTTTCCAAGTGATGAATTTTGAGGGCAGAATTCAGTTTAAAGGGGGTATAATGTAACACCCACATGTTTTTATGAAATATTATCTTTATATAATTTTTATTTTTTAGTAGAATTTTTTGCACACAATCATGATTTTAAACAAACCATGACATTCCCTTATTATAAAATTACCATTATAGCCTAGCATTTTGGTTATTGGGAATAATTATAACTAATGAAAATGCATTATTAATTCATTAGCTATCAATTATTTCTAAAAAATAAATCAATTAGATATTTTTATTTCTGAGTGAATTACTATAGGTAATTAAATTACTGAGATATATATTTTTTATACTTAATAAAATATTTTTTATATTAAATGGATATTTTAGTCATAAGGTATGAAGAAAACCCTATTTGATGTAAAAAGCCTATTTTTAAAGGTTAATTTTACACCTTTGAAAGGAGACCCCATTTTAAATTAATATTTTGACACATTAATAATTTTTATATGAAAAAATAATCATGTTTTTTTGAATCATGATGTAAAAATTTACATTGGATAAATTAATGATATTTTTCTAATAACTTTCATGTTTTTATGAATAGTAAAAATATGCTAAATCTTAATTTAAAACAACTTTTTTCATTGAGATAATTTGTATGATTAAATTATAGTATTTAATGATTTTAAAATATAAATATAATATATTTTTATCATTAAATATAATGTATTTCACTCATATTAATTTTACATTTAATTCATAGGTAAAAACATTTCAATCTTTTGCAATGTTTTAACTTTTAAAAATTATTTTCTCATTTCAACATCGAGATTAATTTTAAAATA
Organism: Viscum album; assembly: GCA_963277665.1. Taxonomy (NCBI): domain Eukaryota; kingdom Viridiplantae; phylum Streptophyta; class Magnoliopsida; order Santalales; family Viscaceae; genus Viscum; species Viscum album. The sequence continues at coordinate 52,922,547 of OY728146.1, read as the reverse complement.
ATGACTGCAACTTTTTAAATTTAGAATTTTTAAAAATTTATTACATATTTGGAATCATTAGGACCAAATTATGTTAATAGGCTAATTTTATTTTTTGGAATTATGAATAGTAACTTTGGTAATTATTTTTATTACCATGGTTAAAGGTAAATCGGGTCATTAAGGGTAAAAATAATATCATAAATTTATTTTAACACCTGTAAGATTCCTATTGGATGACTAAATTCTATCCTTATAATATATTGTTCTAAATTGAATCAATTTATGACCACTTACCTTTGAATATGATATGAATGTAATAAAAATTAATCAATGTCACAAAATGTCACAATCTCATTTTATATAACTATATTAATTTTAATATATGGATAAATAAGAGAGAATATCAACTATATATAGTCTTTAGAAATTTAAAATAATTACATACATCATGGGAATTTATTTATAAATTTTAGATATTAAATAATTACCATTAATGATGACATAATAGTGATGTAAAAATTATTTTATTAATATAAATATCAAATAAATGCTTTTAAAAATATTAAAAAACATATCAAATGAACTAATTAATGTTCTAAATGAATTCTATATGTGACAATGACATGTTATTATTGTATTGAATTTTTTTTGAATTTATCTCTTGTGTGTATTTTTTTAAAGTCAAATAAACAAACATTGTCAAAATTGACTCTATTGATATTTTACGAAAATAATATTTAATTAAATTATTTAAAAATCATAAAAATATTTAAAAATTAAAATGTGATAAATATAATATATTAAATTTCAAAAAATATCCATTTAGGTTCAATTAATACCATATAAGTTAATATTTATTACCATTAAATATTTAGAATGTTATTACCACAATTAAAATTAAATAGAATAACTACGTGTCAATTAAAAAGATATAGTTTAAATTGACAAAATAACATATCCAAAATTAATTGGTTGATAATACTACAACCCTATCTCATATCATCTATGATTTTAAGACATTTTTTAGGTTCTGGGTAGGGATTTATTTTATTTTAAATTATTATTTATGGAGTTTCCAAAAGTGCCCCTCACCTCAATTATAGAAGAGCACCTCCTCCCTCACCTCCTAACTTCATTTTCATCCTTAAAGATTAGAAATACCAACCCTTTTTTATTCTCAACATCCCTATTTTCATTCTAGTGGTTCTGGTCATTTTCAAAGACTAACTCTAGTGCTCTAAGCGGAGACTTAGAGGAGGCACATCGAAGAAGAGGTAATATCATTTACCGATTATTTCAAACACCTTTCATCTTATACTTAATTATTTTTTTCATTATAAAGTAATAAAATAATTTTCACTCATATACTGATATTTTATTATAAATATGAAACAACCATAGTCCACCTTCTACCCATCCTATGAAAAATAAAATCACCACGCGTGCGTACGTACGACTTACCGTCTCTATGCTGTGGTGTAATCTGTTTTTAACCACCACCATACTTGGATGGGTATAGTGATGGAAAAAATAACTATATATTATTATTATAACATGATCCTGATTCTTAAATATTATACACCATCCAATTCAATACCATTCAACAATTTTGTGAATAATATCATCACTCGTGCGTACGTACAACCTACTGTCTCCACGATGTGATGTGATTCATTAAACATGATCAATATTAAAGCATGATTATATACATTAATTAAATGAATAAATATGATATATATTATACTAATATCATTATTTAAATTATATAACTCTAACCTGAAAAGAGGAATAAGAACTTATATGATAAAACATGCATAAGAACATAAAGAAGTTAATACCCGAATAATGAGTAATAATGAGACGTTACTAACATATGAAAATATGATCATAAATGTTATCATAAAAATTATTATGACTCTAGAATAAATCAGTAACATTATTCAAATCCTTATACTGGAGGTTTAGATACATACAAAGCATATCCAATATAAAGTAAGTGACAACTTTGCAAATGTCGTTTTTATTCGAGATTGTTTATTTGTAAGTATTTAATGGGGTATAATTATCATCCACATCCATGCTTCCTAAATATGTTTTTAAAAATATTCTTTATATACTTCTATACTTTTTAAAATTCAATTTTACCTATTAATAAATTTTTACTAAATGGTATGAATGGAATCTTTTGTCGTTTTTGGTATAAGGTAATTTTTGACTTTTCCGAAAAAAGAACGAGAAGAATGTTTTTTAACTTGTACAACATGAACTTATTTTTACACATTCATAATGCATTATTTCCTTGAAGATTCCACTACAAACCTACAATTTTATTTTCACATAAAATTATTTCTTCTAAAATTGTGTGGCATTTTGAGGAAGGAAAACATTTTTGAAGAAGAAAGGATATTTTCCTCAGGAATTAATTTCAAGTGTTTTCTAAAAATTATTTTCCATCAAAGATGAAACTCTTTAAATAGGGTTATATGTCTATACCATTTATTACTATGATTTGATTATGTTTATGATGGATTGTTATTTAAGAAATCCATTTGTTTTATATCAATTCTGATGGAATTATGTCTAAGAAACCCATTTTATTTCATAGTTTATGATATGGTGAATGTTTTTATGTATTTGTGGAACATGTAAGAATGATTTAATTATGAGATGGGTGGGACCTATATCTCCCTACAATATTTTGGGTAAATATTTATATCTCATGAGATATACATGACTGTAATGTAAAGTAAATTTGGTTCAGTAATATAGGGCTGGAACTTGGAGTGAACTTGATTTAGTAATGGAATTTGTCTGCTATGATGGTCTTGGAAATCAGCCTTGACTAATATGAAATTATTTTATATTATTATGTGTATATGAAACGAAATTTCATGTCTTATGTTATGACTATTTGGATTACATTAAACTTTTATGATTTATCCCATGACATGATATTATGATATTTTATATATAGGATAATATTTTAAAATGTTATTTTCTTATGATTGTGATATGATTGATATTTACCTCATTTACCCTTACTGATAATTTTATCTAACCCTTTCATATGTTTTTTTCCTCAGGTCATGAAGAAGGGTATTAAGTAAGATATGTCAAAATGGAGTCTAGTTATGAAGAAATAAGCGGGAGACAATGTGGATATTTTATGAACCCATTGTGTAAGTTTCCTAGATTCTAAAGACACTAAACTTATATGGTCCTACTGTGGTTTTTTTATGTTATGTAATAAATATTCTTCAATGTTGAAGTAATGTCTATATGTAATTTTTGGGTTGTTATATTATCACTATCGTTGTTGGGTTCCACCTCAATAAGCATCAAGCCTAGAACATTTCACATTGTATCTCAAAAGCCACAATGGAGGGTGCTATCATGTTCTATGGGAAAAACTCAAGATAAAATAATCATGGGCTAAAATCGAAGATCAAAATAATGATATATGGAGGTTGAGGTTTCCCTAAAAGTAAAAAAGTAGTACATAGTGTGTGAGGGGACCCACACAGTGTGTGGTCTCGTTCCAATACCTGGCGATGTCCCTAACTATAACACGACTCCCAATCCATGTAGAAGTACATGTAATTTAGGTGGACTACGCAGTGTGTACAATATACTTGGTATACTTTAGTATCCTTCTGGCCGTGTTCATGTACTTTGGTACACAACTATGTGCCTGGCCATGTCCATGTACTTTACCCCATGTCTGTGTACTTTGATACATTGCCCTGTGCCTGGACATGTATTCCCACATGGGGTCCCACCTGTGTGATCCACCACATGACACGTCCATCTAGGGATGAGGTACACAACATGTTAGATGTCTATACACCATGCCATATTATAAAATCTTCTAAAACCCTAGCATCCACAGCCAGGGGGCTACACACATGTATTCATCATGATAAAGAGAGTGTAGTAAGGATTTTCATAGTGTCTTAGATCCATGATCTGTTCTTTAATCTTGTCCATTCCACTACATATCCCACCTCATTTAATCATGAGATTAGTGTATCTATCCACTGCTCATTATTTTTGGTTGTCAATTGGCTGAAAATCAATATTGTTGAGCATTGGAGGTTGGTCATATGTCTCACATGCCACAGGTTCCTATGCCTTTGAGGATATATCCTCTGATGATTGAAACATTCATCGAAAAGCTATAAACATCCCAGATATAATGTTGTTACATCGATCAGTTCCCCATTCGATAACTTTTTGCGATTTCAGGGGCCAGATCCCGCTTAGTATCACCTGGTAACATCGTATCGAGACCATGGGGTCATATAAGTGAAAAACATGAAGAAATTATGGGTGAAAGGCATAATAAAAAAAATTAATTGATTTTTGTCAAGTGTTATTGTCTAACGATGAGGAAGAGGGATAACCAAATTTTCAAAACAATTGAATAAATCAATTTAATCGATAAACTGGTGCATGAAAAATCTGTAATTATCATAGATCTATAAAGGAGATTGATTGTCTTAATCAATTTAATCAAAATGGCATCAATAAAAAATTGAAAAATCTTAAATAGAGATTGGATAATTCATAATTGAAGAACATGCTCTCCAATAATCAAAGGATGTCGTTGTGTTCGCTGTCTCTCGATCTTCTCTGATCCAGAGATTCGTCATCGTTTGATTTAATCCACCTAAAGGATGAAAGAGAAGATATTTATAGTCTAATGGTTATGAGTCTAAACTTAGTCAAATATCCATGGAATCAAACTTATAGATAGTTCATTTAGGTTAAATGAATTAATGAATGAATTTAATAATTAATTATTCCACCGAACATACCGCCAACGGTTGAGATGTCCAAACACTATGTGATGAGCTATTGAAGATAACACCTAGGGTAAAAATCATGTTTCGAGTTCAATCGTGGTCTCTAATTTCTGACCTGAGCTTCTGTTTAAGATTTATCTATTTTTTTAAGAAATCGCATGCACATAATAAAAAATATGTTTATTATTTTTATAAAATAATTTTGGGAACATCGGGCATCAGAATCATATTTTGTCTCAATTACTATATTTAGAAATATATATATATATATATATATTTAAATGTCTTAAATGGAAAAAATAATATCCCAACATCATTCCCCCTTTTAGTCTTTTCATCTATAAAAAGAAAAACTACACAAACAAATCAGGATACAAAGATTGCATCTGCCTCTCAAGCTCCTAGGAACTCTCTTTCACATTCCCATGCCACCCCAACATATAAACCAATGGGATGGTCCATCCACACATGGTCCTCTATCGTTGATTCTTGATTACCACTGGGTGCTCTGAAAAGGGGGATCCATCCTCAATGTACTGCTAGCCCCAGTCGATGATGCACATAGTTTCATGCACATATCTCCTCAGTCGTGACACGTGGAAGACGTTGTGCACCCACTCTAGCTATGGGGGTAGGGAGAGGTGGTAATCATCCTTTCAAACCCTCTACATGATCAAGAATGTCATGATGAACCTCAATGATAGCTTTCCTCCTCGAATTAACCACAGCTATCCCCATCATGGGGAAACTCTCAAGAAAACATGGACTCCCTGCTCGAACTCCAAGGTCCAATGAGGAAAATATCTATAAGATTTTTATGCTCCATGTTGTCCTCATCTAGTCATGGATGACCTGGGCCTTCTATTTTTTCACCTGTACTATCTCTGGACCTACAAGAGATGTCTCCAAGATCTATGTCCAGCACAAGGGGGACCTACATAGTCTCCCATAAATGTACTCAAAAGGATTCATACTTATAGTAGAGTGGTAATTTTTGTTGTACACAAACTCTACTAAGGGAATGTAATCCTCCAAACTCTTTTAATGGTCTAACACATAAGCCCTTAGCATATCCTTCAACACCTGGATAGTGTGCATGGTATGCCCATCGGTCTGGGGGTGAAAATTGGTATTCATGTTCATTTAGGTCCCAAATTCCTCCTTCAAGCCTCTTAACAACTGTGTTGTAATCCAAGCATCATGATTGGAGATTATTATCAAGATAACCCCATGATATTGAATGATCTACCAAACATACAAATTTCTCAAACTATACAATGAACTCTACTCTCTGATATAAAGGAATCATGATAACTTCATTAGTCAGTCAACTATCCCCTAGATGGTGTCATGACCCTTCTTAGTGTGTGGAAGTCCTATAAAAAAATTCCATGGATATTTCATTACACTTCCTCTCTAGGATCTCAATGGGCTACAAAAAACCTACTAGAACTTTGTGCTCAGCCTTTTCTTGATGACATGCAAGGCATGGAGAGATGAAATTAGCTACATTATGTCTTATGATGTTCCACCAAAACTACCATTGAAGGTCACTGTACATATTTCATGCACCAGGATTTACATCTAGGGGAGTAGTTTGGACCGCTCTAATCACCTCCTCCCGTATCATGACAGGAACTACCATCTTCCCCTAAAAATTATGATGTTATTACCTCCATTAGAATATCTATATTGTAATACCCCATAGATATTTTGTCACAATATAACCCACATTCAATTCATCCCACCTGGTACTCTCTCACATGCTCAAGAAGAGGAGGTGTCAACACAAACGAATGAAGCAAAGTTGTACCCTCCTCCTCCATCGGTGTCATATGTATGGAAGACAACTGCTCCAAACCTCATACACCAAGTGAGTTTAATAATTATTTCTAAGGGAATCTGCAACTTTGTTTCCCTTACCCAGAGTATATACTATCTTGAAGTTCTAGTCCAACATGAACTCCAACCAATGTCGTTGTCTCAGGTTCATGTATTTCTTTGTGAAGATGTACCTAAGACTCTAATGGTCTGAGTAAACCACAAAGTTCTCCCCCAGAAGGTAGTGAATTCACCTTCTTGGGACGAAAACTACTATTTCCACCTCAAGGTCGTGATATGGGTAGTTATACCCATGGGATCTCAACTACCTTGACCTGTATGTGATAACTACCTTCTGATGCGTCAATACGCAACCAAGCCTAGCTCTTGATGCATCACAATACACTATGCAATCCATGACCTCCTATGTTAGTCTCAACACAAGAGCACTAATCATCCTCAGTCTCAACTCTATTAAGGCCATATAACACTCCTCGGACTTGGTAAATGGATACTCTTTCCGTATCAAGGTGGTTGAAGGGGTTGAAATTCTAGAGAATTCTTCCACAAACATCATGTTGTACCCTTATAAGATAATAAAGATCAAAAAATATGATATATATTTGAGTGAATCCCAAGGATTCACTACATTTATCTTTGATGGGTCCATGGATAATCCATGATAAGAAATGACATTCCCTAAAAATTTAACCTCATGAATCCACAACTGGCACTTATAGAGTTTTACATGAAGTTGGGCTCTCAAATAAAATATATAACCATCCTCAAGTGCTCTACATACTCATCCTCTAATTCTGAGTAGATGATTATGTCATTGATGAAGATGAGTAAAAACTAGTCTAAGTACAGTTGGATGACATGATTCATCAAATCCATAAACATGGAAGGGGAATTTGTCACACCAAAAGGTTTAACTAGGAACTCATACTATTTGTAGCGACATCGGAATGTCGACTTTGGAATATCAGCCTTGTGAACCCTTAACTTGTGGTAGAAAGACCTAAGAGCGATCTTCAAGAACCATATCACACCTTGGAACTAGTTGAAGAGGTCATCAATCCTCAACAATGATTACTTTTTTATTTATAATATCCTGGTTTAGGAGAAAATAATCCATGAAAATTCATAAGTTCTCATTCGCCTTTTTTATGAACTACACCAGAGCTACACCAGGGGACACACTGGGCCTGATGAAACCATTCTCTTAAAGGTCCTCTAATTTTAACCACAACTCCCAAATCTCGGTAGTGGCCATCTGTTATGTCGGAGAAGATATTAGAGTGGTTCTAGGATGTAAGTCGATGAAAAATTACATCTCTTTCCTCAGAGGTAGTCCCATAACTCCCTCAGGGAAGACATCCATATAATCCTAAACCACCAAAGGAATACAAAATCCTAAATAGCCTGAAGTACCAAGGGATACACTCACCAACCATTGGGTTATGGGATACAACCTATTATTCACAAAACCCATTCACCCTTCCATGAGATCTGCCTCACTAAAAAAGGAGAATCTAAAACCATTAGTGCAGATGAATCTGAATCATCTGTTCTAACTGCCAATCATATCTCAAACCATGGAAAACCAATAAATACACTATATGACATAATAGAGTTCCATAATTATGAACAAAAGGTCCCATATTAACCTCTCTCCACTAAGATATATCTAGCACTGCGGGTAGATTAAAGATACAAAAGAATTGTTCTCAATGTGAACATTAAGAAGAAGTTGTTGGGCTAATGCCTCAACTAGGAGATACAACTCTCACAATAGTAGTATAGAGAAGAATAAATTATTGGAACATATGTCTAATAATACTGAAGAAATAGTATAGTAAACACAATTCATACCTCTAATCTTCTCATGTATTGCGAGGTCATAAGCCTCTAAGGCTGTAGTTGTCTATCACCCTAGCCGCCAGCTCCCTGAGCCTGATGTTGGACACCTGGTGGTTGTGGTGGAAGGATTTTATAGCATCGTACACCACACATAGTTTATAATTCTCCTATTCCTTCTTTGCCTCCCTAGGGACCACCTTTCCCTCACCTGGTAAATCCCTGATCATAATGATACCTCTTCCATGGCGGTCTATCAGCTAACTTCCTACACTCCTCAACACGTCTGGTTGGGTAGTCTCATGCTATGTGACCTTACCCATCACAATCAAAGCATACCCCATGTCTTGGATGCCCTATATCTCTACATATCCATTGATCACATGCCTGATTTTGATCACTCGTAGGTCTCATGTTCTAAGATACTTTCGTCTGGAATATGCAAGACACTACAGATGAATCAGCCCAATAATGCCCACCACCAGCTCTAGCCACCTACAGTCCCTCTGATAGAAATCTCTATGTAACTAGTTCCCAATCCAGCACCATGAAATATGTAGATATTCACAAGGGAAACATTATGGAACAAATCTCTCTGTGGAGTCCCTGCTCAAACTTCCATTCATAAAAGTATCCATCACGAATCATGTAAAGGGATTATCAGGTAAAGTTCATGAACCTCACTTTGTACTGATCCACTATCATCCATCACGTCAATAGATCTATATGTTTCTGAATCCAAACCAAGTGAAAGAAGGAGGGGTAGTACTCCTCACAAAATAGTTGTTAGAAGTATGTCCATGAGAGTGTCGATTAGTCGTGCATATGGGTAACAATATTCCACCGACACCTAGCTACTATGTGGAAGAGGCTAGCTGCTAGTGCAACCTCCTAATCCATTAGTGTCTGGATGATTCTAAAAACATAGACCACTAAACCTATCAAATACTCTACTACCTGATGATCTGGTTCACTAAAAAACGTCAATGGCCTTTGGAACTAGATCTCATGGAGCGCATTAAGCTCGTGCACATCCTCTACCTGCTCTACTAGGATGATCTTCTACTCAACAAGTGGAGGTGTGAAATCTCTTCCACCTGGAGGAGGAAGCTCTATGGATGGACCTAGAACCAACACCTCATCTCTAATTGGATCGTTGTTAGGATCTATAATTAGTATCCTGACTGGCTGGTGTTGCAGAGGCATCCTGAAAGCTATCAAGATGTACCACGCTCAGATGATCATGTATATATAACAAAAATTTTGATATTTCTAAAGAAGTAAAAAAAGGGTCAATCCTATATTATTCATGTACCATTGATCCATGAAACCAATTTATTTATATGCCGAGCCAACAATTAGGTTGTCAAGGTCCTAGTGAATGGATACAACATCTGCTCATACCATAACTAGATTCCTTATCCAAAGAGCCACACTTGAAAACACTTTGACAATTTTTCCCTAAATCCCAACTAAATCCTCATAATGGGACTACTCCTAACAATTCCCTAAGGAATGAACTGCTTAGATACCAATTTTTCAAAACTCTACCCTAACCCAGGCTCGATCTGTTACTACCCTAGGCCCGCCTCTACAGGCCAAGGGGTGGAAACAAGCACCAAAAGGAATATCCTAAATGTGAGGCATATTCCTAAGTACCTATATGCACAGAACCAACCATCACAATGAATAAGCTCATATGAATAATAATAAAAATATGCATCAGCTAAAAACTAATTCAATCACAAAAAACCTCATGGTGTACAAGAGTACAAAAGTGAATACTGAAAACTAATGAGAAAAAATACATGCCCAACCATAAAGATATCCCACCCTGACAAAACTGGAAAGTAAAATTGACGATAGAGCCCAAATCCTAATATTCAAGCTACAACCACCATACGCAGTCCACAACACCAAGTATCCCTAATCTCCTCTAAAGTCACCACCAACCTATATTCTATCTTCTTAAGACAAGACAATTGTGGGAAAATCCCACGAAAGGGTGAGTATATAAAAACCTAGTAGGAATCCCTGTAAGATAAAGGGGGATAAGTAAGAGATACAATAGGAATATAACGATAGTTGATAGTGCACCAGTACAATATATAGTGAAAGAGAACAAATCAACCAAATTAAAGATAGAGTAACATTGTCCAAACACAGGGGACTCAATGTAGTGTGTAGATGAACTACACATCAAGTCTTTTCCATCTATAGTATGAGAGTTGACTATTCCAACCATGATAATCTAATCATGGAAAACACACTTGATACCCCACATGTATTCAAACCCATGGTAGAATAGTAACAAAATCTAAATGTTTGGATATAGATGAATATAAATGTTTAGTAAAAACAAGCTCAAACGAGAGATAAAGGTGATCTTCATCTCATAGATCATCCTAGGAAGAATATTCTCCAATAGTTCCAAAAGTCCATCATTGATGCCCATCATCTCACATGCCTAATCATAGGTAACTATGTGAAGTCCCACACCTTTCCACTATGACACACAACCGAGGGGGGAAAACATCCAAGTAGAGGACCCATGCCCTAGTGTGTTTGAGGGTTCCACTCTATAAGTATCCATTGAGGACCTACACCCTAGTGTATCAGGTGGGTTCCACTATCGTTTCATGAGGACCCATGCTCTATCCAATAGAGGGAATTTACTCGGTAGGCAGAGGAGCCACACCCAAGATGATGGTTGTTCCACTCTATCGGTCTAGTACCCATGCCCTAGTGTGATTGGGGGTTCCACTCTAGTCATCAAGGACCAAAGCCCTATTCAATAGGGGGGTCCACTTGGTATATAGAGGAAACATGCCCACACTAATGTGGGTTCCACTATATTGGTCTAGGACCCATGCCCAGGTGTGACGGGGGGGGGGGGTTAATATGATCATCAAGGAACGGAACCATATCTGACAAGGGTTTCCACTCAGTAAGTATATTTAGGGGACCCACACCTATATTGATGGGGGGATCCACTTTTGTGTATCTAGTGGCCCTCTTCATGATCACTATCATCGTTGGGTGTTGCCTCAATAAAATTCAATCCTATAAAATTTCACATCATATATCAAAATCTACAACTGAGGGATCAATCATGTTCTATGCAGAAAAACACTCATGAAAGGATACTCATGGTCCAAAATCTAATTTCAAATTAAGGAGATATAGATGGTTTAAGTTTTTTTAAAATGAACAAAATAGTACATCGTGTGTGAGGGGACTCACATAATGTGTGGCCCTAATCCAGCGCCTATCTATGTCCCTATCCAGTACACGGATCCCAATACATATATACTTACACACTGTGTAAGTGGACTACACGAAATGTCCATGCTACCTAGGATCAGGGCGTGTCCATCTGGTCGGGTCCATGTACTTCAATACACGACCATGTGTTTGGCCATGTATCTTTACTTTACCCCATAGCTACGTACTTTAGTACACTACCATGTGGCTCTCTGTGTACTCTCACACGGGGCCCCACCTATCTGATCCACCACACAACTCATCCATCTGGAGTTGAGGTACATTACATGTAAGAGGGATACACATAGTGCCATACTTTATAATCCTCTGAAACCCTAGACACTACAACAAGGGGGCTATAGGCCATGTGTTCATCATGATACATGATGTGTAGTTTATATTTTCATATTTTCTCAAATTTAGGATATGTGAATTGATTTAGTCCATTACACCATATATCCTACCTCTTTTTCACCTAATATTATTAGATCTAGTGGCTTCTCATGGTTTCAATCCATCCGTTGGTCGAAAATTGATTATGTTGAGCATCAGAGGTTTTTTCACATCTCACATGCCATGAGTTCCTCTGCCTTTGAATATCCATCCTCTAATTGTTTAAACGATCATAAAAAACCTATAAGAATCGAAAATCTATCTCTATTCAATCAATCTGTTCCTAGTTTGATAATTTTTTGTGATTTCGGGGGTTAAATCGGGATCGGTACCACCCAGAAATGTTGAATCGGGACCATAGGGTCCTATCAGAGAATAACGTGAAGGGATTAAGGGGGAAATTCCCAAAAAAATGTTTTATTGATCATTTCCAATAATTATTTTACAACAATGAGGAACATGTATAATCTATTCTAGAAAAAAAATGAATAAATCAATTTAATAGATACATGGGGGCATGAAAAGGTGGAAATTAGAACAGATCAATTAAATGGATTAATCTTCTCTATAAATTTAATAAAAAAGGACATAAACCAAAAATTGATGATACCAACATAAATATTGGATTTTTTTCATTGAAAAACATGCTCTCCAAGGATCTAAGGAATTCGTTGTGTTCATTGCATCCCGATATACTATAATCCAGAGTTGCGTTGTTGTTTGATTTGACTCACTAAGAGAAGAAGGTAAGATAATATCTCAACATCATAGGGTTAGGAGGATAGACTTGGGAAAATCCCCATTATAGTATACTTATATATATTTTCTTAGGTTAAATTAATGAAAGAATGAATTAATTAATTTAGTAATCCACTTAATGTACCACCAACAAGAGAGATGTATGAACGCCCCACACTAACTTATATTAGGTCACACGTAGGGTAAAAAATTAGTTCCAAACTCAACCATGGTATCATATTTATGATCAAATATTCTGTTAAATATTTATCCCAATTTTATTAAGAAAATATGGATGGAAAATATAAAATATGTTCAATATTTTTATAAAATTATTTCAGGTCACACCGAGCCTTGAAATCACACCTCATCTCAGTTCCAACCTCTAGAAATATACATAGAAATACTTCAAATTATTAGAAGGGAAAAATATGTTCTATGAAATTTATGTACCCTAGATTTTCATTCATGAGTAATTTAGTCTTTATACCCAAATATTAAATCTACAACGAATATTTATTCAGTGTTTTTCAACCTACAAATGGAGTTTTCTTAATTAATTAGTTAAATATTTATTTATCCCTTTAAAAACCCCAAAAAATAATTATTTACTTATTGATTCCATATTATACCAGAATTTTATTATTTATAATCATCCATGACAAAATTTCATGTCATTATTCAAGTGGTCAGGCCGACCCAATCTTGAACACACTTTAACTTGACTAGTGAGTATAGTTATGGAGGTTTTTATTTTGACATAATATAATTATAACAAAATAAAAATTATATCACTTTTATATTTTTATTATTTTGAAAAATATTTTAATATTTTTTTATGAATAATGATAAACTAGAAGAAAAATTAAAAAACCATTCTTTATCGAGGGGGTAGTCCGCACAATTCTTGATTAGTGATTCCATTACTCAATGAATGAATAGGGTGAATGTGGATAGTAAGTGATCATTTTGGAACCATAAATACATTATATAAATCATATTTATTAATCAATAACATAATCAAGACCATTCATGAGAGGTGGTGTTGAGAAATATAAAGTGTTGCTTCATAGAAGCAGTAATCAACACAAATGAACTAACGATGTTTCTTGTTTCACTTACTTGATGGAAGAGAATAAATAATGGTTGTACCATTATTATAATAACATCCTGATATAATAATTATTCTTATTTTGTTATTATATTATAGTTATGGTTGGTATTTAAAGTATGTAATATTAAAGATGCATTATGAAATATGTGGAACCTATGTTGATACCTTAAACTTCCTCTTGACGAAGGCCATACATTTTAGGGGCTTAGGATAATTTGATATGACTAGGTGAATTAGTGCATGTAAAAGTAAACATGGATATTAAATTTTGGTAGGGTTTAAATTAAATTTTAAAATATTATATATTCATTGAAAGGGTTGAAGTGATCGACCTATTATAAGTGAGGAATATGAACATTTTAGTGGAAAAGAATAGTATGTTGATGAGCGTTGTCGCACATGCTCTCAAACATATTTGTGATTTAACTATGTGTAGCTCAGTAGCTGACCTTGGTCATTATCTCAAGGAGGAATTGAGTTAAGACAACCTTAATAGGATTGAATAAAAAAAAGGAAATAATTGAAAAAAAATGAAACACAAGATTGGGGGGGTTGTGACTTTCGAACAATACACTAAACAAGAGAATGAGATGGAACAATTATAGACACAAATTATTTAGAAAAACATATTTGAGAAGAAATAGTCGATATAATATCCCCCCTTCATAATTAATTTATCCTTATCCAATATGATCATAATTCATTCAACTTTAATCCCCTAACCTTGTCAACCCCCAAACCCTATGGAAATTAACACGACAAAAAATATTGAAAAAATAAGCCTTCACTCAACTTCGGGACATCCAATCGCAGCACCCTAATTTGATTGTAATCCAAATGAAAACTTATTGTCAATGGTAAATTTGGGAATCATATCCTCCTTATATTTGAGAATTAATTGTGCTTAGTGATGAGACTTGAACCCTACAATTCTATCCCATGTTGATTAGATTTTTTGATTGAGGTTTCACTCACACACTTTAGACAAGCCCGACCATGCGGTCAAGTGCAACTCGATGGGGTAAATTATAAATTAAAACTCAATTAATTGATCAAAATTTTTTAATTACATTATGTTTATGGATTCAAAATAAAAAATTTAAGTTAGTACGGATTTGATCAACTACAAACGAAATCACTCTTCCATGGGCGGAGTTGTCATCATGGAGATGTTTTGCATAAGCAATGGATTGAAAGGGGAACACCCAATCTCATCTCCACTCCTAGATTACATCCCAAAAAGGAAAATAAATAGATTAAAATAGAGAGACATAGAAGATTAATTGAACAAAAAATTCAAGATACAAGCATGAAATCAACGAAATACAAAGTGGAGGTGGGAGAGGAGAGCCTTCTTGGAAGAGATGTTTTCACAAGGCCTTACTGCTTTAAAGAGTTTTAAGGTGTTCCAAAAAACCACCATTTTTTCCAAAACTTTTCAATCCTCTAAAAACACTCCCAAAGAGTGAAAACACCCTTTAAATAGACTTTGCGAGGGCTAGGCTTACATAATGTTTTTATGTGTGAAATGAAAATTCGGTCTAATAATTTATTCCAAGTTTAAGTTCATAGTTGTCCTCCAAAATGCGCGAATTGGATGGCCTTACAGAAGAATTAATTGTTAGTAATCATGTCCCCTAGCTTACCCCAAAATTTGGACCCATTACAAGCTCGTATAAAGAAGATACAACCCAAACACTTAAGTGATATCCAATCTAGTGAATCCAGTCCAACTTTGACTTTATGGCCCATTTAGACCACCCAAATGCACAATACAGCTCACATTTCCTAAATAGAATTTTTCTATCATTAAGTCAGGAACACAATCTACAAAATTCTAAGTCAGAATAAATTACAAAAAAATATTTATACCTAAAATACTACAATGATATTTAAAAGGGTAAAATTAAAATTTCCATCAAATTTTCAAATGAATGGTCTAATCCAAATATTATATAAATAAACATATTTAGCACAATGTGAGAAAATTATTTCATTTATTATAAATAAAATATTAAACAAAATTGTGTTTTATCAACTCCCCTATACTTACCCATTTTCACTCTTGGAAAAAACTTCATATCAAGTATTCGAAAAAATTGTGACAAGATATGCATGTTCATATTTCTCAATCCACAGTGGAGGTATGGGAAAAGAAAGTATCCCACCAAGAGTCAACATTAGTAAATTTTAAATTAATTTTCTCAAAAATTGTGTCAAAACAAAATCCAGTGAGATTCATAACCCTAATCATAGTGAAACAAGTCATTGGTCTACCATGCCACTAATTCTCCACGTGTGTGTGTGCCAAACATTCCAAGCTCATAAATCCACCCTTTATTCACTATATTCAGGTCAAGTAAAACAATTATTCTTACCTAGTTTAATTCACTAAACCTGTTATACATTCCTTTGAGATCAAATTTCAAGACCCACTCACTTAATCATTCCCTAAAGTCAAGCCTTGAGCTCCTGACCTAGATATCTCCATATGTTTTACATTTCATCACCCCCTCATTTATTATTTTTTAGTTTTTTTATGTTTCACTTAGAAAAAATCTCACGCTAATCTCTCAACCAATGCTTGATATCCTCATGAAACTAATTTTAATAGTTATAATAAGATCAATGTTCAATGAAGAGTGATTTTTGACCTGTCCAAGATGAAACCTATATTTTTTTGAGGGCATACAATAGCCAGATAACAAGTACACAAACATAGGTCAATTTAGTACAGTAATGAATCTGATTAGAAGATAAATGAATTTATGGATCAACCAATTATTTTTTACCTAATTTTATTATACCATCAATTGAGTATGAAAAATTGCACAAGTCATGGTTGTGTGAAAATCTGTGTGGAGAAATCAATGAAACAATTTACCAAGGAAAAATATCACAAATAATGATGTCAAAATCTAAAAGGATTTATAATGACACAACCATTTATATCATTGGAGACTTCAATTTTTGTAAAAAGTAGCCCTTGATGATGAAGTCATACTCATGGTTATCATTATACCAATGAATTTTGTAAACATTCATTTTTCATATGTTCCACATGATAATGTTACATGATATATATATATATTTTTTTGTTTTTTGTTTTTCTTTCAAAATTTTAACCATAAACTTAATAGAAAATGCACAAAAAACAAAAAAACGAAAATTCTAAATATCTATAACAAAATTATTTCCCCTCCCCCACACTTAAAATATTGTATTGTCCTCAATGTGAACCTATGAGATGATATGTTCATGTGAAAATCATAATTTTAAACAGGATAAATAATATAAAACTGAAAGGGTTAAGAATAGACTGATATGATCAAGTGATGATGGGGGTCATGCAATGTGAGGAAATCTACTACATCAGCAGGAAGTACCTCAATTTATTTCTTCAAATGTTTAGAATTGACTATAAAGCTCCTTCCAGTGTCCTCTTGTGTGATCTCCACTGCACCATAAGGAAAACAATTAGATACAATATAAGGACCTAACTATCTGGAACACAACTTACCAAGCATTAGCTTCAGTCTTGAACTGTATAGAAGGACTTTTTCTCTAACATGAAACCTCCTTTTTTAGATCATCTTATCATGTGTTGCTTTTGATATTTCCTTGTAGAGCCTCGAGTTCTCATATAAAAAAAATCTAATCTCCTCAACCAATTGAATTTGTATCTTCATTTGGATTACAGATTTGGCCAAATCCATTTTTCATTTATTTATAACCCAATAAGCTCAATGCTCAACTTCCAGAGGGATATGACAAGATTTCCCAAAAACAATCCGAAATGGGGACATACTAATGGGAGTTTTTTATGCTGTCCTATAAGCCGAAAGTTCATTATCCAAACGATTTTTCCAATCTTTCTTAATTGGATGCACAGTTTTCCCCAAAATTTGTTTGAACTCCCTATTCGAAACCTCATCCTGGCCATTTTATTGGGGGTGGTATGATGTTGATATTTTTTGTGTCAACTCATAATTCCGAAGGAGGGAATCCATATTCTGATGGTAAAAGTGTGTCCCTTTGTCACTGATGATGGACTTCGCTACTCCAAACCTGCAAAAAATCAATGCATTGAAAAATTACACTATAACATGAGAATCATAATTCTTAGTGGCCTTATCCTTAACCCATTTACTCACATAATCATAAGAAACCAATATATATAAAAAACCAAATGAACTAGGAAAATTACCCATAAAATCGATTACTCATACATAAAAAATGTCACGACATAGTATGGGTTGTTGGGGCATCTCGTGTCTCCTAGAAATGTTCCCAGTGTATTGGTAATGAGTGCATGACATACAAAACACATGGGCATCATGGAATAATCTAGACCAATATAATCCAATTTCTAATACTTTCCTAGTAGTTCGTTGGGGTCCAATGTGTCCTCCACATGAAAGTGTATGGTAGAAATATAGAACAGACTCAAACTCATGATCGGGAACACACCTTCTAATAACATAATCACTACACATGCGCCAAAGGTATGGATCATCCCACACATAATACCGGGACTCACTTTTTAATTTTTTGACTTGATGTTTCATCAAATTTATAGGGATTTCATATGTAATAAGGTAGTTCACTAAATCAGAATACCAAGGATGCGTACCTGAGATGGAATAAAGATGCTCATCAGGGAATGTTTCCTGAAGGAGTAGCTGGTCCAAGGTGTCATCCTCTAGTGTGTGAGTAAGCCTAATAATGTGGTGAACCCCTAGGTTTTCTAACCCCTTCTTGTCCATTATTTCAATATCAAATTATTAAAGAAGGAGCATCCATCAGATAAGTCTGGGCTTTGCATCTGGCTTCTTCAAAAGGTACCTTAGAGCTGCATGGTTAGAAAAACAAGTACTTTAAAGTCTAATAAATATGAATGGAATTTATCTAAATAAAATATGATAACAAAAAACTCCTTTTCCATTGTAGTGTAGTTTTATTGGGATGAATCCAATGTCCTTGATGCATAGAAAATCACACGTGAACGTCCCTCCACCCTCTATGATAAGACAAATCCAACTATAAATTCGGATGCATCATACATAAGATGAAAATGAATGTCCCATTGTGGGGGGTTGTATGATAAGTGGAGTGGTCAAACACTTCTTCAACTCATCAAATTATACCTTGTATGAATCGTCAAACACAAAATAATAATCGTTTTGAAGTAATCGTGAGAAAGGAAGAGAAATCTTACTAAAATATTAGATGAAGTGCCGATAAAAGCCTGCATTCCCTAGGAAAGATCTAATATCACACACACATGAAGGATAGGGTAACGATGAAATAATTTCTATCTTAGATCGATCAACCTCTATCCCATGTTTTGGCACTACATTCCATAAGACAATGTCATACTCTACCATGAAATGACACTTTTCAAAGTCAAGACTAGATTCTTCTCAATAAAATGATTCAACACATTTCCCAAAATATATAGACATTCATCAAATTAGGATCCATACAATTTAAAATCATCCATCAATACCTCTATGAAATTCTCAATAAAATTAGAAAAAATATCCACCATGCATCTCTGGAAGGTACCTGGGGCATTGCAAAGTCCAAATGGCATCCTCCGAAAGGAAAATGTGCTGAATGGACAAGTGAATGTTTCCTTCTTCTAATCCTTTGGATCTATAGGAACTTGAAAATATCCAAAAAATCCATCCAATAAAAAATAATGTGTCTTCCCAGCTAGTCTCTCAATATTTGATCAATAAACAGGAGGGGGAAATGGTCATTGTGAGTGGATTGATTTTGTTTTCTATAATCAAGACACACTTGCCAACTATTTTTCACCCTCATTGGAACTAACTCCTCTTTATTATTTTTTACAACTATAACACCACTTTTAATAGGAATTAACCACTGTGAATCTAAAATTGGATAAATTATAACTACCTAGAGAAATTTTTCATCGTCTTTTTTCACAACTTCCAGAAGAGTTTGGTTCAGTCACCTCTGTGGGTGCCTAACCATCTTAGCCCCATCATCCAAAAGAATCCTATATTTGAAAATGGAGGGGATAATACCTGGTATGTCACCCAATGTCCACCCAATTTCCCCGATGTTCTCCTTTAAATGATTCAAAAAGATTTTCTTCATGTTCAAAAGTGAGATTATTAGTAATAATAACAGGTAACCTCTCACAACTCAACAAGTATGAGTATTTGAAATTTTGTGGAAATGGATTGATCTCCAATGAATGGGGGTGATTTATGGATGGAAACATTAAAGGAACTGAAATATGTGAAAAAATAATATCAATTTCAGAATAAATATTGTCAAAATTAGAGAATAATTCATCAAATCCATCAGAAAACTCAACAACCATGTCATAATCAGATTGACATGATGAAAATATAAATATAAATCCATTTCAAAATCAAATTTAAGAGATTATTGTGCATTATAAACAGGTGTGGAAATACTCTTAGACAGCAAACTAGAACCAATGCTCATAATCTCTATAATCATAGGAAAATCAAAATCCATGGGATTCTTACTTGGTGGTTCAGAATGGGAGATAACAAAAGGAAAATGGTTCTCTGAGGGGTACTTCATAGAATCTATAATATTAAATATCACAAATTCATCCAAAAAACTCTATGGAAAGTGTTCCCTCATGGACATTTATGATTGGTTTTGCAGTTTTGAGGAAGGGAATACCTAAGATAATTGGATCACGTGAACTTACCTGGTCTTCCTCCATTTTAAAAATGTAGAAATCTGCTCGAAAGATCATGTATTTTACCTGGAAAAGTACATCCTCAAGTACTCCCACTGGATATAATGTTGTTCTATTTTCCAACTACACCACAACTCTCATCGGCTTCAACTCACCAACCTGTAAAGAAGAAAATATAGAGATAAGAATTACATTTATGGATT
Source organism: Viscum album (assembly GCA_963277665.1). Classification (NCBI taxonomy): domain Eukaryota; kingdom Viridiplantae; phylum Streptophyta; class Magnoliopsida; order Santalales; family Viscaceae; genus Viscum; species Viscum album. The sequence goes on along the minus strand of OY728146.1, from coordinate 52,901,655 downwards.
CTCTTAAATCATACAGAGCATTAGAAAAGTTAAACTCCCCTATAGTGCATGGGATAGTGAATGTCTCTAGATCCTTTCACTTTTTTGGAATTTCTAGAGTTGGTGTAATGAGTGCTGACACATTCCTTCCAATATTGATCCTCTCATTTACCTTTATCCCTCTTTGATTGGTAAAAAGTTATTTTAATAATTTTTCATACCTTGGTATTTTCTTGATGGCTTCAAGTAGAGGAATTTTGATCTCCACACACTTTAATGTGTCCAAAAACTCTTTTTTCATCGCCTCCTTATCCATCTTCTTGGTTTGTATAACCATGTTCAGAAAGGGAAGGTGTTTAGGCAGAACATAATCAATATATTTCTTACCTTTTTAATTCTATGTGGGATGCTCATCAGTTTTTCTTGAATGGGCCTTCTCCAAAGTTGAGGTGAATCTTGGTAGAATGGTAGGTGGAGAAGAATCAATTTTTGTCTTCCCACTTCTCAATGTGATGTCACTGAAATTACCCTATGGAATTGGAGTTGGTTGGGAAGGTAGATTTCTAGAATACATACTTACCAGTTCATGGAGGGCAGTGGAAATCTATCTCATTTGAGTCTTTAACTTTCTTAACTCCGAACCATGAATCTTCAGCTCATTTTGTTGGTTAAGAATAATTTGTTTTAAAAGTTTATCAGTGTTAGAATATACATAGGTTTGGGGATTACCTTATTGTTTTATTGTTGATTCATGGGCTTCAAATCTAATTTTGGGTTGTTGGAAACCATGGTGGTAAGGCGGAGGTTGTAGGAAGTTTTGTTGAAAAGGGGGCCTTTGTTATTTTCCAGATCCACACCTCATGTCTGATTGATCCTTCAACCCTTGGTTGTATGTTGGAGTAGATTAATCACACTTTTTTGGGGATGTGGTTGTCATTTCTACTGATATGGCCTCCCAAGAAACACTGCTACACAATCTTCTATTTCTTTTATTTGGGGGAAATAGTTAGTTGAGTGTCTTGTCTCAATGTAAATGCCACAAGGCCTTGAAGTAGGGGATTATGGTGCCTTTTGTACCAAAGCAATCTATCTCACCATAGTTGATAATTCTTCCAACATGGTATCAATAAAATGAATTTAAAGAGAAAATTGATTTACGTGATGTACTCTCTAACATCTGGGGTACCTCAATTTCCAAATTGTTGAGAGTTTTGTGCCATATTTTCGATCAATGCATGTGTAACTACTGGTGTTTTTTCAACCAATGCTCCACCAGCTGCGACATCCACCGTGCTCCTCTCCATAGGTTTGAGTCCTTTATAGAAGTATTTTATTTGTAGTTTCTCACTAATTTGGTGATGCAGTTAGTTTTCACACAAATTATTTAATCTCTCCCAATACTCATACATTGACTCCCCACGTGCCTTCTTTCTCCCTGAGATATCCTATTTAATGGAAGTGGTCCTTGATGATGAAAAAAATCTCTGCAAGAAAAGTCGTTTCAAATTGTTTCAATATGTTACTTCTTTAGGTTGTAAATAATACATCTAATCCTTAGTTGTCCGTCAAGTGAGACTCAGAATGCTCTAAGTTTTATTTGATATTCTAAGACATTTCATGGTTTCATTTTTGAGTATACCACATTGAATAATTTTAAATGTTTGTTTGGATCCTCAACAGATAAGCCATGAAATTTTGGAAGAAGGTGAATTAACTGAGATTTTTGTTCAAAGTCTGATTCGAGAGTTGGACATGCAATGTATGTAGGTTGATAATTAATATCAGGTGCAACCAACTCTTGAATATTCCTATTGAGTTCATTATTGTTATTTTCAGACATTTTATCTAGTTTAATATTTGTTTTAGAAGAGTTTCCAATTTCAAAATTCTTAGAGTGGAGGAATTACCTAGTTGGGTAAATTTCAACACTCCCCGTAGACCGAGATTCTCTGATTCTAGACCTAAGACTACACTAAATCTTGTGTTCTAGATCAAGGATACCCTCAAAATGGAATCTTTTCATAAATCATAAAAAATATAGAAATGAAAAAAATTGGACACTAATATCATTAAATGAGGTTTCAATTGATGGTCTGAAAAAAAAGTGGTGGGGAAGAGAGAATTGAGAAGAAAGTGTAGGATAAGAAAAGAAACAAAATAAAAAATAAGAATAAATAACTTACCTAAATTTTGGTTGAATAAAACACTTTACTCCCCAAAAACGATGCTAATTTGATGAGCATTGTCATACACACTCTCAAAAATGTTTTTGATTTAACTAAGTGTAGCACAATGGAGGACCTAGGTCATTCTCTCAAGGTGGAGGTGAATTAAAACCCCCCCTAATAGGATTGAAGAAAAAAAATAAGTGAAAAAAATAAAACACAAGAAGGTATTTCCTATAACATTACTAGAAATATAAAAAAAATGATCCTTCAGTCATCTTATGGACTTCCTGTCGTTGCACCCTGCTTTGATTGTGATCCAACAGCTAACTTATGGTCAATTGTCAATTAGGGAAGCAAATAAACCCTATATTTGAGAATTAATTTTCCTTAGGGATGAGACTTGAACCCTACAATTCTATCCCAAGTTGATTACATTTTTTGATTGAGGTTTCACTCACATGCTTTACACAAGCCCGACCACGCGATCAAGTACAAGTCGATCGAGTAACATAGAAATTAAAACTCAATTAATTGATCTCAATTTATGAATTATAGTATGTTTATGGATTAAAAATAAATAAATGAAGGGATTACATATTAGATCAACTACAAATGAAATCACTCTTCCATGGGCGGAGTTGTCATCATGAAGACATTTTGCATAAGAAATGGATTGAAGGTGGAACACCCACTCTTATCTCCACTCTTATATTAAATCCTAAGAAAAAATATAATAAAATGAAAAGAGATAAACACTGAAGATTAATTTAATAAAAATTAAAGATACAAGCATGAAATCAATGAAATTAAAAGTGGAGGTGGGAGAGGAGAGCCTTCTTGGAAGAGATGTTTTCACAAGGACTTACTTCTTCCAAGAGTTTTGAGGTTATACCAAGAACCAAACATTCTTTAAAACCATAAAAACGGCTCTACCAACCATCCAAAAGAGTGAAAATCCCCTTTAAATAGAGTTTGAGAGGGCTAGGGTTACATAACATTTTTAAGTTTGAAATGGAAATTCATCTAAATATTTTATTCTACGTTGCACTGCATATTTGACCTAAAAACGCATGAATTACCTATCCTTATAGATGTATTATTTGTGAGGAATAATTTCCACGATCTTCCTTTAAAATTTAGGCCCAATCCATGCCCTGATGAAGAAGATACGACCCAAACACTGAAGACATATCCAATCTGGTGAATCCAGTCCATATTTGATTTCATGGTCCATTTAGACCACTCAAATGCATGATCCGACTCCCATTTCCTAAATTGAATTTGTATATAATTAAGTCAGGAAAACATTTACAAAATTTAAAGTTAAAATAATTTACTGAAAAATATTTATGCCCGAAATACTACAGTGAATTTAAAATGGTAAAAGTAGAATTTCCATGAAATTTTCAAATGAATGATCTGATCCCAAATATTCTATAAATTAACCTTTTTAGCACAATATAAGGAAATTATTTCATTTATCATCAATAAAATATTCAATAAAATTGGGTTTTATCACAAGTAATGGGTAAAAATGCAAAGGCATGAAAATTAGGGGATTTAGATTAAGGTTGGTGAGATATTTATTTTAGTATTTAAAACCTAAAAAAATTTCTCTATAAAGTCTAAAGGCCATGTTAATTATTGAAAATTAGAGCCACCGTAGATTATTCATTTAAATACCTATTACTCGTAATTAAATATTAATCATGTCAATTATTTTGTTAAAAAAATAGCTAAAACCTTATTAAAAATTTAATTTGATGAATCCAAACTTGGTCTCCATTTATCCAAATTAAATTTATAAATAAGAGAAAATGAAATTTTAAATCAAAACATATAATGTGTTGAAAATTTGTTTTTTTTTCTAGAAAAATTTCATTTTAATTGTTAAGTGTTCTTAGTCTTATTTAACATTTATTACCCACTAAATTAGTGTTAAATGATTTTTATATATGTTTAAAAATAATATCAAAGCTTTAATTTAAAATTTATTCATTTAATTTTAAAAATAAACAATATTTAGTAAGGTATTATTCTTTAAAAAATAGTTGTTTTTCCAGGGTAACTAATATTTACCCAAGGTTACTTAATATTTATTCCTAAAAAAAGTGGCCCGTTTTAGATAATTCTTACCCACTAATTTTAAATTCTAAATCCATTTCATTTGATTCATTAATAAAAACTAATTTTAAAATACTATTTTTGTAACATATTTAAAATAACTTCTTATAAAATATTTTTATGTTTTAAAATATAGAGAGTTTTTTAATTCAAACATGATATTTTAAAATTTATAATGTTACTGAGAATATATTTATTTGGTTAAGAAAATGGTTTTATAAGTTTTAGGTTATGCTTATATCTAAGTGATGTAACAAAAGCCATAGTATTTTCAAAAATAGTATTTTGGGTTATTCACTCACAAATAATTTTTTTAGAAAAATTCTAAAATTTTATCTTAATAATATATGATAAATAAAAAAATTATTCTAATTTATTCAAATTAAAATGCTAATATTGAAAATTTTAACATTAAAATCAAGCCATAAAATATCATGAAAAATACTTTTTTATACGAATCATCTTTTAGGGTTGTAAATTATTATTCTAAAATAAGTGCTTATCATAAAGGTATCAAAATAGAAAAAAATATTCATTTTATAAAATAAATTATATACATAAAAATGTATTTTATTAGTTTATTATTTTTACTGATTGAGTTTTATATTTAATTTATATTTCATTTTTTTCATATATATATATGTATCTCTGTGTGTATTCATTTATATATGTTTAATAATTAAATTAATACTATTTATACTTGATGATTCTATGGATACGTTAATATAGTCTATATTGATTTATTTTTTAGTGTTGAATGTGGGTCAAACCATAGAACAAATTATTTATTTAAGAAGAAAATTTTCGGTTGTTGGTGTCTACCCCCTTAAATAAATTGTGTCCTCAGAATTTAATTACCATTTACATGCAATAATAGCTAAAGGTGGAAGAAATATTGACATGCCTCAGGATATTCCCCTCAATATCTTATGGAATACTATAAAATACATATTTTCCCTAACCATTTCAAGGAAATGTATCTCATAATAAGTTATTAAAGATCATGTGAATGATTCATTTTTTCTTATTAGATAATTCACAGTTTCCCTTGTAATAATAGCTATTCAAACTTGATTTAGAATGTTTTAACCTCATTTTAAAAATATATGTTGATTCAAATTTAATATTGTCCTTATATTTCAAAAATAAAAATCTATTATTTATTTTTTAAGGATAATATTTTAATTAACAAAATATTTATTCCCACAAACATAATAATCTTACCAATAAATGTTTTCTTCAAAATAAAAATTAACGAGGGCGGTCGCATGAGTTCTCATAAATAATACTAGATACAATAGGATTAATAGGACCAAAATTCATCCACTAATTCAGTGTGCAGGGTAAGTGAACACCTAATTACTACTATTCTATTCATTGATTGTCATTTCATAGGTTCTTACTTGCTCCTAGAGTTTACGAGGTTGTGGATTCCTAACATACTCATAAATACTTGGATTAGGGTATTGCATTTTTTAATTAACTATTTCTCCACACATAATACATTGAATTGTTAATGGTTCCTTATGATGTTTTTTTACCGTCATTACTCGTGCTAACAAAACTCTTCATTTTCCCTCAATACCATGATGCTAGATATCCTCCTTTATAACATGTAAATCAACTTACAACCCCCTTGAAGAAATTCCCCTCATGATTCTTCCCACATGTTTGACATATTGGTGGTTTAATATCATTTATTTCATCATTATTATTGCCCGAATTTTCATTATCCTCCACCCTTGTCTTCTTTAGTGAACATGGGATTTAAACTATGTTTATATTAATAATAATGATTTGTTATAGTTGGTTTGGAATAATTAAATTGTTTGTCTCTATCTCATTACAAATTGATGATTTTTGAGGTAATCATATAATTATCCTTCACACCCGTGGTTGACTCAGTTTCTTAAAGTTACAAACATAACTTAAACCACAAAGGGTTTATATGAGTGATAAAAGATTAAAAATATGGGGGAATTATCATAATCATAAAAGTAATTCGACCACAAAAATTATCATTCTATAACATTATCATATTGTCTTATAGTTCCTTTAGTTCAAACTATAACAATATTAGTTTGACCTTGGTTACTTTAATTTGGGTTATCTTATATTTTTGAACTTTTTCCCTCAAACTAATGTGTAAATGAATCCTTCATAGAGGTTAGTAATGAGCACATGATCATCCAAATTATATCCCCAAGAGTGTCCATCCATGTGTTATTTCTGAGGTCCACTCATCATGCATTTGGGTGATGATAGAGTCAATTATCAACCAATAATTTTTGGGGTGATTACCCTAGGGTGCTTCTGCGTCCCAACCACAACCACTTATTGTATCTAAACAATGATTTATTTTTATGGAAGAATATATACTTAATTATTTATCAATATTTTATTCTATCATTATATACTTAGACTCGCCTCTTGGGTTTTCACTAAGTTTCTCTAAACTAAACCCCAAAATAACTAAACTAATTTCCATGAAAAAATAAACCCTACTATGATACTAAATAGAGTGACCCAAGATAATGATGACATCAATAATACATTAATCTCATAATTTAATTAATACATATCATAAAAAGTCACAAAAACTGAAGACCTAAACATTTAGTGTCTTAGAGATTAGATATATAAACATCTTAATTTACTACTCTTGTTTACAATTATCTCTAATCATGCTCCTATGTACCCTTTCCCACATATCTCACATGATATATCCATTTTTATAACATGGGGATTAGAAACAAAATAAATGGATGAGATTAGATTTTTGTTAATGGTAAAATATATCATAACATGAAGAAAAAAAGGGAAGACACAAATATCATAAAACATGAAAACACCTTAGATTATAATAAAACATGATATATAATCTAAGATAATGAAAATATAATTATAGAAGCATAAAAGATGTTTCCATTCTCAAAACTTATCTCAATAAAATTATAACATGAGATCATGATGTAATAGTGAAAAATATTTTTATATTAGAAATTTTTGGGGAAGGGGACAAACAATGATATAAAGAAACACACAACATACACATCCATGAAGATGGGGAGACTCAAACAAGAGACCTCCCCAATACCCCGAAGGGTCTTTTTACACTAGGCTATACCCCAGGGGAATGAAAAATACATTTGTCATTAAGAAATAATTTTAAAAACAAGGTATCTTATGGAAATTAAATGAATCTCTCAAATTTAACATAACTTGATCAAAAAAATTTAAATGTTGAACAACCCTAATCATAGGAAAAAAATGTGTGATAAAACACATTATGGTCCTGATTATGTGAATAAAATCATTATGTTCATCAATGAAATTGTGAGAAAACCTATCTGTCCCACACTCTTGTAAACAAACTCAGTATTCCCATGTTTGAAAATATGATCACACCCATCACTTCCAAGCCAATGTTAACAAACTCATTATTTCCACACCTGACTATCCATGAGATATAAGATTAAAAAATGAATTGAAGGAAGATATAGAACACCAACCATCATCATCAATACATACATGTCCCACTTAAAATCAACCATAACCATATCTTAAATAACCCATGGATAAATAATGTGTTTATTAATCATTCCAAAATAATCACATAACATAATCTTAAAATACCACATGATATCAAAAATATTATTTTATACAAGGAAGCATATCATAGAATCATATACAGGCTGATAAAAAATCACTTCATGAATGAAAAAACTTGAACTGTAAATATAAGTTAAAATGAAAACGTTTTCACATAAACTTTTACTACATCGATGACCTAATAACTTTAAAAAACATTTGTATGAAGGGAAAGTGAATAATTTTGAAAACAATTATATAAAGTGTTCAAAAAAATCCTTGAAAATACATAAAGGCTATCAAAAGGTGAATTGAAAATAATTTGAAAAATTGTCGATTTAAAATATTCTTTAATAAAGGATACTTCACAAAATATAAATTCTGTAAAAAAAGAATTGAAAATACTTATAAAACTTTTAATTATAAAAGAGTATTTGATAACCATGAATTGAAAAAGAATATTGTTTTCAAAAAGGGAAGTACAAATACCTAAAAAATTATAATTTTTAAAAATGAAACTTTAAGAATGGAACCTTCAAAAATATAACATATTTATCAAAATAGAATTTCTATAATATGATAAAAAATTATATTTTTAAAGGAAGGAAAACCGTTTTTGGAAATTTTAAAACCCACATTGTAAAATAGGATAAAGAAACATTTTATTCAAAGATAAAAAATATGGAAATAAAATACCATTAGAGATAAAAATGATTTTAGTTTCCACTAGGGATATGATAACATTGGTGGGAAGTAAAAATATGGACATGGAAGAAAAATATATTAAAATTAGTGGTAATTATTTATAATAAAATTAATTTTAATAAAACATTAAAATCATAAATGAAGTATAATTAGGTGTGAAAAATGAATTATTTCTAAAAATAATTTTAAAATACATTATAATATCATAATAGGTTATAATATATCAATAATGAAATATAATATACAAAATTAGTCACTATGGCCCAAGGAAGAGAATTGAGTCTTCAAAACACGTTATGGATTTAGTAATTGTTGAATAAAAAGGCATTAGAAGATTGAAAATAATATGTTTCTGTAAATCCCATGGATTAAATAATTCATTTTTTTAAAATAAAATCATGGAAATTATATACACCATTAAAATATATAATTGGTGTAAAACTTTAAAACATGGATCAAGGAAGATAGTTTGAGATAAAAACCCATACAACCTTTGTATCTTCGAAATAAAAACTCCAATAGAGAATTAACATGGAAAAAACATTTTAAATCATCTAATATATTAATATTATGACAAAAAATAAAAATGGTTTAGCATTTACACCATTAAAAATGAAACATGGTGTATTGTATAAACATATCTCAAGGGATTAAAATTTGAGATAAAGAAACTCTTAACTTGTTTCCCTGTATAGTGGAAAGCGCTCTAGACACCAATAAAAAGAAACATAAATATTTTAATATACTATTTAATAACTATATTAATACCTAAAAATATTTTTAATTTTCATTTATAATCATTATCAATATGTATATTAGCTAGTATTTATTATTCTCCCACAATGGATTTTTATAGCTTTAACTATTTATAGTAGTTTAATAGAAGTGGTTTTGGAGTTTATTCTTAGTCTAAATTTCATCATTAAAAGATAATTAATGTTAATATCATGGATGAATTATAATAATTTAGGTATTTTAAATTTCCTTTCATTAGTACTTTAGCCTTTATCTAATAAAATGAAACCCATAATGAAATGTTTTTTATTAATTTTCAACATATGAAGGGTGTTTTCTTAATTAATGAGTCAAATATTGTTGTGTCCCTTCCATATCGAAATAATAATTTTATTAATATTTATTTAATTTTTTTAATTGAAATTATTTTTTTATAATCATCCCTGATGAAATTTCATAGCATTATTCTAGCAGGTGGGTAGACCGACCCAATATTGAGCACGTTTTAAATAAATTAGTGAGTATGGTTGAGTTGGTGTTTATTTTAACATAATTTAATTATAAAATAATCCTAATTATATTATTTTTATTTTTTTATGATTTCAAAAGTGATTTGAGGAATTTTGTACAAATAATTAAAAACTAGAATAAAATGAAAAGATGATTCTTTATTGAGGTGGTGGTCCGCACACCGCATGATTAACGTTTCCATTAATAAATGAATGATAAGGGGAATTTAGATAGTAAGTGATAATTTGAAAACCTCAAATACATTATATATATGATATTTATTCACTAATACCATCAATAATAATATTCAAAATAGGTGGTTATTAAAAACCGAAAGCGTCGCTTCGTGGAGGTAATAATCTGAACACACACACTAATGATGATTCTTGTTTTTATTAGTAGATGTAATAGAATAAATAATGTTTGTACAATTATTATAATAATATATCAAAATACTTATTTTTATTATGTTATTATTATAATATGGTTATGGTGACTTTATAAATCAATGAATAAGAATTAAATATAGAGGAATATGTGATACCTATGTTAAGACATTGAACATTCCCTTGATGATAACCTTACATTTGAAGCACTTAAGATAATTTGTGTTTATTAGGGTAAAAAGGTCATGTAAATTAATTATATAAGATTAAATTTGGGTATTTTTTCCTGGAAATATCTAAATAGGAGTGGATTATGGAAAGGTTGGAAGTGATCCGCCTTTTACAAGTGAAGAAGTGTTACTTTTCCATGGAAAATAATAGAAAGTGGTAAAAATGGAAAGGAATTAAAGTTAGTTGTGTTAGGTAATGGGAGGTTAGTGAGATTTTTAGTTAAAAAATTAAAACCTAAATTTTTTTCTATAAGGTTGAAAGGACAAGTTAATTTTTAAAAATTCAAGACACCTTAGATTAGTCATTTAAACACTTATTGCTCTTAATTTAATACGAATCATGTTAATTATTTTATTACTAAAAATATGAGTAGACCCTTATTGAATTGTTTATGTGATGAATCTGATTTTAGGATCCATTTATCCTAATTCAATTAATAAATAAGATAAATTAATCTTTTAAATAAAAATTTAGAATGACTTAATTTTTTTTAGAAAAATGTCATTTTAATCATTAAGTTTTCTTTGTATTATTTAAAATTGATTACCCATTATATTAGTGTTAATTCAGTTATATATATATGTTTAAATATAATATTTTAGATTTAATTTAATATTTGTTGATTTAATTTTAAAAAAACATAACATTTAGAAAAGTATAATTGTTTGAAAAATATTTATTTTACCACGATAACTATAATTTCCCCAAGGTAACTAAATAATTATGCCTAAAAATAAAGTTTTCATTTTTAGATGATTTGAACCCATTTATTTTAAATTTAAAATAAATTTCATTTGATATAATTTATAAAAACATATTTTAAAATACTAATGTACAATGTATTTAAAAAACATTTTGAGAAAATATTTCTTATGGTGTAAAATTACAAATATTGACGTGTAATTCAAATAGGATATTTCAAAATATATAATTTTATGTAAAATAAATATATTTGATAAAATAAAAGGTTTACATAGTTTTTTCTTATTCTTATATCCATGTGATGTTACAAAAGCCACATTTCTTTCAAAAATGGTATTTTTAACCATTCGTGTAAAAATAATTATTTTAGAAAAATTTCAAAAATTCATCTAAAGTAAATATGACCATGATATATAGATGATTTGTGTTATTTTTTTTAAAATTCACATTATAAAATTCATATATAATACTTTAAAATAAAATCATAAAATATAATGAAAAACTATATTTTATCAGGAATCATTTTTTATATTAACTATTCTCATCAAATTGGTTCAAATAAAAATATACCAAACTAGAAAAAATATTAATTTTATAAAATATATATTAAACATTAAAATATATTTTATTAGTTCTTAGATATACTAATTGAGTTCAATGTTTAAAGAGTATTTTTCTTTATTCTTTTATATAATTTTTTTATATTTCATAATTCTATTGAAACTTTTTATGTTCGATAATTCTACAGCTACCTTATGATGATATATATTGGTTTAGTTTTTAGTTTTGTGTATGGAGAAAATGATTAAACATGAAATTTATTTAAATAAAAAAACCTTGGTTTTTACACATTTTATATTGTGTGTAAATAATCTAGATCTACATTCGAGTCAAAACATAAAGAAATTTTGAAATGTTATGTAGATCGATATATATATTTCTAGAATTTAATATTATATAGTAGAATAAAACTAGTTGAAAAATCAAAACTTCAGTGATTAAAACATCATAATGAAATTCTAATTTATTCCAAAGGAATAATCTATGATCCACTAATCATGAAAAATAATATCAACCATGAGAACATTTTATTTAGGGAGATCAAAAGTGAATTTGAGACTACCTGTGATGAAAATCCAAATATTAAATCAAGAATGTAAATGATATAATTCAAAATTGTTCCTTATTTCATAAATCAAATTCTAATCAAGTAATAATGAAAAATAAGTTTTTTTAAGTGTATGAGTTATATGAAATATTGTTTCTCAATGAAGAACCTTTTTTAACCCACGATAATATTGGAGAAAATAAAACCTAATTCTGATTTAGTTGAAAAAAAGTGATAATTACTAGTTATTGTTTTGATTCACAAATACATTTTTATGATTATTTTCAAATTTGTTTTTCCGAGAGAGGATACATTTATTTATTAGTATATAGTAATGAAGATTTCATTTTTGGGACTTTTATGGGTGGGAGTTGGTTACTAATCAAGGTGAAAGAGTTTGGAAGGATTTATAAATGTAAATGAAGCTAAAAAAAGGCACGTGGTCATTGTGTACTATGTTTAGAGGCTCGATACATGAAGTGTTACGATTTTTTTTATATTTAAACTTTTGGAAAAATAACCACTTGTAAATAAAAGTGAATTTAAGAGAGAGAATATTAATATTGAAAAATATGGGAGAAAAGAACATAAAATATTGAGAATATATTTATGTGTGATAATCTCTAAGGAGGAGGAGGAGTAAGAGAGCCTAAAGCTGAGGTGGTGTGTAATATGAAAAAATTATTTTCCTAATCTTACATACTAGAGTATATGTGAAAAATAATAATAATACACTCAAAGGATTTGTATGCAATAAAGAGGGGTAGTATATATGTTTTTCTCTAGGTATAAATTCATGGATATGAATCTTAAAGAAGCTACTATGACTTCTTGTTCCTTTTATTTTCTATCTCAAAGAATAAATATCTCATCTATTGTTAAATAAAACTATATTTGGAAAATGTCATTCTTGGGAGGTGGTGTTTCTTTTAATTAAAACATCCATGAGAAAATTAAACCTATGAGAGGTAGTTCAAGTGATAGGAATCATGGGTTATATGATGATATGTTACCCAACCACTAGTAATCAAGGACAAGAATATCATGTAAAATCTATGAACTAAGATAACAAACAACTTCTATAAAGAGTATTATATCAAATTTAGGCATAACCTTGAATAATTCATTTTTATACCTTTTTAACTTTATTTTATTCATTTTAATTCCTGGATGAGTATAATTATTCTAGTAAGAAAATCATAATATAACAAGTTACATGGGTAAGTTTCTAAGGCAATAAGAAACTATAAAAAGGTAGGCTACAATGATTTACACCCACCACCCTCTTAGGGTAACCATTCGATCTAATGGAACACACAATTAGTATTAAATAAGATGGTTCCCTCTCTTATATTCTATCTATGTGTAGGAATATATATAATATCATCATTCTGAACAATAATGGAGTGACCGCATTCGATGAAAAGAATTTCCATGGAATAGAAAAAATAATGTTTCCATATTCTTTCCCCTTGTTCTATAAGTTATTGATGTAGTTATAGTAGAATTTCCACCCATTTTAAGAGGTGAAAAAATTTCATATCTTGATAATAGATACCTTAAGGTTGATGGAATGTACATAGATTCCATCCTTATGTCAGTTTGGTAGAATTGTTTTTCTAAAATAATCAGATTTAAATATTCAAAAAATAATTTTTTAAACATGAAATTAGTTATGTTGATAATGTGAAAGTCTAAGAAACATAGTTGAAAATCTATAGAGGTAGGTTGGAAGATATAAAATTGTACGAGTAAGAATATATATATGAATAATTCCTAAGGGTTAAGAAAATGTGAGAAATATAAGAGGCTTTGATGAAAAATTGGATGGCTCTATCATTATGAAGAAACTTATGAGGATCATTCCATGAAAATGTTTTCAAAATATCTCAGCTCTAGAAAAAAGGGAGGACCCATCACTTGATGATCATCCCAACATCCTAATTACTTATGAAATAATAAAAGATCCTACATTCAAAAACAAAGTTAAAGATTATATGCTATTAAAATCCATTATAATGTTGATGTTAATGGAAGATAAACCTAAAGAATATAGAGATTTAGATGATTATGTTGAAAAATATAGAGATTAAAAAATTTTATATCTCCCATATCTAAAAATTTCAGGAAAAGAAAAGGAAAATAATAAATCAAGTTGTCTTTAAAATTATTTAAGTTCAGAGTTTTAGAAAACATTTCTATTTTCTATACTAATAATAGGAAACATGATTATAGATATGATAAACATGATGAGAATCCTAAAATTAATAAATGGGAAAAATTAAATATATTAGTGAAAAATATAAGTTATATAAAGAAGATATTTTTAATAAAAAGGATAAAATTTATGAGGAAAAAATAATTGGGAGTCTCTTAATTTAGTAGAAAATAAGCGGATGAAGAACCTAATAAAATCATTAACTTCATGGATCATATGGTGAAGAAGTAATCCTCCTCAATTAGTGATCAGTAAGAAGGTTATGATGAAATAATGGATCATGTTAGCATATCATAATTAAAATAAAATATTGAGAAAAATCCAGTTCTCAAAAATTATGTTAAAGTTATGAATAATTTTTATGGGACGAATGTTAAAATAGATGAATAATATCTCAAAAAAGAGATTAAACTCACTTAAGAACATAATAAATTCAATATGAAATCTATTAATAATTAAATAAACGAGGAAGATTTATAGGAAAGTATTATGTAAAAATAATAAGAAATAATACATATAGTATCAATTATTTTGAAAAAGGGTGAAAGAGGGCTTTGAAAACTCTATTATAGATAATTATGGATCATCTTGAATAAATAATATTTCTATCACATCAACATTGGGTTAATGAAATACTAGATATTTCACAAATATTTAAATACGGTTTTACTAAAAATGAAGGTCATAATGAAAAACCCAGATAAGTTCCAAGTTGAATAGATAATGAGAAACACTCTTTTTATATGTAAGGATGGGTGGATAATTCCTAAAAAATCAACCTCCTTGAATAACAACCTAGATTAGGGTATATCGTAATTTCTAAGGTAATAATCTAGAATTCAGTTGTCTCTATGTAACTAAAACTATAATAGAATATTTACATTAATTTTCTACTGTTGGTGTTTTGTAATATTCATCCACAAATCCTACACATACCAGTTAAACATGTCTCTACATAGAAGTTGACATGAATCAAGTGGGAGTAGTCCTGAATTTAAAATGGTTGAATCTATTTAGAATAATATTTTGTCCAATAAATGTAACTCAAATATTACTATCCCAAATAGTCTTGAATTTTCAAAATAATTTTTAGGGAGATGTGAGAGACCTGATAATTTTTCTTTGGAGTTTATGAAAAATCTACAAAGATAGTTATCCTATTAAGAAAAATGGAATTAATCTCAAAATAATAATCATTAATATAATTAATTCATAGTGAAAGTTTAATTTCAAAAAAACAAGATAGGAAGACTAAATATTAGAGTGGGTAGATGACAGAATGAGGTGAGGGATACTATAGATTAGGTCATGGTTCCTTTGGGCATTTGTTTTATGAACTCTAGGGCCTTTGGGAATGTATTATAAGGATTTAGTGTAACACTTCAATATTTTATGATATAATTCTCTATAAATAAATTTAATTTCCTTTATATCTCTCTTTACATGAAACACCGAGTTTAAACGAACTGTGATATACTATTAATAATATTTTAAGAACATACCATAAGACATTAATATATTTTAATCTTGTGAAAAATTCTGATTGTGTCCTCATTCTAAATTATAAAAACATACTACTTATCCTCCCTTACTCACACTTCATGACAATTCTAGATCATCCAATACCTACACTAATACATTCTTAAAATCCCTAACAAGGTCTTGTATTTCCTTTTTTGATTATAATACCATCCTTTTGAGGCTTAATTTGTAAGCCAAAGGAGTTTTCTCAACTAATTTTGTAAGATCCTAGATCTTGGAAAAGTATATTCTCATTTATGTTTTAGTCTAAATCCATTTTTTGGTTAAAATAATGTTTTTTGGATGTTTAATGAGCCTTAGATGTATTCTGGCAGCTCGAGACATGAATGAAAGGGAAACCAAGACAAACAGTGTTGGGCGCACGGTCTGCGCACAGCCTAGAAAACCATGCGGCCTTCCAAGGAAGACCGTGCCCCGAAGACAGAGGCAAACTCACAGCTTGCACATGTTTTAAAAACCCTGCATCCTGCCCAGGGAAACCGTGTGGCCTAGTGATGTTTGGAAAATTCACAAAATTGAACCTGCAAGATTTTAATACCCTACTCATGATTTCCTCCCCATTCTCCCCTCTTCACCCTAGGAACGAACCAAATCTCTTAAGAGCTCCAAGAGATCGATCTCCCTCATTTTTAAGGAATTTTTGTTTCATTGGTTTTAGATCAAAGCTCCAGGTAACAATATTCATCCTTGCTTCTCTTTTGAGTTTATGGTTTATATATTCTTCTCATCTCTTTCTAAAGCTCTAGAACCCTACTCTTTGGGTGATATCTAGGTAGAAGCTTCAAGGGTTGGTTTAAGCACAATCTAAGGGCTCGATTAGGAGTGAATTCACCCGTGGAGTCGAGGTAGGTGGTCTACAAGTTATATCATATGGTTTATTTGTGGATTTTTGCATGTGTGGTTTTGTTATTGGGTGTCTCTTGGTATGTTTTGATCACCCTGACAAGTTTAGGTAAAATGGTTATTAGTAAGGTAAATGGAAATCCTCACGATTCTAATGGGATGTGTTGAGGGTGATGAGACTAATCTAGGGCACCCATGGGGTGTGTCGACTTCCCCAGATCTAGGGATTTTTGATGAACAAGTGATATTTTTGTGTATTTATGTAGATCCCTTGACAAACATGTTGATGTGTTTGATTGTGTTCTGTAGAATCTAGGTGATTCACCTAGGATTAATAATAACCTAAGAGTTATTGGTTTAACATGGTAGTGTTTTATATGTGTTGAGCATAGTTATGTTAGATTAATTGTGAATTTTGTTGGATTGTGTAAATGGGTTGACACATGAGAATGATGAATGAAAAAATGGATTAATATGTGGAAATGATTAAAGACAATAATGGAATTGATTATGAGCATGGTAATGAAGCCTAGTAAGTTAGGCATAATGAATAAAGCCTAGTGATATAGGCACAATGAATTAATGCTTAGTGATATAAGCATAATAAAATAGAATTGGGATAATTGGATAAATGATTTGAAATGTGGTAATTGTGTTATTGGGTTAAGGCATGGTATTAACTCTCATTTTATTGTCATGATTTTGGTTTGACTTGGGTAATGGTTGTGATGTTGTGTGAATTGTTGATGGATATATATATACATATATATAAATATATATTTCATGTTCACATGGCTTGGTAGAGTAGAATATTGACTTGAGGTTCTATACCCACAGGTTGGGTTGGACTAAGGCTCTGAGCTCCACCCAAAATTCACAAGTTAGGGAAGAGGATTGAGGATTAGTTACCCTAATGGTTTCATCCACCAGGACTGAGGCTTCGAGGTGAGGATATGGTTGACATGAGGATGTTAGTCCTTATGAGATAGGATAACTGTGTTTTTTTTATCATGCATGTGATTGTTTACTTTAAGCCCATGTAACCTGTTGTGTTTGATGAACCCATTATAAATGCATTGGAAATGGTAGGTAATGGGGAATGTGAAGAAATGGTACGATAAGGAATGGTAATAAATGTTGGTAATGGACCTAAAATAGTTAAGGGAACTTAATTTTTATTTTTCATTTATTATTTATTTCCCTCTTGCATGCACAACTGTTTATACCAGATATTTTGTAGACTCTGTTGGTGGTGACCTACTGAGTTATACTCAAACCCTGCTCGGGATGCTATTTGGTACCCAAGAATAATTCAGGTTTGTAGATCAGGGGAAGGGTAAAGGCTCTTTTAGGGAGTTGGGTTTTCATGGGTGTACCTAGAGGAGGTCCAAGACTTGGTGTCATGACCATTTTGGGGATTTTGCAGTTTGTCTTCATTTTGGGTTTTGTTCACCTTTTCACTTATAGCATGACAAGACATTTTACTGTTGGACATGGTTGTACTCCATTTTGGGGAATGGTTGTTTATGCATGATATTTTATTATTGGTTATTATTCCACTATTTTTTTATCTTTTATTGTTTCTTACTCTGATGAAAGGGGGTATAGTCACCCCAATTGACCTTTTAGACCCCATCTTCTAGTCAGAAACCATTGGTGTATAGGGAGGCGCGCTTAAGGTCATGTAACCGCTGATCTCAGAGAACCAGTTTATTGGTTTCTGGGTTGTGGACATTACGAAGTAGAATTAGAGGAGATATTTCTTCTCCGTCCACAGAATCTTATTATTTGGGATGGTAGATGAGAGTTAGGATGTGTTGGGCCTTGGAAATGATCTCCTTTTTGGGAGTATCTTACCCATGTATGAGGTAAAACCCAAGTCACCCCAGGTGGGAATTGTTGTTCTTGATTGTGTGATGTTACAGTTGATGATATTTCACCGATGGGTGATGCATATGTCGTGTGATGTGATGGTTTTATGATATTTGGCTTGTGGACTCAATGGTATGAGGTTGTGAATTCATGCATCATTTTAGGCACTTAGAGAGATAGGTGGCATACATCATGGTAGGCACACATAGGTTGGCTATGTGAGGCATGAAAGATAGAATGTACCTTTAATATTGATAATTGAAAAGGGAAAATTTCATTAATAAAAAATGAAAGGGGGTTAAGATAAAAGAATGATAAGTGATGATTAATGAAATGTGTGTAATTAAGGGTTTGTAATGAAGTTAATAGGTTTTTTTGTAACATGTCATGTGAGACTTGTGGTGGTGTATGGGTGTTTACCCATTGTGGACCATGTCTTGCGGTAGGGATGGTCAGGGTGATGTTTTTGGAATGTTAAGGTTTGTTGGGATGGTGCATGTATGGTGTGTTGTTGTGGCTGGTGAAGAGCCCTCTTGTTATGAATTTGTGAATGTTTTATGGCACGTGTTCTAAACCTCATGTATAGAAATGTAGAGAAATGAAACCATGATGTCAAGAACTGGATGGGAAACAAGAGGATGTTGCTGAGAACACTCCTCTAGTAGAGGAGAAAGAGAATGTAGTGATCCAGGAAAGTAGAGAAGAGTAGTTCTAAGAGAACTTGGCTCGTTTTATGCAGATGATGGATTAGGACCCAGGGTAGGTTTCAATGAGTATGTTTGAGATGGCCAGAGAGTTTCAGCTGCAGCACCCTCTGACCTTTACCGAAAAGGCTAGGCCAGAGGCATCATAGTTCTGGATAGAGTCTATTTAGATGATACATGATAATATAGAGACTTCTATTGGGAAGAGGGTAGAGTTGGGAGCTTATATGCTGCGGTTCCAGGAAAAGCGTTGGTGGGAAATCCATTCTCATATTGAGAAGGCTGAGGGGATGTTATGTAAATATTTACAGCAAATGTTTATAGAGCATTTTTACCAAGATATATTGAGGCAAGAGCAGGATGCAAAGTTCATGAGCATAACTTAGGGATTGATGTTGGTGATGGAGTATGCTAGACGCTTCACTAACATGTAATGCTTTGTTCCAGCATTGGTGGGGGACAAGGTAGCAGTTACGAGGTGTTTCCAGGATGGTATGAGACATGAGATCTGGTATCATGTGAATATCTTTCACTCGAAGAGGTTTATAGAGGTAGTGGATCAAGCGCTGATCTCAGAAGGGAACCTAAAGAGAGCTTCAAGTAGTTGGATTTTCATGATAGCTGGGCAGATCAGTGGTGCATCTTCTGATGGATTGAAGTGTCATTTTGGACGTTTTCAGCAGGGCATAAGTGTGTAGGGTGGTCAGAATAGAGGGTCAGCCTCTCAGGGTGGTGATCAGGTGTTCTGCTATCAGTGTGGCGGGCTGAGGCACATGTGTGGACAATGTCCTTGACCTCCAGTTGAGTTATAGTAGTGCGGCATATTGGGACATGTTCTTAGGTTTTGTAGGAATCCTCAGCAGGTGATCATGAATGTTGGTGACAGACAGATTCCAAGTAGAGGTAGGGGATCATTGTCTCTATATCAAGCGTGCAGATGGAGCTCCACGAGCCATACTGGCAGGGGAGGTGGATGTGGAACTCTGGGGAAGGAACGCCCATGTTAGCAGGGTAGTGCAGTGCATGGAATGCATGTTGAAGCCCATGGTAGAGGCGTAAGTCAACTTCATGCAGTTCAGTCTCCACCTGGTGATGGTGAGGTTGGTCCATCGACTGTTCGAGGTATGATCCTTGTCGATTCTATACTTTCTAGTGCATTTTTTGACACTAGCTCCACACACTCTTTTATTTCTCCTCAACTTTTGGTAGCATTGGTTTTTCCTGTGGAGAGTGTGTGTGGAGTTATTTCGATTAACACACCATTGGGGATGTAAAATGAACATATCAGGCATGGTAAGGGATATGCTCTAGAAGTTGGTGGGTATTGTTTCCTCTGGGTCTTGTTTGTTCTCAAGATTTCAGGATTTGACATGATCTTGGGTATGGACTGGTTTGTGTTATATCAGGCACACGTAGACTATTACTATCACAGGGTATCATTTAGGTCACTTGAGTGTGAAAATTTTCCCCATTTTGGAGAGTGGGATGTTCGAGCAGGTCATGCAGGACCATTTTGTCAGCAGTTGGGTAGGCTCATGGCTCATGTAGCTTTTCTTGTGCTTGATGATGAAATAGGGGAATATTCTGCCTTCCCTCTAGTAGTGGATCAGTTTCAAAATGTGTTTCCTGAGGATTTATCAGGGTTTCCACTCGAGAGGGATGTTGAGTTCACAATTGAGTTACTACCAAGAATGGAGCTAGTTTCTATTCGACCATACCAAATTACATCAGTAGAACTCTAGGAGTTAAAGTATCAGCTTGAAGAGTTTGAGCGTAAGGGGTTCATATATCCTAGTACGTCTCCATGGGGATATCTAGTGATTTTTAAAATAAGGGTGATGGGTCGTTAAGGATATGTGTTGATTATCAGAAATTAAATATGTTGATGGTGAAAAATTGGTACCCTCTTCCTAGAATGGATGACCTATTTGACTAGCTACAGGGTTCATCAGTGTTTTCTAAGATTGATTTGATATCGGGTTATCACCAGTTGAGGGTGAGGCCTTCTAACATAACGCTGACAACTTTCAGGAGTTGGTGTAGGTTATTTGAGTTTGTGGTGATGCTTTTCGGCTTAACCAATGCATTGGTGGTGTTCATGGATTTGATAAATGAAATATTTAATCCTTATATGGATCAGTTTTTGGTTTTATTTGTTGAAAACATCTTGGTGTAATCAAAAAATCATGAAGATCATGCCCAACAACTTGACATCATTCTGAGTACACTAAGTGAGCATCAGTTATACGCCAAGATTTCAAAGTGTCTGTTCTGGATTAGATTTGTGTGTTTTCTAGATCACATCATCTCTAAAGAAGGTGTGTCAGTAGATCTAGATAAAGTGCAGGTTGTCATGTCTTGGGAGCATCCCAAGAGTGTTTTAGATGTTTGGAGTTTTCTGGGCTTGGTTAGGTATTACTGGAGGTTCATCCAGGATTTCTCTATCTTGGTAGCACCACTCTCAAGGTTGACCAAGAAGGGAATCAGGTTTGAGTGGTCTGAGGCTTGTGAAAATTTCATTCAAGAGTTTAAAAAGCGATTGACGACTGCACCAATCATGATCTTACCTGAGCCAGGTAAGAAGTATTTCCGATTTTTTAATGAATCTGGTATCGGTCCTGGGGTTGTTTTGATTTAAGATGAGTGGGTTGTGGCATATGGGTTGAGGTAATTGAGACTCCATGAGCAGAATTATCGCACTCATGATATTGAGTTGGCTTCAGTGGTGTATTAATTAAAGTGCTGGAGGCACTACTTGTTGGGGTAATGGTTCACGGTGTATACTGATCACAAGAGTCTAAAGTATATCTTTTCGCAGTGGGATTTGAATCTTCAGAAGTGAAGATGGGCTGAGTATCTCTAGTCTTTAGAATTTGAGATGGTATATACACTAGGTAAAGGGATAGAGATGGATTAGAGTAGGAAGAATTCGTATATGTATTTGAGGTGTAGACCTATTGAGTTCGAGGTGGGTGATAGTATGTTCTTTTGGGTGTTGCCAAGTTTGGGTCACCGACGGATTTGGACGCAGGCCAAGTTAGTGCCCAAGTTTCTGTGACCATTTGATAATGTGAAGTGGATCAGGCCAGTGTCATACAAATTAGCTCATCTACATCGGAATAGCAGGATTCATTTTTTTTTCATGTGTCATAGCTTCGACAGTATCACCCAGACCCGACTCACGTGGTGGATGTTGAGGATGTTTATCTTTAGACGGATGCGTCCTTTGGGGAGCATCTGGTTTGTGTGGTGGATCATAGCGATAATGTCTTGCGGGGTAAGGTTGTGCCATTAGTTTGAGTATTATGGTAGCATGGGAATGTTCAATAAGAAACATGGGAGTAGGAATCAGATATTTGGGCTCTATGACCCAGTCTCTTTTCCTTGGAGGTGAAATGAATCTTGGGATCTCGACTCGATGACCAGCCATTTTAAGGTGGGGAAGTTGTATGATCCTAGATCATGGAAAGGTGTTTTATCATTTAATTTTTGGACTGAATACCATATCTTGGTTAAAATAATGCCTTTTGGAAGTTTAAGTATCCTTAGAGGTGTTCCGGCGGCTCCAGACATGAAAGAAATGGAAACCGGGACTAACAGTGATGGGAACACAGTCTATGCACGACCTAGAAAATTGTGCGGCCTTCCCAAGAAAACCATGCACCCCTGAGATAGAGGCGCACACATAGCTTGAACATGGTTTACAAACTGTGTGAACTGCCCAGGGAAACCGTGTGGTCTATCTTCCATTATAAAGTGGAATACACACGGTTTTTTCATGGTTTGGAAAACCGTGCTGCCAAACCTTGAGGCCTAGTAATGTTTGTAAAATTTACAAAATTTCCCCTTAGGGATTTTAATACCCAACTCAGTATTTCCTCCCCATTCTCCCCTCTTCACACTTGGACCAAAAAAATCTCCCCATAGCTCTAAGGGATTGATCTCCCTCGTTTTTATGTATTTTTAGGTGCCCTTGGTTTCAGATCAAAGCTAAATGTAAGACTAATCCCATCCTCTCTTCTCTTTTGATTTTAGGGTTTGTATCATATTCTCTTCTCTTTCTAAAACTCTAGAACCCTATTCTTTTGGTGATATCTAGGTTGAACCTTCAAGGGTTGGTTGAATAAAAACATAAGGGCTCAATTAATAGTTCGCTCACCCGAAAAGTCAAGGTAGGTTGTCTACATGTTATATCCCATGGTTTATTTGTGGATTTGTGCGTGTGTGGTTTTGTTCATGGGTGTCTCTTGGTAGGTTTTCATCACCCCTGGCATATTTAGGTAAAATGTTTATTAAGAAGGTAAATGGAAACCCTCACAATTTCCATGGGATGCATCGAGGGTGATGAGACTAATATAGGTCCACCCATGGGGTGTGCTGACTTCCCCAAAAATAGGTATTTGTGGAGAAAAAGTGATATTGTTGTGTATTTATGTAGAGCCCTTGATAAAAATGTTTATGTGATTGATTGTGTTGGGTAGAAACTATGTAACATCCCAGGTAAATAAAGAATAAAGAATTTTCATATTTATTAATATTTACGAATTAAATATTAATTTTACTTTAAAGGGGTTGCTATGATCGATAGCGTACCCGATACACAACGATGAGTTCCTTTGAAAACTTATGTTGCACACTAGTAATAAAATAATATTAATTTAAATGTTAGTTAACACGTAGCCGTTGTACTAGTAGGAATGGATAGAAATAACTAAAATATGATTATATATGTTTGTTAAATGTTTTTACATTTATCTAATAAAGGATAAAGGCTTAAAATACGAAAAGAATTCAATTTTAGGCTTATATACTCTAATTTTCACGAAAGGTCCACTTATCACCTTTTGACGGCGAACCTTCATTAAATATAGTTTTTATCGATATTATAAATTCTATTGGACCAAATATAACTCTTCTTTAGATTCGGGACATCAAAATTTACTTTGTGTAAATTTTTGGTATCTTTCCGATAAAGTTCATTTTTTAATGAATAGTGTAAAATGTTGTATTTTAATTCAAAACTTCTTTTTAATATAATTTTTTAAGATGATTTGATTATCTTTTGAATTGGTTTTAAAGTGAAATTAGAATATATTTTTACCATTAAATCAAATAGTGGTCATTGGAATTAATTTCACTTTGAAATCGGGCATAAACTAGTGTAAATTTTTTGATACTTATTGTTTCATAAAAACTCGTTATTTGCTCTGACAGCAGGAATTAATCATTATATTAATTAATGCAACTTATATGTTGTGAATTTTGTAAAATAGAATTCATTTTTAAATTTTTAATATCAAATATAGCTTAGGGTGAATTTTTGGTATTTTTCTGAAAAACTTCAATTTTTGATGAATAGTGAAACCACTAAGTGGTACTTATAAAAACTGATTTTTCGTTTAAATGAAATTTTACCACTTCTGTGTTTTGAATTTAAAAAATCCGGCATACATGGTTGTCATTAAGAAGTAAAATGTGGTTCAATGAGATTAAAATAATTTTTTGGTGAATAGTAACTTTTAAGTTCTTAATCGTGATTAGAGGTAATTAGTGTAGTTTAAGGTAAGAATAATGTTATAATAAAATGAAAATACCCTAACACATGTACTACCCTTATTGTATGTGTCATGGCCGACCAAGAAAAGCCATGGGTCAACTTGGGGACCCCATGGAGCCACTTTGGTTGGGAAATGACATAAATAACTTTTTATTTAATGTTAATGCAAAAATGACACACACATGAGGTGTTTTACTAAAAAAATTACATGGGGTTATACAAGTCAGATTTTTTACTATAAGTATTAATTAGAAAGATAAGAATATTTTCTACATCATAGTATTTTTTTATAATTTTTAGACTTTAAATAAATTAAATTATTTATGACATCATGATTATGCAGCGATGACCTCATTATTTAACGATTTAAATAAAATGGAAAGATAATGTAAACTCTAAGACCTAAACATGACCAAAACCTATTGGATGGGTGGATTTAGAACCCTTATCACCTTATCATAGAAACACATCAATGTGGGACCTCTTAAATCCGAATACCATTTTAAAATAAAGTGACTTTTCTTTACCTTCCAAGAGTGCCCCTCCTCTCCTCTTATAAAAGGCCCCCACCTCTACCTCTTTACCCACACTTCCAAAGCCTTTTTCTCGGCCAAACCTTGCCCATTTTGCCTCTCCACATCCCTCTATTACTCCCTGAAGCCTCACTTTGGGCATAAGTCTTCCCAAGGAAGCCTTTGACCTCAAATCTAAGATAGTTACCCGATTTTAAAGTAATGTCTTCATTTGAGTCCTTTTGTTTTATTTTGCTTCTCCAACCCCCTAAACTCTTTTTATTCTTTTATTTTGTAACAAATACAGTATCCTCCATATACTAGGATGTTTTTATAAGAATTATTTGAGCTACACTTACACACAACTACATCTAATGGTTAAAGAACATACTGTTTTTGTGGATGGCGAATTTCTGCCTCACGAAACGATGATTGTTAAAACACTCATATAACACCTTTAAAGGTGGCCATTAAGATGTCCCTATATTTATATATGATATATAATATGTTTATGTTATCCTTAATCTTCTGTATTTTTAATTTTGATCATAACTTTATGGATTCCATTATGGATAAACACGATAATTTCATTTTAGGAAGTGCGGACTACCGCCCCCTCAAAGTGATGTGATTCGTTAATGCCATATGTGGGATGTATAAAGGATGGATTTAAAGTTATTATAAATGATGTTATACTGGAATTATAATATACCTCTATATCATTATTATTTCTTTCCATTAAAGTATGAGATAGAAATGAAAGTAGCGTTCATGCGTACGTACGGCTTACCGTCTCCATGAACGGTGCATTTCATTTATTATCCCCAAATGTAATGTACTATTAAAAGTACATGTATATAATGGATATATATAATGAATGATACATCTAAATGATGAATATAATTCTGGAATTAAAATATACATACCTCTCATTTTGTTTTAATTCCATTAATATGACAAAGAAATTAAAGTAGCGTGCATGCGTACGTACGACTTACCGTCTCCATGAACGGTGCATTTCATTTCTTACCTCTAAATTATTATGTAATATTATAAATACATGTATATTCTGGATATATGTGATATATATGCTATCCAAATCAGGAATTTCATTCTAGATATAAAGAACCTTTGACCACACGAACAACATGTAATTGTAAGAAGTCCACTTTCGACATAAGAACCAAATATCGAAAAAACAAACATTATTAACTTAAATGGTTACATAATGTTTATAACATGGAAATAAGTGATATAAAAGGAATAATGAACTTTAAAAAGTTTCTTAATCAAGTAGAAATTAACTCAAGTTTATTATTCAGGATGTTAAAGAACGATCGAGTCAAGTCGGACCCGAGGTAAGGGGCTTCATCTCAATCTCCTTTCATTGAGGCATATTTAGTTTTATACACAACTTTCTTTTATACGGTGTATAAACCCCTTTGACTTTTACTTTTATACAAAAGGAATCATTTTCTATGAAGCTTTTTACTAAACGACAAAAATGAATTTTTTTTAACGTACGCGGTGACAACGACCTTTTCCGCCACCGCGAGTATTATTTGGTCTTTGGCTTCCTCAACAAGCCGTAATGTTTTTAAAATAAAATAAATACCATATACTCTTTTCTGTATTTTGGTATTGAAAATGGTTTTGATAAAGGATTCTATTATGTCAATATATTTAAATGATATATTGTGATTGAAATGTGGAAATGTTATCATTACTTTATATTGGTTTTATGTTTTAAGATTTTATATTGGTACTTGGACATTTGACGGGTGGTTACATGATAAACCATATGACGGGTGGTGTCGTGAATACCAGGATGGGTGGTTACGTTATAACCTCCAATGCATTGGGTATGGAAGTCGGCCGTATGGCTATTCCATTAAGTATGTATGGAAGTTGGTTGTATGGCTATTCCATTAAGTGATATGTGTGGAAGTCGACCGTATGGTTATTCCACTTAAGTATGTTTAGGTCCCAAGTTACCTTTATATATGTTATGTGTTCTTTATATGGGTTTCATGGTAATCCTTTGGTTACAAAAATGTAAGTAATGATATTTTATTCAGTGAAGAGTTTTTTACTACTTCATGAAGGTGAAGGTATTACTTTGATAAAGTATACATGGTTTACTTGATGTTTGAAAAACTAACAGTTTTCATTCTTTGTGTATACCTTACTGAGCTTTTTATGCTCACCCCAAGTTTTTTTGTAATGTTTTTTACAGGACTTAATGTGGAATAGGGTCAAGGATGGGATCAAGGGAATGTCGTGCTATATAAAACATGGAACTAGACATGTTTCTTTTTAAGAGTTTTTTTATTCTATGGAAACTTAGTAGAAGTGTCTACTTTGTAATCTTTTGAGATTTAATAGTTATGTTCTAATTCTCTAAAACTCTAAACATGAAAGGATCCTCAATGTGAATTATTAATTTAATTCAATATTATGTAAGGTTTAAGACCGGGACCTTATAGTTGGTATCAAATGTCGGTTTAGAAAACTTCAGGAGTTAGAAAATTGTTAAATTATAAGTTAATTTATGGTATGATTGAAATGATATAGCATTTACAGATTACCATGTTTCTTAACCTAAGGTATTCCAGTGTTAAGAATGGTTTTTCGTAGAGGAAATAGAGAAGATTTTTTTGGGAAGGCATACTGAGGGAAATGACCTTCCAAATCAGCATACTGAGATGGTCAGAATCAGAATTGAGCAGTTTACTGTAGAGATGGCTCAGTTGAATCCGGTGATAAATCGTGGTTGTGTTTATTGATGTTATTTTGGTGTTTTCTAAAAGTAAAGAGGAGCATGAAAGACATTTAAGGGTTATTTTGAAAACAATGAAAGAATAGAAACTATATGGAAAATTCAGAAAGTGTGAGTTTTGTTTACAACAAATTTATTTCCTGGGTCACATTATTTCAAAAGATGGCATAACTGTTGATCCTACTAAAACAAAAGTTGTTGAAGAATGGCTGAGACCCACAAATGTAACCGAGATCTGTAGTTTTCTTGGTTTGGCAGGCTATTACCGAAGGTTTGTTGAAACTTTTTCACAGTTATCTAGTCGAATGTCTAAGCTAACTCGTAAGGGTGTTAAGTTCATCTGGACAAAATAATGTGATGATTGTTTTTAGGAGTTGAAAAGAAGATTGGTGAATGCTCCAGTTTTGGAACATCCTTCCAGGAATGGTGAGTTTGTTATATACAGTGATGCTTCGTTGAAAGGACTTGGTTGCATATTAATGCAGAATTATCAGGTAATTTCTTATGCTTCACGACAGTTGAAAACTCATGAGGTAAATTACCCTACACATGATTTGGAATTAGCTGATGTTGTTTTTGCTTTAAAAATTTGGAGGCATCATTTGTCTGGAGTAAAGTGTGAAATATATACTGATCAAAAAAGTTTAAAGTATATATTCACTCAGAAAGAATTGAACATGAGACAGAGGATATGGCTGGAATTAATCAAGGATTATGATTGTACAATTCATTACCATCCGAGAAAAGCAAATAATGTGGATGATTCTTTGAGTCGAAAAAATAATTCTTCATTAACAATGTCTCATTTGGAATGTGATCCTTTGGTTATGGATTTGATGAACCTTGGCATAGAAGTTGTTGGTGCAGGATGTCATTCTGTTTTGTTTCAGGTATCAGTGAGATCTTCTCTATCAGACAGAATCAAGCAAGTAGAGAAGCAAGACAGTGAGTTGTAGAAAAAGGTAGAGCTGGTTCAGAAAGGTAAGTTGCCTGAATTCAACATTGATAATGATTGCATTTTGAGATTTGGGAAGAGATTGTGTGTGCCTTGTGATTCACAGTTTAAGAGAGAGTTGTTATGTGAAGCTCATAGTTCTCCGTTTTCAGTTCATCATGGCAGTACTAAGATGTACAGAGATCTGCGGGAGTATTACTGGTGGGATGGAATGAAAAAATATATTGATGATTTTACTGTGAAGTGTTTGACATGTCAACAGGTTAAAACAGAGCGGTAGTTACCGAAAGGGATGCTTCAGCCTTTACCAGTGCCAGAGTGGAAATGGGAGAATATATCCATGGACTTTGTTGTGGGATTACCGAAGACATCTTGAGGTAACAATGAAATCTGGGTTATTGTTGATCGCTTGACTAAATCATCTCATTTCCTTGCTATACGAGATTCTTTTTCCCTAGATCAACTTTCCCGTTTGTATCTTAAAGAGATAGTCAGGTTACATGGAGTTACTCTCTCCATTGTGTCCGATCGTGATCCCAGGTTTACTTCTAACTTTTGGAAAGACCTTCAGAAATCGTTGGGTACTGAATTAAATTTTAGTACAACTTTTCATCCTCAATCAGATGGGCAGTCAGAACGAACAATTCAGACCTTGGAGGATATGCTACGATCTTGTTCGATGGATTATCAGGGAATTTGGGACCAACATCTTTCTTTGGTTGAGTTTTCTTATAATAACAGTTTTCATTCCTGTATACAGATGGCACCATTTGAGGCATTATATGGGAAGTGGTGTCGAACTCTAGCATTTTGGGATGAAGTGGGTGAAAGGAAGCTGATGGGACCAGAATTGGTAGAAGAGATGGCAGAAAAAGTTCAGTTGATTCAGAAGCATATGAGAACAGCTCAGAGCATGCAGAAGAGTTATGCGGATAATCGGAGGAAGGATCTATCTTTCTAGGTAGGTGATCATATTTTTCTCAGGGTTTCTCCTTGGAAAAGTGTGATGAGATTTGGTAAGAAAGGAATGATGAGTCCAAGGTTCATTGGACCATATGAAATTCTGGAGAGAGTTGGATCAGTTGCATACAGAGTGGCATTACCTCCGAGTTTATCTCAGGTACACAATTTTTTTCATGTTTCGTTGCTGAGAAAGTATATGCCAGATCCATCTCATGTTTTGTGCCCAGAGATAGTTCAGTTGGAAGAGAATCTCTCTTATGAGGAACAACCGGTCCAGATTCTTAACCACATGGAGCAAGTGTTACGAAATAAGGTAATCCACCAGGTAAAGGTTTTGTGGAAAAACCATATGGTTGAAGAGGAAACGTGGGAATCTGAAAATACTATGAGGGATAAATACCCCCACCTATTTTGATAAGTGAATAAAATTGCGAGGATGAAATTCCCAAAAGGGGGGAAGGATGTAACATCCCAGGTAAATAAAGAATAAATAATTTTCATATTTATTAATATTTACGAATTAAATATTAATTTTACTTTAAAGGGGCTGCTATGATCGATAGCGTACCCGATACGCAACGATGAGTTCCTTTGAAAACTTACATTGCACACTAGTAATAAAATAATATTATTTTAAATGTTAGTTAACACGTAGCCGTTGTACTGGCGGGAATAGATAGAAATAACTAAAATATGATTATATATGTTTGTTAAATGTTTTTACATTTATCTATTAAAAGATAAAGACTTAAAATACGAAAAGAATTCAATTTTAGGCTTATATACTCTAATTTTCACGAAAGGTCCACTTATCACCTTTTGACGGCGAACCGTCATTAAATATAGTTTTTATCGATCTTATAAATTCTATTGGACCAAATATAACTCTTCTTTAGAATCGAGACATCAAAATTTACTTTGTGTAAATTTTTGGTATCTTTCCGATAAAGTTCATTTTTTTAATGAATAGTGTAAAATGTTGTATTTTAATTCAAAACCTCTTTTTAATCTAATTTTTTAAGATGATTAGATTATCTTTTGAATTGGTTTTAAAGTGAAATTAGAATATATTTTTACCATTAAATCCAATAGTGGTCGTTGGAATTAATTTCACTTTGAAATCGGACTTAAACTAATGTCAATCTTTTGATATTTATTGTTTCATAAAAACACGCTATTTGCTCTGACAGCGGGAATTAATTATTAAATTAATTAATGCAACTTATATGTTGTGAATTTTTCAAAATATACTTCATTTTTTAATTCAGAATATCAAATATAGCTTACGGTGAATCTTTGGTATTTTTCTGAAAAACTTCAATTTTTGATGAATAGTGAAACCACTAAGTGGTACTTATAAAAACTAATTTTTCATTTAAATGAAATTTTACCACTTCTGTGTTTTGAATTTCAAAAATCTGACATACATGGTTGTCATTAAGAATTAAAATGTGGTTCAATGAGATTAAAATAATTTTTTGGTGAATAGTAACTTTTAAGTTAATCGCAATTAGAGGTAATTAGTGTAGTTTAAGGTAAGAATAATGTTATAATAAAATGAAAATACCTTGACACATGTCCTACCCTTATTGGATGTGTCATGGACGACCAAGACAAGCCATGGGTCAACTTGGGGACCCCATGGATCCACTTTGGTTGGGAAATGACATAAATAACTTTTTATTTAATGTTAAAGTAAAAATGACACACACATGTGGTGTTTTACTAAAACAATTTTTACCTGGGGTTATACAAGTCATATTTTTGACTATAAATATTCATTAGAAAGATAAAAAGACTTAATATATCATAGTATTTTTTTTTAAATTTTTAGACATTAAATAAATTAAATTATTTATGACATCATGATGATGCAATGATGACCTCATTATTTAACGATTTAAATAAAATGGAATGATAATGTAAAATATAAGACCTAAACATGGAAAAAACCTATTGTATGGGTGGATTTCAAACCCTTAAAACCTTATCCTCAAAACACATCAATGTGGGACCTCTTAAATCCGAATACCATTTTAAAATAAAGTGACTTTTCTTTACCTTCCAAGAGTTCCCCTCCTCTCCTCTTATAAAAGGCCCCCAACTCTACCTCTTTACCCACACTCTAAAAGCCTTTGGCTCGGCCAAAACCTGCCCATTTTGGCTCTCCACATCCCTCTCTTACTCCTCGAAGTCTCACTTTGTGCATAAGTCTTCCCAAGGAAGCCTTTGAGCTCAAATCTAAGAGAGTTACCGGATTTTAAGGTAATGTCTTCTTTTGAGTCCTTTTGTTTTATTTTGCTTATCCAACCCCTTAAACTCTTTTTATTCTTTTATTTTGTAACAACTCCAGTATATTAAATATACTAGAATTTTTTTATAAGAATTATTTGAGCTACACTTACACACACCTACATCTAATGGTTAAAGAACATACTGTTTCTGTGGATAGCGAATTTTTGCCTCACAAAACGATGATTGTTCAAACACTCATATAACACCTTTAAAGGTGGACATTAAGATGTACCTATATTTATATATTATATATAATATGTTTATGTTTTCCTTAATCTTCTGTATTTTTCATTTTGATCATACCTTTATGGCTTCCATTATGGGTAAACACGATAATTTCATTTTAGGAAGTGCGGACTACCGCCCCCTCAAAGTGATGTGATTCGTTAATGCCATATGTGGGACGTATAAAGGATGGATTTAATGTTATTATATATGATGTTTTACTGGAATTATAATATACCTCTATATCATTATTATTTCTTTCCATTAAAGTATGAGATAGAAATGAAAGTAGCATTCATGCGTACGTACAGCTTACCGTCTCCATGAACGGTGCATTTCATTTCTTATCCCCAAATGTAATGTACTATTAAAATTACATGTATATAATGGATATATATAATGAATGATACTTCTAAATTATGAATATAATTCTGGAATTAAAATATACATACCTCTGATTTTGTTTTAATTCCATTAATATGACAAAGAAATGAAAGTAGTGTTCATGCGTATGTACGGCTTACCGTCTCCATGAACGGTGCATTTCATTTCTTACCTCTAAATGATTATGTAATATAATAAGTACATGTATATGCTGGATATATATGATATATATGCTATCCAAATCAGGAATGTCATTCTGGATATAAAGAACCTTTGACCACACGAACAACATGTAATTGTAAGAAGTCCACTTTCGACTTAAGAACCAAATATCAACAAAACAAAAATTATTAACTTAAATGGTTACATAATGTTTATAACATGGCAATAAGTGATATAAAAGGAATAATTGACTTTAAAAAGGTTCTTAATCAAGTAGAAATTAACTCAAGTTTATTATTCAGGACGTTAAAGAACGATCGAGTCAAGTCGGGCCCGAGGTAAGGGACTTCGTCTCAATATCCTTTCATTGAGGCATATTTCGTTTTATACACAACTTTCTTCCATACGGTGTATAAACCCCTTTGAATTTTACTTTTATACAAAAGGAATCTTTTTCTACGAAGAGTTTTACTAAATGAAAAAAAGGAATGTTTTTTTTAACGTACGCGGTGACAACGACCTTTTCCGCCGCCGCGAGTATTATTTGGTCTTTGGCTTCCTCAACAAGCCGTAATGTTTTTAAAATAAAATAAATACCATATACTCTTTTCTATATTTTGGTATTGAAAATGGTTTTGATAAAGTATTCTATTATGTCAATATATTTAAATGATATATTGTGATTGAAATGTGGAAATGTTATCATTCCTTTATATTGGTTTTATGTTTTATGATTTTATATTGGTACTTGAACATTTGATGGGTGGTTACATGATAAACCATATGACGGGTGGTTCCATGAATACCAGGACGGGTGGTTACGTTATAACCTCCAATGCATTGGGTATGGAAGTCGGCCGTATGGCTATTCCATTAAGTATGTATGGAAGTTGGCCGTATGGCTATTCCGTTAAGTGATATCTGTGGAAGTCGACCGTATGGTTATTCCACTTAAGTATGTTTATGTCCCAAGTTACCTTTATATATGTTATGTGTTCTTTATATGGGTTTTATGGTAATCCTTTGGTTACAAAAAGGTAAGTAATGATATTTTATCCAGTGAAGTGTTTTTTACTACTTCATGAAGGTGAAGGTATTACTTTGATAAAGTATACATGGTTTACTTGATGTTTGAAAAACTAACATTTTTCATTCTTTGTGTATACCTTACTGAGATTTTTATGCTCACCCAAAGTTTTTTTCAAATGTTTTTCACAGGACTTAATGTGGAATAGTGTCAAGGATGGGATCAAGGGAATGCCATGATATATAAAACATGGAACTAGACATGTTTCTTTTTTAGAGTTTTTTTTATTCTATGGAAACTTAGTAGCAGTTTCTACTTTGTAATCTTTTGAGATTTAATAGTTATGTTCTAATTCTCTAAAACTCTAAACCTGAAAAGATCCTCAATGTGAATTATTAATTTAATTCAATATTATGTAAGGTTTAAGGCCGGGGCCTTATAAACTAGGTGAATTATCTAGGCTTAATAATAACCTAAGGGATATTTGGTTAACAAGGAAGTGGTTTATATGGGTTGAACATGGTTATTCAAGATGAATTGTGAATAGTGTTGGAACGTGTAAATGGGTTGACACATGAGAATGATGAATGGCTAAATGGGTTAATATGTGGAAATGATTAAGGACCATAATGGAATGGATTATGATCTTAAAAATTAATCCTAGTAATTTAAGCATAATGGATGATGCCTAGTGAGATAGGAACAATGAATGAATGATTAGTGAGATAAGTGTAATAAAAAGAAATTGGGATAAATGGTTAAATGATGTGAAATGTGGTAATTGTGTAAATGGGTTAAGGCACGATATTAACTGTCATGTTATTGTTATGATTTATGTTTTCCTTGGGCAATGGTTGTGATTTTTTTGTAAATGGTTGATGGATATATATATATATATATATATATATATATACATATAGCATGTGCACATGGCTTGGTAGGGTGGGGTTTTGACTTGAGGATCTACGCACATGGGTCGGGTTGGACTGAGTCTCTAAACTCCACCCCTAATTCATGGGTTAGGGAAGAGGGTTGATGCTCTATTCTCCTAATGGTTGCATCCACTTAGACTATGGCTATGAGGTGAGGATATGGTTGACATGAAGAAGTTACTCATCGTGAGATATGATAATAGTGTGTTTATTCTCATGCATGTGATTGTGTACTTTAAGACCGTGTAACTTGTTGTGTTTTATGAACCCATGATAAATGTGTTGGAAATGGTATGTGATGGGAAATGAGATGAAATGTTAAGATAATGAATGGTAATAAATGTTATCAATGTACCTAAACTGGTTAAGGGAACTTAATCTTTTCTTTCTCATTTATTTCACTCTGGCATGCATAGTTGTTTATACCAGATATTTTCTAGAAACCATTGGTGGTGACCTAATGAGTTATACTCACACCCCGCTCAGGCCGCCATTGGCTACCCAAGAAGACTTCATTTTTTCAGGTCATGGGAAGGTCAAAGGGTCTTGCTAGAAAGTTGGGTTGGTATGGGTGTACATGGAGGAGGACTGCGACTTGGTGTCGAGACCATTTTGGGGATTTTAGAGTTTGTCTTCATTTTGGGTTTTGTTCAATTTTTCACTTGTAGCATATCATGGAATATTTACTATTTGACATGGTTGTACATATTTTGGGGAATGTTTTTTATGCAAGATTTTGTATTATTGGTTACTATTTCGCTATTTTTTCAATCTTCTGTTGTGGATTACTTTAATGAAATGGGGGTATAGTCTCGCCAATTGAACTTTTAGAACCTCACTACTAGTCAAAAACCTTTGGTGTATGGATAAGGGGCACTTAAGGTCATGTAAACACCCTACTCAGAGCACCGATTTAGTGGATTCAGGGTCGGGGACATTACAAATTGGTATAACTCTTAATTGAATACTTTCAACATTATTTCTTCTTTGACCTCCACCAAATATTTAATTTACTCAATAAAATAATTAATTAAGTACATAAAATATACTAAATTATTATTATTATGATTTATTTACCATTTTCAACCTCCTTTTTATCAAATGGGAAATTAAAGTATCACTCATACATACGTGTGGACTACTGCCTCCACGTAGTGATATGATTCATTTTCCATAACCATAATTCATGGTTGGTTTTTATCATGGATTTAATTTTTATATATGATATTTATGACATAATTATACTTCTTAAATTAGAATAAATTCTCAACCTTCTTACCTTTCTATTGGTTGAAAACTAATAACATTGCTCGTATATACGTATGGAATACCACATCCTTGAAATGATGTGATTTTTTTATTTATTATTTAATAGAATGGTCATTAGGATAGATTTTATTAATTTATATGATATTTATTATATAATAATTCTTCTTTAAAGGTGTATTATAATTTCCCTTTCTTTGTTCCATCCGTTGAAATGTGAAAATATCACTCATGCGTGCGTATGGACTACCTTCTTAACAAAGTGATGTAATTCATTTTACCTCACTACTTAAAATTAATTAATAAAAAAGTTTATATAATAGATAATTTTTTTTTCAAATTTCATGATTCATATTTTGGATATAAAGAAACCATGACCAAGGTGAAATTATCAGAACCATCGAACCAAAACATGCATGGAAAATAGATGATATTTCACATGAATGTTCATTTTAACAATGAAATTATTAATAAAAGAACAATTGAAAATATAATAGTTGATACATAGTAATTTATTTATGAATATTGTTATTAAATATATGTTTAATAAGTTTATATTTATTAAAAAGTATATTTTGACTTGTACAAAACAAGACAGAACCGAAGGTAAGGGTTTATCTTACAATCTTAATTATTTTTGGGATTGTCTATTCTAAATTTCCATCAAGGGAAACAATATTGATGCTATATATTTTATTATCCTCTAGTTATTTTGGATGTTTTTATAAATTATTAAATTTTCCTATCTTTGAAGCATGAAATTATCGCAAAAATGTTTTTAAGGAATAGTCATCCTTATTTCCTCTTTAGTATATAAAAGTTTTCTTTAATGTTCATAATCCTAATTTTTTATGAATGTTATTCCCTTTACATTAAATGCTATAAAAATTTGATTTTTAAAACCTGAAATTATTTAATAATTTTTAAAAAGGAATATTTATAAACTTTTTATAAAAATGTCTCTTTTGGATTTTTTAAAATGTGTAAGAGAAACGTTTTCTCTTAACATATACTACACGAAAAGATTTTCCCATCATCATGAACATTATTTTATTTTATGATTCATTTAAAATTTTCCTTTTTTATTTACAAAGAAAATTATTTTCTAAAAATTCTAAATCGTTTTTGTAAAAATCTCATCTAAAGAAAAGGATATTTTATCATGTTTCAAAGACAATTTTGAATGATCTTTAAAAGTTATTTTCCATCAATGTGAATATACTTTAATGATTGTTATTCATCACTAGGGATGTGATCTTATGGGTGATTGGGAGGGAGAGTATTTTTTGGTCTTCTCTGGTGCCTCCCCCTCATTTCTGTATCTTCTTTACACCTTTTCCTATCGGCGGCATGTCTTTATTGCTGGTGCTATAAGTTTCACCTTTTAATGATGTCTTCTTAGATGTTGGAGGGTGGTGGTCCCGATGAAGGTTGTGCAGTCGAAACCCTTGGTTTCCCAATCCATGGCCCTATACCTTCATTCATCTGTGACTCTCTAAGTCGAATATGGAGTGGAGTTTTCAAAGTGGTTTTTGGTTACGAGGTTCGACAATCGATGAATTTACAGGAAATCCTCTATTGGCTTCAGCTTTCTCTTATAAAGTCAGTTGCTTGTCTGACAAATTTTTTGAGATTTTATACTCAAGAAATGTTAATGGTTTTATGTTTTTTTTTTCATGCATGATCAAAATAATATTTGGTAGATGTCGATCTATGTTTTTGGTTTTTGGTGTTGTTCAGTTCTGGATCTTTTTGGCTCGCTCTCTATTTTTCAGATATAGTTCAAGGATTGGTTTGGTGTTTTTGTTTGGGATTGTTTCTGTTTCTCTATTAGTGGATATCAGTTTCAATGGAACAATTAGGTTTCTAGCTTGGTCCCCTACCAGGGCCCCCATTTTCTCATCCCAGCTCTAACACCCTGGTCCTCCCCTCCTTTCCCTATCGGTATGGGGCACGGGTTTTCACAGTGGTTCTGGGAGGTGCATATCGAGTGGTGTAGGGTCTCAAGGAGGGAGAATAGCCCACCATTGAAGGTTTATATGGTTGTTTTGTTCTATTATTAAGGTTTTATGGTGGTGATGATGTATTTATACGATGAAAATACGAAGACAATGATGGTGATTGGTGGATGTTCTGGTTCTGTGACCCGATTTCTGGCTCCGGTGATGATGGTTGACGATGAAGAAGGTGGTTTTGCTGATGGCGATATGGAGAATCTAGTGGTGAGGGTTATAAAGATGATGTTAAGAGTGTTCAGAAACATGGAGATAATGAAAACATGTGGTGATTATACATTCAATGATTTCGATGGGCTTCTTCATCGAAGTAGGTGCGCGATTTTCGGGATCTGTCGCTGACGCGATGGTTCCCACAGTGATGATACTCATTTCAAAATTTCATGCTAGACTGTTTGAATTTTGGATAAGTTTCCTACT
The DNA here is from genome assembly GCA_963277665.1 of Viscum album. Taxonomy (NCBI): domain Eukaryota; kingdom Viridiplantae; phylum Streptophyta; class Magnoliopsida; order Santalales; family Viscaceae; genus Viscum; species Viscum album. The sequence continues at coordinate 52,862,745 of OY728146.1, read as the reverse complement.
AGTGTTTTTGGTCATGTGTCATTCTAAATTTTTCCTTAAAGTAGATTTTTTAAAAATAAAAAAGAATGACTTTGGTAGGGATGTGATTTTATGATACCATCCATTTTATTTCTCTACATTTCTTAGGATGATGATGATTTAATGATGATTCTATGAAACCTATTTTGTTCCCATGAGTTAATTAAGTTATGATGGAACCATTATGAAACTCATTTATTTCCATGGGTCATGATATAATTAAATGATTAAACTTTTATGAAACACATTTCCATTTCATGGGTTATGACATTATGATATGGTGATTTTTTATGATCTTATGGAACACAAATGTTTGGTTTTCATAATGTGATGTGTGGTCCTGGAATTATATATCCATTTAATGAACTGGGTATAGATGCATATATCATGATATGATAAGGATTGAAATTGGTATTGAACTCATTTCGGAAAAGGACACTATCTATGATCATAGTCTTGAGAGTGAACCATGACTAAGGAAAATATTAAATGGGGAGTGAATCCAATCCACTATGATATCCTTATAGTGACCCTTGGATAAGAAAATTATTTCCAATTCTTATGTACATTCCACAAACTTATATACTATTATTATGACATGTTCTCATAACTCGTGATTGATTATTGATGATATTAACACTTAGGACTTATTTATTTTTATATAACAAAGCCTTATATCCAAATTTATGAACAATGATCTTTGATTGATTGGTTATTATTATTTTAAGATATGATCTTGTTATTGTATGCTTATTATAATCATCTGCTCAATTATGATCATGGATTTATATATCTTATATTTAGCCTTATTGAGTATCTAATCTCATGTTTTACATTATTTAGTTTCTATCTGTTATGAATAAGGTTTTTAAGTAGTGTGTGTATAAGAGGAGTACTTTTTGAGAAGATCTTTTTAGAAGATGTTGAAGATCTTTTATGAAATAAGTTGATTGTGTATCTAGTCTCTAAAGACTCTTAACCTTTACTATTATAGGGAAAGTTTTGTTATGAGATGTATTTAATATTAATAAAATATTATATAAAATATATTCATGAAATTATTGGGTAACCTATGTTGGTATCAGTGCATGATTTAATTAATATTTAGATATTGGGATCAATGATTTTTTTTGAAAACATGGGGAAAATTCTACATGTTGGATAACATCCTAATGCTTTGAAAAGGTATTTATTGTATGTTTTTCATATAATATAAATCCATTTCAACCTAATGGAAATTTAATGTTGTTTTGGTATGGATTCACCTAGGGGTAAAATATCTGAAAGCGTCAAATTAGATATTAACTTGATCTTCACTAGTTCACGATGAGTGGGCCTAAGACTGAATGCCTAGATAGACAATCTCATGGATATTATTGGGTTAATTTACATTTCCTTTAGGAAAATTATGAAGTATTTAAATAGATTATGACTATAAATGGCCTAGTTTAAACCTATGGTTTCATAGGTTGAACAAAAGGTGTCATGATTTATATATCCTATGGATATTTTTTCAGAATTAAATAATTACTAACTATGATTATTCTTTCTCGAACTATTTTTCAGCCTTAGTCAATGGAGAGACCCATGGGAATTATAATAACACAAAATGTGATATGAAATTAAATGACATTCTTCATGGGAGACAAAATGAAATTGTAGATTTAATATGAAATATTATGGATTTATTCACCTAAATCTTTCAAGTTATGAATGGAAACATGAATCTAGATGATCTTTCAAATAGAAAAAAGAAGGAACAAATCACTACTGATTATTTTATATAGAAATGTCCACTTTTTTTAAGTTGGTTCTCTAACCCACTGATAGCTAAGTAATGGATCAGTATCACTAAAAAAATATTTTCTATTATACAGTGTTAATAATATGAAATGTTTATCCTAGAAGTAAATCATTTTTAATGAAAATAAAATTAATGGTGGAAACATAAGAATAGGAGTAAAGAGGAGGAAATTAACTCCATGAAATGGGAAGAGTTTAAGAATGTATTTTTCAATAATTATTTCCACCTAAAGATTCACATGAAAATGGAAATGGAATTTATTAAACTAATGTTTAAGGATAATGAATCCACAAGTACTTATGAGGAAAATCTCATCTATCCTGAAAGGAATACTTCTGGTCTTATCATCCATCCTAAAAATGATGTTGACTGATTCTTTATTAGCTTAAGACCTAATATAAAAAATTAATTGGCTATAAGATACACTCTTATATATGAATAAATAATTTTATGTGATCTCAACATGGAATTAAAAATTGGACACTCTCATTGTTCTTATGGGTTGGGGGATAAAATGAGAATGATTGAATTTTGAGGAATTTCAAATAATAAAACGCATAGAGGAAATAAAATTAACTTTATTTAATGTAAAAAGTGTGGAATGAATCATTAAAAAGATTTAATTATAAGGTATTATATATTTTTTATCTATAGAAAATATGGTCATCAAGTAAAATAATCTCGAAGTGGTGTAAAGAGTCCATTAAATGAAAGGAATGGTGAAAAATATCAACTGAATGTTCTACCCACCCTCTAATGATATAATTTCATAGATTATAGAAATTATTACTATTAATGAATGAATCTAATGGTTAATTGTGATAATTATAACTAATAACCTCTAAATCATAGAGAAAAATTGAAATCATATTTGATCACAACTTCTGATGTCGGTTATGATAATGATGTGGTGAAAGGTTTACTTATCATTCACTATGGAATTAAAATTCCTTATATGATTCTGACTCTACACACTCTTTTATATCTCAATAATTTTCTATGGGTATCATTTCAACAAATCAATGAATAGATATTGAGTTACCACCAAAAACTCCTAATGGTATGATGATCGTATCTCAAGTCTATAGCTCCTCTTCAAAAAAAGTTTGTATGGATTTAGTTCCAATAAATATTTTTATACCCCTATAGTTAAATTTTGTGTGATTTTGGGAATGGATTGGTCTCTTTATATAGGTACAATATCAATTTTCCAAGTATGGAAGTCAGGATTGATATAATTAATCAACTTATGATCATCTTTTAGTATGAGGATGAATATGAAATTCTGATGGAAGTTACATCAATTGTATTGGTATTAATCACTTTTTATAATGTATATTTACCTCAAATGGTTGGGGAGAAACTCCAAATTGAAGATATGTCTATTGTCTACGATTATTTTTATGTATTTATTAAATACCTGCCTAGTATTCCCCTGAACCATGAAATTGATTTTTCTATAGAACTCATACTTAAAACTACAACTATTTTGAATATTCCATATAGAATATCCCCAATTGAGTTGTAATAATTGAAGAAAAAACTCAAGGAGAATATTTTTAAGGGGTTCAAATTACATAGTGCTACACTTTGGGGTGTACTAAGTCCCTTTTGGAGAATAAAGATGATTTAATGTGTCTTTGTATTGATTATCGAGAACTTAACAAGATTTATATCAAGAATAAGTATCATTTACCCCATATTTATCACTTGTTTGATCAATTATGTGGAGCTTAATACATTTCCATGATTGGACATCATTATGGTTATCATTAATTTAGGGTCTTTAAGGAGGATATATCCAAGATAGACTTCCATATCATGTATGGTCATTAGGAATTTATATTGATTCAATTTGGACATACCAATTATTCTTCTATCTTTATGGATTTAATGAATAGAGAATTTATAGATTACCAGTTCACTTTGTGGTATTTTAATAGAAAATATTCTTATATACTTGAAGGGAGAGGGAGAGGATGAAGAGTATTCTAGGATTGTATTTAATACCCTAAGTAAGGATAATTTTTACTCTTAATTTTACAAGTATGAATTCTTGATTAAGAACATTTAATTCTTGGGTCATATAGACTCAAGTGAGGGTATATTGGTGGATCCTTCAAAGATGGATCTTATTGAACAATTCCCTATTCTAAACATGAGAAATGATAAATTTAGTTTTCTTAGGTTGTAAATAGGCTACCAACGCTTTGGTGAAAGATTTAGAGCAACTATCTAATCCAATATTCTTGTTTTCTAAAAACGGATCTATGTTCCTTTGGATAAATGAATGTAATAAAAATTTCAAGGATTTTAAAAGAATGTTGTTAAGTACACTTATGATTACACAACGTTGAAATGGATAAGGTTTTTTGGACCATTAGTGTTACATAAAATAAGTGGAAAGGATGAATCATCATAATGAATGATATGATGACACCATATTCCACATGCTAATTGATAATTCATGAGAAAAATTATCTGAATCATAGTTTAGAATTTGATGTGGTAAATTTTCACTGAAAATGTAGAGACATTATATTTATTTTAATTGTATTGATATATATTTAACCTAAAATATTTAAGTATATATTCGCATAGAAATTGTTGAATATTCACCAATAGTGATGGTTGGAGATTATTAAATATTATGATAGAAAAATAAACAAACACCCTAAGATGATAAAAAATGTGGTTGATTCCATATATTAGATATACTATTATAGTTTTACCATGATAAGGATTAAAATAGATTCAATATTTATGGATTTTTTTGAATATGGATCTTTAAATAATAAGGAAATGGGATATATCACATCTTTCTTAGACAAATGTTCAACTATCCATTCATGTGAAGATTAAAGAGTCATAGAAGAGGATTTTGAGTAATAGAAGAATGTGAGAATTTTTCTTGAGTTCATCCAGGACTATGATTGAATGAAATGGTTTAGAAACTGAGTATGTGACCCGTCAATACCAGATGTGATGAAGGAGAGGTTGGATGAAACTCATAGTTCATTATTTTCTACTCATCTTGAATGTATAAAGATGCATAAATATTGGAACATGTATTTCTTATGGGATAACATGAAATAAATATTTCTAAATATAATATCAATTTTTGGTATGGTAGTAATTTAAGGCTGAGAGATATATTTCTAAGGGGATGTTACAACTATTACACATACCGTAATGAAAACGGTAAACCATTTACTTGAATGTAATCATCAAACTCGCAAAAATATATAATGGGATTAATGATATTTTGGATTTAGTTGATCACCTTAGAAAATCAAAAAATTCATTTTTATTTGATAATATTTATCTCTTAATAAATTTCTAGGATAAACATTATGGAAGTGGAAAGGCTACATGAAGTACCACATTTAATTATATTTGATCGGGATATGAGGATTACCTTGATGTTTTGGGGAAGTCTTCTGTAGGTTCTAGATATAGAATTGAGTCCTAGTACTGAATATCATCCTTAGATATATGTTTAATTTAATAGGACCATTAAAACTCTTTAAGACATGTTAATATCCTGGGTAATGGATTTAAAAGGTGCTTGGGATCAATACCTTTATTTTGTATAATTTTTATACAATAATTTATTTCTCTCAAGAATATAGATTTTTTTATAGAACCCTACATATAAGGAAGTGTAGAATACTAACATTCTAAGATGAAGTTGTAGAAAGAAAGATATTGGTACCTGATATGTATGATGAAATGGTATATAATGTCGTATTTACTTAGTATCATATCAAAGAAGCTCAAAGTCAAATAATAATTTATGCAGACAACCATCGATGAGATCTAGAGTTTGAAGTTGGTGATAAGGGATTCCTATGAATATATCCTTAGAATAAGGCTATGAGATTTAGAAATAAGGTTAATTTGAGACCTGTATATATCAATCCCATGGAAATTCTTGATCATATCACGATAGTTTCTAATCGCTTTACACTTCCATCGAACATCTCTCAACTTCAAGATGTGTTCTAAATATATCTCTCTTTAGGAAGTACATACATAGTCTGTTACATGTAATCAAATCAATGTTCATACCATTAGAGAATTATATTACATATAATAAAAAAATTGATATTCTCGATCAAATAGAGAAAGTGATTAAGAATAATACTACTCACTTAATTAATGTTTTGTGGTGAAGCAATATGTTTGAGGAAACTATGTATGAAACCCAATATGTGATTAGGCAGAAGTACCCTTAGTCATTTGTGTTAGAGGAATGTAATTTTTAGGGATAAAATCATATAAGGGGTATAATGTTACACCCCATGTTTTTAAGATCTAATTTTCATTGAATAAATTCTACTTCTTTGATATCTTACTTTACACACAACAAAAAATACAAATAAACTATGATATACTATGAAAATAATATAGTTTAATGTGGAAATTATTGCATGTAAATATTATATTAAGGTATTAATATTAATAACTAAATTTTGAAAAATTGTTTTAAACACATGTATTGAATGGATTCATTGGTTATCAATTGGTCAGAAATGAAAATAAAACATTTAAATGGTAAAAATATATTTTTTTCTAAAAAACGTATTTATATAAACAATGTGTATTTATATTAATAAAAGTAATTATGATATATTAATTAATTATTTTATTTAATTGGGTATAAAATATATTTAATTAAATATTTTGAAATTCCTCTAATAGCTTTTAAAAGGCAAGTAATGAAGATAAACTCAAATTTATTCTTAAAAATCCATTTCTCTAAAAATGGATTTTTTGCGTTTTGTGCACTTATTTTAAAATAAATTATTTCTCATTATATAAAATAATTTTTTTAAAATATATTACATATTTTCAATTATAATATTTAATATTATTTAATAATTATAACATAAATTTTAGTCATAATTAAGAGTAAAATTATTAATCTTTTATTACCATCGTTAGGGTTAAAAAGGGTTTACTGATAGGGTTAAATTAAGAAATAAAATTTAAAATATTAAAGAAAATTGAATTAATTTGATAGGTTAATGGGGTTTTACACTTAACCATCTTATATTTTAATCTATTTTATTTGGGATCCACTTGAGTTGAGTAAGATATTAATATATTTTAAACATTTGAAAATTTCAAAGTGTGTCATCTCCCTCCCTTGTAATAGGATACCATTTCTCCTCTGTTAATCACATATCATTATTCTTAAATATCAAAAAATAATTAATTAATTAATACCATCATAATATCTATCCCCATATAATATAGGTATTTTTTATCATAATTCCATCATTTCAATGCTTAAAGTGTATGTCTATAGAGGTTTCTTACCAAAGTGGTCTAACTCTTAACTGAATAATTTCAATTTTATTTCTTATTATAACTCTTATAAATCTATGGAAAATATTAAAAAATTTACTTTAGTTTATTAAATATATTTAATTGTTTTTATGATTCTTTATTAACCATTTTCCAACACATTTCCATCAAATAGTAAATGAAAGTATCACTCATGCATACATGTGGTGTACCGTCTCCACATAAAGATGTGATCCATTTTCCATCACCATAAATAATGGTTTTTTATTATGATGGATTTAATGTTTATATATTATATTTATGACATATTATTATTCTTTAATTATATTATATCTTTTTTCCTTATCACTTTTCTATCTGTTGAAAAATGACAATGTTGCTCGTGTGTGTGTGTGGACTACCTCCTCAACGAAGAGATGTGATTCATTTTTTATTTCTTATTTACAAGGATAGAAATAAAGATTTATTTAATAAATATATATTATATATATGATATAATAATTATTCTATATAGTGGAATTATAATTTGACTTTATTTTTCTTGATCCATTGAAAGGTGAAAACATCACTTGTGCATACATACAGAATACCATCTCCATGAGGTGATGTAATTAATTTATCATCACCCATTTATATGAATGAATATAAAATTATATAAAATTAATATATATTATAAATAATTTATGAATAATATTATTTATATGATTAAACTGTGATGAAAGTGTAGTTATTAAAACTATTGAGGTGAAACATTCAAGGAAAACCGACCAGTTTTCACCAGAATGTTAATTTTATAACAGAAATTATTAATAAAAGTTTAATATAATGATAAATAGTATGTTATATATGAATATGGTTCTATAATATTTTAATAAAAGATTAAATTTTTATTATATAGGATATTTGAATGCGTATATAGCAATACAAAACATAAGGTAAGGGTTTATGTCACAAACTAAATTCATGTCATGATTGTCTATGTTAAATTTATATTTTGGGAAGTTATATGTGTATTAACCATTAAAAGTTTACATTTTATTCTCATATGGTTATTTCTTATTTTTTATATATTATTACCATTTTACTCTCTTTGAAATTTAAAATGATCAAGAAATTATTTTTAAAGAAATTATAACCTTGTTACATCTTTAGTTAATGAAAATTTTATAAAATGTCTATAATCTTCATAATTGTTTTATAAAAGTTCTTAAAAATACTTAAAATATTTTAAAAATTTTATTTTCACTACCTTATACTTTATTTACTAAGTTTTAAAAAGCAATGCTTCACAAATCTTTTTGAACAAGCCGTTTTTTACTTTCTATAGAAGTGAGAAAGTAATGTTTTATTCTATAGTATATTCCATGATTATATTTTTAATATTTCATGAACATTATTTAATTTTAATCTAAAATAATAATTATAATTTTATATTTTCAATTAAAATTAGTTTCACAATATTTTGATATATTTGTTTAGAAAATTTATCAAAATAAAATGATATTTTATCTTGTTTTCAAAGAAAAATTTGAATGTAATTTAAAGTTATTTTTATCAATCTCAATATCCTTTATGGATTTTTATGATTCACTATGGATATAATATTATGATACCATCCAATTTATTTCAATGGATATATTTTTATGATGATGATTTAATTATGATTCTATGAAACCCATTTCTTTCCCATGTGTTTTCTAAGTTACGATGAAACCTTTATGAAACCTATTTCATTAAATGGGTCATGATATTCTAAAATTATTAAATGATTTTTAAACTTGATTCATTTACATAGTTTATGATATGAGGATTTGATAAATTTTATATGATTACATTTTACACCATACCCTAATCCTTTTTTTGTATTTTAAAATGACACTTTCAAAGGATAAGTGTGAACACTAAAAAATGCATCCAATAAAAACTATTAAAAGGAAAGACATCCCAAAAAAGGTCGACAAGAAACCCCCTCCCTAGAAATTATATCATAATGACAAGCCTCCACCATCCCATGACCATTTTAAAAGTTGTACCTTACAAGGTTGCATGGGTCTGGTACCGATGGAAAAATCCATACCCTCTCATTCATCCAAATTTGGATGGCCATGCTCTGGTGAATGCTTCATGCTCTGGAACCTCATCTGAAGCATATCCTTGTAGCTTTCCAAAAATCTTTCACATTTTAGAATCACAAAATTACCAAAAACCAATCACGCTGATGTAAACCATGAAGAGTCATGCATGGGCATTCTAAAAATTAAAAATCAAAAATAAAAAGACCATCATTTTTTGTCTTTGATCCATGCTTCAACCTCATCGGAACCATCATTCCATAGAATAACATCAATAGGAGCCAAAATGATGGAGCCACCATAAGATGCAGAGAGTCACTCACCCTCACATCCCCAAGGAACCATGAAGATCACCACTCAGATCCACCTCAGAGAGAGTGGCGGGATCCTGAAGCAATAACAGAGGAATGTACATCCAAATCCCTTCAAAGAGATTATATACAAAACCACAAAAGTCAAATTTCATATAAGAAAGCACAACTAGAATGCCACAACAAGTCATGCATACTCGAACTCCCTTCCACTCACACAAGCACATCCCAAAACCTCCTTGGAAACCATCTCACCCAACTGACCTAGATAGGAGCAATGAAACAAGAAGTCAGAGAAGCATAAGAGTATGAAGGACCTTAAGAATGAACCATGATGAAGCAAGTAAAATCAACCCCAAAGGAAAAATCATCATCAAACCATGACATAAAATAGAAAGAAAAAACCTGCAATCAGAACTGAAGCTTGAAATCAAAACCTCAAAACCACGAACAGAAAACCAGGATCCAGTAAAAACTTCAAGATACCATAAACGAGGAAAATATTCAGCTCAAGGAACACCCTCCTTGAAAACAATGACTGCCACACCATCGCTCAAGAAACGGTCTCAGATTAGATCGCCATCATGAACTCATTTTCATCACCCGTAGTAAGATGAACTTGGCCTCAATGCTTCAAATTAGATGGGTTCATTGTGAATCCTCAAGGCAAGGAAACCCCAAAAACAACTTCCTTTGGAACGATGGGTCCAGATCTAGAAACAATCAGGCTTGAATTGCTGACTCACCAGCTCAACTCACGTCGGATCCCTCCATGAAAAATGTGACCACTGCGCTGGAACCAGGACCGAATCCTCTGCTGAAGAAGCCCGCAAGCCTCCAGCACTGAACCACCACAACAAAGCCTGGAAGATATCCCAAAATTCATTTAGTGATATCATCCTCAGGCTCAGCCGAATCACATGTGGTCGTCACAGTGGAGACACCAGATCAAACCACCCTTGCCGCCGTTGAGAGAGTTTGTCGCCTGAAGACCTAACCGAGACGAGAAAGAGCCGCCATGTAGAAGAGAACTGCAACTGAAGACAACCAAATAAATGAAGATGAGAACCTGTGTCATTCCCATCATCACACACTACAAGATAACCTACCATCCATGCCAAACCTCCCAACACAGCAAAACCCTAGGGTGCTTCTGAGAGCATAGCTCCCGAGAGAGCCATGTTTCACAAAAATGCATGTGTTTTCAAAATGTGGTTGGTGGGACTGAAATTATATATCCCTATAATGAATTGGTTAAATATGGATATAACATGAGACAATAATTATTAGAATAGGTAATGATCCCTGTTTATTAAAGGACTTTTTCCATAATGATACTTTTCGGAGTGAACATTGACTAAGTAAAAAATGGAATGGGGAGTTAAACTAATACACTATTAAAGCCTTGGTGGTGATCCTTAATCAAGGAAATGATTTTATATGATTTTTTGTATGAAACAAACATATATTCTATTCTTATAAAATTTTATCATAGATTATGATTTATTATTGATGATTCTAAATAATTATGACTTTTGAATTTTGTTATAACAAATGGTTATTCCATGATTTATTATTAATCAAATTTAATTAAATGGGTATTATTATTGCAAAACATGATCATGTTATCATGATTGTATACTTATGTTATGGTCACTTATGATCATTGATTGATATGTCTAAAGTTTCTTATATTGTTCCTCTGAGATCACACATCCATATATTTCCATTCCCCATGTTATGAAGAAAGGTTTTAAGTAGGGTATTTATAATAAGTGTACTATGTGAGAAGATATTTCTGGGAGATGATGGAGATATTTCATGAAATAAGATGATTGTGTATCAAGTCTCTTGATACTATAATCCTTTATAATTTTAGGGAATTTTTTTATGATATTTATTGAATATTCATCTATCATTTTGTAATATATATGTATGAAATTGTTGGGACACCTAATTCCGATCTATATAAGGGGTTTCGTATCAACTTAGTAAAAAAGAGAAATTATCTAGAAAATAAAATAATAAAAAGAGTTCAAATGGTGTTATTCACACATGACTGGTGACACCAAAGTCATTAAAATTATAGAAGAACATAATGGAGGAGAATTTACAATCAGCAATGATATCACCTTGAGATTCCAAGTTTTTTTAACTCTTAAGATTGAGTAAAAAGTTTTCAAAAAAAAAACAATGTTATTTGTAGATGGAGTAAAACAAAATTTTATTTATGTCATCCTATTATTTGATAAAGTAAATATTTTTTTTTAAGAAAACTCATGACAAATAACAATTTATAAAGAGGTTTGAATTATTAATAGTGTTCAAATAATAAGTGGGAACTTGTTTCAAATTGGAGATCCATCCAACTCACATTACTTAAGTCCCATGTATAAAAACAAACTATGTCATGGATGGATTATCCATCTTGGAAAAAGAAACATGTGTGAGATATCCAAACATAAATTGGTTATAGACCTCTCCAAACTGAAAAGGTAAAGTGAATTTTTTTTATGAAACATTCCAAACGGTTAATATAGTGCAAGGATAAAAAAAGGAGGGTGTTCAGTCTACTAGGCCATCGAAACTCAAATATTAATATGTGTGTTGTCCAATGAGAAAATAATATACCAAGCATGATATTTATTTCATTAAAATAATTTATAACTACACCATGAGGACTAATTTTATATTTATAAAGAATAAATTCTAGGCAATTCAAATGTTTAAAATCATTATAAGATAAGATGAGAATGAGATTGGTGTCTCTAAAAAATATTTTTATATTTGATAATAGAAAAGATTAATCATCTAATTATTTTGAGAGATATCTAGAAAATGATGGGATAAAACTTTAATATAGAACACAATACCCCTCTAACAAAATTGTTTTTCTAAAAGTAAAAATTAAACAATTTTGATGATTAAAAAAACAATGATAAATAAATTTTTTTCATCCTTGTTCTTTCTATGAGAAGTTTTTTCACTACCATGAACATTCAAAAAATGTGATTATTGCGACCTGAATCACACAACACACCATATGAAAAGTGTTCTAGTAGAAAAATTACTTTAAAATACTTCTATGTATTTAAAATCCCATATTATAAGAATATGAGGAACATAAATTTGGTCTAGTTTGATGAAAAATTAGAATAATGAATATTCATCAGATATACTTATAATGGTAGTAGGTTTAAATGACGGAGAAAAAAAAGCTAGTTGAATGTTTATATATCAATTTAATTAACAAGAATTACAAAATAGATGTATTTATTAACATTGAATATAAAAATTTTAGAGATATAAACATATGGAATTATGAAAGACCTATTGTGGACTAAGCTGAAAATTTGAAGGTTGTAGTTGAGGATGATCCATTTGAGATGAATTATGAATAATTTAATAAAAATAAAAGGCATGAAGATCCAATATTAAAAATTAATGTTTATTTAGACAATATTATTGGACAACATGATTCATATATCAAAACTAGAAAGTTGTTAATACTTAACAACTAAAAAATTCTTATCTATCAAGTTAAACAAATAACTATTTCTATGGTAGTTTAAAATCAATAATTTATTTCATATATGAATAGTAAACTTGATAAAATTGATAATAAATCTTCTTGAGATCTATTTACAAGACCAGAAAACAAAAACATAATTGGAACCAGGTGGGTTTTTAAAAATAAACTAAATAAGAAATAAAAAGTCAAATGGAATAAGGAATGTATGGTTTGTATGGGGTATTCTCATATATAAGGAGTTTAAATTAAATAAAAATTTTACCTGGTGGATTAAATGATCCAATAATGATTTTATTATTAGTGGAATCTAAAAAAAAATTAAAACCTATCAAATGCATGTGAAATAATCCTTCCTAAGTAGAGATATTGAATAAGGGGTTTAAATTGAACTACATGAGTGTTTTATTCTTATTAAAGATAGAATCACAATTTACAGGACTATGAAATCTCTATATGTTTTAAAATAGGCCCTTGGATCATGGTATACAAAGCTTTATTGATTCTTGAGAAGCATATAATTTTCAAGGGAAAAAGTTGATAACAATATATATGTGAATGAGTTTTCCACTGGTTCTCTTATTGTCATAGTATATAGTGATGAAATTACATTTATAGGTGAAAAATAAAATATTTATGAAGAATGTTATAATCAAATTAAGATATATTTGGGAATTTATATTTTTTGAGAGATGTTATACTTTTTTGATTTGAAATCATTCCAAGGGGTTGACCATATTTTTCAATCCAAAGTTAAATACACTAGAGACTTATTAAAGGGGTTTTGAATAAAACATTAAAAAAGAATTTCCACTCCTATTATTATTGGTCCTAAACTATCCAATGATGATTTTTTAAATTGTTTGAATCAAAGGAAATATATGAAGCTAATTGGAAATATTCTCTACTTACCAGCTTCATGACCGATTTTTTTTTGTTGTGAAATGTTTTTTTGGATTTTATTGTGATCTCAAGGAGTCTCACATGATAGAAACCAAAATATTCTTGAGATACATCTGGAATACACTAAATCTTGTACTATTTTATAGAACCCATTTATATTTGAATTTATATGGATTTATAGATTCTATCTAGGTATTATATCTTGTTGATAAGAATTCAACTTCAGGGTTCACATTTTTCTTAGTGAAAGTTGGGTGTAATTGTATAGAAAGAAGAAAATGTCATTAGCATTGAGATTTTTTTTAGCTTAATACGTAACAACCTTACTTTTCTTGTACTAAGATTATATGGAAATAGGTTCAACTAGATGATTTGAGATTTTAATTTGAGAAGATATTAGGCATTTCTTGTGAAAATAAAATAATTATTTTTTCATTCTATGAATCTGGTTCAACACTCTAGACAAAATAACATTTATCTTAGATATGATTTTTTAAATAGAATGTGGTAAAAGGTTTTGTGAATCTTGGGTTTATTGTAACCAAAGATTAATTTTCATATATATTTACCAAATAATTTAAAAAATAGAGGTTCTCTATCTTATGTCTAAAAAATAATGTTCATCCCTGTGCTGCCACTTAAAAATGTATAGAAGTTACACAAAAAAGTCCTTTAATATTTTTTCAAAGGGGGATAAGAAAAGTGGCATAAATATTACATATTTATAAATTGGGGATAATATTTTCAAAGGAAGAGTCTGCTCTTATATTTTCATCTAGAGTTGTGATTATTTTTAAAAAGGGTAAAAGTTATGACAAGTTGAAGGATATTAAAAAATTCATTTGTATCAATTGTTAAATAGTTTATATCACCAAGGGATTGAATTATATAAAAAATATTACATTATATTTTCTTATTGTTTCAAGAGGAATCATATTAGAAATAGGGTATGATTTAATGATTCTTGAGTGAGTTTACTAAAATAAATGATGAGTTTGAGAAACTTGAGGAAGAGTTGAAATTGGGAAGAAAAAAAATCCAAAGGGTGTATTAAAGTAGACCGAGAATCTTTTATGGTTATTATATTTATTTTCAACAACTTGAAAGTAGGTTTTTAAAATAGGTTGTAACATGTTAGGAGTGTTATTGAGAATTTATAAGATGTATTACATTTATTTGGAAGAAGTTTTATTATTTTATGAAGGAATGTGGAAGTCTATATCAATAACTAAGAAATGAAAAGTATAATTTTCTTAATGGAAAAACCATTCTGTGTAAGAATAAATATAGGTTTCATAAACATCATTTTAAATCTTCATAAACATCATTTCTGATATAATTCAAGATCATTTAGTATAGCCGATAAAAAATAATAAAGTAAAACTTCATAAGGATGAAGTTTTAGAGTATAAGGATTATAAAATTGTTTGTATGAGTTATTTTAATATGTATATGAGTGATTTGAAGACCTTCATATGAGTAATTGAAGTAATGTGCACATCATTTTTAATTTACATATGAGTCATGTAGGACTATATATGTTTCATTTTCTATTTTGTATGAGATATTAGGATATATGTATGAGTAAACTCTTATAGAATTTTTGAAGAGTTATGGAAAACAAAATAGGGGTTTCTATAATTAAAAATATAGAATAGGAATCAAACTAGATGACACTAAAGATGAACTTCAGTGATTAAAATATGGAAATTAAATTGGGATTCAATCCAAATGAGCAATTTGTGATCTAATCATAATGAATTAAAGTATCAACCCAAAGAAAATTTTAATGAGGGTGATCCAAATTTAATCCAAGTATTCTTTTGAAAAACTAAATATACTAAATCTATAATGTAGATGTGATGATTTTAATCTATTCATTAGTTCCTAAATCACATGATAATACCAAAGTGATGTAAGATAATATTTTTCAAGTGTATAACATATCAAAAGTGTTTTTTCACAAAAAAGAACTTATGTCAACCCATGAGTAGATTTATGAAATTAAAGCTATAGTTAATCAAATTGAAAAAAATAAGAGATAAAATATAGGTTTCTATGGGATTAAAATATATATTTTATATGGAAATTTAAAATTCATATTGAAGCTATTTTTTTTAATAAATATTTATTTTAATTATCATAATGGAAATAAGGAAATGTAATTTTTGGTATTTTCATGACTGTATGTGGATGACTGATCCATGATAAAAGGTTTTGACAAGAGAAACATGAATGGTGGTGGAGATGAAAATGGTTTTATAATTATTGTGTTCTATATTGAGAGACTTGATACATGAAATGTTACCATTTGTGTTATATTGAAAATCATATAAAAATAAATATATCCACCTATACAAAAAAGTGAATCAAAGAGATATAATATTATGATGGAAAATGAAGTGAGTAAAGAACGTTTAATATAGTGAAGACTTCAAGTATGAGAAGCTTCTAGAAAGAGGTGTAGGAGGAAATGGATTTACTAAATCAAATATGGTGTGAAATCTAAAAATATGTTTACCATAGCTTATAAAGATGAGTATGGGTGAACAAGAAGAAGAAATCCCTTAAAGGTTTTGTATGCGGTGATCCAGATAATCCCCAAGGTCATTCTCCAAATAATATTAAAGGGTCACGTTACTAGAATAGGTGAGAAGGATTTATTTTGTTTTTTATCTTCTATATAAAAAATTATGATCTCTTATCAATTGCTGAAGAAACCTGAATGTAATGATTTTATTTCTAAGTTGGTGGTGTTTGTTTTCATTATAACTATCAAGATACATTAAAACTTGTGTGAGGATGTGAATGTTCTAAGAAGCACGGGTTTTAGGATGATACATGACCCAACATGTTTTTATTAATAACAAGATTCTAGTTGAAAATATATAGACCAATAATTAAATTGGCTTTAGCAATATTCTAGTGAGAGAATAATATTCCTACCAGTCATAGGGGTTTTTTTAATGAAGAATGTAATTATAAAAAGGTAGGATAGATTTATTCACCCTCACTAATTGTTTGATTTTTATTTACTACTGTGTACAAAATTAGAAGATTATTTGGGATATTTAAAGTGATTTACCACTCTCAACATTTGATTTTAGCACCATAAAAATATTAACAATCCATTCCCAATATAGCATCAAATTACATTAAAGGGAGTATAATAAGTTTTGATGGTATATTCTTCTGATAAATATTATGTTGGGAAGATTTATATACTTGGTAAAAAATAATTGAATCACTTGTTTATTTAATTGACAACTCAGCCTCTATATATTTAGGTGGTGTTTGAATATTTCCAATAATCTTCCATGATATAAAAATAAGGCGCAGAACCATAATAATATAGTAAATTTAATGTTTATGAATATATGATAAAATTAACTTTACCAATTTTATTTTTTTATAATAATTTAAAAAAACCATATTAAATATAGTGATCAGAATGATTAAATTATAATAATATAAAAGGAAAACTATTAGCTCAGAAAGAATAACACATAGATGATGTATATCCTAAATTATGAATATCTTGGTTTCAATCAAGGTTATCCACGGTATATTTATTATTATGTTCTCTATACTAATCCAAAATATTTATAGACCATTCAATGTTATGAAATATAAAAACATGAGTCTCATGCACTCATTATTATAAGATTTTAATAGAAATGTTCAGAAAATAAAACTCAAAAATCTAGAGGTATAATGTCTTAAGTGATTGGATACATAATACATCAACAAGAAAATAAAATAATTCCCCATTTTTATATCCAAAATATTATCCTAGATCCTTTTAGTTTTATTACTATAAAGGATACCCTGGGGACATACATAAAGACAAAGGGTGAGTTATAAATCCCAATAATGGAACACACATGATAATGATGAAAAATATTTCAGTCAATAAGCATAACATAATGTCATGGAAGTGGGGGATAATATATAATCACATAGAATCATGGAATAAAGGATAATATATAATTATATCATCTCATTACAATAATATGGTGAAAATATAAAACATGACAACATAATCATAATTCTAGGCTTACAAGATATACAACATATCATAGTGTGCTACGTGTGTTGATCAAGAATCATACATAGTGTCTCATGCGATAAGAACATTAACCAATTAATTAGGGGTGTATAATTTTGATACCACCCATAACATCATAATGTTTAACTGTATATTTTTACTACATGAGGAAATCATGCATAATTCATAATCATATGAAAAAATTATGAGAAGAAAATATGTCACAAAATCATTTCTTAAAGTATAAACAAATTATATAGAATCATGATTCACACTAAAAGAATGGATAAACTCTTTTAAGATATTCATATCTAAATAATGAAATATAGTTCATGAATATATAGATAAATTGATTAAAATATCATGAGAAATGGGTGAAGAATTTTGCATGGTAATGAACCCATTAAATTATGATTTAAGAGTGAAGAAAATATCTTTTGAATTGAATAAGTGGATATAATTTTATTTACAAAAAATTGAGTATAACATATTTACGTAAAATGAAGGTTGTTTTTTTTTGAAATCATAGAATATTAAAACATTTAATGAAGTGGTACATGATATGAAATAATAAATAGAGATTTTACATTTAAGAGTTCCTTATTAAAATATAGGATCTATAAGGGAAATTTAAAAATATATATCCCCAATAGATAGAGAGGGAGATAGGTGAATATAATGAAATCATTCAAAAAAGACAAATAAGTTGGTTTGATATTTCCCTTACCTCAAGTCCTGAATCATTTGGCATGTGCATCTATCTTCATGAATAATAAAATTAAGTTTATGAAATAATTGATTGAAAAATATTTCCGTCTATATTTTATTTTTTATTTTTATTTTTTGTTCACTTATAATAATTTTATGAGGAAATTATATTTAGGCTAACCATCCCAAGGATGTTTGATTTTCAGCACAATGGTCACATTGGTTTATCAATAATGATGGATATTATTATAAAATGGATCCATAACTCTATAGTTGAAATGGTATAAAGTTAATTTCATTAAAAGAATTAAAATTTTTATAAATATCACATATTACAAAATATAATCATGGTTCATAGAGTATAAATGTTATTATTTAATAGTTGGTTCATTTATTTGTTTTTTCTGACAATGATGAACTTAATCTATTTTATAAAATATTTATGTTTATTTAATCATTATAAACTATGGAATAAAATATAATATAATTACTAAGATCATAATTACCTATAAAATTATAATTACAACTATCTATGAAGGTGGTGATGAAAGATAAATTTCATCGTCTATGGAGGTGTTCAATGAACTATAATACATGTGAGGTTTTCCTTTTAGAATAAATGAATAGAAGGCAGGTAATGGTTATTTCATTGATATAATGAAATTTAAGTATAATTTTGATATTTATATCATTATCTTATGGTGGATAGAATAAATTTATTGGATTTGGATGAGGAAAATAAATTAAAAAAGCTTAGTTGAGAAAGTTAATTCTTCCTTTACATGTCCTCCTTTAATACACTACTTGGGATTAGGGAATAGACTTTTATAAAGAAAGAAGCCTATATAATGTGGATTAGATATTTAGGGTTTTGTTTTTATAATTTTAATGAACTTATCATTTGAGTATAGTTGGGGCCATGATGGGTTTTATTTATAAAGGGAGGAGGGAAGTGGTTTGAATAAAATATTAATTAATTTATTATTATTTTTCAAGATTACAAATACTAATGATTATTATGACTATAAATAGAAATTGGTATATTTGAGGATGATCTAATGGTTCCCTATATCATCTAATATGAAACTAATTATGTATTTAACTTATAATGTAAAATGTTTTATTATCCTATATTATATCATATATCACTATTCACAAAAAAAAATCAACATTTTTAGAAAAATAAGCAAATAAACTTAATTTAATTTGGATGTGATGATTATAAATGTTACATAAATTTAATAAAAATAGTTTCCTAAATATTAAAAATTTAATTTTTAAATAAAATCCTCATTTGATAAAAAATACCCATTTTTATGACTCGGTCAAATTTCAGACCCTTGAAAAATTATTCATAATTTCCTTAAATTATATTATAATTTATTTAAAAATATATAGTGTTTTATATAAAAATTTTATGAAAATAAAAATTTATTTTTATATTTTAAATTTATCATAAAATTGAATTTCTAGGAAAATAAAACATATAATTTTCCAAAAATTCAATTATGGTTTCTATAGTATATATATTTATTATAATATACTTCACAATTTTATATAATTTTTTTATGATATAAATTTATTATATTTTTATTTCATGAGATAAACAAATAATATTTTATTAATTCTACATTCCTTTACAATTCTAATGATCGAACTATTATTCCTAACAATCATGTGACAATTTCAATGGTCATAGATATTTTATACTCACTATAAATTTATCCTAGTTATTTCATTAATAATGCTATTGAATTTGTCTCTAGGTTATTTAGATTAAATTACTAATTTTTTTTCATTTTTAAAATATTTTTTATAAGTGTGATTATTCTAGGACACCAAGATGATTAAATTTTTTTGATTCTAGTTATTTCATTTACCTAGGTTTATTTTCCCGTTTTACTTATATCAATTATATTAATTAAATTTTTTTGCATAAGTATAATGTTCTATAATAATGTGTTTGGTTTTCATAATGTGGTTCATGATTTATAAACTATAATAAATTACTATATATGATACATGTTTATTTATAAGTAAAATTTCATATATAAAAGTCCATGTAATTATAGATACATGTAATTAACTCATGAGGTGAAAAAAGAGTTTTATAAATTGGATGAACCACTATGTATACTATAGAGAGTGTCATACACTTTATATTTTATATATTAGGGTTATTTTTTTTCATATTTAATGTTTATTACCAAATATTGAAAGGATAAATAACATTATAACCTTTATACATTGATACCTTTATTATGATAGCCTAAAGTCAAAGCTAATTAAGGTTCGATTGGGTATATTATTGACCATGTAATCAGTTATGTTTTAAAAAATATGGGATTTTTAATCTCATGTGATGGGTATGAAATGTAGTTCCTCAATTGAGATAAACTGAAGAGGCTTTTGGCTATCACTAGATAAGTGATATGTGATGTGATTTCTCTATTTAGAAATGGTCCATCTAATGTGTTGTTACACCCTGACCAGAAACATTTCTGATCCAGGGAGCCACATGGCCTCAAGTGCAACTCCCTATATGCCAAATATTTCCAACTAGTAGTGAGGGCCTAATCTATACAATGGATACACTATGATTTAAAATAATATACATACAATAATTTAAAATAACCAAAAATCTATATCACATAATCCATGTATTAAAAAATAAATAAACACATTTATATATCATATGAAATGTTTTCATACAAGAATACATCCATGACCATCCACATGGTAATTTCCAAGTAAAAATAAACAAAAAGACAAAAAATTAACCCTATAACTAAAAATATATGGGGGCTCACAGACCCTGTATATGAACCCTTTGAGATACACCAGCCCGATCCACTACACATCATGTGTGGTGCGTGAAAGAAGACATTAAGTCTACATGTCCACCAAGGTCATCATTTAGGGTGTGAGAAATACATCTCAATAAGGTCTCACTAAGTTCCCTTAGTATAAACCATCATATGTGTGTATACATGAGGAATAAAATGTACATTTCACACAAGTGTCTTGGATATAGTATGCTAACTAGGACACTATTACTCCATATACATTAGTTCATCAGGTTTTAACTAAGCCACCATTATATCCAATCAAACCTACTTTGGTTCCATGTCATAATCAAATATTTATATCTCATTCCTTCGCTCGATACCTGAACCAAACCTGAATAATCATGATAGGCTGATATTCAAATCCTTGACCCCCCCACACATACATTAGGCACATTCATTTATCCAAATGCCACAACCCAAACCTTCTCAAACAGAAGAGGTCCATCAGTCTCATCCTGTATTAAACCATGACCCAAGCCCTTGGGAAGTCCTTGACCCAAGAAGTTTAGAACATGGTATAATGTGTGAAAACTAACCCATGTCACATCTGCCATTGTCTTTGATTAGATACATGAGTTTCAGTCAATGTCCATCCACAAACGCATCCCTGCAGAAACTAGAGAGGTCCATCACACTTGCCTATCCCCATTGACTCTAAGGAGTCCATCACACCGACCCAAGCCAGATATGTCAAGGTCCTCAACTAGATACCCAAATGAATGGGGAATATTTATCCCATTGACCCATCCCCATCGACTATGGGGAGTTCATTTCAAGAACACAAAAACACCTCTCATAAGGGAAAGGTTCATCATTAACCCTGACCTAAGACTACAAGGAAAGTTCCATCGGTACCCATAGTATTACCTAGGGTTATAGCCCATGGCATTATGTCACTAACTAATCCCATGGTTCTAGTCACTTAGGACCTTTACCATCACCTTAAACAAGTCACTCCTCACCCCTCAGGGCATCCACCAGGTCCTTTGAACCCATACCAGTCTCACCTCACCAATATCTTCTCTTGTTAATCACCCTACCATGATTACACAACCCACAAGGTCCTCAATCAAGACTCCAAGGTCAATTCCATCCACCTTACGATCCATTTACTCTAAGGTAATGCTACCTGGGAACTGTCCCAAACCCACCCACTATAAGTCCCCTTGGAAACATCAATCCAATTACATGGGTAAAGCCAATGACTCATTACCAAGCCTCATCTCACATTCCCCCCATAGGATATGTCCCTTCTAACACCCAATGGAAGTCCTCCTTGTTTCACACCATCTAGTCCTGAAGGACTTATATAGCTCATAGCACACATCAATCCCAATACACCCTTGATAGGGTGTCTCCCATAAAGAGTGAAAAGAACACTTATCTCACTCATCACTATAGGAATAATCCTCTAAACCAACCCAATTATCCTAGGGGAACCATCTTAGGATACACACATACAATCTCAAACACCGAGAACTTTCAAGTCCTAATTCTATCATAACCACCAATACCTCGCATTTGTTTCATAATCATTGGAAAATGTCATAAATTATAAGTTATAAGAAGGACTCAACCTAAGCATAGGGGAAAAATTCCATCCAATCTCTTTTTCCCAAAGCACCCATAGACCCTAGCCATCAACTTGAACTCATGAAATATTCCCGAAACAAATTAATAATAAATAACAGTCTCATGATATTTTATCAAAATGGGATTCCAACCTAAAAAATAGAGTTTCCATCCTCTCTAAGCTTTTTTAGGCCTTGGCCTAGCCTGTTGATGCCACCACTATTCCCAATTATACCTTACTTATCCTCCCTATAACTCTAGAGTACCTGTCTTATTACACCATGACCCAAACCACTGGCTATGAATAAGAGGTTCCAAATGAAATCATATTCACCTCTCCATATGTATAAGGTTTCGAAGATACAATGTGGTTCTATGGATCCTTTTTGGGAGATTATACCCTTAGTACCATGTAAACATTGAAGTAAAAAATAAGGAAGCAATAAAAATAAAAAACAAATAATGAGTATGTAAATAAGAAATCACCAAGGAAGAATCATACAAAAATAAAACACATTTATTATCAATATGGGATGTTATATACATAAACCAAAAAAAATATCCAAAGAAATAGGGAGCTAGTAAATAAAGGTTGTTCTATACATCCATCTTGAACTCCATCCAAAACAATCTACATCCTCCTCCTAACCTACAAAACTATCCACCGATGATGCATTTACCTTAACTAGATCCATAGCCCCGATATCTAAAAGAAAATTGGAATTCCAATGAAGGGTGTGAGTACAAGACCTAATTGGACCCCACCAACGACCCTTAACATATGTTTATTGTAATATCTCGACTTTTTTTCCAAAGTAAAATAGAATTCATTTCATCTTAATTTCTTAGGTTATCCCTTCTAATGTTTTTTAATGGAGTCATGGAGGTCTCAGATCCCATATCCCTATATTTATAAGAAATATATTGGGATACATGGTTAGGATATACCATAAATAACAACCCACATGGTTTCCCTAACTGTGTAGGGTGTAAAAGAAAGAAGAAGGGGGCCGAATAGTTTCTTAGAAGCCATGAAAGGGGGGATGAACGCTAGTTCGAGGGTGCTATCAATTTTTATAGTGTATTTCAAATGGATTGTGCATGGTTATCCAAACCGTGTACCTAGACCATGTGGTGTACCTCCTTGAGAAGAAATGGATGCATGACAAGCACATGGTTTTACCAACCATGAAACCATACCTTTAAAACCATTAAATAATTAAGAATTGAAAATTTTCCCCTAAAATGTTTTCAAACCTCAAATTATTATCGTTCCTCTTTTTTTATTAGACCACATTTCCGAGAATATCTCTACTCTTATCCATATGTATTTTATAATATCATTAATATAATCTCTAAATCATTCACTGTAGGGTGCGTTGGAAAGCTTGAGGTAATATATACACTTCTTTTCATTCTATTTTTATTTTTTCTCCTCATCTGTTTCACTATTTTGATGTGACATATTCTTTTATCATTTTGAGGGATTTTGAAGATTCTTCAATTTAATTTTTTTCTTGCTTTATTCATGGGTTAACAAAAAACTAGAGGTCTTATATGAACCTATGGTAGGTGGTCTAGTTCTTTCCCATGAGTTTTGATTATTTTATGTTATTATCTATTATATCGTGTGCTATAATTTTCTGAAGATTCCACTAAATTGTTAAATATATTAAATTGAATGATTCTTCTTTCCTGTTATGACCCTAGTGAGTGGTTAATCAACCTCGGGTTGATCTCTTTGAACTTATACACCCTAATGGGTGTGTTTCCTCATTATAGGCTTAATTCCCTTTACCCAAATTATCAAAACACCTGTGGAGGTGTGTTGAACATGTAATAAATGAAATAAGTTAATGAATTGATTTAAGAGGAATGGTATGCTATGAGGTAGGACCTTTGTGGTTTATGAATTATTTATACCATATTATTTATACTTTATGCTTCATTATTATACTTATTTCTTCTTCCTTAAGCTATGTGCCCATGTTTATGCTTATTTCGTCATGCCTTGTTCCATAGTTTTTTGTCTTGAATAAAATGGTTGGGATATCTTGTTTAGAATGTGATACATTTAATTCCTTATTGATGACTTCTGATCAGGAATGATATACCTTATTTGTTTAAGGTCTGTGAGAAAAAATAGGTCCTGACTTAAAAGGCAATGTGGATTGGATCTCCATGCTTGGTACGTGGATTAGTTGAACATGCTGAGAGTGATACTTTCATTTTCTTACATGGGCTCTATGGGTGGATTTTTATACCAATGGGTGACACTGGTTTTCTAGGTAAGGCATCATAGATGGACTCATTAGAAAGATGTTTATACCATCCCTTAGGTGATACTTGATCACCTATGTGAGATACCTGGGATAGGATTAGAGGTTGTGATTACACCATACTGAGAGTGATAAGAGAGACTCATTTTATGGATCACATTGGAAAAGATATGTGGTATTTTTTAGTTCTTGAGAACCTACAAAGAACCTTGGGATTATTTTATGCATCGCCTTGCATAGACTCAGGATTCCATGCTATATTTTACGGTTGACTTTCTTGGTTTATATGTGATGCCTTATTATTATATTATGAAAAATGTTTTACTAATGATCTAGGTACATGTCCAACAATCCCAATCACAATATTGGGGTTAGTCCACACTTGATTATTAATTTATGATGACCCATTAAAATACCTTATCACTTATGTATAGGTTTATTGGTTCATATAAATCTATCTTTGGAAGAAGAAGGTAGTATAGGTTGGTTATCATAGTGGAACCTAGATCATCATGTCTTATTTATTTAGATCCATGCATTTACTATCACTAAAATACTTTTATTTTATATTTCATGAACTAGATTAACGTAGACACTATTGGTGGTTCCCTATTGAGTATATATCACACCCTTCTTTGGCTACCTTTGGTACCAAAGAATAATTTATCATTGCATGTATACACAAAGGGATGCTTTTTGATTCAAATGGTTGATTGGAAATTCTAGGATAGAGTATGGGAGAAAAGAACCGAGCCTATTCTCATGATTATAGTAGTATTTTGTTTTTTGAATTTTTATTATTTTTATAGCATATGTTATATTCCTATATGCCTTGTTCCCAATGTAATCATTTTTTATAGTCACATGATCATCATCATCATTCTATATCTATTTACTATTCATATTATTCCTGTTTATTACAATGGATCCTTCTTGTTATTGTTGGATGATTTATTATTTTTCATCACTATTTATCATTTGTTTCTTCTTCCTCTATTTATCATATATTTTTTCTATTTTTTTCACTCTCATCTATGAGGGAATAGTCTCCCCAAACACATGCCCTAGTCCCTCACTGCTAGTCGGAAGCCTATGGAATATGGGGAGGCACACATGATTTCATGTAGCCCACCATCTTGGAGATCTCCTAAGTTTCATCTGGTGTGGGATGCTAAAATATGGCACAAGTAGAAATTTAGTCTATAGCCACGGTTCCAAATTATGGCTATAGGGTTCAAAACTGTGGTATAAGCTATAGCCATGGTTTTACTGGTCGTGGAAACTATTGGTGTGTCTATAGAAAAAAATCTATTGAAATGGTTTTAATAGTCTATATACATGGTTTAAAACATGTATATAGGGTATATTTCCATTGTTTAAAACCATGGATATAGCCCATGTAAACCATATCTATAGATTTAAAATAAATAGTGCCCAACCAGATTCGATCTCTTTACCTACGCTATCTGATCCTGTCACATTAACACTACATCAAAAATGGATTTTTGTATAGAAATATATATATTTTTATATATATATATTATTAAAAATAGGGGTTATATAATGTAAACCTTGTATATAGACCTTCCCACCATTTTTTCATGGGTTAATTTTTTTCCTGTGCAAGGGTGAGAGAACTATAGCCACAATTTCGATGAACCATGGACATAGAAAATAAAAAAAAACTCTATAGACATAGTTTACAAAAACCATAGTTATATCCCTTGAAAAAAAATCTACATCCATGGTTTAAAACTGTAGCTATAGGGTCTATTTCCACGATTTCCAAAACCATGGAAATAGCTCGCACAGTTGTCCACTGTGGCCATAAGTCTATAGACACAGTTTAAATTGTGGCTATAGGTTTTATTTCCATGTTGAAAAATCATGGATATAGCCCATGTAACCCATGGATATAGCCTTGGTATAAAAACCTATATCCACATTTTTGGAAAACCATGGCTATAGTTTTGTGGCTATAGCCGATTTTTCTAGTAGTGTGGTATTAAAGGAATTTCCTTTTTGTCATACTATTTGGGTATTTGATAGGATACTATGAGTATTTGAATTTGGTAATGAGAATGTTTCATGTAGTAGATAACCCACATATAAGGGAAATCCAAATTACCTATGATGGGTTAACAGAGTTTAGCTTTTCACCTATTACAGATTCTTAGATTTCATTGTTGGGTGATGCACTTGTGATGCATTGTAATTGTTGTAGATATTATTATAATGGGTTGTATAACAGTGTTACAATGATATGATGGTGTATAAAATTTATGAATCATATTAGGAACCATAGGATTTAAAGTTTATTCATTATGGAATTCCATACCTATATTTCTGTATGCATTTTTAGTATTACATGTGCTTGTAGTAGTGTGTTATTTATTATGAATTGCAGTGTTCTAGTGTTTCTTGAAAGAATGACATAACTACACTAATTAAAGTTCCTACATAAATATAAATGATTTTTTACCACATATATTGATGAAGAGACCTTAATTAACAAATTAGGACATGATCGATCGATGATCCATTTGTTCAAAGGGGATTAGATAATAGTTGGTTTGCTTGATGAATACTAATGAAAATTTCAGGATTGAGTAATTATATACAGTGAAAATGGAATTAAGTATAATAAAATCACTATCAATGTCCTATTACATCTTATTACTTGGAATAAAGGTCATATTACAATCAATTGACATTCTAATTTCTATTTATAAATAGAATGTACCATTATAAATTGGAATTGGTGACACAATTAACTGAATCATGATATCATTAACCAAAAAAATAAAGAAAATCAACAATTTAAAGTTTTAAAATAATATTTATACTACTAAATGAGATGAAAATTGAAATTTAAAGGGTGTTTTAATATTTACCTTTCATTTTACACTTCATATATCGAAACCTCTATGGTGTTATAGGAGACCTTGACCCTGACCCAACCTTAGTAGTGGGAAGAAGTTTGTGTCTCTAGTGATCTTTATAAAACCCTTTCTTACCATCTAGACCTGGATTTAGGGGTAGGAAAGGAGTTGTGACTCATTATAAATAGGTTATGTGAATGTCCTTTCTTGTTATGGATTTCTCTGTATTATTTTAAATATTATCTAAGGAGTTCTATGGGAAATTATAGTGATACACCGATATAATGTCATCGCATCGTACACCAGGAAAGTGGGGATGAGCATGATCTAGATGTGGATTACCCCGATCCACCAGTGTTACCTTCTATAGTGACACCTAAGGAACCCCTTATTGATCCACCGTTGGGAGATGATGCTTAGTTTTGTGCAAGTTTCTTCCAGTTTTTTCAATCTATATAGTATTCTCCCTGACCTACCCCTGCTATAGAAAAACTGACTTAAGAGATTCATCAGTAGAATCCTCCCTCATTTTAGGGGTATGTAGGAACTTAGGCGATTGATTCATGGAAAAAATACATGGTATAGATCTTTGACCATCTTGATAATCCACCAAATAGAAAGATCAATTTAGATACTTTCATGCTACATGACTATACCAAGCATTGGTGGGATGTCATCTCTTAGGTTGAGCATCATCAGGGTATGGTCTTGGAAAACTTCTAGACAAACTTCTATGATCACTTCTTTCCATAGATGTTGATATAAGACTGTGATGGGGACTTTATGCATCTTCATCATGATGTTATGTCCATTATAGAGTATTCTTTTCTTTTCAATGAGATTCACTATTTTTCTCTACCTTTGAACAATGATGAGTTGATGATTGTGTGATGATTTATGGACAGGCTCATGTAAAATATACAATTGCATGTGAATGTTTTTCGGTTCACCGCAATTATAGAGATATTAATCCAAAACAACATTATAAAATGGAACCTAAGGGAGGATGGAAATGTGAGTCAGGGTGGTTTAATATCGAGGAAAGGTGATGGTTAATTTTGAAGTAGGAAGCGTCATTTTGAGGGTACACAATGTGGCTGTATGAACCAGGTGACACATACCGACAACCATATGGTGTGTCTAGTGTGACAAGTCATTCCATAAAAACACCAATGTATGAGGAACCCAATAGAGTGATAAGCTTGCGGCTGGATGGGTCACCTTCAGTGCTTCTATGGATCTTTTCTTCTAGTGTCTAGTGAGTGAGGATATGTACCGAAAATTATTTCTGGTATATGATCAGAAACTCTATGTTAGCCAATGATTTGGTTTTATACTAACTTATTATGACAATGAGGTGTTTATGGCTAAGTTAGTAAAATATATAAGGTTCAACGCTGGTAGAGTGGACCTATCCAGGCTAGTCAAGTTGCATTTCAGGGCCGTTGTTCAGGCTCTATCTATGCAGTGCATCCAGCACCAGAGGAGAATAGTCCATGTTCATCTACTGTATGGAGTCCTATTCTGGTAGCCTCTACCTTATTTTCTTCCCTTTCTGATATATGTGCATCAAAATCTTTTATATATATTGTAACTACATAAATTTCTATCTATGCAATATATTATGCAATAGGTGTGATGAATTTTAATACACTACTAGGGTTCTTATCAGAGGGAATACAAGGGTGAAAGGAGTTCCCCTTGAGATAATTAGGTACCATTTCTAATAAAGTTTCTTCATTCTCAAGATGACCTTTTTTATGTTATTCTCAGCATGGATTGGGTAGTGTCTTATCAAACCCACAGGGATTACTATCACTAGTGGGTGTCTTTCACCTCGCCTAAGAGAATTTATTATATTCATATGGGATAATAGTAGATCCAAGATAGCCAAGATGGACCCATTAATTAGGGACTATGAAGAGGGAAAGAACCAAATGGAGAGTATATTTATGAGTGATCAGGGAATGCATGTTGTATAACTCCCTCTTATAGTGGACCATTTTTGGGGTGGTCTTCCATGATGAATTCCCTAGATTAACCCCCTAGAGATTAGTTGAGTTAACCGTTGAGCTAAGCCTGGTGTGGCACCAGTTTCCATTCCTCTCTATAGGATGGAACCTACAGATCTTAAGGAGATTAAAAAAAAGTTTGAATCTCTAAAGTAAAGTGGGTTTTATTCAAACTAGCACATCTCCTTGAGGTTCTCCTAACATTTTCACTATAAAGGTGGATGTTAACATCAAATTATTCATGGATTACCTCCTATTGAACCAGGTTATAATGAAGAAATGAAATCCAATACCTCATATAGATGACCTCTTCAACCAAATCTATGGAGGGACATTTTTCTCTAAGATATATTTTTGGTTAGGCATCCATTATACAGGTCTAATTCCACCAGACATACCACATCATGCATTTTGGATCATGTACTAATTGTATGACAATATGGGTATGTTTCTCATCATTACAAACGTTTTATATGTATTTATGTCTCTATTGTATTTGAATTTACATTCATAGCTAGATTATTTTTTGGTGGACTTTGTAGACAACATATTAGGGTATTCTCGCACCAGACATACCTATGCGAAACATTTTGGGATTGTGTTGAATACACAAAGATATCAAAAGATTTACGTGAATCTCAAAAAATGACACTTTTGGGTTAGTAAGGTTCACTTATTGGGTTATATAATTTTGGATGTAGGATTATCTGTTGACCCAAATAAGGTGATAATTTTGGTTTCCAAGGATTAACCCAAGAATGTGTTTGAGATACACAATTTCTTGGGGCTAACTAGCTATTAAAAATGATTCATTCAAGATTTATCCTTATTGGAATAATATATTATGAGATTGACTATGAAGGGTTTGAAATTCATCTAGTCTGAAGCTTGTGAGAGGGAATTTGAGGAGTTGAAGGGGAGACTGAATTTAGCATATATCCTGATTCTTCCATATCTAGAAAGAAGCTATAATTTTTTTTGATGCTTCAAGGAATGGTCTAGGAGTAGTTCTGATGTCAAGTGGTCAAGTTTTAGAATATGGATCCTTATAATTGAGACTTAATGATAGGAATTATCCTATGAATGACCTCGAGAAATCTATCATGATCCATGATTTACACTATTAGAGACAGTATTTATTATGTGTGTGATTGATTTCTTATACAGAAAAAAAAAGACTCAAATACATCTCCACATAGAGAGACTTGATTCTGAGGAAACATGTGTGGATTGAATACCAGTAGTCATTTGATTTTGAGCTTTATTATACACCTGAGAAGGGTAATGTCATGGATCATTCCTTGATCAAGAAAACTTGAGAATAAGCCATCTAGGAGGGAAATTATGAGTGGAATACAATTCATATGTTTTGTAAGATTAACCTATAGGTTCATTAAAAACATGAAAAAAAATCATTAATATAGAAAATAAATCATCTCTTTTGGAGCAAGTGATGATGATACATATTTCTTATCATGAATTCTTGGTACTATGAGAGAGTGTCTGAGGTGAGAACCCACATCTTGGTTGGGTTATTGATGGGAATGAGAACCTAATCCACCAAGGACAAGATTGTGTGACTTCAAATATATAGGAAGAAATGATGTGGAAATCTGATGCCTCTATTTGGGAATTTCACTCTAGGTTTAACAAGATGTACTAAGATGTACACTATCAGTATTGATGGCTAGGTATGAATAGGTTGATTGTAGGTTTTATTACTCGGTGCTCCACCTATCTATAGGTTAAGGCTAATAAAAAGTGACCTAATATACTTTGGTATCCCCTATCTATTGTTTAGTGGAAATAGAATTAAGTCACAATGGATTTCATGGTGGGTTTTTCGAGATCCCCTAGAGGAAGCGACACTATATGGGTGATCATTAATATGTTTACAAAGGTATCACACTTAATACTGATCAGGGAGACCTTCTCAATTGACGATCTTGTGTGGATAAACATCCAGGATATTTTTCATATTCATGGGGTTCCCTATTCAATCGTATCAACACGAGATGCCTGTTTTACCCCACGGTTCTCATAGGGGCTATATAAGGCACTGGGTTCACAAGTTCACTTAAGTAAATAATATCACCCACAGATAGGTTGGAAATCTGAGTGGAATATATAAGTGGTAAATGAAATGCTATAGGAATGAATCCTTGATTTTGGGGGTTCATAGGAAAAACATATACCTCTTGTTGAGTTTTCATATAGTAAAAGATTTCATGAGATGATTTAGATGACTCCGTATGAGGCCCTTTATGGTGTGCTAGGAAATTCACCTCTATACTAATTAGCGATAGGTGGGGCCACACTACTTGGTACTTATCTCGTTCAGGAGACTTTAGAGAAAGTTCGTCAGATTAAAAAGCATATGTCTACAACTCAGTCTAGGAAGAAGTCATATACCAATCATTGTCGTCAACCTATAAAGTTTGATATGGGACATCATGTATTTATATGTTTTCCCCCTAGATTAGTTTCTAAATGTATTCATATATAAGGAAATCTATCACCTTATTATGTTGGGCCTTTTGATATAGTATAGAGAGTTAGTCCACTAGCTGATCATTTGTAGTTACCTCAAAGGTATCATTCCATGCATGATGTCTTCTGTGTATCACAACTTCATTGTTATTTTGATGACCCATCTCATTCATTTAACTCTGAGGATATAGAATATGATACATATCACTAATTGAAGCACAAAGGCTCTTTGAGTCAGGTCAGTTCCATTGGTCCGGGTGATATGGATTCACATGTTGGGAAACAATACCTCAATATAACTTTATAGTGCTTTTCGATTGATTATGTTTTTTTGAAAAAAGTTGGTTGAAAAGATCATTTTTGTAGTTCCATCATGATTTTTGACTAGGAAAATTAAAAAAGTCATAATATAGAGGAGTGGATTCTCTGGAAGTGGTATAGAAAATTATGTGTACAAGGTGGATTTGTTTCACAGTTCATTCCAAATTTCTAGGGTCCTAAATTTGAAGGATGGAAAAATGTGATTTTTCAAAATAAATTCTTTTCAAGTAAATGTAAAAAGTTTTGAAAAAAGGTTATGTTGATTTGAAAAGATGTGCACAAGTGGAGATTTAGGATTGCTAAATCAAAATATGAAAAAGGGTAGTGTTGTGTGAATGTTTGGAAATTTCATGAAAGTCATAGTTGTGTGACACAGGAAGAGTTACATGCACCCAAAAAATAGAGATGGTGGTGCATGCTAAAGGAAACATCAAAACATGAATTTCAAAACTAAATGGATGTTCTTCACATAATGGAATGTTCTTAAGAACGTTGTGGACAATTTAAGCCACATCTACAAATAGGTGGCTACCCATCTCATTTTATAAGCTCGCCACTTTGAAAATATGAGGTTTTTGAACCATGTTATATTTTTAGGAAGTTAGTTTTTCACACCAGAATAACATAGATATCAAGTTGCACATAGAAAATTGACTTGTGTCTATAAATTTTTTTTTGGAGTTCTACAACCTTTCATGGAAGTTGGCAGTTTCGCGATAAAACATAAATGTTATGCGCAAGGTGGTAAAGTTATGTGCCGAACATGAAAAGGTTGGGTGAAATGTAAAGTTGTGTGAAGCTATAAGGATTTTCCCATTAAATATATGGTAATGTGGTATTCATCAAGTATATGGAATTGGAAATCAATGATGCAGTAAATTAGGTGTAAACATATTGATTCAAGTGATCAAAGAAGAATCTTCTAAAGGAGCAGTTCGCACACTTCAGTTGATAGAGTAGTGATCTTTCAAATTGTGATTGGTTACAAAATAAAAGGGATAGTGAGTTTACTATGAACATTGTAAATATCAGTGTTCTTTAGTGGATTTGGTACATAGTCACATTTACTTTGTATTCTCCTTGTACATAGCCCAATGCGGGTGAACCAATTAAAATTGTTGTGACTCATTCATGCATTCATTTCTTCTAATATAATTATATGGGAAATAGAGAGAAAAAGGATATTTTAATGATGAAACAAGATCATAATGGGAATTAGTTTTAATCTATCATAACCTGATTCACCACCCCCCTCTCAGAGTATTTAAACTTGTTATGCTAACAACTCGTATCAAATAAAATTTTTAATATCCTTTTCCTTCCCAAAAGGTTTTTAGTGGAGGTTGTCAATCATAAAGGGATTCTGATATTTGATGGAAATTTTTTCCAATTATGGAAGAATCAGATGCATTACTACTTCCAATCTATAGAAATTATTTACTGTTGTGATTAATGGTATTTTGGCATGTGTCGTTAGTGGTTGTTTATCATAGTTGACTAAAGTGACTTCAATGTTGATGCCAAAGGAATCAATTCTTTAGGGAGAGACCTATCTAATTCATTCAATATGAAGGTGATGTCATGTAATTCATCACTTTCTAGGTGATATAAGTTTTTATATATTTATGAAGGTGATTCAAAAGTCATAGAAGAAGAATTTTAGGTTCTATGGAACAAGTATGTTGATCTAAGAACTCACCCTAGTGAGTCTATATATTCTTTTTTTTGATATGTTGAATGTTTTTTGAAAATACTTGTGTGGTCTCAGAAGAACTATTGAGGATGTAAATATCATTAAGATCATCTTGAGAATACTTCCACCTCAGTTTAATCCAAAAGTATATTTAATGGAAGATAAAGATCCAAATAAGCTGGAACTGTATTGATTGCAAAATGCTCTTATCACATATAATATAGGAAATGATGATACTGAGTCCATGTAAAAAGGGAATTAAAAATAAGTAGAATTCAAGATCATAAAAAATATCACCATTGAAGATGGATAGTATGAAAAAGAGACCTATGAGGTCATTTCATTCCTCTCTTCTAATATATAAAGAGGAAAATGAAAGTTCAAAGGGAAACTCCCACTCACTTATTTTTGTTGTGGAAAGGTTGGACATCTTATAGCAAGGTGACCTAAGAAGTTTCATGATGACGATGAAGATGAAGTCAAAACTCCTAGGAATACATATTTATTCAATATGAAAGGTAATAAAATTTATAAAAGAAATTTTTTCAAGAAGAAGAATCTTTTTTTTAAATAATGTTCAAAATAATATAAGGTTGAATTGATAGAAAAAGTCCAAGATTGTGGGGAAATTTTTTTAGTGGTAGTTGTAGGTAACTCTAGAACAAGGGTAGAAAGTAAAAATGATGAAGAATAAATTGAAGGAATATTTGATATTCAGGATGAATTAGAATATTATATTGAAGAGAAGTATGTTTAGAGATCCAAAATTAAAAAATATAACATAGTGGTCTATGATTCCAAACTCTATATGAAGTATAAAGAAGAAGAGATGTCTGAGCTAATGGAAGAAATTGAAAATCATAAGTCTTAAATGCCATAGATCTAAAAAAAGGTTGTTGAGTGCATTCTCAATGTTGAGGGATAGTAAAAAATGATATGTAGTTTGAGAATCATGAAAAAAGATCATATAAAACATATCAAAGAACACGAAGAGGAATATTTTAGAATATGAATAAAATTATAAGATCAAGATAGAATCTTGACTCCAGATATGACATTGGGAAAGAATATTACTCTGGTGATAGGAAACATAAAAATAGAGCAGAGAGGTCCAAAAAAATTAAGAAACTATAAAACTAAAATGATAGGAATGGTATGGGGTTTGATTGAAAAAAAGAAAGATTTGGTGATTGATGTCAGACCAAAAATACCCAATACAAGGTTG
This sequence comes from Viscum album, assembly GCA_963277665.1. Taxonomy (NCBI): domain Eukaryota; kingdom Viridiplantae; phylum Streptophyta; class Magnoliopsida; order Santalales; family Viscaceae; genus Viscum; species Viscum album. The sequence goes on along the minus strand of OY728146.1, from coordinate 52,826,716 downwards.
AAAAATTATTTGGGAAAAAATCAGAATCATAAATCTTATAAAACTCAAAGAAAACCCGATCCTACAATAATGTATAGAAATACACCTCATGTTAGGTGTTATTTATATGGAAATATTGGACAATCTCAAAATGTATGTTACATAGTCAAAAGGTACTGAAGGGAATAAGAGAAACAACGACATACACATAATGTTAAATATTCAGAGAATAAATTTGATGGACACTACTTCTACTATAGAGGATTTAGACACATAGAAAGATAATTCCCATAAAAAATACAGAGGAATGTGATGAAGAAGAACCAAAATGGTTATAAGATAATTCCCAGTTAATCATCAAGTGAGATGAAAAAGAAAAATAGATTTTTAGTTCTACAAGATGAAGTTGGTCCGTCAAACTCTGATGAAGATCCTGAAAATTAGTCTATAATATTGATAAAGTTAATGAAATAGATCAAAAAAAATTCTGAATAGTCAGTAGTTATAGATATTTTCCTTAAATCATCAAATCATGCTGGTTTATGGATCCTTGATAGTTGATACATATTCCATATGATAGGAAATAAGTGTCTTTTTATGATCGTCACATATGTCTAGGAGGGTGTTGTCAAATTTAGAAATGATGAAGGCCTAAATATTTTTGGAATTGGAAAATCCATATTTGGGAGAGAATATATGTGACGTGCAGATATCTTGGTTGTTGAAGGTCTCAGTCACAACTTATAAAGTGTTAGTCAAATATGTGACTCAGTTCATGCTATAATATTTACATAGAAGTTATTTATCATGAAGGGAAAGTATGGTTTAGTTTTTTTATAGGGAAAGTGCATGAAGGGGGTCTACCTTGTTAGTGGATAATATGATATGTTCTTTCTATCTAGAGAGGAAGGAAATAGTTTTTATCATAAATGTATTATCCATCTATGCCAACCATCCCTAAAAGATCTGGTGAAATGTGATGTTACATGATATCTCCCCAAGATATCATGTGATTGTACTCACACATGTGATGCTTGTAAATAAGGGAAGATTATCAAAAATACTTACAAGGAAAAAAACTCATCCAGAGTGTTCGAATTGGTTCATGTATATGTGTGTAGACCTATATCACTGTAAGAACCCGGATATTCATTTTGAGGTACAGGTCTCTTCTTTTCCCTTTTCCTTACGCATTTTTGATAAAATAAGGAAAATGGGGAAAAATCCCAGATTTTGCAACTACATGCTGTGTACTTTTCCACACGTCATTTAATTTGGACATGTGGGATGAGTACATAGGGCGTGTAGTCCTGTCGGCGATGAATGGTGAAAAAACTGACTACACACCGTGTAGAGTGAATTTACACGTTGTGTATTTAGTCGGAAGGTGAATAGTAAGGCAGTGGAGGCATCCGCCAGTCGAGCGATAGTACACACCATGTAATCAAGACTAAAAGTAATGTACTCATGTCAATAAATGAACAGTGCCATGGTGGAAAGAAGCTTCTAGATGAACAATTAAAAAATGATAAGTACAGGTCATGTACTTGAGAATACACGTAGTGTAGTTTGTTTTTTTCTTAAAACGGGCAGTAGCCTTGTAACAGCCCGAGATTTTATGAAAAATATTCTTTTTTATTTCACTAATGTCTTGTGTTGTACGCTACACCAAAAGGAGCTTGCACAACACACATCCTTGACTTGCCTTGCATTACACGCAATCGCGACCTTCCTCGATAGCTTGCATCGTACGCAATACCGAGTTTCACTAAACAACGATATGCTATTAAAATATTATTAAAACTAGCCGTTATGAATAGTAATAACCACTTTTTGAAATTTTATAAATTTTATTTTTCAAAATGGACTTCATTTTTGGATTCGGAATACCGAAATTAGCCTAGGGTGAAATTTTGGTATTTTTCTGAAAACTTTCAATTTTTGATGAATAGTGAAACCACTAAGTGGTAGGTTAAAAACTGAATTTTGCATAAAACATAATTTTACCGCTTCTGTGAATGGAATTTCTAAAATCCGACAGACACGGTTGATATCAGTAAGTAAAATGTGGTTCAATGAGATAAAAATAATTTTTTGGTGAATAGTAACTTTTTACTTTTTTTTACCGCGGTTAATAGTAAATAGGTTAACTAAGGGTAAAAATGATATTACTATTACCCTAACACATGTCCTAATTCTATTGGATAAGTTTAATTCGACCAAAAACAAACTTAGGAATAAAATATGACAATTTAGGCCCACTTGGGTTAGATTAGGACATTTATTATTAATTTATTTAAAAAGGGTTAAAATAGTTAAAATCAAAGTTTAATAAGTAAATCATTTTTAATATGGGGTTATACATAAGATAAATTCGACTATAAATATTCATTAGAAAGATAAAAATATTTCCTACATAATGATATTTTTTAGACTTTAAATAAATTAATTTATTTATGACACAACGATGATGTAGTAATTACCCTTTTATGGAAATATTAACATAATTGATGTTATAAATGCTCAAATGAATGTAATTTGAGACTTTTTATGAATTACACTAATTTTCTAGGTTACTATGATATATTAGCGTTGATTTAATAAACTTGGTTAGAACATATAATTCTGTAATGACTTTCACAAAAATCATATATCAAATAGTGTCAAAATTGACCCAAAATAGTTTTTAAATCAAATATTATATTATTAATTGTTATTTTATTCCTAAAAATCTAAGGTTCGGCCAAATGACTTAGATAAAGATATATATATTAATAATAAACAATTTTGGGTTCGTTTGGCATGTTATAGTAAGTGTATTAACCATATAGTGAAAGAAAACAAAAAGACATGGAAAAAGTTAAATTATTTAACTTAGAGTTAAATCTAATTGATAAGGTTAAAATAATACCCTAAACTTGTCTAAATCCTATTGGTTGATAGGATTTCGACCCATCCCCACTTTAGCTTCGAAATAAGACCCTTTAAAACCATTATAAACCGATTTTGACATTAATATAAAATAATATTTTGAGGTATTCCTAAGGTGCCCCTCTCCTCCCTTATAAAAGGACACCTCCTCCCCCTCCTCCTCACACCAATTTGAGCACTCAAGCTCGGCCAACCCCTGCCAAAATCTCTTCTCCACTTCCCTAGAAACATCCTATAGGTTTTGGTCTTCCTCAAAGACCAATTTTAGTGCCCTAAGAGGAGGTCTCAAAGAGGCGCTTTAAAGAAGAGGTAATTACCGTTACCAATTCTTTCAGCTTTATTTCTTCTTCCACTTCTTCGTCTTAGGTTGTTTCATTACGAAGTAATAACATCAGTATCACTCATATACTGATATGTTATTATAAGTATGAAACAACCCTATTTCACCATCTATCCATCCTACGGAAAAATAAATCACCGCGCGTGCGTACGTACGGAATACCGTCTCCACGCCGTGGTGTAATCTATTTTCCACCACCACCTTACATGGATGGGTATAAAGGTGTAATGAGTAACTATATATGATTATTATAAAGTGATATTGATACTGAAATAGTATACATACACTTCAACACAATTCCACGACCATGGGAACGATATCATCGCTCGTGCGTACGTACGGAATACCGTCTCCACGACGCGATGAGATTCATTCTCAATGATTAACCATTCATGAATGATTATAAAGTATATATAATAATTACTAATGAAATATATGACCTAATAATGATACTGGAATTATTTATATGTATGTCATCTACTTAATTCCATTCAATTCAATAAGAAAACGAAAACAGCGTTCATGCGTACGTACGGACTACCGTCTCCATGAACGGTGTATTTCTTTCCATTTACTGATTTATTATATATGTATATTATGAATATATATATATAAATCATGTTTTATATTCTGGAATTAAGTAATCATGATCTAAGTAATCATATGAATAATTACAAGTTAAAAACACGAACGACAAATGAGACGATTTTACCCAAAATGCTACTTTAACAAGAATTTACAAAACAACGGGTAATATAAAGTCATAAGAGGACCATATATGATATAATAACAATTAATATGATTCTGTAATAAGTCAATAACATGATTTAAATCATTATACAAGAGTTTCGGACACGTACAAAGCAAGTCGGACCTATGGTAAGGGATAAATTTTCAATCTCATTTTTATCCGAGATTGCTTATATGTAAGTATTTACTGGGGTTACTTTATCATCCATGACCATGATTTATAAAAATGATTTCATAAAATGTTTACCATTCTTCCATGGATTTTTAAAGTCATTTTTACCCTTTAATTACTTTTTACCACATTGTATGAATGAAATCTTTCATTTGGTTACCATATAAGGTACTTTTTGACTTTTCCGACAAAAGTACGAGGAGAATGTTATTTTTAACTTATACGGCGTGAACGGATTTTTATGGTTTCATAACGCCTCATTTTCAAGAAGCTTACTCTACAATATTGCATGATTATTTTCAATAAAACCCTTATCTTTTAAAATTGAATGGAATTTTGTGAAAAGAACATGATTTTAAAGAAGAAAGGAAATTTTCCTCAAGAATTCATTTCAAGTGTTTTGTCCAAACTATTTTACATATAAGATGACATTATTTCATATGTGTATGTTTCAAGTAAAATTTATATATGATTTAAATGGATTCAATTTTCTTATGATGAAATGATATCAATTGTTTATGGATTATGTTATGATGGCATGATGTTTAAGAATCCCATTTTATTTCATGGGTTTTGCTATGATGTATGATTTATGATTTTGTGGCACACATAAGAATGGTATCATTATGAGATGGGTGGGACCTATATCTCCCTCCAATGCATTGGGTAAAGATTTTATATCTCATGAGATAGACATGGCTGGAATGGTAGGTTATACCGGTTCAGTGAAACATGACTGAAACGAGGGTTACTCGATTCAGAAAGGGACTTTGTCCACTAAGATAGTCTTGGAAATTAGTCTTGACTAACAAGAAATGATTCTCTATGATTATGTGTGTATGCCACAAAGTTTCATGTTTTAAGTTATGATTATTGGGATTACATTTCACTACTATGATTTATCCCATGTTATGATGCTCTCTTTTGCAGGTTAAGATTTCCAAAAGTTATGTTCTTATGAATATGATGTGATTGATTTTCTTTTGTTTACCCTTACTGAGCATTTGAGCTCACCCTTTTATGTTTTCTTTTCCCCAGGATATAAAGAAAGGTTTTAGGTATAAAAAAAGGGAAGATCTTTATGGGAGATATTGAAGATCTTTCACCACGATTAGAAGATTACGTTCCGAGTTTCCAAAGACACTAAACTATTACGGTCCTTGTGTGTGTGTTTTTGTTAAGTACTAAGTATTCTGCAAAAGTAATGTAATGTCCATGTACGATAAGCTTCGGGTCTCTACAGTTTGTATTAGAGGAAAGGTTTAGTCAACCTTTGGAAACTAGGATGCGAAAACTTTAGTGAGATCCCTAGAGATATTTTTAAGGTATGTCTAGGGATGCCCCTAAGGTTAAGTATAAGTATAGGTTATAGTCCTAGAATTGCGCTAACGATATTAGAATTAAACCTAAGATGTTAGATATTGAAGGTACTCCCCCTTTATTATTTTGTTTTCCCTAGCATGATTTTTGCCTCTCACACTATTCTTTTTGGGTTTTAGACAATGGCTGGAACCCGAAGGAACCGTGTTGATCAATGCAATGGACAATGCAATGATTGTCCTCCTGAACAAACAAATGTTATGGGAGATGGAGTGCAAAATCTTATTGCTATACTTACACAAGCTATGAATCATTCTGGACTTCCAAATGAGCAGAGAAGGGAACAATATTCTATTGAGTCCTTCATGAGGCAACGTCCACCTTCTTTCAGTGGTTCTTCTGATCCACTTGTGGCTGAACAATGGATCAGTACTACTGAAAAGATATTTTCAGTTCTTCAATGTTCTGGACATGATAAAGTCATCTTAGCAGTATATAGTTTGGAAGGTGAAGCTGATCAATGGTGGAATCTTATCAAGAATACGAGGCCAAGAGATGAAATTGAGTCCATGGAATGGGACGAGTTCAAGAACTTGTTTTTCAGTAAGTACTTCCCTCGTATTCTTCGAACAAAGATGGAGAAAGAGTTTCTTGAACTGAAGCAAAGGGATGATGAATCTGTTGGTACCTATGAAGCAAATTTTACAAGACTTGCAAGGTACGCTTCTGGTATTATCATCCAACCTGAAAGTAAAGTTGATCGATTTTTCAGTGGCTTAAAATCAAGTCTTCGAAGGGCATTAGCTATAAGAGACTTTAGTATCTATGAAGAAATTGTGTGTTGTACTATCAAGGTAGAAATGGAAGTTGGTGTTACATATCCATCTCATGGTTTTGACAAGAAACGAAAGATGGAGTTCAAGGAGAAATCTCAGAATAATGGTGAAAAGAAGATGAATGTTTCCTTATGCACAAAGTGTGGAAAGAAGCATGGTGGAGATTGTCTTAAAGGGACTAGAAAATGTTTTAAGTGTGGAAAAGAAGGTCATCGAGTAGCTGAGTGTCGAAGTAATGGAAAAAGGGATTCTAATGATGTGAATAAAGCAAACACTGCAGAGAACGCACCACCCACACTTCAATGCTTCAAGTGCAAGGAAATGGGGCATTATGCTAATAAATGCCCTAATCCAAGGGTTAATGATGATCGACATGAGCAACCACTTAAGGCAAAGGACAAAGGGAAGTCACATGCGATCACCATTGGCGATGTTGAATATGATAACGATGTGGTGGAATGATTAAGTGTTTATGTAATGGGATTCCAAAATAATGTTGTATCGTAAAGTATTTATGTATTGGTCTAATGTGGTATTCAAAGTGATTGAGATATTTTTGGAAATAAAATGATATGCGCATAATGAAGGGAAAACGAGAAAACGAAATGTTTAACAGTATTCATGAGCTCATGATTGATATAAATACTAAGTGATATCATGGTTTGAATATATAGAATTTTGAGGATTTTGGTATGTGGAAAGAGTTAACTTTTAATAGAATTCATGTTTTCAATAAGGTTCAATGGGTATTCAAGAGAGTACAAGATTAAGGCCTTTGAATGTTTGTAATTTGACCAACAAGATATGTCTTATGATATATGGGGATCAACGATGGTATTAAATCTCTGGTAATCGTTTTCACTATGTTATGAGAGTGGACTGCAGTATTATGGATAAGCCTAAAGATTGGAATGGATTATGTTGGACATAAGTTAGTATTGTTTAAGGATAAAAGTTTTTTCGATATTATTGATGGGATGTTATAGTAATATAGTTTTAGAAAAAGGACAACCTGCAGGACGGGCGACAGCCCATCGCTTCGGACAAGGCTGTGGGAATCGAACCCACAACCGAAGTGCGACTGGCCTTTATCGCCTACCACTGGCCTACAGGAAGTCCCTGTTTAGTAGAAACTAGTTTTATTATATTAAGCAGTATAATATATGAAGTATAAGTCCATTTTAGGAACCATATATGATTAATCTCACTATAGATCGACTTATGTATATAATTTTTTCTAACCTTTTGTTTGAGACAGATGGAATGACCCTTCATTCTATCACATGATCTATTAACACTTCATGAATAACAAATTCAACTTCATTTATTTAAGAGATGAAGTGGAAATTGTTCAAGGCACGAACAACAGTGAGATTGTACCAAAATAAAGTAAGTATTTATTCTAATTCAAATTTTCAACTTTAGGGAAATGATCTTGAAAACCAAAAATGTTGTCCAAGTGATCTTATACCTGATGAATCAGATGGTACCTTATATCATCACAAATATATGGATTTGTGATTACTGGCTTTTCCATAGCCATGTTCTCTACCACTCTCCATCAGAACATGATGGTTAGATTTCTCTTCCATATCCATATTTTCACCTATGTGGAAACCCAGTGATTAGTTTATTTGGGTAATCATTACATTTCATACTTTAGTTTTTAAAGCCTAGTTTTGGTATTCCTTTTTACGATGTGGGTTTCTATTAAAGAAACTTTCGAATAGTAAACCATTTATAACCCCGACGAATTTCGAGGGCGAAATTCATTTTAAAGGGGGTAGAATGTAACAGCCCGAGATTTTATGAAAAATATTCTTTTTTATTTCACTATTTTCTTGTGTTGTACCCTACACCAAAAGGATCTTGCACAACACACATCCTTGACTTGCCTTGCATTACACGCAATCGCGACCTTCCTCGATAGCTTGCGTCGTACGCAATACCGAGTTTCACTAAACAATGATATGCTATTAAAATATTATTAAAACTAGCCGTTATGAATAGTAATAACCACTTTTTGAAATTTTATAAATTTTATTTTTCAAAATGGACTTCATTTTTGGATTCGGAATACCGAAATTAGCCTAGGGTGAAATTTTGGTATTTTTCTGAAAACTTTCAATTTTTGATGAATAGTGAAACCACTAAGTGGTAGGTTAAAAACTGAATTTTGCATAAAACATAATTTTACCGCTTCTGTGAATGGAATTTCGAAAATCCGACAGACACGGTTGATATCAGTAAGTAAAATGTGGTTCAATGAGATAAAAATAATTTTTTTGGTGAATAGTAACTCTTTACTTTTTTTTTACCGCGGTTAATAGTAAATAGGGTAACTAAGGGTAAAAATGATATTACTATTACCCTAACACATGTTCTAATTCTATTGGATAAGTTTAATTCGACCAAAAACAAACTTAGGAATAAAATATGACCATTTAGGCCCACTTGGGTTAGATTAGGACATTTATTATTAATTTATTTAAAGAAGGGTTAAAATAGTTAAAATCAAAGTTTAATAAGTAAATCATTTTTAATATGGGGTTATACATAAGATAAATTCGACTATAAATATTCATTAGAAAGATAAAAAGATTTCCTACATAATGATATTTTTTAGACTTTAAATAAATTAATTTATTTATGACACAACGATGATGCAGTAATTACCCTTTTAAGGAAATATTAACATAATTGATGTTATAAATGCTCAAATGAATGTAATTTGAGACTTTTTATGAATTCCACTAATTTTCTAGGTTACTATGATATATTAGTGTTGATTTAATCAACTTGGTTCGAACATATAATTCTGTTATGACTTTCACAAAAATCATATATCAAATAGTGTCAAAATTGACACAAAATAGTTTTGAAATCAAATATTATATTATTAATTGTTATTTTATTCCTAAAAATCTAAGGTTCGGCCAAATGACTTAGATAAGGATATATATATTAATAATAAAAAATTTGGGGTTCGTTTGGCATGTTATAGTAAGTGTATTAACCATATAGTGAAAGAAAACAAAAAGACACGGTAAAAGTTAAATTATTTTACTTAGAGTTAAATCTAATTGATAAGGTTAAAATAATACCCTAAACTTGTCTAAATACTATTGGTTGATAGGATTTCGACCCATCCCCACTTTAGCTTCGAAATAAGACCCTTTGGAACCATTATAAACCGATTTTGACATTAATATAAAATAATATTTTGAGGTATTCCTAAGGTGCCCCTCTCCTCCCTTATAAAAGGACACCTCCTCCCCCTCCTACTCAAACCAATTTGAGCACTCAAGCTCGGCCAACCCCAGCCAAAATCTCTTCTACACTTCCCTAGAAACATCCTATAGGTTCTGGTCTTCCTCAAAGACCAATTTTAGTGCCCTAAGAGGAGGTCTCAAAGAGGCGCTTCAAAGAAGAGGTAATTACCGTTACCAATTCTTTCATCTTTATTTCTTCTTCCACTTCTTCTTCTTAGGTTGTTTCATTATGAAGTAATAACATCAGTATCACTCATATACTGATATGTTATTATAAGTATTAAACAACCCTATTTCACCATCTATCCATCCTACGGAAAAAGAAATCACCGCACGTGCGTACGTACGGAATACCGTCTCCACGCCGTGGTGTAATCTATTTTCCACCACCACCTTACATGGATGGGTATAAAGGTGTATTGAGTAACTATATATGATTATTATAAAGTGATATTGATACTGAAATATTATAAATACACTTCAACACAATTCCACGACCATGGGAACGATATCATCGCTCGTGCGTACGTACGGAATACCGTCTCCACGACGCGATGAGATTCATTCTCAATGATTAACCATTCATGAATGATTATAAAGTATATATAATAAGTACTAATGAAATATATGACCTAATAATGATACTGGAATTATTTATATGTATGTCATCTACTTAATTCCATTCAATTCAATAAGGAAACGAAAACAGCATTCATGCGTACGTACGGACTACCGTCTCCATGAACGATGTATTTCTTTCCATTTACTTATTTATTATATATGTATATTCCGAATATATATATATAAATCATGTTTTATATTATGGAATTAAGTAATCATGATCTAAGTAATCATATGAATAATTACAAGTTAAAAACACGAACGACAAATGAGACGATTTTACCCAAAATGCTACTTTAACATGAATTTACAAAATAACGGGTAATATAAAGTCATAAGAGGACCATATATGATATAATAAAAATGAATATGATTCTGGAATAAGTCAATAACATGATTTAAATCATTATACAGGAGTTTCTGACACGTACAAAGCAAGTCGGACCTAAGGTAAGGGATAAATTTTCAATCTCATTTTTATCCGAGATTGCTTATACGTAAGTATTTACTGGGGTTACGTTTATCATCCATGACCATGATTTCTAAAAATGATTTGATAAAATGTTTACCATTCTTCCATGGATTTTTAAAGTCATTTTTACCCTTTATTTACTTTTTACCACATTGTATGAATGAAATCTTTCATTTGGTTACCATATAAGGTACTTTTTGACTTTTCCGACAAAAGTACGAGGAGAATGTTATTTTTAACTTATACGGCGTGAACGGATTTTTATGGTTTCATAACGCCTCATTTTCAAGAATCTTACTCTACAATATTGCATGATTATTTTTAATAAAACCCTTATCTTTTAAAATTGCATGGAATTTTGTGAAAAGAACATGATTTTAAAGAAGAAAGGAAATTTTCCTCAAGAATTCATTTCAAGTGTTTTGTCCAAACTATTTTACATCTAAGATGACATTATTTCATATGTGTATGTTTCAAGTAAAATTTCTATATGATTTAAATGGATTCAATTTTCTTATGATGAAATGATATCAATTGTTTATGGATTATATTATGATGGCCTGATTTTTAAGAATCCCATTTTATTTCATGGGTTATGCTATGATGTATGATTTATGATTTTGTGTCACACATAAGAATGGTATCATTATGAGATGGTTGGGACCTATATCTCCCTCCAATGCATTGGGTAAAGATTTTATATCTCATGATATAGACATGGCTAGAATGGTAGGTTATACCGGTTCAGTGAAACATGACTGAAACGAGGGTTACTCGACTCAGAAAGGGACTTTGTCCACTAAGATAGTCTTGGAAATTAGTCTTGACTAACAAGAAATTATTCTCTATGATTATGTGTGTATGCCACAAAGTTTCATGTTTTAAGTTATGATTATTGGGATTACATTTCACTACTATGATTTATCCCATGTTATGAAATTATGCTCTCTTTTGCAGGTTAATATTTCCAAAAGTTATGTTCTTATCAATATGATGTGATTGATTTTATTTTGTTTACCCTTACTGAGCATTTGAGCTCACCCTTTTATGTTTTCTTTTCCCCAGGATATAAAGAAAGGTTTTAGGTAAAAAAAAGGGGAAGATCTTTATGGGAGATATTGAAGATCTTTCACCACGATTAGAAGATTACGTTCCGAGTTTCCAAAGACACTAAACTATTACGGTCCTTGTGTGTGTGTTTTTGTTATGTACTAAGTATTCCGCAAAAGTAATGTAATGTCCATGTACGATAAGCTTTGGGTCTCTACAAGCCTCCTCTATTCACAGAGGAAGCTTGTAATGCTGGATAAAAGTGGGAGAGATGGCCGGAGCATGGAGGATCTCTCGACCACACACCGGGAACCCAATTCCTACGCCGTCGATCTCCTTGGAATCGCACGGATCTATGACGTTCTCATTTGTTTCGGGAGGCGTCGTTCACGTGTACCGATCAGGGACGATCGAGGTAGGTGGGCTGGTGTTTATTTACAACTGTTGAGTTGAAATTGTGTACATTTGTGCTACCAACCCATTTTTGGGTGTCGTATGGCTGTGGTATTTTCTGAAAAGATATCTAGAATTGCATAGATAATCTAATGATAAGTTTAAAACTGTAGTTTGGGATCACTGCTTGGATCCAGGACCACCCTGGGGGTGTATTCCTCTATTTTTCTATTTCTCCAGGATACCCTAGGGTATGAGATGATTATATTGTTCATTTTAGTTTCTTGGGAGAAAGTTTATATAAATTTTTGTTATGCTTTGGGCTTGACCTGGTTTCTTTAGCCTAAGGGAAGTATTCTATTAGCCTGAGGGTAGTGTTTTACTTAGCCTGAGGGCATTGTTTCTTAGCCTAAGGGTAGTGTTTGGTTGACCTGAGGGTAACCTTTGGTTATGCCTGAGGTCAGTGGTTTCTGTGCCTGAGGGAAATATCATGTATGCCTAAGGGCAATGATCATTATGCCTGAGGGCAATCATCTGCGGGTAGTGATTCTCTTACCTGAGGGTAAGGATAGCATGTTTGAGGACACGACTATTTAGAATATTCACTAAGGTGATTTTCTATGTTATACCTACCAATACTAATCAAAATCTTAGAGGTAATAAGTGATAATTAAAATTACATTAAAACTAGTATTGATTGTTACTCTTGAGTACTTACTAGTTTACTGCATTTACTTTCGCACACAGTTGTTGCACTTTTTCACTGATAGTTGGGCATGGGAATTTGGTGGGTGCCTACTGGGATTTATTTCTCACGCCCTATTTGGGTCATGTCTTCGGCCCAAATAGACTATATTTCTACAGGTGTCGATAGGGGAAAGGGGCCCTATACAGGTACAAGATTGTAGAAGAGGAGTTGGAGAGCATGGGACCAAGCTATGGCTTACGATGCTGCTTTGTTTAGTTTACTCTGTTATATTTGTTTGGTTGTACCTTGTACTTGAGTTTTATTCTATTTTATTATAGTATATCTTGTTTTGGCTACTTTTATAGAATTAGTGAAATGCTGCATCTTTATTTATATATATATATATGACTGTTGGTTCTCTTTTACTTTATTTGTCCATTTTAGTTGTATATGGTTTACTACTTCCTTTGTTGTATGTTATCTTTCTTTTTCACTACAATACACTTTGAAAAATAAGGAGATAGTTTTCCCACTATCAGACCTGGGCCCTCGCTCCTAGTCGGTAGCCTATGGCATTTGGGGATATGCGCTTGAGGTCATGTCACGAATTGGGTCCAGGGCACCAGTTATGTGGATTCCAGATTCGGGATGTTACAAAGTGGTATCAGGGGAGGTTTCTTTTATTTTACTTACTATTTGGAACCTTAGTTAGGGATAGGACAGATATGGTAGTTAGTAATAAGCTGTGCCCAGGAGTAGCTAACCCGTGTGTAGGGAAAATCCAATCTACCTCATTGTTGAAATTATTATTGGTTTTGCAATTTTACAGCTAATTTGATTTTCACCGTTGGGTGACGCACTGTGATTGTGCTATTTATATGTTATACATGGGTTTTATTTAGTTTCAAACCGATGAGATGAGGGTGTGCCCCCTCATGCATCATTTGGGCACATGCTAGAAATCACATGTCATGCATTCCTTCCATGCCATGTAGGTGCATTAGAAATTGCATGTTGTTGTGATAGTTGATGTGCTATAAAAGCATTCTATTGTGATATATTCATTGATAAATACCTGCAATTTGATAGGGTATTTTTGTGTGAGTTTTTGATATAATTAACGCCAAACTTTGGTTCTTGAGGAGTATGGGCCCTGAATGACTGGAATTTGGTGGATCATTAACATGTTTTCCTTGTTATAACAATTATAAGATGCCAAGATTTGATCTACGGGGAGTATGAGCCCTCACATACCAAAATTTGGCACTTAGGTGTTTGTTCGGTGCTTTTTTTCTCTAGGTTATGGAGTAGTTTCTGAGGCTTACTGTCCAGAAAAAACCCAGAATACATGTCGTGTAGTTCTATGAACACACACCGTGTGTTCTTTTGTTCAGGAAGAAATCAAAAAAAAATTATGTACATGACGTGTACCCTCATTACACACTGTGTAGTCTCTTCCCGTGTTATAGGCTGTGTGGGCGAGGACATGGGGTGGGAAATGGCTTGGGGAAACACACCGTGTAATGGTTGTACACACCGTGTACCAGTTGTACACGCCATGTAGTGTAGACCTAGTGTCTACCCGTGTAACTAACAACACAGATGGAGGAAACCTTAAGACATACATGTCATGTCTACCTTAAACATGTCGTGTAGTTTGACCCAGGTACCCGACCGTGTCACGAACAACACGAGTCGATGAAATCTTGTAGAGTAAATGCCGTGTCGACAGCTGAACATGCCATGTAGTCTTGTTTTAGGAGAGTCGTGTGGACTAGTAGTGTAGAAGGACTCGGGCAGGGAATAAAGATTCAAGTGCACATCATGTAGTTATAAATACACGCCGTGTAGTTGGGTTGTTACACAACCAGTTTTAGCTGGAGTACAGGCCCATGTGGATGGCCCGTGACAACACGCCGTGTAGTATTTATACACATCGTGTAGTCATTTTTTGTGAAACATGAATTCTTTTCTTCTCGTGTTCCTTTATTACACTCCTTGTTTCGATCTTTGATAAGCTTGATCTATGGTGTGTGTTTTACCTTGTAGAGTCATGCCGCCGAAACGACCACTGATTGTTCACCAGGAGAGAGACGATGATTATACTCCTGAGATGGTAGGATATGGGCTACTTGTGGATCCTCCAGCAGTTCCAGATGTGGGGTCAGCTGTTATACCGAACACAGGTGTAGAGGCGCAGTTCCGTGAAGGCTTTATGCGGTTTATGCAGACCTTCTGGGGAGAACCATAGGCCACCACATCTATGGCAGAGCTGACGCATATCTTCTAGTAGCAGCATCCGCCTACGTTTTTAGGGGATGAAGGACCACAGGCTGCAGAGTCTAGGATAAATTCGATGCAGACGATATTCGATCATATGGAGATGCCTCTTTGGAGGAGGGTCAATATCGCTACATAGATGCTGCGTGATTCTGCCCAGAGGTGGTGGGATGTTACCACCCAGTCTGAGCATCACTGAGACATGGCATGGGAATATTTTCAGGCAACCTTCTATGACTTCTTCTTCTTGGAGACGCTGCGGGTAGATCGATCTCGAGAGTTCATGAATCTGCAGCATGGAGCCTTGTCAGTGATGGATTATTCTGCTCATTTCACCGAGCTTCAGCATTTTTCACCCGTTCTGGTGGGTGATGAGGCATTGAGTGCTAGACGCTTTGAGGATGGTCTTTGGTGTGACATCTGAGCACTGGTGAATGTTTTGAGTTTTCCTACCAAGCATGCTATTGTGAACCAGGCACTGATTATAGAGCAGAACCTGCGTGAGGATAGTGGTGAAAGCCAGGGCTGTTCAGCATCAGTTACTGGTACTATTTCTACTAGTAAGAGGAAGAGACAGATGAATTTCTCTTATGGTGGTAATACTAGTCAGCAGAATTCTTCAAGTGGCCAGGTCATTTGCTACCAGTGTGGTAGAGAGGGGCACAAGAGGCCTCAGTGTCCACGAGACCCAGTGGAGTGCCAAGCTTGTGGCAATATGGGTCATTTTCAGTGCTTTTTCAGGGCGTTTCTACCAGCGGCTAGTGAGATGGGTTCTGTGTAGACTTCGCGTGTGGGAGCAGGACCAATAGCTTCTTACTAGTCAGGGAAATAGAATATGTCAGGGCGTGCAAGCCGATATGGTGGTTGTGGCTCCGGTAGCCAGACACCAGGATCTTAGAGGTAGTAGGGTGGGTCAGCTCAGGGTAGCCAGGCTGTGTCGGAGGGCTGCGGCACTGGGTAGGCATATGTAGTGAAACAGCCCCAACAGGAGCAGGATCTCGGACCTTCTACTGTTAGATGTACTATCCTAGTTTCTTCTATTTTATCTTCTGCACTTTTTGATACTGGTGCTACACATAGTTTTATATCTTTGGCCATTGTGTAGATCCTTGGGCTCTGTGTTTCTTCTCCTTCAGATATGATGATGCTAGACACTCTGTTGGGGAATAGAACGACTAGTATGTGTCAGTGCAAAGAGTTCCCTCTAGAAGTTGGTGGGTGTCACTTTCTATGGGACCTCTATGTCTTAGAGATGACAACTTATGATGTCATTCTTGGGATGGATTGGTTGGTACCCTTTTGAGCCTGTATAAACTGATATCGTCGTAGGGTGAGTTTCACATCACCAGAGGGTGTAGAGTTTCTATACAAAGGAGAATGGGATGTCCATGCAAGATGAGTTGGACCTGAGCATCGTGGGTGAGGAGGGGTGACAGCCTAGATTGAGAGCTTATACCTGGATGATCAAGGAACTTTTCAGAAGGATTTCCCTGCTTTGGTTGATCATTTTAGGTATGTCTTTCCAGAAGACTTTTTAGGTCTACCTCCAGAGCATGAGGTGGATTTCTCCATTGATCTTGTGCCAGGAGAGGCACCGGTGTCCATTCCTCCTTATAGGATGGCCACACCTAAGTTTTATGAGCTCAAGAGGTAGTTAGAGGAGTTGCAGGAAAAGGGTTTCATCTGACCCAGTACATCTTCTTGGGGTTCACATGTCCTATTTTGCTAAGAAGGCGGATGATACCCTCAGACTTTGTGTAGATTATCGGAAGTTCAACCAGCTGACGGTCAAGAACCGATATCACTTACCAAGGTTTGATGATCTTTTTGATCAACTTTTTGGAGCATGAGTGTTCTCAAAGATTGACTTGGGGTCCAGATATCATCAGTTACGTGTTAGACCATCCGACATACCACTTACAACTTTTTTAGCAGATATGACCTATACAAGTATTTGGGCCTGCCGTTCGGACTCACGAACATGCTGGAAGTTTTCATGGCTCTAATGAACCGTTTGTTCCATCCCTATCTGGATTCTTTCGTGGTAGTCTTCATGGATGGAATCTTTGTGTACTCTCACACTCAGCACAACCATGCCACCTATCTTGAGATCGTACTGAGTACATTGAGAGAGCATCATCTATATGCTAATCTCTCAATGTGCCAATTTTGGATGAACCAGATTCACGTCCTGGGTCATATTATCTCAGGGGCAGGAGTTGTAGTAGACCCAGAGAAGGTGAGAGTAGCATTTTCCTAGGAGCAGCCTAAGAATGTGTTTGAGGTATAGAGTTTCTTGGGGCTGGATAGTTACTACATGCATTTTATACAGGACTTCTCCCTCTTAGCAGCGCCATTGAAGAGTTTGGCTAATAAGGGAGTGAAGTTCGTTTGGTTAGAAGCTTGCAAGATAGCCTTTTAGGAGTTTAATGGAAAGTTGAAATCAACACCAGTCCTGATACTTCCATAGAAAGGGAAGAGATGTACAATTTACTATGATGCATGAGGTATTGGGCTGGGCGCAGTGTTGATGCAGGGAGATCAAGTTGTTGCGTACGATTCTCGACAGTTGGGGTCACATGAGAGGAATTACCCGATGCATGACCTTGAGTTGGCTGTAGTTCTTCATGTGTTGCGTTGTTGGAGACATTACCTCTTGGGATATCATTTTGTGGTTTTCATCAACCACAAAATTCTCAAATATATCTTTACCCAGCATGAATTGAACCTGAGACAGTGAAGGTGGGGCTAATACCTTTAGTCCTTCGACTTTGAGCTTGCCTATACACCTGGTAAGGGTAATGTTGTAGTTGATGCACTTAGAAAAACGACTCAGACTCAGGCTGTGCAGGAGGCCAGTGGTGAGTGGCAGCTTATGGCTTTGTTCTCTAAGATACATTTGGAGGTGCACGATAGTCAGGGGCAAACCTATATTTCTTCCTTATCTATGACTTCTACGCTCCTGGATAGAGTGAGGATGAGATAGCTATCATATTTAGAAGGCCTAGTTCTACAGGAGTCGGTGACAAGTGAGGACCCTCCTCCTGGATGTACGATAGGCGATGATGAGGTACTGCATTTCCATGGATGAGTATGGGTTCCAGGGGATATACATGAGAAGATGATGCGGAAGTTTCATGATTCAGCTTGGTCAGTGCATCCTAGAGTTAAAAAAATGTACCGTAACTTGAGACATCAGTATTGGTGGCCGAGTATGAAGAGAGAGGTAGCTGGTTTTGTTATGAGATGTTCCACCTATTAGCAGGTGAAGGCGGAGCATCAGAGGCCAGCTAGACAGTTACATCAGTTACCCATTCTAGAGTGGAAATGGGATGATATCGCAATGGAATTCATGACTGGGTTGTCGAGGTCACCTCAAGGTAGTGTGTCTTGTGGGTTGTGGTTGATAGACTTATGAAGGTAGCTCACTTTTTTCTGACCAAGGAGACCTTCGACATTGACGATCTCAGAACATTGTATATCTGAGAGGTAGTACGTCTTCATGGGGTCCCTCTTTCTATCGTTTCTAATAGGGATTCCCTCTTTACGTCTCATTTATAGTAGTATTTTTAGAGGGAACTGGGTACACAGGTGCTTCTGAGCATAGCTTACCACCCTCAGATCGATGGCCAGTCAGAGCATACAATACAAGTGCGAGAGGACATGCTGTGTGCATGCTTCTAAGACTTTGGGGGCTCTTGGGAGAAGAATATACCCCTGGTCAAGTTTTCCTATAATAACAGTTTTTAGGAAACTGTTGATATGGAACCTTACGAGGATTTATATGGTAGGCCATTATGATCACCCTTGTGCTGGTTGGAGGCAGGTGATGCAGCTTTACTGGGGCCACGTCTCGTAAAGGATACTTCAGAGCAAGTCCAGTTGATTTGAAAGCGAATGGCTACCGCACACTCTCATCAAAAATATTACGTTGATCGCCGCAGATGACCTTCAGAGTTCGTGGTTGGGGATTAGGTTTTCATTCATGTTTCGCCGAGGTTGGGACACATTAGGATCCAGAGAGAGGGTAAACTTTCGCCGAGGTATGTGGGGCCATTTGAGATTTTGGAGAGAGTCGGGTCATTTGCCTACGGGTTGTAGTTACCACAGAGGTATTGAGCCATGCACGACATCTTCCATGTGTCTCAGCTGTTTCGCTATCACTCAGACCCATCTAACGTTTTTTAGCCCGAGGAGGTTGAGATTCATATTGATGCATCCTTTGAGGAGAATCTGATTCCTATTGTTGATAGGAGCATGAAGGTTCTCCGAGGGTGGTCAGTTCCTCTCATACGGGTGCTATGGAAGCATGGCTGAGTGCTGGACAAAACCTGGGAGCAGGAGGCCGATGTACGTGCTCAGTGGCCAGAGTTATTCTGAGCTTTATCTTCACCACCCTTTGAAGGGAAATTCAGTGACGAATTGCTTTAAGGGGGGAAGTTTTTAAGAACCCGGTTCTCCATTTGGAGGTACGGGTCTCTTCTTTTCCCTTTTCCTTTAGTGTTTTTGATAAAATAAGGAAAATAGGGAAAATACCAAATTTTGTGAATACAAGCCATGTAATTTTCCACATGTCGTGTACTTTGGCCGTGTGGGATGAGTACACAGGGCGTGTAGTCCTGTCAACAATGAAGGGTGTAAAAACTGACTACATGCCATGTAAGGGGTATTTACACACTGTGTATTCAATCGGAAGGTGAATAGTAAGGCTTTGGAGGTAGCCGCCAGTGGAGCAATAGTACACACTGTGTAATCAGGAGTACATGTTGTGTACTCATGTCGACAGATGAACAGTGCCATGGTGGGAAGAAACCTCTAGAGGAATAGTTAAAAAATGAGAAGTACATATCGTGTACTTGAGAGTACACACCGTGTAGTTTTATTTTTTTTCTTAAAACGGGAAATAGTCTCCTCTGTTCACAGAGGAAGCTTGGAATGCCGGAGGAAAGTGGGAGAGACGGTCGAAGCTTGGAGGATCTCTCGACCGCACATTGGGAACCCGATTCATATTCCATCGATCTCCTTGGAACCGCACGGATCTGCTCCGTTCTCATTTGTTTTGGGAGGCGTCATTCACATGTACCGATCAGGGGTGATCGAGGTAGGTGGTCTGGTGTTTATTTACAACTATTGAGTTGAAATTATGTGTCGTTGTGCTACGAACCCATGTTGGGTTGTCGTATGGATGAGTCCTTTGCTAAAACGATATATAGAATTGCATAGATAATCTAATGATAAGTTTAAAACTACTATTTGGGATCACTACTTGGATCCAGGACCACCCCGGGGGTGCGTTCCTCTGTTTAGTCGTTTGGATAGGATACCTGAGGGTATGCCATGATTATATTGTGCATTGTAGTTTCTTGAGATAAAGTTTATATAAATTGGTGTTATGATTTGGGCTCGACCTGATTCCGTTAGCCTGAGGGCTGTGTTCTATTCACTTGAGTGTAGTGTTTTACTTAGCCTAAGGGCATTATTGCTTATCCCGAGGGCAGTGCTAGGTTGGCCTGTGGGTAACCTTTGGTTATGCCTGAGGGAAGTGGTTTCTGTTCCTAAGGGGAATATCATGTATGCCTGAGGGTAATGATTGTTATGACTGAGGGCAATCACCTGAAGGTAGTTATTCTGTTACCTGAGGGTAAAGAAAGCATGTCTGAGGACACAACTATTTAGAATATTAACTGAGGTGATTTTCTATGTTATACCTGCCAAGATGAAGCACAATCTTGGAGGTAATAATTAATAATGAAAATGACAGTGAAACAAGTATTTATTGTTACTCCTGATTAATTACTAGTTTTCTACATTTACTTTCACACACTGTTGTTGCACTTTTTCACTAACAATTGGGCAAGGGCCTTTGGTGGGTGCCTACTGGGATTTATTTCTCACACCTTGTTTGGGTCATTTATTCGTCCCAAACAGACTATATTGCTGCAGGTGTCAATAGGGCCAAGGGTCCTAATACAGGTACATGATTGTAGTAGAGGAGTAGGAGAGCATGGGATCGAGCTTCGGCTTGCGATGCAGCTCCGTTCAGTTTACTCTGTTTTGTTTGTTTGGTTGTACCTTGTACTTGAGTTGTATTTTATTGTTTTGCACTATATCGTATTTGGGTTGATTTCATAGAATTAGTGACATGCTGCATATTTATATATATATGATTGCTGGTTCTCTTTTACTTCAGTTGTCCATTTCAGTTGTATATGGTTTACTGCTTTCGGTATTGTATGTTATCTTTCTTTTCCACTGCACTACAATTTGACAAATGAGGGTATAGTTTCCCCACTATCAGACCTAGGCCCTCACTGCTAGTCGGTAGCCTCTAGCATTTGGGGAAATGTTCTTGAGGTCATATGACCAACCGGGTCTGGGGCACCCGTTCTGTGGCTTCCGGATCCGAGACGTTACAATCACCAAGAGACATTAATGGGAATATGTACTATGTTCTTTTCATTTATGATTTTATTAATATGGAATTAGTATTTTTCATTTACCACAATTATAAAATGTTTAGTTTCATAAAAAATATTAGACAATGATTCTTGGATAAAATATTATGAATTTTCATACTAATAATGTTGTGGAATTCAAAAACATCCTAGTGGAATATTATCTCTAGAAACATGGGATAAGGAATCAAGATTCAGTAGTGAGAACTACCCCACAAAATGGAGTGGTTGAGAGGAGAAATCATATAATAAACAACATGACCAGAATAATGCATATTTTAAAGGATCTACTAGAGAAATTTTTTAAGGAATAAGTCTTAAACTCAGTCTACATATCAGAAAGGTCTTTGTTGTGTCTGAAGAAAGAAAAGACTCCATAAAATCTATGGTATGGAAGGAAGCCAACATTGAAATACTTGCAAATCTTTGTAATTAAGTGTTTTATTCCCAAAAAAAAGAAGCATAAGAACATTATATTTCATATATATTAGAGGATATTCGTCGGATATTTTGGTAAAATCATAGAATATAAATGTTTCAACAAGAGGTTAGGAAAAGTAGTTGAAAGTAAGGATGCCACTATTGTAGGGATTGAATAGAATCTTCAATAAAACATTGAAAAGTTCCCTAATTAAAGTGATGTGGAGGTAAGAATATCTGGTGAAGAATAAATTGAAGATTTTGATTTATAAGATGATACATATGATGAGTATGAGGAAGTTAAATCTATATCATCAAAGAAGATAGAGAATCGAGTAGAAATTGATAGGAAAAATATCATTAGTGATCAAGTATTTCCATTTAGAATAGGAATAATGATGTATTTACAGAATAAATATTTAAAATATCATGTAGAGCCTAAATTTTTTGGAGATACAATAGATTATAATTGGTTTCAAGTTTTGAAGGAAGAGATTGAACTTATTGAGATGAATTAGACATGGTAGATTGTTTCCAGACTAACAGATAATAATTTCATCAGTGCTAAATGGGTCTTTTGCAAGAATCTAAATGAAGATAAAATATTGATTCGAAGGAAATAATGAAGAGTGTAAAAGGGATACTCTTAGATTGTTGTAATCAATTTTGATGAGACATTTGTACCTCTTGAAAGGCTTGGAAATATTCACCTATTATTTTCTATAACAGCACAAAGGAAATTCAATGTTTTTCGGATGAATATCAAATCATAATTTTTGAATGGGGTTCTAGGAGAATAATTATATATCAATTATCCTGAAGGTTTTCTCATTCATTAATATGATAAAAATGTTTTTTGGCTGAGGAAGGAGTTATATGAATTGAATAAATCACCGAGAACATGGAATTCTAGGATTGATTAGTTTTTGAAGATGCTAGGTTTTCAGTGTAGTGGAGTTTATTAAAATATCTTTGTCAATAGTGATAGTAATAAAAGGATGACGGTGATGGTTTATGTTTATGACATAATATTTTTTGGATTAGAAGAAGCATAGTGAAAACAGTTTGCAGAATTCATGAAAAGTGTGTTTCAAATTTCAATGATTAGTGAACTGATTATTTTTCTTTAGTTTAAAGGTAGAACAATTAATAAATGACACATTTATTTCTCAATATAAATATGGGGATGTTTTTAGAAGATTTGGAATCAATAATTCCATTTATATGATGACTCTAGTGACTACCTGAATGAAATTGTCATTATATTTTGAAGGAAAAGCAGTCAATGTCACAAAATATAGGTAGGTTATTACACTCTCTTGTACATTAAAGATAGAAGACATGATATTGTTTTTTACACCTAAAAAGTGACATGGTATCAAAGTAATTCCAAGTAAATCCACTTGGTTTTAGTGAAAAAAAATACTTCAGTATATCAAAGGCATTGTGGATTTTGGTTTTTTGTACAATGGAATGTATCAATAAGAGTTATTGGGCTATAAATATGTAGATTGGTCTAGATTATAAGATGATTGAAAATCAAGATCATTTTTTGAATTCAATACTGTTGTATTATGTATTTATTTTCATAGAAATAAACAAGATTGCATTTCATTGAGCACTGTAGAAGTTGAATATTATTTCTACTACTCAATTTGGCACACAGTTATTGTCGATGAAACAACATCATGATGATATGGGATTTGAAATTTAGTCTCTAATAAGAATCCATTAGGACAATTCAAGTGAAATAAATATTATAAAAAATACATTCCATTACTCACGGATGAAGCACATTGAATTTGAGGATCATTTTTTCAACAATCAGGTGGCGCATTGACTTCTAAATTTGTATTATGTTCCTATAGAACCACAGGTTGTGAACATTTTGATGAAGTCCTTACCCAAAGTGGTGTTTGAGAGGCATGTAATAGATCTTAGAGTTTAGATGACTCCACACACTTAAAAAGTGTGGATGTTAGACCCCTCCCCAGGAGGTATGATTTTTTTTTCACTAAATGTCTTGACTTTTGTTCTTTACCTTATTTTATAAAAAAAGGAGTGACATTCAGGTACATTGAAAAAGGGGGAGAAGTTGTTGCTATAAAATAGAGAAAAAAATGTCTTAATTCAGATAAATGATAATTTTGTAGGGGAAGTAGAAATGTAGGGGGAGTTTTAATTATAATGATAATGAAGTAATACTTTGAATGAAGATAAATCATGAGTGAAGTTTGTGATACTAGTAGTTTACACTATATGGATGAAGAGTGGTGTATTCTTGAGATCCACATGTAGTGTTATAATTTTTATCAATAAATATGTGACTAATTGATGAAAATTTTATGATACTCTTTTTTCTCATGCTCAGCATTCCCCATTTGGGATTATAGAGTTTTTTGGGTAAATATTTGATCTCTATATGGAATCGCAAGAAGCGAATTTTGTTAAAAAATGGAAGATGCATTAACATGGTATCAATGAGTGTAGAGTTTTCAAAAAATTCAAATGGGGGGATTGTGGGGAAAAATCCCTCAAAGTAACATTGTAGTTGTTTTGGATTGATTGAGACAACATAAGTTGACAAGATCAATTGTGGAGTTCTACCATGATTGTTGACTAAGTATGCTAACAAAGACTCAAGACAGAGGAATGGAATCTCTATAAGTTGTGTAGAAAGTTACGTGTACAAAGTGGTTCCATTTCCAAGTGGTTACCAAATTTTTTTGGGTATAAAATCTAGAGGATGTAAAAAGTTGTATTTGTAAATGGATGTATTTTCACATAAATATAAAAAGTTATGCACAACAGTGAAGGTGATTTTTATTGTTGTGTGCAAGTGAAGTTTCAAAATTATTAGATCAAAATACTAAAATGGGAAGTGTTTCATGAATGTTTTGAAACCATATGAAAGTAGGAGTTTCGAAACATAGGAAGAGTTGAGATTTCACACGAAATAGATATGATGTTTCATTCCATATGTCACATCAAAACAAGAATTTCAATGCTCGGAGGAAGTTGTGCGTATAGGGGAAGGTTTTGAAGAAAGTTGTGTGAAAGGTCGGTCACATATATAAATAGGTAGATACCCCTCCCATTTTATAATCTCAACCCTAAGAGAATATCAATGCTCTAAAGAATGTTATTTTTGTGTGAAGCTATTTCTTTCATGCAAGAACAACTAAGATATTTTGTTGCATGCAGAAAAGTGAATTGTGTCTATAAGAAAAAATTTGAGGTTTCCACAGCATTACTTGGAAGATGGGAGTTCTGTGACATTGTTCATAAGTAGGGAGTTCCGCACGAAAATTATTTTGTGCAATTTGGTAAAGTTGCGCACAAGGCATAAAAATGTTCCACAAAAGCGAATGTTTTGGGAACCTATAAGGATTTTCACAATAAATCTTTCGTAAAGTGGTATTCATGAAGTGAATGAAAGAAAAACATAATGATACACCAAATGAGTTATAAAACATATTGATTCAAGTGATCAAAGAAGAATTTTATGAAGGAAATGTGATTACACTTTAGTTGAGAGAGAAGTGAGATTTCAAATTGGGATTGGTTGTAAAAGTGGTGGGATAGTGAGTCCACTCCAAAAATTGTAAATAGTAGTGCATATTAGTGGATTTGGTATATAGGAACATTTTCATTGTATGATCCTTGGATGTAGCCCAGTGTGGGTAAACGAAGTAAACTTTTTGTGTATTGTGCATGTTTTCTTTTTTTCTCATATATTGCTATGTGAAATGGAGAGAAAAGAATTTTTTAATGGAAAATAGGATTTGAAGGGGAAATAGTTTTAATTTTTAATACCATAATTCACCCCCTCTTTTGGGGTATTTATCCTAGTTAGGAAAACAACATGAATGTTTATAGGATGAGAGCTAGGATTGGGAGGCCGACGTACTTGTGTAGTGGCATGGACTTTTCGTAGATGACGTTTTACCTCCCTTGGAATGGAAACTAAGAGAAAAATTGTCATAAGAGGGGAGGTTGTAGCATCATATATTTTCGTAAATGTACAAACCCTTTATTTTTAGCTTAATTTTGTTTTCTCCCCTGAAATTCTTTCTAATGGAGCCATGGAGGCTATAGGGGTGTATGTGGCTTGTTAGGAGCCCGGAGCCCTAGATTTCAAAGAAATGGACTAGACCGCATGGTTATGAGAAACCATGTAGCCCAACCCATATAGATTACCTAAAAATATATATTGTGATATAAAATGGTAGGGGAAAACACCATTTCTATGAAACTACTCATTGAGGGTCGCACACCTGTGGGCGGGTGCTGTCATTTTTTATAGTGACTTCCACATTTCTTGAGCACAGTTAGCAAAACTATGCATCTAGCCTATGTAGGGCCCCTCCCTGAGTAGAACTAGATGCACTATTGGTGTAGGGTTGGGGCAATAATGTGACAAAACCATGAATCTTATAAATAAAGAGGAAATGAAAATTGTTCCCCTGAAATTTTTTCAACCCCCAAATGCTTCACGTCGCTCATTTTTCAAGTGGACCGCATTCTTGAGAAACCATACCCTCTTCTCCCTAGGTAATTTTCTATATCCTCTTTCTAATCTCCAAATACTTCACTGTAGGGTGTGTTGTAATTCTTTATGTAATTTATACACTCTTCTTCCTTCAATTATTCATTTATCTCCTCCACATTTTCTCTATTTAGGCATGAAATCTTTTCACCATTTTAGGTATTTTGATGATTCTTCTGATTTCTTTCATTCTAGATTTATTTATGGTTGTTAACAGACGAGTGGTCTTATATGAACCAAAGTTAGGTGGTATAGTTCTTTCCTATGAGTTTTTTTATGCTTATTCTATGCATTGTTTTTCTGTGAATATGATTTTTCAAATGACACCTCTAAATTGTTAAATAAATTGTATGGAATTATTTGACATGGCCATTATGACTTCAATGAGAAATGAATCAAACCATGGTTGATTTCCCTGACCTAATCCACCCCAATGGGTGTTTTCCCCCTTACAGGCTAAATGAAAATTTCCCCAAACTATCCAAACACCACTTTAGGTGTGTTGCACATGTAATAAATTCATTAAATTTTCAAATTAATTTAAGTGGAATTGTAGGCCATGAGTTAGTCCCTATGTTATTTATTAAATTATTATACCATATGCTTTATTCTTTATTATTTATGTGTATAATTATTTCTTCTACCTTAAGCCATGTTCCCATGTTTATGCATATTTCTTCATGCCTTGTGCCATAGTTATTGGGCATAAATAAAATTGTTGGGATAACTTTTTTAGCATTTGATAAATATAATTACTTGTTGATGAAATTTGATCATGAATTATATTCCTTATCTACTTATGGTTCAGTAGTGAACATGGGTTCTAATTTAAGGACATCATGGATGGGCTCATCATGCTTATTACATGGATCTATTGGATGTGCTGGGGGTAATAATTGGATTTCCTTGTACATGATATTTAGATGGATTATTATACCCATGAGTGAAACGGGTTCCCTATGGGAGGTACCATGGGTAGGATCATTAGTAATATGGTTATACCATGTTTCATGTGATAATTGGCCCCCTATGTGACATATAAGGGATGAGCTCAAAGGTTGTGCCTACACCATGCCGAGAGTTATATGAGGGACTCCTTTTACAGATCACATTTGAAAGGATATGTGGTATTGGGTTGTTCAGGAGTTCCTGTATTGACCCTTGGGATTCTTATATGGACCACCTTGGATGGTCTTAGGATTCCATACTTGATTTTACTGTTTCCTTTCCTATTTTATATGTGATTACATATTGTTAAATTATGAAAAATATTTGACTGAATATCCATCGATGTGTCTTCCAATACAAATCGAAATCTCGGGGTTAGTCCACACTTGATTCTTATTTTATGATTACCCATGTACATACCTGATCATTTATATATTGGTTCCTTGGTTTAGAGAAATCCATATTATGCAAAAACAACAGGTGGTGGTGGTTGGTTATTCAGGTGGAACCCAAACTGTCATGTTTTATTTATTTATTTCCTTATATTTACTCTTACCGTCACACTGTTCATTTTATATTGCATGAACTAGATTCCTCTAGAAACCATTGGTGGTATCCTACTGAGTATATCTCACACCTTTCTTGGTATTCCATTAGAACGGAAGAAAACTTTATGATTTCATGTGTAGACAAAGAGAATCATTCTTCTTCCGATTGTTGATTTCTTATCCATGGATAGAGTATGGGAGTAGAGGACCAAGCCTATGATCATGATGTTAGTAGTAGTTATTTTTTAATTTTATATATTTTATTATAGAATGGGATATGTACTTGTATCCCCCATTCCCCATGTAATCCATTTTGTATATTCACACGGTCATCATCATCGTCATTTTATATCTATTTACTATTCAGAATCCACCTACTTATAACTCTGGATCCTTCTTATAATTCTTGAATGTTTTATTATTCTTCTAGCTACTACTCTATTATTTTTACATCCTTAATTTATCATATATTGTTCTCCACTATGTTACACTTTGATATATGAGAGAATAGTCTTCCCATGGAAACACACAATTCCCTCACTACTAGTCAGAATCCTCTAGCATATGGGGAGGTGGGCTTGAGGTCATGTGGCTCACCATCTTGGGGAACTACAAAGTGGAATTAGGTGCATGATGATAGATAAATCTGTTATATAGGTGCATGCCATAAAATTAAACATTATATTAATAAATAAAAATTATGTCACACAAGTCCAAAACATATTTTGGGTCCACAAAGACTAGCTCAACCTTCTTCAGATCCATGTTGAAAGGAACATTGTTCATCTTCCATAAATATCCCCCCTGTGCAGGAATAGTTACAAACATACCTAAAACATCCCTTCTTCAAGATATAGTACAATGAATACTAAATGAATTACTAACTCATCCAACTTGGAAGATAGTCTACTAGGTTTGACATACATGCTTAACTGTATAAGATATTAAAATAAAACATATGATATCAAATTCAATGGATAGATCAAACATCTCATTATGTTAATAAGCATCATCATCAATACAAACCATATAAAAGAAACACAATAACAAGTCAAGGAAACACACACACAAACCTCATGTGATAAATAACCATACATAGGTTTTTCAAGGATAAACACTCATGCCAATAATCATGATAATAACCTATATAAGACATGCATGAATATTAAGGGATTTATACCTTAGGTAAATCAATGATGATCAAGGAAAGGGACACCATACAAGTCCAAATGCACCATTATACCATATAAAAAGTATTGTTTTTACACGTTTCAATATCTATTATTGAGATAGAAGAGTATCCACGCCCAAAAAGGTTAAGAAAAGATCAACATCCCAAATAAGATCTATTGCCGACAACAGTCTTGGTTCAAGTGTTGCATAGAAGCCAAGTCCTTGAATATCAATGTTTATTATATAAATGACAATCAAAACCCTCATTAGATAAATTAAAAACACTAGATCTAACCAAGATTTAAAAGGTATAATTAATTATAATAAAGGAGAATACGTTAGAATTGATCATGGACAAAGAAGAACTTACTAGACTATATGCGCATGATATAATGTTCATTAATGAATTAAACAAAGGACTCTAAAGAGGAGAGGAAAGACTAAAATATCCTGAAGATATCCTAGGGTTTGGAGAAGTTATTATGGTGATTCATGATAAAATATAATGGCATCAGGTCATTAGATCTTCTAGAACCAGCTACATTCATGATGTGAATAAAAGGTCCATGTCATGGATTATTAGGAAACCCAATACACAAAAAATCACATCACATCAACTTAAAATCCCAAAATAATAATTCAGTTTCTAAAATTTACTTTTACATCTTGATTTTTTTTTCACTTCAAAAAACTGAATCATGGGTTTATCCCAGAAGACATTTAGGTCACGAATTCCCACTAACAACGTGAAATGTCCCTATAGTTAATTTCCCACCTTAAGTTGTTTACTTCTCTGAAAACCCCTAAATAGCCTTAGATAATTTAATTAAACAATTAAAGATGTTAAAAATAATAAAAACAGATGTACCTTGAGATTTATGATGCCAAAAATCTTCCCCTCTAATTAATTCTTGTCCTCGAGAAGTGTCCCCATATGTCTTCTTGAACAACTCAGGACAGTACTCCCAAATGTCTATCTCTCACTCCCACATTTATTATTGAAAATGATCATTATTATATTAAACTCAAACAAAAGGAATAATATTTTTTTACACCACCTTTTTAATTTAGTCCACTATCTGAATAAGTCTATCTATAAAAGATGCATCTGGTGCCAGCTCATATCCACACAGTTAAGCACATGTGAAACATCAGGCTCGTACTTCTTAACCTAAGGCACATGAAATACATTATGTATTCCTTGATACTATATAGGTAGATCTAACTAGTAGGAAACTATCCTGATGCATTTGATGATCTCTAATATCCCAATATACCATGGTGCTAACTTACCTTTCCACCTACGACATATATTCCTCAACCGAGGAGACACCCATAAGAAAACATCATCACCTACAAAAAAATCTAATGGTTGTATCCTTTGGTGAGAATAAGACTGTATATTATGAACTGCTACAAACTACTTCTGAATAAAATTCACCCACTATGATATCTATTGCACCATACTTGTTTCAAAAACTAAAGACTCACCAAACTATTTGTAACAGAGAGGTGAATGACAAGGCTACGCATATAGATCCTCAAACGGAGCCTTCTGAATCAATGAATAAAATATATTATTGTTGGATAACTCTTTCAAATCCAAGTGATCATAATAACCACATATGAAATCTACAATACATGCTCGAAGCATATCCTCATTATAATGGATCATATTTTTTGAATATCCTATGGTTTGAGGATGAATGGTCAACTGGGTACCCAATTCCTTTTTTAATCATTTCCAAAACCATGATGTTAACTAGGAGTCTCTCTTAGATACCATTCTCAAATGATCTCCATAAAGCAACATGATCCCTTTAACATTTACCTTTCCTATCTTATCCACTGAGTCTATATATCATATCAATATGAAATGGGATACCATAGGAAATCAATCTACTTCCACCCAAATGGCGTCTTGACCTCTCAAGGTTTTTTGAAACCCTATAAAAAGTATGTTTTCACCTCATCCAACTTCCACATAGTAACTAGAAGTTGAAGGAGTTTCCCTCCAAGTCTCTAATGCTCGACCTTGATTTTCTAATAAGTTAGACAACAAGAAACAAATCCTATACTATCTCTCTTCTGTCGCCCAAAAAAAAATACTTGACATCATGATACATCTTGTTCAACCATCTGTGAATTTCCTACTATTAATCATGAGATGATCTTATCAGATTATCTCTCATGGAATATGGAACCGTCACCCTACAAGAACCAGAAGCACTCCATGTCTATCCAAAGACCAACCTATAAAAAAACCACTTGCTTCCAACCACATACTGCCAACATCTTGAACATCACCCCACACTCATATGAATATCCTCACTAGAATTCACTCATTATACCAATGAATATTTCTTCACTAAGGGTGCATAAACTGATGCTCCATTATCCTAAGTTATTCCCATATATTGGTCTTCCAATAAATCCTTGTGCTTCTGTCATCTTATGATAACCATTCAACCACATACCATGTTTTCTTACTCAGCGCATTTATAACT
Organism: Viscum album; assembly: GCA_963277665.1. Lineage (NCBI taxonomy): Eukaryota > Viridiplantae > Streptophyta > Magnoliopsida > Santalales > Viscaceae > Viscum > Viscum album. The sequence goes on along the minus strand of OY728146.1, from coordinate 52,795,012 downwards.
ACATTTCTTTTAATAGGATGAAATTACATTGTGAATTCAAGAATCTAAAATTACATTACCCAATGCCTCTAAAGAAGATTTAAGTATTGTTGGAAGAATATATACCGTAGACTCATGTGGTCTATATGCATAAACAATCTATCACTAAATAGGTAGTGTTTCCAAAATTCTATCACATGGACCACTATTTATAAACATGAGTCATGAGTAGGGTATTGTTTCTCATGGGTTTGTGGATGATGAGACCTATAAGAAATTAATTTATCAGCTTGTATCGTAATCACTCCCAAGACAATTCCAAATACGTTTCCATAAAAATCATATCCAACTATAATATTATGAAGATTTAGGATCAGATTTGATATCAACATTTTCTTAAACTCTAAGAAAACTTCTTCACATAGTTTAATCTATTCAAACTTTACTACCTTCTTGGTGAGTGTGGTCATGGGAATAGCTAGGAAAGAAAAGTCCTCAATGAATCTCGAGTAGTACCCATATATTTAGAGAGAACATTGAATCATGAACACATTCCTTAATTGTTACTTAAACATAAATACATAAAAATTATATGGATAAACTTATATCCAAGATTTTTAAACAACATTCCCAAGAAAGTGCACTACATGTATCCAAAATTGACACTTCATGTACTTATCTTAAAGAAGATGTGTCTAAACAGTACTCGACATGATATTCTAGTTTATAGCACGTTATTCCAACAAAGAAGAATATATTAGGTTGTCATAAAGAAACAAAATGAGGATTGATACTAATTATAGATGAAATATTTTGGTCATGATATCCACGAACACTTTTGAAGCATTCTTCAGTCCAGAAGGAATTAAAAGATACCAATACATTCCATACATTCTCCTAAATAGTTTCATTGGGATTTCTTTCACTATGATCCAAAGATGATGGTAGTAAAAATGTTGATCAGTATTATAAAACCACTACAATCCCCTCAATTGATAAAATAAGTTTTCTACTCAAGGTAACATGTACCAATTCTTTACTATGATATGATTTAACTTCATGTAGTCCATAAAAAGATGAATACTACCATAAACCTTCTTGGAGAAAAATTCTAGAGCACCCCAAGGATAAGTTCTCAGTATGATGAATCCTCTTGTTTCTAGATCTTATATTTTCGCCATGATCTCTTTAAACTTAGTTAGTTCTGTGAGATATGGTGGAATTGAAATGGTTCATGCTACAGATACCATATCATTCTCAAATTAAAATCCAAGGTGTAGAGGTAACCATTAGAATTCCATTGGAATGATGTACCATTATAGATTTATCATTCGAGGGAAAGCGGATGGAGTCACCACCTGATCCACTACATGGATAATACCATCCACCTACACTAAAAATATTTCTCTCCCATGAGATTTTGGTCCCATTATTCCTGTATCAACATCCCATTAAATTGTTATAATGAATGTTTCATCATTGGATGATGAAAAATTCACCCATCCCTAATAAAAATCTATGTGTTTACAAAAAATATCAACTGGTCCATGCTAAGGGTCACAAATAAACCTTTCATATCCAAAATTGTGAAGCACTAAAATTGATCAAATCATGAAACCACCATCAGACTAGCTGGATAGATATAAAGATGATCTACTATTTGTATCATTCATATATCGATGGATAACATCTCAGAAAAAAAATTAATTATTAAATTCAACCCATTAGGTACATGAGATAATACGAATAAATGGTATGCTCTTGTTTCAAGTAAAGAAATAAATATAGTAAAATAAATATATTTTTTACTTGTACTATGGAATGTACCTATCCGCCACTTTTTGAATCTTGGTCAGCTATATAATCCTCACTAGCAACCACTCTATGACACCCTAGAGGCACATGAATCATATGGTTCACATACCCATATAAGGTCTCTATATAATATTGGGGTCATGTACCTATCTTATCTGAGTGAATCCAAATCATTCTATCACAGAACCACTTATAATGTCTTATCATTAAAAATTGGGGACAGGTATGGAGAGAAAATGTATGGTCTTTAAGAAAGTGTCCCTTCCTACCACTATTATATTATATATAAGTGTTTTCCCCATATAAGGAGTTGGAAAGTATCGGCTCTATTATGAATTAAAATTACTTAGAAAACATCCTCTAATTTCTTCTTATAAATCCTATAATGAGAAACAAAAACTGTACTGGAGAAGGAAAATATTAGTCCATCGATAGAAGGAAGAATACTAGCATCTATGTCTTTCCAATTCCCTTATCCATCATCAATTCCTTATGATGAACTACAACATAGGTTGTCAGACTGAATTTCATCAACTGTCACATCAACTTTGGGTAAAGGCTAATATAATACTTCCTAACCACCAAAGCCTTATTACCTACTAAAAATGGTGTATATTAGATCAAAAATGTGAATCTTGTCAAATTTGAGACACAATCATTTACCCATGTTAGAGCTCCAAGAACATATGAGCATGGTCTTGCTTCAGTGCATCAGTGAAGTAATCCAAAAATAAGATGTCGGTGAAGTTCCCCTATATCATCCCATCCTATCCACCAAGTTGCATCATGACATTCAAATATCATCTAGATACACCCTGAAGTATGAAGGTTTCATGATTAACCTTTTGGTCCAATAGGGTCTCTACCAAGTTGATTATCCTCTCAATTCCCCATATCAAATCCTCTACATCCTAATAGCATCCATTTCCCTTGAAGGATGGGGTCCTAGAGTTGGAATTCATGTTTAGATTGAATCGTCATAGGCCCACCCTTGTGGGCTCTTACACCCTAAACCAATACTAGCTGAAAGATTCCTAGTTGGATTAGTTTTATTGTATGACTTACTGTAGAAACCAAGGGAACCCGACCAGTAACATCCTATAAAAAAATTGGTGAAAACATCCTATGTGATATTTTTATTGGGCAAAATTTCCTAAAATGTCAGAACAAACCTTAGATAATTAAAAGAACTTAGATAAGAAAACTGATAACCAAACATAGGCACACATAGAGGTTCAAAATAATGTTCAACCTAAGAGGATACCCAATAGATCAAGTTATAACCACCTAATCACTACCCAAAACCTAAGTCAAGACTTCAGTGTCAGTAGTTTAGTCACATCCACACATATATACACTGAAGAATAGAATACAACAAACTCAAATATATAATGTAAGAAATAACTCACTACATCATATATCATGATTTCATCATAAGTTTAATTATTTGGGCTCTACATATACAATAAATATGTATATATGTATATAAACATATGTGCCTACCATGATGCAAGAACACACACCAATTTAAATTAATAAACATGTCAATATAAAGTTCATCACCCAAGGTGAATTTAGTCAATGGTAACATAAAATAGAAAAACATAAATCCCTATATTATAGAAACTTAGAGGTCCACTATACATCACTGTACAAACACAGAAATAGTCCCCCCCATCCGAGTCCCAACCATATAATATCTTACCTACCATATCCCATGTCAAGTAAAAGAGAGAAAAATAATAGTGGATCTATCCCCTATAATACCATTTTGTAACACCACAACCCAAACCACCAGGTCCGATCAGGGGTGTCACATGACCTCGTACATGACCCCATGTATTAAAGAGGTTTCTAACTAATGGAAATGACCTATGAATCATTGTGGAAAGACTAATATATCAATACCAAGTGAAAATTAGAGTAAAAATAAGTAGGTGAAAACAATAAATAACAAACAATAAATAAATTAATAATCAACAACTAAGGTAGTAGAATACACAAATAAAACATATATTGTATCAATATGTCATGTAAGATACATAAAAAAAACTAAATAAAAGAATAAAAATTATGAGGTAGCAAGTAAATAATGGAATTAACTAACATATATCCTGAACTCCATCTAGAAATGTTTGTATCCTCATACTAACCTACTTAAAATTACACCATCAGTCCCTTTATTATCTCCAAATATATGGCCTTGAAATCTAGAAGATAATTGAAATTCTTGAGTGGGGTGTGAGTAAAATACTTAGTAAGACACCATTTATGATACTTAACATATGTTCATAAGTTATTCAAGTGAATTCCATGATTTAAAACAAAATATATGTAAAAAAAATTATATCACACAAGTCCAAGACATACATCGATTCCATGGAGACCAGATCTACCTAATTTAGATCCAAACCAAAAGGAACTTCAGTCATCCACTAATAGAAAAAAATATTTTCCATAATTTTACTTTTAATTTCAATGTTTTTTACTCCAAAAAAGAGTTATTTTAAGGGAAATTGTCACATTTTCGGATTTTAGTGGCATTTTGAGCATAACTGAAAACATGGATTTGTTTTTGTTTTCACTATTTTAAATTATATCCATATTTAGGATATAAAATTTACTATAATTATTTTAATAATTAAAGTATTTATCTTTAGGATTCTATACATCATGGTATTCATTTCATTCTTCTGTACACAAAGATAAATCCACCATTTAGAATCCCAAAACTAGTTCACTCTTTGGGCCTTGAAAAATGTTCATAGATCTGTTGATTTTATATTATGGGAACATATCTAATTATCGGATGTACCAAATTTACTTAAATTTTACTATGTGATGCATAGGAAATTGATGAACAACTTCATTATGGTTTCCATTTGTGAATCTTCCTTTTTCAAGTCCATTAATGCATGGAAAAATGAAGATATGGAATATAGAGAGTCTTCCTGGGAATAATAAATTCTCAAAGTAAAATAGACAAAACTCTCTCTAATTATGGTCAAATATGCTAAACTTTTTGGGAGATACATGAAATACATTTATGAATAAATTTTTTGAAAATACCATTCCCATATTATGAAATTTAATGGGGATAAAATGTGGAAAATTTTGAAGGAAAATTATGGCCTTTTGAAGGAGGAGAGCCCCTCCATGTTAAATCATTCCACTGCATCCCATACCATCATTCAACCACTGAGGAGGAGAAATACTCTAAAGAACCAGACTACACCATCTTACTCCTCCCCCATTTCTTCTTCTTATTAGTTTTTTAGTTTTCTTTATTTTTTTTAGTTTTCAGTTTTAATTTAAATTTATAATAAAAGCAAGAATTTTTTTAATTTTGTTTCCACCATTTCCATACTCTTCTATAATTATTCAAATTTTTAATTTTTAATTTTATCATCATACTTAATATCATTTTAATAATAATAATAATAATAATAATATTACATTTATTTTAACATTATTATTTTGAAATTTATTTTCCTTTTCTATTTTTCTTCCACTCTTATTTTTCAATAAAAATATTCTCTTAATAATAATAATAATAATTCATATTATTATTATTATTTTAAAATTCTTTATAAATTATATATTTATTTTCTTCTATTATTTTCTTTTATTCCTCTATGTCTCTCACCCCAATTTTATTTTCATTTTATTCTTTTATTTTATCATCCCATTATTTTTAAATATATTCTTTCTTTTATTCCCTTTCTCTTCTTATTCTCTTCATCCAACTTCTATAATTGTGATCCCTTACTCTTGTAAATGAGAGGCTGACCTTGAGTCTTGGACTGGGGGGAGGTCAATGTGTTCTTGAGTTTTCCTTAATGTTTATTTTTAAGCTTGTGGTAAATTGAGTAACATGGGTGGTGATGTGAATGTCTCTGATTTGTTGATAAACCACTAATAAAATGAAACTCAATTTATTTCTAATATTTTATTTAAATAATTTCCCCCATATCTATTGGTTAATTCTTCATATGATAGGATTTGAACAAATCAATGGATGAAATAATATTTATGGTGCTGGATCCTGAAAAATGATACCTTCTAGACCAAGGAGTGTCCTCAACCTTGATTAAAGGACGAAGTGGAATTAAGAGTGATTAGGCATTCAATGATATTCCACAATTTCTAAAAAAATAATATTATCCCAAACATGATATTTCATGTTTTTATTATCAAACTAATATCAAACACATAAAGGAGAATAATGATTGAACCTTAAACCAAACCCCAAAACCTTTTACATTCTTCTTAACTCATTTTGTCTAGTTTTGATATTAGTTTAACTTCTCAATTTATCATGTCATTAGAAAATTGATCAAAAAAATATCTTAATTGTTTTATTAAATTAATATAAAATACATATCTTATGTGAAATAGATTAAGTGAGTGAACCAAAATGATGTCTCCTCAAGTGAGATTTCCCTGGTCATCCAGTATGCTGCACTATGAGAAATAATATTGCTTTTGACCATGCCATGTGATAGGGCCATATCACTTGAGAATCAATGTTATTCTCATTTTCTCCTAGTGAATTATAGTGGTTGACCAGGGTCGTCTCACTTGAGGATCCTTTCGATTTGGTTCACTCACTTAATATATTTTACCTAAGTGATCTTTTCTCATTATTTTGATTATTTTTGGAAGAAAATTACAATATTTTTGGAGTTTTTATTACCATTCTAATGAAATGAAAAATTGATAATTTAAAAGAACATAAAAGATATACATAATGAGTTAAGAAGAAAGTACTTTGTTTTGGGGTTTGGTTTAAGGTTAAATAATTATTCTTGTTTATGTGATTGATTTTAGTCTAATAATCGAAATATGAAATATCATGTTTGGAATACTATTATTTATTTAAAAATTATGGATTATCATTTAATTCTTAGGAATTATTATTTCCACCTCCTCCTTTAATCAAGGTTGATGACACTCCTTGGTTTAGGTAGTGTCATATTCCAAGACCTATCTCAATATAAGTTGTTTCATCCATTGATTAGCTCAACTCTTATCTTATGAATAGTTAATCAATTTATAGAGGGAAAATGATTTAAATAAACGAATAGAAATAAATTGAGTTGCATGTCATTGGTGGGTATTCATCTAATCATAGTCATTAATTTCACCATGCATGATTCTCATTTTTATCACAAAATTAATATTAAACATTAAGTAAAATTCAAGAACACCATGACCTCCATACGGGCCAATCCTTGGGGTCAACCTATAATTTTTGATTGTAAGAGATCACAATGGTGGAAGTGGGAAGAAGAGAACAAGAAGAGAGATAATATAAAAGAAATAGTGGTGGATGAATAAAATAAAAAAAATAATGGGGGATAAGAAGAGAGAGAGGAAAATAAAATAAAAAAGAAAAGGAAAGAAAAGAAATATATAATTTATAAATAATGTTAAAATAAAATAAATTATAAAAAATTATAATAATAATAATAATTATTATTATTATTATAATTAAGAAAATGATGTTAGTTTAAGAAGTGGAAGAGAAAGAATAAAATAAGTTTTTTGAAAAAGAAATATATAATAATATTATTAATTTATTATTATTATTATTATTAAATAAGAATAATTAAAAGAAGAAGAAAATGGTGGAACCAATTTAATAATAAAGAAATTTATTAGAAATCAAAATTACAATTGAAGCATAAAAAAATAAAGAAAACAAAAAACGAAGCAGAAAAACTGGGGGGGAGAGGATAGTGCATTGAGGCTCCTTGGTGGAGATTATATTTATAATGTACTGGACATCTATGTTCAATTAGTTTGTGGGAAATATGCTATTTGAGGTGACCTTAGAGTCCAAGGTAACTCATTTCAACACTTTTTTTCCAATTTTCCAAGTTTTCACAATGGAATCTCACCTCGGTGGTGGCTCATGAGTAGTTTCTCACCCTAGAGGTGGCTCACTGGTGGTATCTCCCCCTAGCCGCATCTCACCATAGTGGCGTCTCACTGGCAGTTGGTCATCTAGAGGTGGTCTTCTAGCGGTCGCTCATCTGGTAGTGGCTCGCTGGTGAACGCTCATCTGGTGATGGATCACTGGTGGTTACCTATATGGAAGTGGCTAGATTACAGTGCCCCATCTAATAGTTCCTCACTATAATTTTCTCGTTTGGTAGTGCCTTGTCTGGAGGTGTCACGCTAGTAGTTCCTCATGATCAGTGTTTCTAGTTTTTTGCATTTTGATGTATTTCATTGACGTGAAATGAGTTTAATGCCTTAATGAAAGGGTTTTATATTTATTCTAATTCTATAAAGTATATCTTTAATTCCCAAAGACTTTGGAGACTTTTAAATGGTCAAAACATATGGTCTTGGTCAGATCCACCTTTAATGTCAATTCAAAACACATTCGAATCCCATGTATTCCGGATCTAATCCTTTTAACTAGGGGTAATTCCTTTTATTATTTTTTCTTTCTTTCTATGGATACTAGATGCCCTGAATTCCACTTCCCATATGAGTCATGTGGCTAGGCTACGATAATTGGTTCATGTTTCTCTAGACGGTTACCTTCTATATGTGTGCCCCAATTTTTGGTGCAATCAGGGAGTGATGATCATCCTTCTTCCATGTAGGATTTCATTCATATTTCTTAATTGTGCATCATGCGAGATGGGTATATTTATTTTTTTTCCTTAGGAAGACAGTTGATTCCAAATTAATAATGATAATTGAATCAGTTTAAAATCAATATATTCGAGGGCTGGGGAAAGTGATGCAAGATATTTCCTTATTTTTAATATATATTTTTTCATATTGTGATTTTTTTGGCTACCTACCTACTGAAAATCAGGTTAGTTGGGGGTCCTAGTTACTGAACTAGATGGTTTGTGTAATTCCTTTTTGTTTGGTTTTTTTTGAATGCTTATATGTAATTTTTTTTAACCATGTATATTTTGTTAAAAAATAGATGCCCTAGGATCTTACATTTCCTGTGATAAACCATAAATTAACAAGTGGGATTAAATAAGGGATTCCTTGTTGAATATGAAAATATGTTTTTCCTAGGTATGTGCGGTGTTGTGGTTATGGGTATGGTTGTGCATAGGTTTTTGTTATGTTGACATGGTAATTTGGGTAGTTGAGTTTGAAGGAGGACATTAGTGATTTGTGTAGGTAATTTCCTGAATTCTTCTTCATTGATAACATGCAGAAAGCTTCACCCCGAATCAAGAGGTCATGGTATGTAATATCATTAATGTGAAGTGAATTAATTTATGAGGGATTTTCACATTTTGAATGAATATTATTATGTTGTTTGTTATGTGTCGTGACTGATAGTTTTCTAGGTAGAGTTGAAATTAATAAATACTTATTTAATAATGTTTGGAATTTATTGGGATTATAACAACCCTGCTTTTTATTACACAATTAAACCTAATTTATTACATAAAATATTCACTTGATACAACATAGATGATTGATATGTCTAGTGTATTGGGGGATTAGGAACATTACATAACATCTTAGAACATAAAACACACAACATCTTTATTGAAAACATTTTTTACATGACCACTGCATTCCTTCATACTTAGCATTGCATGGGATAACATGATGACATGCATAAGAAAAGGGTGAACTATAACGACCAGTAAGGGAATAAACATGGAATAACATGAGGAATACAATATATGTTAGAAAATAGTCATATCAAAGGATCACATGATAATCATGAATATAAAGTCATGATATTCATAACATGGAAATGTGGCAACAACACTGAACATGGAATTAGCATGAGCCAAGGCTCATTGCACATGGAGCATGAGTAAACCCTCATTGAACATGAGGCATGAGTAAAAAATAATTTCAATTGAATTATCATGAGTAAACACTCATTTCACATGACATATCACGATAATATACTTTACCCAATGCATTGGAGTGCTATCGGGGCACACCCTTCTTAAACATTTCATTTCATGCATAAGTGTGCCACATTAATCATATAACAATGAATCAATCAACATAATAAGTTATTCCATGATTAAGTAATGTGGAATAAATACATGAAATTACCATTCAATATGTATATATTCGTAAAGGTGAATACTCTTGATAGAGACATGGGTATGGTAATCACTACACAATGATCTTGGCATAGAAAAATGCGGTGCAATTTCAGCAACATAACGACGAGACATAAGGATCCAAGAAAATGATTTATGAGAGATAAAAGGGTGTCTCATCATATATACATGAAATTGAAATTAAGGGGGTCATATATATAAATTTACCAACAAATGTAATGTAATTTAGATGCATATACAAAAGAATTACATGGATGTAAAAGGGGAAAGAGAAATCCTTCACGGAATTTCAGCATGGTAATGAGTGAACATGGGGGGAATTGATGAGAGGGAAAGGGATATCCCATTATCCAAACAAAAAGATGGAAGTATGGGGAAATTTTGAAATCATACCTTAACATTTTTAATTGAAAACAAAGGGTCATAACAACTTAAATAAAATTGGACAAAATGAGAAAGGAAGAAATCCCTTACTTGGAAGTGTGATCCCAAAGGCTAAGGAGAGGATTGAGAGAGGATTATTGGGAGTTTGGGACACCTTGGGAGGATTATAGAGAGAGGATGGTAGGGTTTGTTTGAACTCCAAAGGCTTTGAGTGAGGAGTAAGTGGGAGCTTGGGTGGGTTTATATAGGAAAGGAGATGGAATTATTTATTATTTAGATTTGGGACACCTCACATTAAACTAATCAATACCACAAACCATCCCATGGTTTTGCCCATGGTTTTTTCCAAGGTGGAGTGGAAAAAAATATTTTATAAGTCCAATGGCCAAACTTCATAAAATAATAGGGCTGCTTATGTAGAGGTGAGTCACACTCTCAAGGAAAACAATTTAAAAAACAAAATGTTTTATAAGCCTTGAAGGGTCCTCTAAAGATTTGTAAAATAAATAAAACAAACTCAAAATCACATTATTTTAATTTTAAAACATATATTGGCCGAAAATAATGTTTATATTATTTTATTAAATCACTATTGGGTCATTATGATTTCATAAAACACATTATATATTTAAACGGTATTAAATTTTTACCCAAAAAATCAACTATCTCATAAAATTATAAAAAATTCACCGTTTGATAATTTCAACATCCAGATTCCAAAAATAATATTCATTTTATATAAATAATTTTATAAATATGTTAATTTTTATATTTAAAATAAAATCCCGACATTTTCTGAAAATTCATGGGTTTTAACAAAAACAGCTTTCAAACCTTAATAAAAATTACAATTACATTCATAAAATTATATGATCATTAATAAAAATTAATTAAATAATAATAATATTTTATTAAAATATTAATTAAATCAAAAATACATTAATTCATCAAAATAGATTTCTTAGTTGAATATTAACAAAAAAATACTATTTGTGCTTTAAAAACTATTTTCAAAGTAAAAATAATAAAATGAATGCACATTATTTATACAAAAATAATGTACATAGTAATAGTGATAGGGTATTGTTACATAACCCCTTATAATACCCACATAAGACTGAAGGGTAATGTATGTGATGGTGACAGACTCTTTGGGTGGCTCGAATAACATCGCTCGAGTGGTAATCTCTATTAACTTCCACTTCTCCCGTAGTAGGTTCTGCTCAAGCTTAACGTGTTCAATCTCGGCTTGGGATTAGTCAAGAGTGAATCCCAATGATGCAACCTTCTTTCTGATCTTCAACAAATGGGCTTTGTGTGGGGAATGTCTACTAGATGAGGTCATCATTTCCTTTGTCTGAGTAAATTGGATTTGTTAAAGACCTATATTTATACTAATAATGTGATCACTATTCAACGAATATATTAGAAACAGTCACAATTCATAATGGTATTTTTAAATCCAAAAACATAAACCCAATGAATTTCACATTTTATGTAACAATAATAAGACATTTAATTAGATCAAGAGAAATATTCATTAATTAAAGTTTGGGTCGTTACAATCTTCCGCCCTTAAGAAATTTCACCATTGGAATTTCCTTTTCTCACTCTAAAAAAATGCAGGTAAACCTGCTTCATCACTTCCTTCGATTCCAACATTGCTTCTTCAAACTTGGGGTTTCACCACAACACCTTGACGAGGGGCATTTTCTTATTTCATAGAACTTTTTCTCTATGATCTAAGATCTTCACTGGTTGCTTCTCGTAAGAAAGATCATCCTCTAGCTGTATTACCTCTGAAGATAGTACATGTGAAGGGTCTGGTATGTACTTCCTTAAGAGGGACAAATGAATAATATCATGTACTTTGTCCATGGTAGGTGGAAGTGCTAGTCGATAGGCCACAACCCCAACATGATCAAGAATCATGAAGGGGATGATGTACCTAGGACTTAACATCCCTTTGTTTCCGAACCTCACGACCTTATTCCATGGAGATATGTGTAGAAATACCATGTCTCTAACTTCAAACTCAAGGTCTCATCGACGGTTATCTACATAACTATTCTGTCAACTCTGGGCTACCTTGATATGATGATGAATGTTTTTCACCTTCTCCACCATTTCTTCGACCATTTCTGGTCCTAGAATCTTACGCTCATCGACTTCATCACAACATGTCGGTGTTCTGCACCTATTCCCATACAAGGCTTCATAAGGTGCCATTCAGATGCTTGAGTAGAAACTGTTATTATAGGAGAATTCAACCAGTGGAAGTTTTTGATCCCAAACTCTTTTAAATTCCATTGAATAGGATCTTAACATATCTTCCAATGTCTTAATATTTCGCTTAGATTGTACATAAATTTGAGGATGATAGGACATAATGAAGTTCAGTTCAGTTTTCAGATCATGTTGAAGACTCTTTCAAAACATAGAGGTGGATATTGGATCTCAATCGAATACAATAGATAGTGGTCCTCTATGCAGTCTTAAAACTTCCCGGATGTATATCTGTGCCAGTAGATCCAATGATATATCCTCCCAAATTTCAATAATGTGTGGAGACATTGTAAGATGATCCACAATAACCCAGATTACATTGTTTCCTTTTGATGTCTTCGGAAGTCCGGTGACAAAGTCCATGGTGATGTTCTCCCATTTCCATGCTGGTATGGGCAATGGCCGCATCATACCCTTAGACTTCTGCCTCTCTACCTTCACTTGCTGACACACCAGGAACATTGATGTATACTCAACGATAGTCTTATTCATATTATCCCACCAATAATGCTCTCAGATATCTCGATACATCTTTGTGTTTCCTAGGTGAATGGAAAAATTTTAACTATGTGCATCATCCAAAAGTTCCTTCTTCAGCTCTGGACTTGATGGAACAAGTAGTCTTTTACCAAAACTCACAATTCCTTCTTCATTAACATTGAACTCTAAGGATTTCCCTTTTCTGATAGCTTCCACTTTGTTCTGAATTCCCACATCATCCTTTTGAGCATCCATTAACCTTTACAAAAGAGGCGGTTGAGAAATCATTTGTTAAAGTATTGATGATGTTCCATTCTTTATGATTCCCATGTCTATCTTTATCAAATCTAAGATGATTGGATCCTTCTCAATACTCATAAGTGATATAATCGATGGGTCCTTTCTACTTAGAGCATATGAAACCTTGTTCACATTCCTAGGGTGGTAATGGATTGAGCAATCATAGTCTTTAATCAGCTCTAACCATCTTCATTGGGACATGGTCAACTCTTTTTGTGTGAATATATACTTGAGACTTTTGTGGTCTGTATATATTACACACTTCTCCCCAAAGAGATAATGCTGCCAAATTTTTAAAGTGAAGATCACCGAAGACAGCTCCAAATCATGTTTTGGATAATTCTACTCATGAAATTTTAATTTCCTTTAATAATAGACAATGAATTTGTCATTTTTCATCAACACACAACCCATTCCCTTCTTCAAAGTATCACTGAATACCACAAAACGTTCTGCACTTGTGGGTAATGTTAGCATGGGCATAGTGATAAACCTCTTTTTAACTCCGTGAAGCTTTCTTCTCATTCATCACTCCAAGAAAACTTTACTCCCTTCCAAGTTAGCTTTGTAAGAGGGTTGTACAATCGTGAGAAATTTCCCACAAATCATCGATAATAACCTGTTAACCCCAAGAATCTATGGATATCTGTTAACGATTTTGGCCACAGCTATCCCTCAATTGCATCTGTTTTGGAGGGATCCATAGATTTCCCATTACTTGTGATGATATGGCCTAAGAATGATACCTCCTTCAACCAGAACTCACACTTGATGTACTTTTCATAGAGATTATCCTTCTGTAAGGTCCCTAGTATAGTTCTTAGATGATCCTCATGATCCTCCTTGGTTTTGGAGTATATCAGAATATCATTTATAAAGACTACCAAAAATTTGTCGAGGTAATCTCTAAATAATCTATTCATCATGTCCATGAAGATTGCTGGGGAATTAGTGAGTCTAAAAGGAATTACAATGAATTCATAGTGCCCATATCTTTTACAAAAAGCAGTCTTGGGGATATCTTCCTTCTTCAACCATACATGATAATATCCCAACCGCAAATCCACATGGAGAAGTACTGTGCTCCACACAGCTAATTAAACAATTCATCAATTTGTGGGAGACGATACTTGTTCTTAATCATGATTTTATTAATCTCACGATAATCGATGCAAAGGCGCATTGACCCATCCTTCTTCTTGACGAAGAGGACTGGTGCACCCCATAATGAAGCACTTGGGTGTATAAACCCTTTATACAGATTCTCCTATAGTTGTTTCTTCATCTCCACAATAGTCATTCTATACGGGGTCTTGGATATTGGAAATTCCCTAGGTATAAGATGAATTGAGAATTCAACATCTCTTCTAAGAGGAAGACCACACAATTCCTCATGAAACACTTCAGAAAATTCCCTCACAATAGGAATGTATTCAAGGATGGTTGCCTCCTTAGACTCAATCATTTGAGCTAGATACCAATAATCATAGGGTAGTAATATCCACGCTTGAGATGATGGAGCTAAAGAATATTCATCTTCCTCCTTGCACTTGTATAGAATCGGGGGTCGATTCTCTACAAGGAGAGTGATTTTCCCATCCTAGCAATTTATGTTAGCTCTATATAAGGAAAGCCAATTCATGCCCATAATTGCATCAAATTCTAATAGAGGGAGTATGACGAGGTTCACTGAGAAATTAAATCCACATAATATGATAGGGGAGGGGTTATATTCATGGGATGCACTAATTTATCTGTTTTCTATACTCATTGACATCTTTAATTTCATGATTTTTGGTGGTGATAGGATTGTTCTACTAAAATTTTGGGATATAAAAGAATGCGTAGAACCTAAATCAATTTTTTTTGCTATTCTTGAATGAATAACTAGCATACTTGTAACCACTTTGTTTTTGGGGTCAATTTGATAGTAGTGATAGAAAAATCTCTCCCTTCCTACCTTGGAGGTTGTTGGTTGCCTCTAAAAACCCTTGGATTAGGGAACTGATTTGCCAGATGCCCTGGTTCTATGCAGTTGTAGCAATGAACAATGCATTGAGGTTCAAATGGAGTGTTCCTTTCCTCTATTGCAGTCGCAGGTTTTTGTTGTCAGCAGATAATAGCTCGGTTTCCTTCTCTTCCACACCTAAAACATTTTCTCGTCCCCTTCAGGAAATTTCCATGGTGCTTCTTTCCGCACCTTTGGAAAGTGGGGTTCTAGATCTTCTTAGCACCATTGGATTTAAAAATCAGACCGCCATAATTGAATTCCAACTTATGCTTCTTATCCCCATGATACCTCTGAGATTTTTCGATCTCTATTTTGACCTTGAGGGAACATAGGACAATTTCCTAATAGTTGTCAAAGTCACGGATCTCCAGCGCTTTCTGTAGGATTGGTTTTAGCCCACCAAATAAGCGGTCAACCTTGAATTCGGGGGTACTGGCATTGCCTTAGGCATATTGTGCAAGCCTTGTGAAGGTTTCCTCATACACTTTAACAGATTTATCATCTTTTATCATGAGGGAAAGGAAGTCCCTTTCCATCTTAAGTCGGAGGGTGCACGAAAAATATTTATCAAAAAACATCTTCCAGAAATCATTCAATTCCAACGAATTAATCTCCTCCTAAGGCTTTGTATTTTTTATCAACATCAAAAATTGATCAAATTTACCCTCCATACAATAAGAAACTAGGATAACCTTCTCTTGTTCATAAAATTGAAGTATGGATAAGATATTTTCACTGGAGTTGATCCATTGTTCAGCGATTGAGGGATCGAATGATCCATTAAAAGTAGGAGACCTTTGTCTCATGAATTTCTCGATAAAGACTTTTTATTTCTTGGGGGGGTTGAATTTCCCTTTTGACCCATGTTTCTATTCAAAGGTTGATTTAACTGAGAGAGAATCATGACAAAGTTCGTGATTCGCGCTCCCATCAGATTTGGCATCTCATTAGCACAATCATCACATTGATCTTCACATCGATTGTTAGCATGAGTCCTCCTATTACCAACCATTGGCTGTAATAAAAGGAAATTTAGGGGCAAAACATAAAGGTAAATCCAAGGAAAAAACTTATTAATTATAAAAAACTTTTATTTCCTTAACTTATGAACCCATAGGATTAAATCTATGCTATTCATGATCTACTTTCTAACATACATTCTTAGAGGCATTTTTTTATTCCCTTAATAAGGGTTCATACTAAGATTTTGAATTTATGAAAGCATATCCCCTAGAAGTGTCTTAACCAAGAGTGAAACAAGGCCTGTTTTCTTGCAACGGTTCCCGTTTGAGTCTATCTCAACGCGATGTTTTCGGGTTTTACCCCTAGGATTCATCTGTGCTAGAGCCTCCTTTACCTGTTCGTATCCATAAAGGGATGTGTTTTCTTGATAAACCACTTACTAAATACCCACCAATACTTAGGGATGTTTTTATTATACTTATTCTTGTCTCTAAGTCTTCACTAGGGTTTTCTAATACTAATCCCAAAAATAACTAAACCTTCCACTAATACCAACTATAACAACCCTGCTTTTTATTACACACTTAAACCTGATTTATTACATAAAATATTCACTTTATACAACATATAAGATAAAGAGGTATAATTTATTTGGGTCTTAGGAACATTACATAATAGTTTAGAACATAAAACAGATAATTTCTTTATTGAAAACGTCCTTTACATGACCACAACATCCCCTCGTACTTAGCATTGCATGCGATAACCTGAGGATATACATAAGAAAAGGGTGATCTATAAAGCCCTGTAATGGAATAAACATGAAATAACATGAGTAATACAATACATGTTAGAAAATAGGCATATCAATGGATAAAAATAGAAACATGAACACAAAGGCCTGATAAAACATGATAATCATAACTATGAAATGTGGCAACAACACTTAACATGGAATTAGCATGAGCTAAGGCTCGTTGCACATAGAGCATGAGTAAACCCTCATTTCCCATGAATCAAGAGTAAAAACTCATTTAAATTGAATTATAATGTGTTAAAACCCATTTCACATGATGTACCCTCATACATTACTTTACCCAATGCATTGGAGTGCTATCGGGGAACACCCTTCTTAAACATTTCATTTCATGCATAAGTGTGCCACATGGATCATATAACATGGAATCAATCAACATCATAAGTTATTACATGATTAAAAAATGTGGAATAAATAAATGAAATTACAATTCAATATTTATATGTGCATAAAGGTGAATACCCTTGATAGAGACATGGGTTTGGTATTCACTACACAATGATCTTCGCTTGGAAAAACGTGGTGCAATTTCGGCAGCATAACGACGTGACATAAGGATCCATGAAAACGATTGATGAGAGAGAAAAGGGTGTCTCATCATATGTACACTAAATGTATAGTAAGGGGGTTATATAGATACATGTCCCAACAAACATAATGGAATTTAGATGCATAATACAAAATAATTACTTGGATGTTAAAGAGGAGAGAGAAATCCCTCATGGAATTTCATCATGGTAACGGGTGTACATAGGAGGCATTAATGAGAGAGAAAAGGGGTCTCCCATTATCCAAACATATAGAGTTCAGTATTGGGAATGTGATAAATCATACCCCAACATCTTTAATTGAAAACCAAAAGGCATAACAACTTAAATAAAATTGGGGAAAATGAGAAAGTAAGAAATCCCTTACATGGAAGTGTGATCCCAAAGGCTTAGGAGAGGCTTGAGAGAGGCTTCTTAGTAGCTTGGATCACATTGGGGGGATTATAAATATAGGATATAAGGGGTTTGTATAAATAGAAAGGCTTTTAGTGAAGAGGAAGTGAGATCTTGGGTGGGTTTATATAAGAAAGGAGAGGGAATTCTTTATTATTTAGGTTTGGGACACCTCATGTTAAACTAATCAATACAAAAAACTATACCATGGTTTATGCACATGGTTTTTTCCAAAGAGGATGGGAAAAAATATTTTATAAGGACATTGTAATAACTTCTTAAAATAATAGGGTTTCTTATGTAGAGGTGAGTCACACTTTCAAAGAAAACAATTAAAAAAACAATATGTTTTATAAGCCTTGAAGGGTCCACTAAAGGTTTGTAAAATAAATCAAACAAACCCAAAATAAAATTATTTTGATTTTAAAACATATATTGTCCGAACATAATGTTTATATTATTTTATTACATCACTATTGGGTCATTATGATGTCATAAAACTCATTATATATTTAAACGGTATTTAATTTTAACCCAAAACTTCGACTGTCTCAGAAAATTATAAAAAATTCACCATTGGATAATTTCAACATCCTGATACCAAAAATAATATTCATTTTATCTAAATAATTTTATAAATATGTTAATTTTTACTTGTAAAATAAAAATCAACATTTACCGAAAATTCATGGGTTTTGACAAAAACTGCTTTCAATCCTTAATAAAAATTACAATTGCATTAATAAAATTATATGATCATTAATAAAAAGTAATTTAATAATAAAAAAATTTTATTAAAATTTTATTTAATTTAAAAATCCATTAATTCATCAAAATAGATTTCTTAGTCGAATATTAACTAAAAATACTATTTGTGCTTTAAAAACTATTTAAAAAGTAACAATAATAAAATGAATGAACATTATTTATACAAAAATAATGTACATAGTCATAGTGCTAGGGTCTTGTTACATAACCCATTATAACACTCGCATAATACCGAAGGGTAAGGTATGCGATGGTGAAAGACTCCTGGGATGGCTCAGATAACATCACTCGGGCAATGATCTCTATTAACTTCCATTTCTCCCGTAGTCAGTTCTGCTCAAGAATAATGTCTTTAAGCTCAGCTTGGGCTTGTTTAAGAGTGACTCCCAATGACGCCACCTCCTTTCCGAGCTCTGACAAATGGGATTTGTACAGGGAAAGTCTACTGGATGAGGCCATCACTTCCTTTGTCTAAGTAAATTGGATTTGTTAAAGCCCTATATTTATACTAATCATGTGATCACTGTTTAACGACTATATTAGCAACGATCACAATCCATAATGGTATATTAAAATTTAGAAACCTAAATCCAATGAAGTTCACATTTTATATAACCATAATAAGACATTTAATTAGATCAATAGGAATTTTCATTAATGAAAGTTTGGGTCATTACAGGGTTGGTATGCTTAATAGAATGGAAGTGGTTAAATCAAATTGGTTCAAAATATGAAATGTGATTTGTGGATTGTTGTGAGGAGTTGTGCATTTAGAGGTAGCGGCAATAGTGAAAATTTTGTGAGTTTGTTTTTTCTAAGAACCCATAGGTTGGTCTTGAGTGTTTGGTATTATTTATATATATTTGTTTTTCCTTGTGATTTTTATACGCACCCCACCCTATTTGAGAACTTTGTGATGAACACCCCCATCATCATGGGGGATGGTGTCTTTACTAACATCCTATGAGGAGTACGGATGGTTGGGTACCGACTATTTTCCACTCTCTCTTCCAGAAAAGGTTGGTATTTCACGTGATGTGATGGTTAGAGGTCTGTTAGTGTATTAGATGGTGGTTTTTGTGTGGTATTGCATGTGCCTTCGGGATGATAAGTGATGTTCTATCCCATCTTTCTTCAGGATGGGATGTGACGTGCTTTCCTAGGTGTCCTCTGGATGTGATGTGATTTGTTTTTAGGCCTAGGTTTGTGCATGTAGTATGTGTTGGGAGGCCTAAGTCTGTGTGGGAGTGATGTGTTTTGAGGCCCTAGTGTGTGCTGGTGGGATGTGTTGTGAGTCTTAGGTGTGTGCAGGTAGGATGTGAAATTGTATGTGAAAGGGATGAGAGAACCAAGATGTAAAACGTTGGGTGAGAGTGGCATACCTATGGGGAAGTGGTGAGGGTTACCCTATCATCAATGTTCATTACATTATATAGTATTATTTGACTTGTGTTACTTGGTGAGCATGCCTTGGTGAGGTTGGGTTTGGTTAGTATACCTATATAGGAGTTGTTTGGTTATGCTATTTTCTCATGGGTGTATTAGTATGCATCTTTGACATGTTCACAAGATACTTTGGTTTTCCTATTGAGTATACTTTTATTCTCACCCTATATATATACAATTGTTTTCTTGTTTTTAGGAGGATTACATGTACCATGTTGGGAATTACTAGATCATACCTTTGGAATGCTTCTGTGTCACTGCCTTAGCTTTTCTTTTGGGTATTTACATTGGAGAATTTATTTCATTGTAATTTTTTTATTTTATATATGCATTATGGGATGGTTTTTTGATTTCTTTTTGTATTATTACTTGGGTTGTTGTGGATAATTCATTCTATCTCCCTATATTTTTTTCTCTTAAAGTATAATGTCTCCCATGTAGTGAGGTTTGTACACCCTTTGTGCTAGTCACCAACCTGATCCCTATTGGAGGTGAGAATCATGGGGTCCTTATCACCCTTTTATCATTTCCAACCTAGGAGGGGTGTCCTTGGAGGGAGTTGGTCATGATAGAGTGGTGTAAAATTTTATGGTTGAGAGATTGGATGGATTTTGGAGTTAATAAAAGTGTAGATTGGGTGGGATGATGTGGAAGTAATTCTAGTTGATCATGGTGTGTGGAATAGGCAAGAGAGACTATTTAAGACATTGGATTTTAGAGCCCCCTTATGATTGAATTCAAGAACTCTAAGCTTAAGGAACAACCAAGTGAAATTTTCATGCTTATATGGTAGAGACCTTGGTTAGGTACATGAATTTTAATGAATTGTGTACTCATTTTAATTTCATTGTTTTGGGAAGGTTAGAATTGATGAAATAAATTAAATGAGTGAAAATAAATGTTAATGAAGATTCCCTACCACTCGATCTTAGGAATTTTTTTACCTTTCAAATATAGATCTTGGTCATCATTCTCACATGGCTCAGATAATTGAGGTTCAACATGATCATTCAGATGATTTCCATAGGGTTTATCCATCCAAGTATGATGATCAGTGTTAGAGGACATTGTGTTCTTTCCAACGAAAGGATTTAGGGAATTATGAGGGAATTGTTTCAGAGATTGAAACAAAGAGATGGATGGAGGATCTCGAGATCACTTTCAGTTTGATTGGATCTCTGATGGGGTACTAGGTTCCTTTGAAATTTAGTCAGATGCGAGGAGTTGTGCATCATCAGTGGATATTGTATTTAGGGGAGCTGATAGAGGAAAATGTTTTGTGGGTCAACCTCTAGAAGGAGTTATGGGTAGAGTTATTTTCATTGAACATGAAGGCAGTAAAGAGGTAGAAGTTTCTTTCTCTTTGGTAGGGGAGAATTTCGGTGTGAGTGTAGGGAATCATGTTCAAGGACCTTATTAATTTTCCCCAGAACTTTTTCTAGATGATTATTCTTGTGAAAGATGTATTGAGGAGGCACTCCATCCTTCTATCTAGTATGATGTTACTCCTTTTATGTTTCCAATGTATCTAGAGGTTCTGAATAAGGAAGAGGTGATCGAGAGGATTCACTAGTAAGTAGGAATACCTTGATAGGGGATCTATAAATAGTTATTTAAGAGGTATAGTTATCAATGGAATGTTATAGGTTCCAGGACATTTGAGGTTTCGACCGATAGGGAGTTGACCTCATCAACTTCCTTTCTATCCTTCTAATTCCAGCTGCTTCTGTGCTTTTCTAGGGATCTTTGGGCCAGTGGGTTTTGGTTTTGTGATTCATGGTCATAACAGGGCTAGTACCAAATGGTTTATTGAGTTTAGTTTTGAATAGTTGGATAGGTTATGCGCTTGCCTCAACAACAGTTTCCAGTGAGACTGTTTCAGTAGTATTAGAAGAAAGATTTTTATCCACCATGGGGAGATTGAGAAGGTAGAGGCTGACCTCAGGATGTTACTTATGTTTAGGGACTACAAACTGAGCATGGTTTTTAGTATAGAGTAAAGGGAGTTGGGAATCATTAGTTTCATGTAGTGGATGTAGTCATTCGAGGGGGGTGCAGGGATCATGAGAGGTATAATCAATCTGTTTAGTACTCTAGTTTGTACCTTATTTGATTTAGGTGATTCACACTTCTTTGTTGCACCCTCTATATCCTATACTCTGGGAATAGACATAGAGAGACTTCCCATGCCCCTAGTGTTGTTTATATCAATTTAAGTCCAAACTAACTTTTTTAATATGCATCGGGCGTGTAGACTGATGTTGGGACCACATCAGTCCCATAGGGATCATTTATTTCAACAGATACAACCATATGTTGTCATCCTCAACATCTAATGGTTTTATTATGTATGTACTCTTATTGACTGATTCTGGAGGGGAGTTGTGTTTTTATATTAGGATGACCAATGTGTGGTTTTTTGGCGAGCGGGGTTGTCATATGGGTAGTAAAAATGTGGAGCCCCTTATTTTCTTATTGGGTGAGATTTTAGTGGAATCAGTGGATGTCAAGATGGTAGAGGTTCCCATGGTAATTCGGGTGTTCCAAAATGTTTTCATTGAGGAGGTTTAAATGCTACCCCGTTAACATGATGTTTATTTTGGGATATACTTACAACATGGTGTCTCTTCGATTTCGATGGATCCTTATAGGATGAAACATTATGAGTTGTGGGAGTTGAGTATTCAGATTGATGATATGATGCATAAGGGTTTTATCTGGCTCATTATGTCAATGTGGGAAGATCCAGTGTTGTTTCCCAAGAAGGCATATGGTATTCTAAGGTTGTGTATAGACTATCAAAGGTTAAATCTTGTGACAATCAAGAACCATTACCCTCTTATGAGGATAGATGATCTATTAAAGCATTTTAAAGGTACAAGTTGGTTTTCTAAGATTGATCAATGGTCTGGATATCACTAGTTGAGGGTGAATGAGGGAGATGTCCTGAAGACTGGATTTAGATACAATTATGGGAACTTCAAGTTTGTAGTCATCCCATTCGGTGAACGAACACACCATATATGTTAATGTGTCTTATGAACTATTCCTTCTGTGTGTTCCTAGATCAGTTATTTGTTATATTCATCAATGACATCTTAATATACTCAAAGTTAGAGGAAGATCACACAGACCATCTCAGAACTATCTTTCATTTTTCTAGATTCCACTAGCTCAATGGAATGTTTTCCAAGTGTAAATTATGTACATTAAAGGTTAATTTAATTAGGCATGTGGTGTTTCATCAGGGTATGGTAGTAGACCCATCAATGGTTAAGGAAATTTTTTTTTGGGAAGCATGCAAGAAAGTGCTAGAGGTTCATAGTTTCCTTGATCTTTTAGGATATTATGAGTGGTTTGTATCCAATTTATCTAAAGTTACAACCCCATTAACATCTTTAATAAGAATAGAACATGGTTTTTCTAGACTGATCACTTCCAAGTATAATTCGGTTACCTAAGAGGGAAGATGGTTAGGGCTCTTGTGCTCTAGTTTTCTAAGGAAGGGGTGATGTTAGAGGCTTTTTGTGATGATTTCCATCTAGTATTAGGGTGTGTGTTGATGAAAAATTGGGGATTGATATCTTATGAGTCTAGGAAGTTTCATCCTCACTAGAATAACAATGTCACCCACAATTTTGAGTTAGTGGTTGTTGTGTTTATAATGAAGTTGTGGAGAAATTACCTCATTAGGGAGTTCTTTGTGGTCTTCACTGATCACACGAGCTTGAGTTATATCTTTTCTCAGCATGATCTGAATCTGAAACAAAATAGGTGGATAATTTTTATTCAGGATTTTATTTTTAGATATCCTACACCTCAAGGAAGGGGAATGTTGTGGCCAATGCTTTGAGGATACAGTTTCATAAGGATTTTTTTTGGGAATCTTCAAATTCTTTGAGAGAAATGGAGAATTTGGAAGCCTTTCACTTAGATACATGGGTATATAGAGGTATAGGATGTTTTTTTTATATGATAGTGCAATGTTCTCTGATGTAGTAGGTGTAGGAGTCTTAGTAGGGAGACTCAGAGGCATAGGTGATGTGTTATCGTGTCGGGCACAGTGATGCTCTCGGAGGATGGTCGAAATATGGTCAAAACTAGATGTTGTTTTGTTGGAAGTTTTTTTTCTAGTGGTGATGCACGATGGAGTACTTCATGGGTTTTATATATTGAACTTTTTGGTACAACCAGGAGTTTCCAAGATGTAATGTTTCTTTAGTATACAGTTTTGGTGGCCCGAGATGAAACAAGTATTGGTAGAGTTTGTAGTGAAGTGATTGATTTTCCAGTTGGTAAAGGTTGAGAATCATGCTCTTGGTTGTTTTTTTCATACCATATGTTCTACAGTGGAAATGGGATTTAATCTTGATGTATTTTTTCATAGGGTTACCCAGATCTCAGAAATTTAGTGAGGTTATCTGGGTGATAATGGATCGGCTGACGAAATCAGCTCACTTCTTAGTAATCAGGGAGTCAGGTGTAGTGGATTCCTTGGATAAGAGGTATGTGGATGATGTGGCATAGTTTAATTTAGTTACTAGTTTCCTCATCTCATATTGGGAGGCCCATATTACCTCACGAGTTTGGAGGGGATTGTTGTATGCTTTTGGCACTCAGTTACGCCTCAACACTACTTTCCACCCATAGAAAGATGGGAAGATGGAACAGACTATCCATACATTGGTGGATATAATGTGAGCTTGTGTATTGGACATTGGTGGATCATGGGTATGAAACATTCCCTTGTTAGAGTTTTATTATAATAATAGATATCACTCTTAAATTTTCATGACCCCATTTGAGGCTTTGTAAGAAATATTGTGTCATTCTCCATTGTGTTGGGCAGAGGATGGGGAGACAACTGTTCTTGGTCCTGATGTGGTGCAATGCACGATATAGGAAGTTAATATTGTTTTTTATAGTATTAAAGCATAAAAATATTGGAATAACTCTTATTTCAATTGTAAAATATGGTCGTTAGAGTTTGAGGTTGGGGACCATGTGTTCTGGAAGGTTTCCCCTAGACATGGACATCACAGTTTTTGTAGACTGAGTAAGATTTATCCCAAGTTTTTTGGGCCCTTTGAGGTGTTGGGTAAAGATGGTGAGGTGGCATATCAGTTGGTATTTCCACCGTGGTTGGAAATAATCCACAAAATCATTTATGTCTCTCAACTTCGTCAATATCTTCATGATGACTCTCATTTCATTGACTAAGGAGTGTTGGATATTGAGGATGACATGAAATTTGTTGAGAAGCTAGTACAGGTCCATGATTATCAATAGTAGGTGCTGCAAGGGTGGAACATTCCCTTGGTATGTGTGTTGAGGAGGCATGGTGTCCAATAGGAGAGTACTTGGGAGTGATATATATAGATGTGATCCTAGTACATGGAGTTATTTTAAGTGTTTATTTGCTCTATTTTTCCTTATAATGTGATATCTGGATCCCTTTTGTTTTATGATATGATATGTTTTCCTTGGTGTTTGATGTGTATGTTATAATGTTTGATAAGGTCCTAACATATGAAAAGGGGAGTACCTCATTCCTAATTGAGACTCATTACCTTGTGATGTCATTAAACCAGTGTGGGAAAGTCATTTCCACCTAGATCAGATACTATCTCAACATGGAGGATGGAATTTCTGGATTCATGTGTTTGGGACAGTGTGGTTGTTGTTCTTGTGTAGTGTGTTTTTTGGTTTTTTGTGTTAATGTGTCAAAAACCATGATGATAAGGCCTGGTTGGTAGAAGTCAGAGGAGGTGTTATTAGCTTTAGAGGATTCCACTACATATTTCAAACAACACAAGGTGGTAAGTCATTGTACATTGGTGTGTTAGTTGGTAGAAGTGTTTCAAGTGTAATTAAATCATTGAGAGGTATCTTGAGGGATGGTTTTTCAGACCCTTCCTCCCTTTCTATTCGGGTTGGTTTTTAATTCTTGAGGGAGATAATAGTTTGATAGGTATATAATGTAATGTATTAGACATATTTGGTCTCTTACACTTTGGGAATATGGTATTTAGTTGTCTGGGGAGGTCTAGGTGACTAATTTAAACACTTTTCAAAATTTATAGTTTTTCAAGCTTTACCAATAGTGTCTATCCCTTGCAGTGGTTTACTGGTTGTGTCTCACCCTAGTAGTGGCTCGCTTTTAGTGTCTCACCCTGGAGATGGCTCACTGGTGGTCACTCATTTAGTGGTGGCTCACTAACGGTTCCCCATCTAGGAGTGACTCACTGGTGCTGCCCCAATGGGCGGTGCCTCACTAGAGGTTCTTCATCTGGAAGTTCCTCGTCAGGCGGTGCCTCATCTAGCAGTTTCTCACTAGTGATTCCCTCAAGAGGATTGCTTCTAGTTTTTTAGTTTTTTCACTTTTGACGTCTTTTTTTACGTAAAACAAGTTGAATTCATTATCGAAAGGGAATTGAGACCAATTCAAAGGCCATAAATTATATCTTTAATTCTTTATGAATATGGAGATTTTTAGATGGTCAAAACATGTGATCTTGGTCAGATCCGCCATTAATTTCAATTCAAACCCATTTTAAATTTCTTTTGTTTCAGATCTAATCCTTCTAAATTAGGGGCCTTACTTTTATTCTTTCTTATTTCTTTCTCTAGATACCAAACGGCTCGAATCCCTCTTCCCATAGGATATTTGCAGACAGGTTGTGGAAATTGGTTCATATTTACATAGAGGATTACCTACTATATGCATACCCCTATTTTTTCACAACCAAGGAGTGTCATTCGTCCTTCTTCCAAGAAATATTTATTATGTATTTCTTAATTCTCCATCTTGCAGGATTGTTATATAGATTTTTTTTCTTTTTAAGATATTTTATTTTGGATTAATAATGACAATTGAATCAGTTTAAAATCAATATAAAGGGGTATGGGGAAAGTGATACATGATCTTATTGTGTTTTTTATATTCTTTTTTTTTATTTTGACTAGTATGGGCTAACTACCCACTGGGAATTGGGGCCATTGGGGGTCCTTGTTTGTGCCCTAGATAGTTTTCGGAATGTACGTTGTATGGTTTTTGTTGAATGCTTATATGTAATTATTAGTTAATCACATATATTTGGATAATAAATAGATTCCCTAGGATCATAGAATTTTTTTGATAACCCCTAAATTAACAATTGGTATTAAATAAGGGATTCCTTATTAAATTTGAAAATACGTTTTTCCTTGTTATGTGTGGTGATGTGGTCATGGGAACGGTTGTGAACAAGGGATGGTTCTGTTGATATGGTAATCAAGGAAGATGTGTTTGAAGGAGAAAAATTGTGATTTTAATTGGTAATTGCTCGAAGTCTCAATCATTGATAACAAGAAGAAATCTTCATCCCATATCTGGAGACCACGATATGTTGTTCCATTAATGTGAAGTGAGTTAATTTACCAGGGATCTTAATATATTGAATGATTATTACTAATTTCTGTGTTATGTGTCATGTTTGATAGTTTCCCGGGTAGTGATGTAATGAATAAACAATTGTTTAATAAAGTTTAGAATGTCTTGAGTTTGTTTGATTAATGGAATAGAAGTCGTAAAATAAAATTGGTTGAAAATGTGAAATTGAATTTTTGGATTGTTGAGTGGTGTTGTTCATTTAGATGCAGTAGGAAAGGTGATAGTTTTGTAAGTTGGTTGTTTATCTAAGAATCCATAGGTTGGGCTTGATTGTTTGGTATTAATTATATATACATGTATTTTTTGGAAATTTCAATATGTATCCCCACTCAAGTTATGAACTATGTGCCAAACAGCCCCATCGTCATGGGAGATGATGTTTTTCCCAACACCTGGTGAGAAGTAAGGATGGATGGGTACCTGCTCTTTTCTAATTTATTTTCCAAGAGAGGTAGGTATTGCACAGACCGTGATTAAAAGAGTTGTGTTAGTTCATTAGATGGTGGCTTTGGTGTTGTATCTTGAGTGTCTTCAGGATGGGATGTGATGTGATTTCACAGGTGTCTTTGGGATGAGATGTGATGTGTTGTGGGGCCCATGTGTATATGAGAGGTATGTGTTGCGAGGCCGAGGTGTGTGTGGATTAGATGTGTTGTCGGTCCTAGGATTGTGAGGGTGGGATGTGTTGTGATTCCTATGTGTGTGTGGTCCGGATGTGAAATTTTATTCGGAAGGGATGGGATCGCAAGGAAATACGACATTGGGAGAGAGTGGTTTACAAGTGGGAAAGTGGTGTAGGGTACCCTATCATCAATTTGACTTTCATTATATTGTTTTACATGACTTAAATTACTTGGTGATCATGACTTGGTGAGGTTGGGTGTGGATAATATACTTGTATAGGTTTTATTTGGTTAT
This sequence comes from Viscum album, assembly GCA_963277665.1. Lineage (NCBI taxonomy): Eukaryota > Viridiplantae > Streptophyta > Magnoliopsida > Santalales > Viscaceae > Viscum > Viscum album. Next base: position 52,766,394 of record OY728146.1, on the reverse strand, counting down.
GTTGTTTTCTCATAGGTGTATTAGTCTGATTCTTTCACATGTTCATGAGAGACTTTGATTTTATAATGAGTATACATGTATGATCACCATATGTATATAAAACTATTTTCATGTTTCCTAGAGGATTACATGGACCATGTTGGACATTACTAGCTCAGACCTTTGGATAGCTATTGTTTCACTGCCTTAGCTTTTTCTTTTGGGTATTTACCTTTGAGACTTTATTGTATTACAGAAATTCGATTTTAAACAGCCATTGTGGGATGATTTTTAGAATTATTTTTATACTATGTCTTGTGGATTTTTGGATGATTCATTCTATCTCCCAGTCTTGTTTCCTTATAAAGGGTAATGCCTCCCATGTTGTGAGATTTGTAAACCCTTAGGGAAAGTCTCCAACCCAGGTCCTACTAGATGCAGGAATCAGGGGTCAATATCTTCCTTTCTTCATTTCTAGATGAGGAGGGGTATCCATGGAGGTAGGGGGTCAGAAAATACTATTTGTAGGTTGACTAATGGTATGGTATGGATTGGATTTAATTGGGATGTAGGGGCTCTCCTCCTTTTATAATCCATAATTTTATCTCAAAGGATTACGCATATTAGCCTCATTAAATGCCTGAATTGGGAAATGGTGTCTTCATAAAAGTTTTTCATAAATTTAATTTGTGTCTATGCTCTAAATTTTAGAGTATTTGTCTAGGTGTAGAGAGAGTTATGTCAGTTTTAATTAGAGAGTTTATTCTCCCCAAGCAGACTCCCCATATTCCATATCTCTATTTTCCTATGAATTAATGTTCTTGAAAATAGATGATTCACACGTGGATGATTTCATGAAAGTTTTTCATAAATTTACTACACATCTTCCCACAAAATTTAAATTAATTTGGTATATTCAATCTAGAGCTATGGCCCCAATATAAAAATATCATCAGATCTGTGAATAGTTTTAAAGGCCCAAATAGTGAGCTGGTTTTGGGGTTCTAAATGGTGGATTTAGATTTTGGTTAAAGAGAATGAAATGAAGCACATGATATATAGAATCCTAAAAATAAATAATTTCACCAATTTTATAATTATATAAAATGGTATGGTTTAAATACATAAATAATTTTTCATAGATAAAATCCAAAATAGGACATTTTCCCGATTAAGCTCAAAATACTACTAAAATCATAAAATGTGACAATTTTCAATAAAATAATAATTTTTTTGGATTAAAACACTGAAATTAAAAGGAAAATTATGGAAAATATTTGTTCTTTTAGTTCCCCTCTGGCCAAACCTACATGTAATCCACTCATTTTCGAGAGTAAGAGATCGTAATGGTGGAAGTGGGATTAAGAGAAGAAAAAGAGAAATCGAATAAAAAATTAAATTAAAAAGAATAGGAGAGAAAATAAAAGAATAGAATGAAAATATAATTGGAGTGAATGTGATATAGGGGACTAAAATAAAATAAAATAATAAAAGAAATATATCATTTATAAGGAATGTTAAAATAACAATAATAATAATAATTATTATTTTTTATTATTATTAAGAGAATAAAATTTTTTAAAAAGAAGAGGGAAAGAAAATGAGAAAAGAAAATAAATTTCAAAATAATATTGTTAAAATAAATATAATAATAATAATATTATTATTATTAATACTAATTATATTAATTATAATAATACTAATAGAAATTAAAAATAACAATAATTGATGAAGAGGATGAAATTGGTGGAAACACATTTAAAGATATGCATGATTTTATTATAAATTTAAATTACATTTTAAAACTAAAACAAAATAAATAAAACTGGAAAAATTAATAAGAAGGTGTAATGTGGGAGGAAGTAGATGGTTCATCACAACTCCTTAGTATAGATATCCTCCTTGGTGGTCCACTAATGATATGGGATGCATTGGAATTATTTGGTAAGGATAGGCTCTCCTCCTTTTATAAGAAATTATTTTCCTTAAAAAGATCCCTTTTTTAGTGCCATAAAATATCCTAATTAGGAAATTGTGTCTTTATAAAATTTATTGATAAATGTCTTTCACGTATCTCCTAAAAATTGTAGTGTATTTGGACATGTGTAGAGAGAGTTATATTTATTTTACTCTAACAATTTATTTTTCCCAGGTAGACCCTCCATTATCAATATCTTTAGTTTCCCATGCATTAATGGCCTTGAAAAATGTTGATTCGCACATGAGAGCCTTAATGAAAGTTTCTCATCAATTTATTTATCATATCACATCACAATTATAGAATATTTTTTCAATATAATCATAAGATATGGTTGAAACATAGAAAATCTCTAGATCTGTGAACATCATTCAAGGACCAACTAGGGAGCTAGTTTTGGGATTCCAAATGGTGGATTTAGCTTTGGGTTTAGAAAAATTAAATAAATAACAGGATGTATATGATCCTAAAAAGAAATAATTTCAATATTTTTATAATTATATAAAATTTTATGGCATAATATAGAAATAATTTAAAATATTTAAAATCCAAAATATGTTATTTATTCAATTAAGCTCAAAATAACACTAAAATCATAAAATGTTACAATTTCCCATAAATTAATAGAAATGTGGTATTAAAAACATTGAAATTCAAAGTAAAAATTTGTAAAATATTTTTTCTTTAAATTCCCCTATATTTAAATCTATATTTTTCTCAATAAAATAATCTCAGCATTGAGAATATGAGGGCACTAATTACCAATATTCAAATTCTATGGAAATAAAATTAAAAAATCATCAATGTAAAATCAAATTATAAAATGTTACATTAAATACCAATTCAATTTCCCATTTTTCAAAGAAATATTAAATTCATGTATCTTACTTTTCCCCTTTGAATAATTATGGAACTTCTCATTTCATTCATTCAAACACCCCCAATTCATTATTATTAAACATGTTGAATCATGATTTACATCAAATAAATTTTTTCACTCGTTTATCATGATAAAATTTAGGTATATTTATGATCATATAATGATATCATGATACTTATCCATAGGCTTGTAAAAGAACTAATTTCTATACATTGTCATTAAAAAAGACACATAATATAATGAGGGCATACAATTAAGGTTCAAATGTATCTAAGGCCTAAGTTTGGTAGGAATTGATGTTTTAAAAATAAAGCTCAAGGAGTATGTTTAACTCTTAAAGAAGAAATCATATTATTCAAAGTAAAAACGTTTAGTGATATTCTCCCATTAAAATTTTAACAACTCCCTACTTCCTCAAAAATAAGAGAAAAGATCAAGATTAGATGAAGAATAATGAATGATTTGTTCCCTCTATTGAATGTTTTTTCTATTTTTATACACCTTTTTCTTTTTCAAAGAATATTTTCTTTTTTTTTCTTTTTTTTTAAATTTATTCCTTAGAATAAACCTCGCATCCACAACATAAAAATGTATTATAGAAATCATATCTATACTAATTTTGGTTTTTGGTTTTACAAAATCAAAACCTATTTTTAACATTTTTTTGGTTTTTTTTTCATTTTTATATTTTTATATTCAAGAGGGGAAAACATTAGAGTATAATGAATGATTACCAAACATTATACAATTCCAAAAATAATCACCCCCACACTTCTTACATACAATTTAAATAATTCTATTTATCATGATTCCTTTCACCCCAACACTTAAATATTAAAATATCATGTTATTACTAAAAGGATGGTATGAGTAGATAAAAATGGATTGAAACATGGCTCATTCCTAACAAGGTCATTAATGGTAGCTGTAAGCTAAATAATGATTTTTGTAAAGGTAGTATTTTGAGGATAAATGTATTTTCAAAGGATGCCTCAATAATTTTAAATGCATTTCTGCATAGTCATAACTTCGAAAAGTTTGAATTCAAGTTTTAGTTGGTGGCATGTCCCAAGATCACTCAAGAAATATGCTTAAGAATATAATAGGAAGTACTAGGTCTGGAAATCCTCTCAATAATGGGATATATGATTTGGTACAATCACCCAAGTTATGATTAGAAATTAAAAATAAATTCATATGAATTTCATAAATTTCAAATAATGAAAAATAGTTTGGAAATTTCATTTACATGAATCAATTAATTTTATTAAATCATGATTCCTCTATGTAATATCCATGTTTTGCATTAAAAATTTAATTATACATACTCATTCAATATTGGTAAAATTGAAATCTAAAATATGGAATCACAACATTCCTAAAAAACTCATTTCTCTGAGATTATTCAATTAAAACATAATTAAATAATGAACATTTAATTTTTTACTTTAGATCTCAAAACCTGATTTGGAAAAAAATGTAGAGAGTTTATAAGATAAAATAATAAAAGTGAACTCCCTTTACCTTAAATATTGGTCTTTCCCCTTCAATGTTTTTGGTTTCCTTCTACCATTATTATCCTATAAAGTATAATTACACAATTAATCCCAAGGATCTTGTCCTTAAATATCAAAAGGAATAGAAGAGAATGGGGTTGCATTATTCACTAATTTTATGAAAAGAAATTGAAATATAAATTTATGAAAATCAATTAAAATAGATAATTCTTGGAATGATCCCCCAAGTGGGACCTAGATTTTTACTGCCTCGAGAGGGAAGCACCAATTGTTATCCAAAATCAGATGGTGCATGAAGCTTCTTTGATTTGACCCACCACATGTGGCTTTTCCCAGATTGTGCTTTATCCTTGTTCTTAAGGAATGATCCATAGATAAAGTACACCAAATCCTTCCCTTTTACAATGAGGTGTAGCTTGTATGGATGGGGTAGTATGAAGTATGAATCATCATCCATCTTGTATTATACTTGTGAAACCTCTTTCTTCTATTCCAATGATGGATTCATAGGTTTTGCATTTATTAAATGATCAGAGGGGGAATATTTATGTAATTCTACTTGAATAGAATTTAAATTTGAATTTTAATAAGTAATTCCACCCTTTTGAAAATGATCAGCCTCTAGTCTAATTTTCTTATGCTTAGTTTATTTGATATCTTTATGGGGATCCACAAATGTATGTTTATGGAAAGTAGGGAGCTCCATGTGTTCCTCCACATGTTCATGAATGGGTTCTTCATCCTCCTCTAAGGTATAACAATGTTTTTCTAAATACGGGAATTCAAAATAAGAGGGAGTGATGCACAAATCTTTTTTAAATAAATAAAAAGATAAAGAGTATGAGAACTTATTTATTTGTAGGATTGTATATATCCTGGGATTCATTTCATTATTTTGTACCCAAAGCAAAATTCACCATTTTAAAGCCCCAAACCAGCTCACTAATTAGTCCTTGAGAACTATTCATAGATCTGGAGATTTTATATGTTGGTACCATAGATCCATATTGGAAAAAAATTCATATAAATTTATAGGGTATATCATAATATATTTATTAACATTCATGAAGGAGTACACACGTGAATCAGTCATTTTTAAGGCCATTAATTCATGGGAAACCATAGATAAAGAATATGGAGAGTCTTCCTGGGTAGAATACATTCTAAGAGTAAAATAGACAAAAATATATTTAAACATGAAAAAATGTGATTAAAGTTTGATGACATATGTGCAATACAATTATGAACAACTTTTATGAAGAAACTATTTCCCAATTTGTACATTTAATGGGGCTAATATGTGGAATCTTTCTAAGGAAAATTAAGTCCTATAAAATTAGTAGAGCCCCTTGTTTCTGAATCATTCTAATGCATCTCATAACATCATTAGAACACCAAGGGGGAGATCTCCATCAAGGATCCATGCTACACCATCTTGTTTCTCCCCTATTTCTTCTTCTTCATTTATTTAGTTTTCTTTATTTTTATTTAGTTTTCAATTGTAATTTAAATTTATATTAAAATCATGCATTTATTTTAATTTTTTTTCCTCCAATTTCATCTTCTTCTCTAAATATGCTTATTTTTAATTTTTATTAGTATTATCATAATAAATATCATTAGTATTAATAATAATAATTTTATTATTATAGTTATTTTAATATTCTTATTTTGAAATTTATTTTTCTTTTATCATTTTCTTCCCCTATTCTATTTCATAAAAATTATTCAATTAATTATAAAAATAAAAATAATGTTATTATTATTTTGACATTCTTTTAAAATTATATATTTATTTTTTTTCATTTATTTTATTTTATCCTCTATCTCTATCATCCAAATTCTATTTTCATTTTACCCTTTTTTTCTCATCCCATTATTTTTAAATTTATTCTTTCTTTTAATATATTTCTCTTCTACTTCTCTCCATGCCACTTTCACTATTGTGATCTCATAATCTCAGAAATGATAGTATGTCATTAAGTCTTAGACTGAGGGTAGATCAAGGTGTTCTTGAATTTTCTTTAAAGTTTATTTTATGTTTTTGTTAGATTTGAGTATCATTCATGAGTGAGAAAAATATCTCGAATATGGTAACTCTCCCCCAATGACATAGAAATTAAACTATTCCTATTATTTTATTTAAATAAAAATTACCTCTCTCTATTGGTTAGTTCTTCATATGATGGAGTTGAGATAATAAATGGATGAAACAATGTAGATAAAGTTAGATCTTAAAAGATAAACCTTACTCTACCGAAGAGTTCCATAAACCTTGATTAAAGGAGGAGGTGGAACTAAGAGTTCTTAGGCATTGAATGATATTAAAAAATTTCTAAATAAATAATACTAGTTCAAACATGATATTTCGTGATTGTATTATCAAATTGAAATAAAACACATAAAGGAAAAGTGGCGATTAAACATTAAAACAAATCCAAAAACCATGTGCTTTCTTCTTTACATCATTCTTTTTAGAATTTCATGATAGTTTATAATTCCATATTTCATGTCATTTGATAAATAAAAAAACTAAAACAATATTGTCATTTTTTCATTATATACATAAACAATAAGTAGAATATGTGATTTAGATAAAGTTGGTCAAAAAATTGAAAGGATTCTCAAGTGAGATGACCCTGGTCATACATTGTGTCGTACTAAGAAAAATAATATTTCTTTTGACCATGCCCTATGATAGGTGTGCGTCATCCACTTGGAACATCCCCCTATAAGTAGGGATAGTCCCAAATATAGAAGAAATGTTCCTTTTTAAAGGGATATTCAATGCATACTAACCTCAAGAATAACATGTCCCTCTCAAGAGATAGTCTATTAGGCTTGACCTTCATGTTCAACTACAAAAGACAAGAGAACAATACAAACTCTATAAGATGCAAAAGATAAATCAAACATAAAGTCAAGTCAATAAGTGTCATTATCAAAATAATCTGTATGGAAGTAACACAAAACAAGTTATGGATACACATACAAACCTTATATAGTCAATCATAAAACAAATGTTTCTCATGGATACACATGCATGACAACAATCATTCCAATAGCCCATATAAGACATGCAGTGAAATTAAAGGCTTATTACCTCAGGTGCAACAATGAGAAATAAGGAGAGGGTCACTGTCCAAGTCCAAATACACCACTGGATATAGGAAAAATTATTGTTTAGACACATTTTTAATTCTATGATTGTGTTATAAGATGAACCACACCCAAAAACATTAGGACAAGGTTAACTTACCAAAGAATATCTACTTCAGACAATGGTCTTGGTCCAAGCATGGAATAGAATCAAAATCAATGAATCTAAATGTTGATTAATTCAATGATCATAAAAACCCATGTTATATTATTACAAAATCCTTATAGCTAATAGATACATTGATGTTATAATTTATTTTCATCGAAGAGAAGAGTATAGAATATATCATATTCAATAAAGAGCTTACCAGATTGGATGTGTAGGAAAGAATGGGAGTTTGGGAATTGAAGAGAGGAGTGTAGATCCCAAAATCACCTAGAGAGAGAGACTAGGGTTGAGAGTGGTAGAAAGTGAGAATTAAGAGAAAATATTTAGTAACTAGGTTATTTAATCCTATATGGCCATCTATATTCATGACCTAAATTAAAAATTCAGATAAGAATTATCATGAAAACCGATACACCAAAAAATGAATCATCTACGATAAAAATACTAAAAAAAAAACATTCATGTTTTGAATTTTAGTTTAACATCATGAATGTATTCTAGATCTAGAAATATATTAATAGGTTTATCACATAATATATTTAAGCCGTGAATCTCCATTCACAGTGTGAACCGTTCCTGTATCCAATTTCCATCCTTAAGTAATTTCCTTATTTAAATACCCCAAACAATCATTAAATCATTTTTTACACCCTTAATGATAAAAATTACACAAAAAGTTATGGGCCTTCAAATTGAGGATGTTATATATATGAATCTAAGAAACACCAACATTTAATTATAATAATTCATAATTAATTAACAAATTAAGGGGGTTGAAAGTAGAAAAACATTCCTAAGAATCATTATTTTCATGTAACCTCAACCAACAACACTCAAAGGGTCTACAACACACCCCCAACACTATCATGTGACATAACATTCATTAAACACCAGGTAAACCATTAATTGCATCCAATTTTATCAAAAACCCTAAATAAATTTAGGGAAGAAGCTTAACTCCATTGAAACAACAATGATCGATCATTAGAAATAATCTATGGATGTACTCAAAAAATTCCCACATGAAATCCCTATCAATATCTAAAGATTTCACCATTCTAGGGTAAATTTATCACCAAAAAATTGAAAAAAATGACCATATTAAAAGGGTAGTGAAGGGAGGATCTAAAATGATGATATGGAAGATAAAATTAATTGAAATTTCTATCTAAACACATGGGGATCTATCTCCCCACCATTAGGGATCGCAAGATAAAGGTAGGGGAGGATCTGGCCAAAAATGGACATTTCCATCACCTATCTAGCCTATAATCTGACGAACTTTAATATCTAAAATATGGGAATTCCCCCATTAAAAGCCCATCCAGAAACCTCACCAGTTAGTTGGTGGGTGCTATGGATTTCCATCACCCATTTGACCACATCCTAACTTCCTCCATTTCTCACTCGATCATCTCTAATTCGCAACCAAGCCTCGACCTCATCCAAAAAGAATTTTTAAATATATTTGACCTCTCAAAAATCAGTTATGAATCTTAGGTCTTAAAATAACCCATCCACCAAATGGTAAAAATTCAAGTTCCCTCTCAGAAAAAGGGTTATGAATCCACAGAGAATTAAAAAATACAAACCATAATGCTTCTAATCCATAAGAATTCATGGAGACATCTAAACCACATCTTCATACTAACTCAATCATCAAAACCCCGAGCACCCACCGCATTCCAACTCAGAATGGCCAACATGCTTCCACTGCACAACTCCTAAAGTGATCCCATACACATCAAGTTCCCTCAAAAAGCATTGGAATTCCTCCCAAACCTCATATTTCATATTCCCTATATCATTCCCAACATGGTTCTAAGAGTATTGTATCCAAAACAACACATGATCAAAAGTAAAACCTGCAAATGAATTTTTCTAAAACAATTATCTACTCAAACATATGATCTACCACAACACCAGACCATAATAACCTACACCCAGATTTATAATAACATTTTCTGATCACTATCATCAAAGTATAAATCCAAATTCTAGTGCAGTTATATTTTTTGATTTCCAATTTCAATCTCTCGTCATCATTACCTCAACATGAGAACCAGTTCACCACTGATATGATGCATGATTGGATAACTCCAATAAAACCTCAAGCCTGATGCCAATGCATTGAATTAAACTGCCACCATAGACAAACTCCGGAGCTGGTAATTACTAAGGAAAAAATATTACTTGGGTTCTTTGGCTCACTGACATCCTGATGCAACCCAAACCATCCACGAATGGTCACTCCTTGATCACCCTTCCCACACAAAGGTCATACACCCATGGCTGATATAATTATCCCCACCATAGTAGTATTGCTATCAAAGACATTGAAATAAACATTGATACCTACTGCCCTTGTTCCATTAGTCACCATGCACAATGACTAGACACAGATAACCAACTCATACCCAGGTGACAAATCCGAACACCATCCATTTCATACTCCCACATTACCTAGAATGATATCACCATTAATTTCAAAATTATCCCCAATCATAGGCCACACTCTCTAACTAGCCAAAGTTTTGATCCCTACCCTATGGATTCCATCAAACCATTGCCTGACCACCAACCTCAAATAGGTATGAACCCGCATGAACATCACTCCTCCCAAGATACACCAATCTTTCCAACCCCTGAAAAGGGTATACACCATGGATAAACCACCGTATGATATGTTGATCCTTTTAGAATGTCACCCATCACCATCAAGTGACATCTTCTATACTCCTAACTTTGGGTTACCACGCCAGTGATCATGTCACAGAACACACCAATAACCTCCCTTTGAGAGTGACCAAGAAAATCACTATAGTGTTACCACCATTTAATAGCTCAGGTTCTTCCTCAAATCAAATAATTCTCAACAGAACTATACAAAGACTGTCTACTAATCCAAAACCGAACTAAGCACCAAAAATACTTAGGGCACACCATATTTGCACCATGAGTCATTTATTGTTAGTCCTATCAACACCCACTCTCCTCAATGGGTATATTATTCGACCAAGGACCCTATCATAGGTCCTCACCCATGATCACGATCAATCATGCTTGGACCAAATAGTTGCAAAATTTTGTACAACCCAATCACACCACCTAATCCATGCTCCACATGCATGTCAGTTGTATCCAATAAACCAAGAAATTTCATTTTCCACGTCTAACCACACAAATTCCCACCACATAGGCAATGTGTTAAGAACCATGATCAGCTTCCTTGCTTCCACCGCACTACTAAAATCACATCTCAAGAACCAATTGGGCAAGGTATCCAACAGATCCATCCCACTAACCTCTATTGGATACAAGAAATTCTCCATGTATCCCATATACCAATCAATGAAATATCATTAATTCCTTTCTCCATAACATATTAGGACCTCCACATCCTTAGGAAAACCTATATATATCCTCAAATAATTACTAAGCATCAAATGTCGGTACCAAACTCATAAAGGTTCTGTTATCAAGGAATCCAACACCTACATAGACCCCCAATGGGTCTCTATGTATCCCTTGACAAAAACACTACACCATCTCCACTAGATAACATTCTGCACTAGGATCCATGTGTATTTCCATCATTTTAAATTTCTGAGGTCTAGTTGTTTAAAATTTCATTCCATGTTATCTGGGAAAACACCTTATAAATTGTTACTAATACCTTAATCAACTAAACCTTTTTCCAAAGGATCCATTCACACAGAAGAATTTACATGTCATGTGATTACTACATGCATATCATGATAAATGTAGACAACATATTTACAATGGGACCAGATCTAAGACCATAAATAACATCTTTGAAAAAACCATATTCCATAAACACCTCATCTATAATAGCACAACCCAAGAACAACAATAATGTAACCCTAGTAATGAGGACTTCCCACCAAAAATAATTTCACGATTTAATAGTTATAGAACCATGATAACTTCCAAAAAATTACAATGCATGTCTATCATCACCCCAAACCATAAAAAACAATAAAATGATTCCATTTTTTAATACCTCGATCTGTAACCCGCCGAGTCGAGGATCCACATAACGTAAAGTGTGGATCCCCATATACCAGAGGTTGAGAATAGTGGGGACAAACTAATATAAAAAATAGAGAGATTATTCCCTTTAATTAGATACATATAACATAAAGAAATAACCAAACATCCAAATAACATATTCTGAGTAAAAAAATAAGTAAACACATTGTTATATCAAATAAAATGTTGTTATACAATCATACATCCTTGTCTACCAACTAGGATAGTCCCAAGTAAAAAATAAACATAAATAAAAAACATTGAACCTATCCCTTTTACCATCCTAGGTCTCACACGCCCTATCTATAAACCCATTTAGTTGTACCATAATGACCCATTGTACATCTTCTATTGAACCTGAAAGAAAACAAAAGGCCTGCATGTGCATCGAGTTGACCATACAAGGTGATGGAAATAAATATTTGTAGGATCTCAATTAGTTACACGAGTATATTATATCATATACAAGTATGTATGATGTATATAATCAATATATCTCACAATTTCATTGGACATCATATTATAACTAGGAAACCAAGACTCCTTGTGCATCAAGTCACCATGTACTTGCCAAGCCCCCAAGTCACCTGATCAAATCTGCCTCAGTGCCATGATAGAATATTATCATTGTGCCTTGTGATATTTTACCAATTCTCGAACCATACCTGAAGAATCCGGGTAGGGTAGAATCCAAAATCTCAAAAAAAATCCCATAGACACCATGCATATTCATCCATATAAAATCCATGAACCACTCATTCTTACTCAAGGGAGGTACATTTGTCTTTTCTCATATCATACCATGAACCACGCCCCTGGGAACTCCTTGACCCAAGCCACCCATGGCATGGTCCAACACATAAAAATTGACCCAAGAAAAATCTAGAAAGGTCCTCAACCTGATACCTAAGTGTTAAGGAATGATCATCCACCCACCCATCCCCACAAACACTAAAGAGGTCTATCAAACTGACCCATCCCTATAGAATCAAGGGAGGCCATTGCAATGAACCAATCCACATATGGTATGGTCCTAAAACTAATACCTAAAGGAAAATGGCACCATCATCAAATGGAACCATTTCTATTTCCCTTGGGAGGGCACATCTTGCACACTGACCCAAGCCTCCTCAAGATAAAGTTCACGAGTAACCCCATCCAAAGACTCCATCAAAAGGTCCATCAATGCCCACAGCACAACTTGAGTCACAACCCACCACAATTTCTCACTACTTGATCCTAGGTATTTAGTTTCTTAGGTCCTAGACCCTCACCACATGTAAGTCACACCTCACCCCTTAGGGTATCCACAAGGTTTTTAGAACCTATCTTGGTCTCACCTCGTTGATACAGTCTCATACTCATCACTCAATAGTGATTCCATAGTTTATAGGATCCTCAACCTAGACTCCAAGGTCTGATACATCTTCCTTGAGGTCCTTCATCACTCTAAGTTCTGTAACTTGGGAACCATTCCAAGATAACTCAATATAAATCCCATTATCATCTGTATTCCATGTCCTTCAGTAAAACCCTTATATCGTTCCTAGGTCACATCACACATTCCCACAAAGGATGTGTTTTTGGTAACACCCAAAGGAAACCCTCCTCATACCACACCATCTAATCCAAAAGGACTCGCCCAACTCACAAAACTCATCAATCCTAATCTACCCTCCAGAGGGTGTCTCATATCAATAGTGAGATGCATTTTTTTATCACTAATTAGCATAGTTTTATGCCTCTCAACTAGTCCAACTAGACCAGGGTAACCATCCTAGGATACATTCATCCTATCTCAAACTTTGAGACCTTCTAAGGTCTCATTCCATCTCAAGAATCACTATCACCTATGGGTGTTATAGTGATCAAGCAATGTCAGACATCCCATGTGCTATGAAGCACTCATCAAGAGAATAAGCGGATAAATTCCATCATATATTCATTTCCTAAGGCACCCCAACCCATAAAAATTTATGAAACTCATGAAACAAGCATGCAGTAGGAAACTCATGCATAATAGGCATATGGGATTATATCGAAAGGGTCCACATACCCCTAAAATAGAGTTACCACCCACACTGAATATTTTCGAGCCTCAACCTTGCCTACATATTCCTCCTTCTAAACTTCTTAAGCCTCTCCAAGCCTTAACCTTTCTCTTGAGGTCCTATCTCATGCTAAGAAACAAAAAATAATAATTAAAATAATTTATAATTAATTAATAAAAAGGGGATTGAGGTATGAAGGCTTGGAATCCCTATAAAGCATCTCAGTGTCCTTGAAAGCTCAACCAACTACACCTGGATGTTCCACAACACTCTCCCACAACAAAGAACTATCATTTTAAACAAGCTAAATCATTATTTTTTTTTTAATTTCATAAAAAACACTAAATGAGATTATGTAAGTGGATTACCACCACAAAATCGACATTGTATAGCTGGTTGATTACATCTTTGGAAATCCTCTATGAAATCCAATGAAATCCCCATTAATTTATACTAATTTCACCATGATATGGTCTAAACATCACCAAAAAATAGCCTAAAATGAGTAGAATAAGAGTAAAGTGAAGGCACAATCCAAAATGAATATCCATAGGGGAATATTACCTAAAATCACCGCCCAAAATAAAAAAGATACATCCCACCACCATGGTGGATCAAGAGAGAAAGGTAGGTGGAGGAGCTATCCAAAAATTAACTTTCTCATCAACTCCACCTTCTAAAATCTGGGGCACCCCAATCAGGAAAGGATATAAAATGACCGAATTAAAAAACACTATAAAAGTACTACCAACTAGTCGGTGGGCCCCATTGGCTCTCTGACGGGTTTTGTAGATTTATAGTACCCCTTCTGCCACCTTCTAACATCCTCCATTGCTCACATGTGTGTTTTTAATGCCCAACCAATCCTCAACCTCGTCCAAAAATATTGTTTATGGCTGTTCAAACTCTTAGAACCTGGTTCTGAATCCCAGTTATCAATATAAGTTGTCCACTAAAAGGTAAAATTAAAATTCCATCTCAAACATAACAACCCAAAATTTACATTGAATTACATGTGAAAATCCATCTGGGTGAATGATACATGATGTGTTCATTCATCTAGTGAGTCTATTCTTAAAGAATTGTGAGTATATTAGTAGGTTATATGATATTGAAATTCCTCATGCTTCATCATCACTCATTTTTTGGAATAAAGGGACCACATAATTATGTATATGTCTATTTTATATAGTTGGTGTACAAATTTTTGAATACCCATTTGTTTTTTGGGGATCTTTGAAGATACCTTTTTAGTTAGAGTAGCAGTAATTATTTTCTAGAGAACTCTTTTCATATAACTATGGATAAACTAGATCAATTTTTTTTTCAATTCTATAAAGGCATATGGTGTCATGCTTTAAAGTTGTTTGAATGAGGGTTATGTTTGGTTAAAATTTTTATATACAAAAAATTTAAAGACACCCCCAAATAATTCTATAAGATATAAAAAAGGTTTTTGGATGGATTTTGACAATGGTTATGTATTATAAAACATGTGGGAAAAATAATATATCTTTTCTAGAAGAATTTTTGGAAGATATCTAAAACGAATTTTGAATATGGTTTCATAAGTTATTTATATGATGTCATATAAGATGAAAATGCATATAGTATATGAGGATTTATTGTAAGTGGGAAAATAAGAGAAATTGTACCTAAATAATAACCATGAAATAGTTATGTAAACCACATATTAGATTCAGATGTGTTAACCATTACATTGTAAAGGTCACTAAATTATGGTTTTCATATTGAAATTTATGAATTTTATGATAATGAATATTGGTTAATCATTCTTTTTTGTATTCTATATATTTTTTATTATATTGTTTTGTGATGATGATTTGATAAGTTTTAATGTCTAAGTAAATTTTTTATATTTAAAGTAATTGAACAAAATTATGGGTTGAGAATAATAAGGATTTTTATCTTATTAAATGTTTATAAAACATTACATTAAATATGAATTTTTTTAGAAATGTATGAGATCTGTGGATGCTATACAAACATCATCATGGATTCATAATGCATTTAAAATGTACATTATACTATGTTTTGAACCCAAAAATTCCTAACATTCAGATATATCTCATTAATTATCTTTAAAAAGGTTTTCATTCTACTATTATGAATACATGACCCTTTCCAACTGTTGGGAGGCCTATATAAATCATGGATACCCTATGAGGAAAGATAATATTTAATAACTTTAGTGATCCCTTCAAGATAATGTGGAGAATATTTTATGGATCATATCATTCTTGAAAATATATATTTTATTCATTTATTTTATTTATTATAACCATATGGATTAATTTTGTCAAAAAATAAGTTTTGGTTGATTATTCCGACTACATTTAGAAAAGTGTTCCCACCTAAAAAACCCTTTAATTTATAACAACATGAATAACATAGATAACATGAGTTAGCTCATGTAGAATTACCATGATAATGATCAAATTTTAACATCATTATGTCACTATTTAATCTAGTTGTCTTAATTAATGATGTAATGAAAATACAAATTCAGTTAGTCCAAAAATCCACTAGTTATCAAATATTGATTGAATTATTTTGATAAATTATTTTTTATACTAGGATACTTAGAAAATGAAATTATTTTTATTCAGTTATATCTCTTAGAAATATATATATACCAGTGGTTCAGAATAATCAAAATCACAAAGAAGGTTAAGTAAATTAAACTCATTGATTTATAATCCTAAAATAAAATTATTTTTTTGAAAATACATCAACATCACTCTATTAATTGAAATAAAGAGATAATTAATATAACAACAAATATTTCAATATGATATTATAGTTATATGTAAGTTTATCATCAATAGGTTCCCCATATATATACCTTCATCTTTTTATCTTCACTTACAATAAGTTTGATCTATTTTTTAGTGTTTTAAAGCCATGCCTCTAGAAATAATTTGTTATTCTAGAATTTCAAACCCATTAAAAGGTTGTTTATTAATATAAATATATAAATAGAGATTTTATATTATTTTTGGTATGAAGTAATAATGGAATATGATAAAATAATAACTCAATAACTATACCATTATAACTAGCACAACAACTCCCATCATCCCATATATCCCTTTGGTTATAGCCCTCTGGGCACAACTAGTTACACCACAGACTCCTGGAATCCCATTAATCATCCCACACACAGGATAAAGTAGTCTCTTATCAAACCAATAATTATACCTATAGGAAAACACATGTTCATTGTATGTTTTTTCCTCAATCAAAACCACCTTTGGAAAATTTATTAAAGGTCAACCATCCTAACACTACATTAGGTCAAGAATTATTAATTATAGAATTTTAGTTTGGTATGATATTGGGAATAATGGTTCATCTTTTTGATATGGATATTACCAATTAACTATTTAATTATCTCTTTTAAAAGGGTGTTACACTCTTCCTTTTTTAAATAAAAACATTATATTTATGGATGCCAAACCTCAAACCAAGGTAGAGACTCTACACTACATGTTGGTTGTTGGATTGGATTTAATGTTTATTTTTTATTAAATCAATATAACAAATTATATTTATTGAATTTTGGTGATAGATAAATGTGGTTTTAAAGATAATTTTAACTATAAAGTGTGAAATTTTGCCTCTAAATGAAATCAATGCCATAGAGTTTTTCAACCACACTAAGATTTTTTGGAATCATTAATAGGGTTAATTTTTTAATTTCTAGGTAGCCATCTTATTTACATAAATTATATTATATGAATAATATTCATTTTAATTTTAGTATCTAAATACTCTTAGTCTCTCCTTTTAAACATATAACAGTTTCACCTTTAATTTTAAACAAATCAGTAATCCATGTGTTGATTTTTTATCATTTTTATAATTACATAATTTATAAAATAATTATTAGAATACTTTAAAACTTAATGGTTTTGTTCATATAACTCATTTTATTTCTTCTATTTTGGTGATATTGTAAAATTATTATTGTTATTGGGAAATTAGATAGTCATTATTAGGACATATTGATTGATAAATTAATGTTAGGTGACCTTTTCCCTTGTCTTAGTGTTTAATTGAATATTTTTATATTAATTTTGAATTGTAATTATTGTTTTAACAAATATTTTGGCCAAATATAATGATAAAGCAAATTATTCTAGTGGAGAGTTTAATTTTATGATATAATTTGGAATAATTTAGTTAATAATAGGTGATATATTCCAGAAATGTATATTAATAGTTTATAAATTTTGAATAAATAAGAAAATTAATATCTATACTTTAAAATAAATTATTATAATTATTAAATAAACTAATAATGGTTTTTATTGCTATAAAACATAAATTTATTCATTAAGGTTATTGTAGAACACTATTTAAAACAATTTTAATTCACTTTGTTACTATATACATTTATTTTATAGATTGGGAATGAAATAAAAGGGTAAATACATGGTATAATACTTTAAAAAGTTATATTAATGTATATTTTATAATTTAAAATGTGTGTATAAATTTAAACTCAAGGTATTGTGTTAATAATTTAAATGACTGAGTTTTTATATAAAATAAATTAATTATTTATATTGTCAGAATTGACTAGTTATTTATATGCTAAATTTGATGAATTATTTTAGTTATTGAGATATATAAATTATTGGGAATCCAAAGCCTTTATTTTGGAAAATAGGTAGGGAAGTTTTATGATTTAATTTAGGGTTTTGCATGGATTTGAGATAGTTATTACATATTCCCTATGTTTTTTCAAGAAATTATATTATCCATGTGTTTGGAAAAGAAAGTAAATATTGGGTTTTTTGAATAAGAAATATTGAGACATGTTTTTTCTATTATATTTTATGAATTTTATTTTAAACGCTGACTATCATGGGATGAATAATATATATATTATAAATGTATATTGTTTATAAACTAGTAATTTTTTATATGTGTTGGTTCTTTATCATTAAATCATTTTATTGATTTATATAGTTCTTAAAAAAATAAACTCCAGGTGAATCCTGGGGCCACATTTGTTTTTATTGAGATTATTTCTCAATCACTATACATACACACCTTGTGTGCATATAGATTTCTTGTATAGTGATATATGTAGTGTAAAAATATACTTACAAATAATAAATTATGATAAGAAACATTGAGGAATTTATTCTATTATTATTTAAGAGTGTTATATAGGGGTTGATTTTTTCATCTTGGGTTTATTCAGCTATTTTTCTTATGACATTTGTACTAGGTATTTATTTTTACTTTGTTTTTATTTTGGTTATCATTGATTATTCTTGGTATTAATCATTTAGAGATTATTCACTATGATATTTACATTATTATATAGGCTATATTTAGTGGGAAAGGTTATTTTCATTGTTTTAAGTGATTATCTATTTGAGAGTAAATCACATTTTATGAAATATTTATAGACCCTGAGTACCAATATCCATCCACTAGTGATATGGGAGTATATTTTAAGCCATGCCACTTTTTTCCTCAGTGTAATGGTCATATTGGGATAGGACGTTATGGAATAGTATTATATATGTTTTCTTTTATCATATTTTTAAAATTTTAAATTTTAGTATAAAGAAGATAGATGTTAGTATTTGGTATGAAAGTTGTGTGGATGTTCTTAGTTATCACAACCACAATGGAAATACAAGATTACAAGGAAATGTGTGATTGGATTTTATTTATTTTAAATAATATTTGGGGGTATTAAATTAAACTAGATGTAGAATAATTTTTTATATTCCATTAATAATTTGATCAAACTAAAACATTGAATTTCTATGTGTGTGTGAATAGATTTTCTTGGTAAATTAATTTGATTAAAAAATTATTTAAATTATTCATTTATTAATAAACCAATAAATATTTTCATTACTAGGTTATTAATA
Source organism: Viscum album (assembly GCA_963277665.1). Classification (NCBI taxonomy): domain Eukaryota; kingdom Viridiplantae; phylum Streptophyta; class Magnoliopsida; order Santalales; family Viscaceae; genus Viscum; species Viscum album. The sequence goes on along the minus strand of OY728146.1, from coordinate 52,746,747 downwards.
ACAAATTGGTTAATTGAAAATTATTGGGTGAATATGATAATTTCATATGATTAACCGGGTCTGATTAATTACTTTGTGTATATGTGTAGTAAAAAATGAATCATGTATCAATTGAAAATGAATTTATAATGGAATTAGTGATTTATTTTATATAATTACAACACTAAATAAAAAAATTAATTATCATCATGGGAAAGAAGAAGATCATGAGTGATCTGATGAGAAGTATATAGAATGAGATTCAAATAATTATCCTCTAGTAAGAGTGACCAAAACTCTAATTAAGGTTAATATTATGTATATTTTTATTAATTTACATCAAATTTTGTATAGGAGGCCTTCAAGGGAGGTGGAGGATATAATAGATGTTGTGTGAAATTTATGATCCCATTATATTTCTATATTTTGGGGCTATTTAAAACTAAGAGGTATAAAATAACGGTTGGAAGATATGAGTCTATTTTTCATATTTATTAATGAACCAAAAGGGAAAAACTGAATATTATTGTTTTAATGATTGAAGGGATACTAATAAATTAGTGGGATATTCTTATTTATTAAAAAATTGAGAGACTAGACTTAGATTATTTCTAGGTTTTTTTAAGCTATTTATCCCGAGATGATGATGATGATAAATAGGGGAAGTAATTTATAGAGATAAAGTTGGATGATATTTTTATTCTTAATCATGTATCTATGTTTATGTATTTTATTCATTTTTATTTAAATATAGGTGGAGATAAGTCCACTAAATCTTATATTTCAGAGTATTAATTGAAACCAACTCTTAGATCATGGGTGAGACACTTGTGTTTATGGAGCTTTACGAAGTTGGTAAACAAATATATGATGGTGTATATGGATTTGGAAGTGTGAAGGCAAGCTTCAATGGGTGCTAGTAGATCAATCGAAATAAAAAGGTTGAATATATAAAAATAATAGATATAGTGAGTGATCAAGTATTTAGGGATAGACTCTTATCCTTGTTCTTTTAGAGTCAATGTGTGGTTTCAGTTTTAATAGTATGTTCATAAAGTCCATAATCAAGACGCGAGTCCAAGAAATTAAAATTAATTCCATTCTTGTGTTCATATGAGACATTTCAAATGATTTTTGTAAGGTTAATTGAAAGGGTGGATGCTAAGATTCTCTTTCTACTCAGGCATCTCATTTATTGTTTAGTACTCAATAGAAATGTTTTAGTAAATTGTTTTCAAAGATATTTAATCATAAAGGTGGAAAATATTATTAAGTAATGACATAGAGATTATTTTAGGTTCAAGGGAGTGATGTGAATTAAGGGTAGGATCAAGTGACTAATACCAATTAGTTATTTTCCATGGAGTAGGGTCCAGCTGCTCTCGATGATGGATTATCAACTATTATGGTATGATACTAGACACTTATACTTTAGCTTGCATACTATTTTAAACTATATTATTGTTTATTTGTTCTTTATTCATGACTAATATGGGTTTCAATATTGAGATGATTCATAGGGTGTTAAATTTGAATAATCTATTAAAGAAAATATAATATCCCATCATTATATTTGCATCATGTTCTATTTTCATCAATGGATATAGTTAATATTTAGACATAATTATTCTATAAATGAGGAATTTTTTATTTGATTACTGGGATGTATTTGTTAACAATTTTATATCTTACATTTATTATTACTGAATGTGAGTTTTCATGAACCAACTAAGCATACACTTGAATTGGGAACTTGAGTTAGTCAGTAACATGTCTCAAAGGGAATTCCTGATCCCCACAAGTTGGAAACTAATTCTTGAGTTGCAATGAATTTCATGTGGAAATTATTTCTCCAATAAAAAAATAATAAACACATAGTATAATTCCATCAGAAATCTAGCCTGACCTGTTCATAAGATGAAATACCAGGAAAAGAAAATAATTTTTTTAATATATAAACTGAAATCAAACAAGGAATGACCACTCTAAAAAACCAAAATCCATATCTAATAATAACAAACAAACATGTTACATCATTATTACATGTATATAAGAGATTAAATGTTAAGAGAATGTCATAAGTAATCAATACATTAACTATTCAAGATAAACCATTAAACCTGATCCATAGAGATCAACACCTTGTGGTATAGGGCCACCTCTGTGTCCCAAGACATCAAACAACCAATAAAATAGATCATTTTATTTACATTATAAAAGATCATAATCATCTATATAATACATAATATTGACATACACACCACAGTTTGTGTGTGTGTTGGGTGTGAGATTCATATTTCCAATAAGTTTCTACTAATAAACAATTCTATGAAATCCCTTTTAAAAGATAATCCATAAATAATAGTTTGAAATGAATCTCATAAAAATACTATTTTAGCATTTATTAATTTTAAAATTATCTACACACCTCATTTATCCTTTTATATAAAACATGACATCACTTTGAAAACAATAGGATTATATTATTTGAAAATATTTTTCAAAAGAATTATATTAGTAAATCAATTTAATTGGAGAGTACCAATGGTTTTTAAAATCCTATATTTCCCTTTTTATTTTTCCAAAATAAAATTATAATTAGTTTTAAACAATAAAAGGTAAGAATAAACGAAAAATATGAAGTATTCATGTGTATGGAATAACATACATGAGTAGAATATAAGACAACAAAACTGAGAGATAAACTACTACATTAACCCAAAAATTAACAATGGATGTCATATGTGTAATATTAGAAAAACAACATAAATTGTATTAATGATGGAAAATTAATAGATTTTATAAAGTGTTAATTAATTAAAGGAAGGAAGTAATACAAAAAGGAATATATAAAATGATTATTATTAATATAATAAAGTCAAGTATTACATAGTAAGTTTTATAAAAATTTGAACATGAAAGATAGACTATGTAAATAAACATCATAAAAAAGAATCATAAGATATTCCCTAAGGTATATAGGGTCATGGAAGCCTGATATATTTGTACTATTTTAGTGATCAAACCAATCATATCAAAAAATGTGGTACCACTAGGGAGAGAATCATAAATTCCTAGAAAAAAAAAGGGATACCCCAGAAATTAACTCCCTATCTATATCATAATAATTTTTAGATAGTTTAATAGCATGATCCAATGGTAATGATAGAATGTCAATTCCTATAGGTACATTTCCAATTTCCTTGCCTAAGTACCTAAGCTTCCCCAGAATCTTAGTAAGGGAGGGGATGAAATATTTTAACACCTATCAATAACATATCAATAACATGACATAATAAAATTAATACCAATATAAACACCTCATCTCACCTTTATAAACCCATTATTAAGCATCCCTTTATTATTAACATACACCATAAACCATATTCATTGTCATTTAATAATATACAAAACATCATATAGATTCAAATGAAATGGGGATTAGACTAAGGGTGTAGCCTTTATTTTATAATCCTTTAATAAATGTTTCCAAATTGGATTTTAGTTTTAATCAAGATTTAGAGA